>CM056738.1:9599470-10321660 GCA_029844215.1 Przewalskia tangutica
TCATATTTTTACCGATGCCATGGATATTTGACCATGAACTACAAGAAAAAACCCACTTCTAAGGGCCTGCTCGGCAGTCGGGATACCCACGCTAGTGAAATACTAAACCAGGATCACCTCCAACATACTGCTCTTGGTGAAGGCTGACTGCCGATGGACAAACATCAAATTCTTGATTCCCCTAGAAGATGAGAGAACAACCTTATTGCGACATGGATACTCTTTTGTTTACACAAATCCTTTCTCGATGAAGATTTGCAATGAAGTGGATGAAGTCATACTGGAGTTTTGCCATCGCTATAAAGTTTGTATGTCCTAAGTGGGCCCTCAGATCTAGAGAGAAGTTACATGCCTCCGTGTTAAGAAGGGTAAAAGGGGAAGAAGTAAAATAGGGTAGGCAGTTAATTAGTGGAGCCTCCTTTGTATTTTTATAAATACTCTTTTTATTCTCTGATGTAAACATACACAATAATAAAAACACCTGGATCTTTTTTTTCTTCCTTCATCGTTCTTTTTCTCCCTCAACTCTTTCTCTTACTTTTCTGCTGTTGCATGTGACTTCTGTGTCACCTCTTCTTCTCCGCTGCATCACTGTATCTGCATGTCCCTCTTGTACTCTCCGATGGGGATAGTCAACATGGTATCAGAGCCACGATCTGCTTCCGCAAACACTCGACTGGACTCTGGTGATTTCTAATTATCATCTTTGATTCTGGTCTATTTTTTCTTCTTCTCTGGGTTTGGTATGCTTCTTGATTGAACTAGGGCAAGACCATTCTTCTTATCTGGGTTTGTATGCTTCTTGATTGAACTAGGGCAAGACCAGTTCAATTTCTTTCTATTTGTTTCCTTATATGTTCTTTTCTTGGAATCGATTCTCTAAATTGATCAATAAACACTAAGTATTGGTCCATTTTTCTTGTAATCGATATTCTCGAATATCTGCAATTTTTCCTGAAAAAACAAAATCATTAGGGTAAATCCCTTATTCTAGAATAATCCTTGAATCAAAGAAATGGGCACTGATCAAAATCAAGAGATAATGGAAACTGGTACATCAAGAACATCTGTTGAAAGGACTGATCTTACAGTCACAACTGTGATAAATCACAACCATCCTCTATTTCTTCAAGCGTCGGATGTGAGTGGTGCTTCCTTAATCTCTTTTCAGCTATTGGGGTATGAAAACTACACTATATGGAGCAAATCAATGAGAATAGCGCTACTTGGAAGAAATAAGATGGGCTTTGTCAATGGAAAGCACCAGAAAGATCAATTTGGAGAAGATCTAGGAGACCATTGGGATAGAGTCAATGCTGTAGTACAAGCATGACTCATGAATTCAGTCTCAAAAGATTTACTAAGTGGACTGTTATATGCTGAATCTGCATTTGAAGTGTGGGAGGATTTAAGGGAGAGGTTTGACAAAGTAGATGGGTCAAGAACCTATGATCTACATAGAGAGATTGTTACTATATCTCAGGGAAACTCCTCTGTCTCTGAATACTTCTCCAGATTAAAGAGTCTATGAGTTGAATTTCAGTCTTTAGTTCCCCCACCTAATTGTGGATGCCCTAAGTCCAGAGAGTTTGTTGAGTATCTTGAAAGGCAGAAACTATACCAATTCTTGATGCCAAATACTTCTCATGCCATCTCTACCTACTGTCAACAAAGCATACTCTATGATTACAAGTGATGAGAGTCAAAAATCTGTGACTGCAAGATCTGCTGGGCTGTTGGGAGTTGGACCAAGTGGAGCTAAACAAAACATGGCCCATGATCCTACTGTTTTGTTCTCTAAAGAGGGGTCAGGAACACAAAAATACAAAAAATCCACCTCTACAAATCTTTTTTGTGATGTGTGTAAGATGAGAGGACATACTAAATTTTTTTGTTACAAGGTGGTTGGATATCCACCTGGGTTTAAATCCAAAAGAAAAGAACATGCTGCACATGGGGCATTTGAATCAAAAAAGAGTAAAGTGACTGCTAACACAGACAATGTCAATTCTGATTTTGCTGAAAAAGTTGTGTTCTCCAAAGGACAGTATGAGCAGATTGTGAAGCTCCTTAACCTCAGGATAAACCAGGCAGAAGCTACACAAAACAGGAGTCCACAACATGTCTCAAATGCAGTAACTACAGGTATCTCTAAACACAAAGCTTTACTAGGAAAAAAAACAGTGGATAATAGACACTGGGGCAACCAATCATATGGTTTCTGATATAAATCTGATTAATAAGGAAACTATAGTAGAAAAGCATACCGATTCTAAGAAAGTACACCTGCCAAATGGAGAGTTAGTTAGTGTAACACATACTGGTTCCAGTAATATATCAGACAGGAGTACGCTACAAAATGTCTTCTTCATACCACAGTTCAAGTTTAATTTGATGTCTGTTTCTCAACTAACAAAGGAATTGCAGTGTGCTGCTATTTTCTATCGACTTACGTGTGTTCGTGATCTTTACAATGGGAAAGTGAAGGAGATTGGTAGACTACAACATGGACTTTACATACTAGTAAACCATGCTTCTTCAAAACTGTTAGAAAGTCAAGAGGAAGTAGGTTTGAATGTAAATAGAACTACTAATGAAACACTTACTGAGGAAGAAATAGATATTTGGCATAAAATATTTTGGCACACTTCTAGCAATGTATTGAGTAGATTGATTAGAGCTAGCTATGGAACTATAGCCAGAATAATAAAAAACTGTAATATCTATCCCTGTGCAAAGCAATGTAGGTTACCTTTTCCATTGAGCAACAATAGGAGTACTGCAGCTTTTAACCTGATTCACATGGATGTATGAGGCCCTTACAAAGTTCAAACTCATAATGGAAAGAGGTATTTCCTTACAATAGTGGATGATTTTACTAGAATGACTTGGGTATATTTACTTAGTCTTAAATCTGATGTATGCGACATATTACTGTGATTTTGATTTTGTACAAACTCGGTTTAACAAAGCAGATTAGGATGGTAGGCGATAATGGCGAATTTGTAAATGAAGTATGTACTGCTATATTTCTTAAATTAGGCATAATACATCAGAAATCTTGTGCTTATACACCACAACAAAATGGTGTGGCCGAAAGAAAACATAGACATATTCTTGGGTTAACTAGAGCCATAAGGTTTTGAGGCATATTCTCTAAAATTACGGGAATGTGCATTCAGCAACGATCATATAATAAATAGATTATCATCCTCAGTCACTAGTAAAACTCCTTATGAAATGTTGTACAAAAGGAAACCTTCTATCAATCATTTAAGAGTTTTAGGGTGCCTGTGCTTTGCTAATAACTTGTGCATTAATGATAGTCGCTATCCAAAACTAGATGTTGTGTTACATGGGATATTCGAAACACAAAAGGATATATCCTATATGTCTTAGAAGCTAAAGTGTTCTTAGTAAATAGAGATGTAAGTTTGAGAAAATGAATTTCCTTTTAAAGGCGATACATCGAGAAACCGGTGTTTGAGAATAAACAAGGTGATATTTTTGATCAACGATATAGACCACAAATCCATACAATACTAATCAATGTATGCCTACTGAAGATACATATATATCTGAGGAAAATAACAGTGAAGTCAATACAGAGGATAAGGATAGTGTTGAAACACATAAGACAACTCAAGAAGTAGAATTCACCCAGGATCAGATCTCTACTGAGTCTATAAGCATGACTGATGTGAGGAGGTCTACCAGGGCAAAACAACCCCCAATATGGATGAAGGATTTTGTCACAAAAGGAGCTGGGAACACAACAACTCCATATTCTATAGCTAACTATATTTCTTATGACAATATCACTACTAAATATAAAGCCTTTCTTACTGCTTTTTCAGAATTGATAGAACCAAAAACTTATAAGGAAGCATCTAAAATTCCTAGGTGGGTAGAGGCTATGCAAACTGAGATAAAGGCTCTACAGGATAATCACACATGGGAAATTGTTGCCTTACCTAAAGATAAGAGTCTAATAGGGTGTAAATGAGTATACAAGATAAAGTATAAAGATACAGGAGAGATTGAAAGACTTAAGGCTAGACTTGTTGTTAAAGGGTATAGTCAGAAAGAAGGGATAGATTATCATGAGACCTTTTCTCCTGTGGTTAAAATGGTAATTGTAAGGTCTATAATATCTTTAGCAGCTTCTAAAAGTTGGCAAATACATCAAATGGATGTCTATAATGCTTTCTTACAAGGTGACCTACATGATGAGATATACATGGAACTACCACAAGGATTCATTAGCCAGGGAGGCAATCAGGTATGTAGGCTAATCAAATCCTTATATAGTCTAAAACAAGCTCCTAGGCAATGGAATTTTAAACTCACAGAAGCCTTAAGACATATGAAGTTTAGACAATCTGAATATGATCATTCTCTTTTTATAAAACAGACTGACAAAAGAATGGTTCTAGTACTAGTGTATGTAGATGATATTCTTATTACAGGTGATAACTTAGAACTGATAAAAGGGACTAAACAATATCTACAACAGTCTTTTAAAATGAAAGATTTAGGGGAAATAAGGTATTTCCTAGGAATAGAGTTTGTGAGGTCTAACAAAGGAATCCTAATGCATCAAAGAAAATATGTTTTAGAACTTATAGCTGAATTAGGACTTTCTGTTGCCAAGCCTTTTAACACACCTATAGATTGCAACATGAAGTTAACTACAAAAGAGTATGATAGTTATGTACAGAATAAACAAGCTGTAGACAACAATAAGGTAATAGCAGAAGATGAGCTCATAGAAGATATTAGCTCGTATCAAAGACTAATAGGAAAATTGTTATACTTAACCACTACAAGACCAGATATCTCTTGCCGTGTACAGATACTCAATCAATTTCTGCAGCAACCAAAGAGGTCACATCTCAATGCATCACTAAGAATAGTAAAGTACATCAAGAGTCAACCTGGACAAGGTATTACGATGTCGGCGACAAGCAAAACAGCGACTCTTGTGATGCAGGGTAGCTTGTCCACATACAAGAAAATCAGTTACAGGTTATGCAATAAAGTTTGGTAATTCTCTTATATCTTGGAAGTCAAAAAAACAGAGCACAATCTCTAGAAGTTCAGCAGAGTCAGAGTATAAAAGTTTAGCAAGCACGATGGCTGAGTTAACCTGGATACTTGGTTTGCTAAAAGATATTGGTGTTCAGTTCAACCATCCAGTAACAGCAAATCCAGTCTTTCATGAGAGGACTAAACACATAGAGATTGATTTACATTTTATCAGAGACAAGATCCAGAAAGGTATAATAAAGCCAGAGTACATACATACAACAAACCAGCCAGTTGATTTGCTTACAAAAGGTTTGAACAGAATGCAGCATCAACACCTTTGCTCCAAGCTTGGACTCCTGAATATCTTCCAGCAGTCAGCTTGAGGGGGTACGTTAAGAAGGGTAAAAGGGGAAGAAGTAAAATAGGGTAGGAAGTTAATTAGTGGAGCCTCCTTTGTATTTTTATAAATACTCTTTTTATTCTCTGATGTAAACATACACAATAATAAAAACAACTGGATCTCTTTTTTCTTCCTTCATCGTTCTTCTTCTCCCTCTACTCTTTCTCTTACTTTTCTGTTGCATCACTATATCTGCATGTCCCTCTTGTACTCTCCGATGGGGATAGTCAACACTCCGATTCTTTACTTAGCTAGCCGGCGTGTATTTTTCTTTGGATTGTTTGATCCGTCTATACTCCTCGCGTATATTCCGCGGTGGAACTACCAATTTGCACGGGAAGGGGAATAATGCCATCCTTACTAGACTCAATGATGATCATGACCGAGGCTAAACAAAAATATATGTTATTATTGCTATCGTCGACCTCCTTCCTCTGGGCAGCTAACCAATCTCAGAGTGCTGGAACCTTGCTCGTAAGCTCTTATGTATCCTCTAATTTTCCATCTTATCTTTATAAGAATTCCTTTTCTCGCATTAACTAATGCATTTAATAAATACGCTTTTCCT
The DNA here is from genome assembly GCA_029844215.1 of Przewalskia tangutica. Classification (NCBI taxonomy): domain Eukaryota; kingdom Viridiplantae; phylum Streptophyta; class Magnoliopsida; order Solanales; family Solanaceae; genus Przewalskia; species Przewalskia tangutica. Next base: position 9,605,470 of record CM056738.1, read on the forward strand.
TGTGGCCACTCATTAGGAGCCTGCAGAAATACCTAACTTGACTGATTGGATCAAGTTTGGGAAATCCTTGATGTCTCCACCTCGGAACTCAGGGCGTGGAAAAAACTTTTGGAGGATCAGAATTGGATCCCAACAACCATAGTAAGATCCCCCTCCCTTCAAAATATTAATCTCGGGAAGCCTCATCTTATAATTTATTTTTCAAGCTTACCCAAATCCATTTATGTCGCCTGCTCCTTGAAATTCCAGAAGACCCAGGAATGACCGCTCACATTATTCAATAGGCAAATAAATGGAAATGACTTCATCAGAAATATTCTTCTAGCCCATGGTTGAGCTCCAAATGGTCAAAAATAAAGATTTCGGACAGAGGTGATCACACCTCTCCGAGTACTCTTGGCGTGATTGGTCTGGCGACTGGCTCTCTTCCTGTGGTGGACCTGGATAGTAAATGTCATGAGGAAGAAGAATAACTACTGGAGAGAAGATGAATTGAAGTTCTCCAACTATTTGTTGAGATAGAAATTACCTATCACGGGGCCACCTGTACTAATACATCATTTGCTCCAGTTGGATAGAGTGCAGTTGTTCGGCAGCCTTCGTCGATCTAGCCCACCGGTTCTTCTCCCGTCCTACCATTGGCCCCAGATGATTACAGCCCCATAAAGGGAAGAATTAGTGAATGAGTATCCTACGTCGGCCGCTAAGCCCATGGTTGACGATGATGCCAAGGCCATGCAGTTGGAATTAGCTTCGGCGAAAGAATCAAATGAGCCTATTTCCATGGATTACGATGATGCATCGTCCGATACGAAAGAAGAAGATGAAAATTCCTCCTACCTCCGAGCCTTAAGAAAATCTGCGGCCTGCTTCAGAAAATTCCCCTGGAGTTGCAGCTTCTGAATTGCCTCCTTCAGCCCCGACCTCTCAAGATCGTAACTGATCATGATACTTTTGTTTTTGAATCACCCCTGGCGGACCATGGAATGAGTGTTTCATATCCTTTTGTGCGAGTTTTTATCATATAACCGGGTCACTTTTAGGCCCGATTCTCATTGTACCTATGTCATTTCAAGGCCCAGTTTATCCTTAAATGAATGAAACTTGTTCTCATTGTACCGAGGTCATTTCAAGGCCATGTTTATCCTTAAAGGAATGAAATTTTATTTCCAAACTTCGTTGTTCGCAACTCTATACTTTAAAGTTTTTAATTTACTCTTTTGTTTATAAGAGAATAATTTCGTCTTCCCTATGAACAATTTTAAGCCATAGCTTTCTCTAATCTTTCACTCGTAAAGTAGAATCTGAGGTTTTTTTTTAACTTCCTTTGAATGTGTCTACATTCTAAGTCTTAAAGCCATACAATGACTCTTAAAATACATTAATAAAAATATTCATTTAAAAGATGTGTTTTCTTTGGGCTTTCATGACCTCATAAATGATTTGGATTAACTTTAGTCCCAATTAATTTTTTATTTGGGTGCTTGGTGCAACCCAAATCTTAACCTTTCTTTTCTTTAAGGTTTTTAATAAGAGATGACCCTTATTTTTAATGATGGATGACATCTCCCGTTCATGATGGCACAAATTCTTGATATGTTTCTAACAACACACGTTTTAATAATTCTTATACTTTCGATGGTGAGAATTTTATCATAAGAGGAAAATTTCATTACTTCCTTTAACTCACAAATGTGAAAACAAATATAAGAATAGTTCAGCTGTCATATAGTGTGGTTAGTTCGGTTACATATATGTAATATTTTGTAATCTGGGAAGTCCCCAGTGATAACATGTTTGTTACTTGAAGCTTTTGGTAGCACCGACATGTGAGCAACTCTTTTCGTGGACCCATTTCCATGTACTTTAGTTTTGCAAAAAATTACCTCAGCCTTAGCATGGGTATATATGGCATCCAGTGTTTGGGTGATCATTCTTGGAGACCCAAGCACTAGATAAGACTTCTGTAGCAGGACTTTCAATACGCTTTCATCGGTGCTACCTCATTAAAAACCTTATTGAAAAATCTTAATTGGGACAAAAAACTGGACGAAAGAAAAAAGAGTGCATCACGTATTTGCCCTGCTACACATAATACTTCTTCAAGTAACCTACATTTCAGTTGCTAGGAAGCTTGTTCAATTCTTGATCTGTTAACTGGTAAGATCATTTGATGGTGATCCTGTTGATTTTGTATGGCCCTTCCAAATTCAGGCCTAGCTTTCCTGCATTCGGCTCTTGAGTGCTCTGGGTTACCCACCGGAGTACCAAGTTGCCAAGTTTGAAATGTCGAAGATTTATACGACGGTTGTAATATCGCTCCATTCATTGCTTTTAGGCCACCATCTAGACATATGCAAGGTCCCGGTGTTCCTTGAGCAAATCTAGTTGTACCATAATTGATTCTGAGTTAGCTTGTTCTTCCAATCGGAGGTACCACAAGCTCGTAGTTACTACTTCAATCGGGATCAGTGCCTCAGCGCCATAAACCAGGGAAATAAGAGTTTCTCCATTACTCATTTTTGCCGTGGTTCTGTAGGCCTATAAAATCTCAAGAAGCTTGGAAGGCCACCTCCCTTTAGCAACTTCCAGCTTCTTCTTCAAATTTTATATAAATGGTCTTGTTCGTGGACTTCTCTTGACCATTTGCACTGAGATAATAAGGGGTGGAGGTGATTCGTTTGATGTTCAAGTCATCCAGGAGCTTGGTGAATTTACCCACAATAACATTTTGACAATTGTTACAATCTATTTCCTTTGGGATGCCAAAGTGACAAATGATATATTGCCAAATAAAATCTATCACTTCATTCTCCCGAAGCTTTGTATAAGCTATAATTTCCATCTATTTAGAAAAATAGTCAGTCATAAATAATATTTGTGAAGATTGTCCCGGGGCAGAAGGTAAAGGTCCAAATATATCCATCCCTCATTTGATGAATGGCCACGGGGAGACCATCAGATGCAACTACTCTCACGGCTGGTGCAACAATTATGCATGATGCTGTTATTTGTCATATTTTCTTACGAATAACTTCGTGTCTTCTTTGATCCGAGGCCAGTAATATCCAACTATTGTGAGTTTTTTCATCAAGGATTTCACACCTCAATGATTTCCACAAATTCCCTCATGGACTTCTCTCATCACATAGCCGACTTCTTTGGGACGTACACATTGGGCCAAGAGACCATACTACCACCATCGATAGAGCTTTCCATTGACAATACAATATTGATTAGCTTTAGTCCTCAAGCTCTAGAGATAATCTATGAATTCATTCCTCCAATCTAGTATCAGGCTTGTTGAATTCATATCGTCATACCCTCACCATATACAAGGTCGAGTGAAGGAGCTGAACCACGGATTCGACTTTGAAATTTTTAGCTTTCGTGCTGGAACCCAAATTTATAAGTGTATCAGCCTCTATATTCTCCTTTCGTGGTATGTGTACCACTTCCCATTCTTAGAACCTGGAAAACAGCTTCAGAACCTTTTCGAGGTATCTTGACATGCGTTCCTCCTTGGCTTCAAACACTCCATGGACCTGGTTCACTACTAGTAAGGAATCACATTTGACTTGGATTATCTCTGACCCCAACCCCAGGCTAATTCTAAACTTGTAATTAGAGCCTCAGATTCAGCTTCATAATTAGATAAAAGTGAACTATGAATCACTTGCCTTAAAATTCCCCCCGTAGGAGTATGTAATACTATTCCCAGACCAGTCACCTTAACATTGGGTGCTCTATTTATGTGCAGTATCCAAACCCAAGGGTAGTCCCTAAGACCAAAACGACTTCTTTTTCCGCCTGAGGGGTTATTCCCGGATTGAAATAATCAACAAAATCTGCAAGGACCTGCGACTTTATTGTAATATGAGGTTTAAATTCAATATCAAACTCACTTAATTCCACCGCGTTCTACTGTTTAACCCCGAACCTCATCTTCAGATCTTGGGATCTACAGGTCGACCGCAGATCTCAACGGATTGGCCAATTGGATATAGATCAGATCATCATGAATGTTCGGGCTTGTGTAATACATTTCATAGAGAAAACATCATTACCATAACTATCAAGTGACATTAAAAATATGGTCGAAGCTTTTGCGATGACATTACTAATGAAAAAGTCAACCTTTCGAGAAGCGAGTACCGAGTTTTATCCCCTGACATGACTCTACTGACATAATATATAGGAAATTGTATACCTTTCTCTTCTCATACTAAAATCGCTCTTACTGCTACCTCTGAAACTGCAAGATATATAAGGAGCTGCTCTCCGTCCTTTGACTTTGACATGAGTGGAGGACTATAATGTAGGTTTCTAGATATCGAAGGGCTTGCTAACATTTGGTCATCCGTCATTTTTCTTTTTAAGAAGTAGAAGAACTTGTGGCATTTCTTCGAAGATCGATTTATGAATCTATTGAGAGTCGCTATCTGCCCAGTCTGTCGTTGTTTCGCTTTTACGTTATCAAGAGTATCCCGAATATACTCAGTGGCCATGATCTTATCTGGGTTTATTTAGATCCCTCTTTGAGAGACCAAGAACCTTAAGAATTTCCAAAGCCAACCCCAAAGGCGCACTTCTCTGGGTTAACCTTCATGTTATACATCCATAAGACTTCGAACGTCTCTTGCAAGTGACTTGTATCCATCTTCTCGAAGACCCTTAACAAACATATCACCTATATATACTTCCATAGTTTTTTCTAATTATTGGATTCCTTCCAGCGTCGGGAACTTGATTAGTAAATGTAATGTCAAAGGGTATGCCTTCATATCGTGAATCCAATGCATCCCAAATATTCGTTGTACATCATGTCACCATCAATGACAAAATTTTATTTTCGTCACAACTCCCATGGAATCTACCGGAAATGGGTCTCTCATTTAATGGTTTCACTTGATAAGTTGAAACTTGAAAGCGTTCTAGTGGCATGGACAATCTTATCTGACATCTTTATTTCCTTGATAACCTTTAGCCGGATAATATTGGCAGAACTTCCAGGGTCGATTAGTATTCTTTTCACCTAGTAATAGTCAATAGGTACGGTAATGATTAGAGTGTCATTGGTGACACCAGTTGCATCCTCGTCAGTGAAAATGATAGTATTTCATATGGTATTCCCCGAAATCTTTTCTCCTGGGTAACTGTTGAGTGTATTTTAGTACACTCTTTTGAGTCATTTTTAGTTAGTATTTTACTCTATTCTTTTACGTTTAGTATAGTGTTAGGTGTGTATTTCTTTCTTTTGTGTTACAACGGTCATAAAGGAGAAAGTATTGCTTTTGATGATGAAATTGCACAATAAAAGGCCAAGAAATGAAGCCTAAGAAGTCTCGGGAAGCATAGAAGAAATCAGACGAAATCCGGACAAAAATACACTGTAAACCGAACTGGGTTTACAGGCATAAAGCGCCGTGGTGCCAGGAAGCAGGGCCACGTCTCCGGAACTCCTGGGAGTTGCAGTACTTTTGGCGCCGCGGCGGATTTTTTGACGTTCTGGGCCGAAATTTGACAGGGGTTTTAGGGTCCGAAATGCAATTTTTCTCAGCTATAAAATCCCTAAACCCTGACCTTATTTGATACATCTCATATCATACTTGGTGAAGGCAAAGAAGGAGGAAAGAGCAAGATTAGAGACATCTCGTTGTTCAAGTTCTTTTTTTTCTCTTATTTTATTTCAGTTTATGTTGGATTGTAAATTAGTTCTTGGCATGACAATGTTTAGGAGCTAATTATTTTAGTAGGGTTTTCCGTCGAATCTTCTTGAAACTCTTTCATATAGTTAATGCATAGTTATTGATTTCTTCTTCAGCATATTAAGATCTGTTCAATATTGTTGTGATTGCTTGATAATTAACTGGCCATTAATTGTCATAACTTATATGATTTCGAATCGAGATTCGAGAGAGGAGATTTGAATATGCTGTAATTTTCTAGACATAGGTTAAAATCTTGGACGAAAGTACCCCGATACTTGTGTAGTATTTAAGGTTATTGTTCTTAATCCTCATGTGTGGTAAAATCTATCATAGAAATATAGAAGGTTTTTGCACAAGGTTGAGCTCTTGTATGTCCTAAACGGAATATAATGACAGATTAGTTAACCTGTTATCTTAATAAGAAAAAGAATCATTAGCATTGCATTGACACGTGAAAGAGTGGATAGTTGAGGAGATTGGAAGTCCTATTTCCATCATAACTGTTTTAAACCCCAAGTATTATCATCTTTAATTTAATTTTTGTACTTACTATAATTTTAGTTCTTAGTCATAAAAATCCAAACTAAAGAACGTCAACCAAATAGATATTATAGATTAGATAGTCGGTACTTGACAAATCAGTCTCTGTGGACGATAATTCGGTCTTACAGATCTTTATTACTTGAACAATACGTACACTTGCGTAGGCATCTTTTAATATCGCAACAAGTTTTTGGCGCCTTTGTCAGGGACTGACGTACTATCAATATCGAATTATCTATTCTTATTTCTAATTTGTTTTTTTTTTATTTTAGAACATTTTTTCTTTGATCTGTTTGCTTGTTTTTGATCGATTTCAGGAACTTAGTTTATGCGAAGTAGGAGAGGAGCATACACTCATATCCCTTTGTACCCTGAAATTGAGAGATTGTGCAGACAGAATAGAAAGGAAAAGAGAATTGCTGATTCATTAGCAATGGAAAATCAGCAACACAACAATGAGGTGAATGATGAGTTACCGGTTGTGATGAGACAAGTCCCGCACCCTGCAGAGAGGAGCTTAGGGGACTATGTGTTGCCTACAATTACAGGGGTGCAGACTTGCATCAGGCTTCCAGCTGTTGAAGACAATAATTTTGAAATTAAACCAGCCATCTTGCACATGGTTCAAGGCTCAGTTCAGTTTGGAAAATTACCATATGAAGATCCCCATATGTATCTAGCAAATTTCCTAGAGCTGTGTGCAACTTTTAAGTACAATGGTGTTACTGATGATGTCATTCGGTTGAGACTCTTCCCATTTTCACTTAGGGATAGAGCAAAGAGCTGGCTGAACTCATTACAGGCGAACTCCATCACTACATAGACTTAGCCCAGAAGTTCCTTGCCATAATTTTCCCTCCAGCGAAGGCAACAAAGCTCAGAGGAGAGCTAAATAATTTTTATCAGATGGAGGGAGAGTCACTATATGATGCATGTGAGCGGTTTAAAGACTTACAGAGGAAGTGCCCGCATCATGAGATTGAGAAGTGGATGTTAGTCCACATATTTTATAATGGGATGTGCGGTACTACTCCTACCATTATTGATGCTTCTGCATGAGGAACGTTCATGAAGAAGAGTGCCAATGAGGCACATGATTTTCTAGAAGACATGACCACAAATAACCATCAGGGGGCCGATGAGAGAGCAATGAACAACAGGAAAGTGATTGGGATTCATGAGTTGGATGCTATCACTGCATTGATTGCGCATGTGGCCACTTTGACAAAGCAGATGCAACAGAGTACCATGTCAGTTAAAGCGGTTCAGACACCAGTGAGTTGTGAAATTTGTGGGGGTCCCCATACTTTTGATAGATGCACAGTTGTGGATACAAATAATGTGCCTATGGAGCAGGTTCAGGAAGTGGGGAATTTTCAGAGGCCCTACAACAATGCATTCTCTAACACATATAATCAGAGGTGGAGAAATCACCCAAATATTTCATGGAAGAATGAACAAGGGCAGCAACCAGACTTTCAGGCATCATCCTCACAACAGTTCAGCCCACCAGCTCCACAAGAGAATCTAGATGACATAAAAGCAGCGCTGTTGACCTTGGCCAACTCTCAGACTCAATTCATGGGGGAAACCAGGTCCTCAATTTCATCATTGGCCAATACTTAGACAAAATTTATGACAGAGACCACTCAGTTCATGACAGAGACTAGGTCATCTATCAGAAATCTGGAAACACAGGTGGGACAACTGGCACACACGCTCAATAGTAGAGAGCAAGAGAATCTTCCCAGCAATACTGTGATGAACCCAAGAGAACAGTTCCAGGAAATCAGCTTAAGAAGTGGGAAGTATTTGAAGCAGGTTGCACCCCAACAGTGATTGATAAGGAGAGCGAGTTGGAGAAAGCAAATGAGGCAGAGAAAGAGGGGGATACTAATGACCGCCCTATTTTAGAAAAGGCTCCACCCGCAGTGATGAGGGAGTATACAAACAAAATTCCTTACCCTCAAAGACTGCAGAAGAAATCTTTGGATAAACAGTTTTCGAAATTTTTGGAGGTATTTAAAAAACTGCATATCAATCTTCCATTCATTGAGGCCTTGGAGCAAATGTCAGCATATGTGAAATTTATGAAAGGCATTCTTTTTAAGAAAATGAAGCTGGAAAATTATAATACAGTGGTGCTAACAGAGGAGTGCAGTGTCATCTTGCAGAAGAAACTTCCCCCAAAGTTGCAAGATCCAGAAAGTTTCACCTTACCTTGCACTATAGGGAATGTTACATATAAAAAGGCTTTGTGTGATTTTGGGGCAAGTGTCAACCTGATGCCTCTCTCTATGTTTAAAAGACTTGGGTTGGAGGAAGCAAGAGCACCCACAATCACTTTGCAGTTAGCTGATCACTCAATTGTGCATCCCCAAGGAATAATTGAAGATGTGTTGGTACAAGTAGGTAAATTTATCTTTACTGCTGATTTTCTCATTTTAGACATGGATGAAGATGAGAATATGCCCATCATCCTTGGGAGACCATTTCTATCCACAGGTAGGGCACTGATTGATGTTGAGAAGGGAGAGCTAAAACTCAGATTCAAGATGAAGAGATGATCTTCAAAGTTCTCAGACCATCCACTGAACCACAAGTCACAGGTAGATGTTTTGCTGTTGGTGTAGTTGATAAAAAGGCTCCTCATGAAAGTTCCAAGGGTACTGATTCCCTTGATGGTAAGACTTCTGAACTAGCAATTGATGAAAAATATTGAACTCCTCTGAAATCAGCATTATGAAAAAGAACAGGAGGAGATAGAGAATGGTGCTGAAATGGATATGCGGAGGGGATAATCTACCCCCTTAATTAAGTAAGAAAAATGCGTCCGGCTAAAAGACGTTAAAGACATCGCTACTTGGGAGGCAACCCAATGGTTTTTAATTATTTTATTTCAATTTTTGTTTTAGGTTATTTTATTTTATTTTATCTTGAACAGTCTCACGATATAATATGTTTAGTGTTTTTGGATGGCAGGTGGACCAGAACTAACTCCGAGGAGAAAAGGGTGAAAAATGCTGAAAACTGGGAAAATCAAAGTAGCAGAGAATTAGCGCCGCGACTCCAACATGCAGGACCGCGGCGCCTGAAGTTCAGAGAGCCCAGAAGCTGTTTCTTCAATTTCAAGAACTTCCTCCCAGACCTCCGTTATGATCGCTGTTATGTGTCAGTAAGTTGTCCCTTGATTGTTTTAGTCTTCACACATTGGGGACAATGTGTCGATTAAGTTTGGGGGGGGGAGGGGGTGTCTTACTTTGTTTTGTTATTTTGTTGTGAGTCTTGTTTTTGAGTTTTTTTGTTGTCTTTTTGTTTGTTTTATGAGTCAATTTTTTTATGGATCAAACATGTTGTAGTTGCTAAAGATATTGAATGGATAAAGTGGGATAATGTAATGGAATTAAAAGCAAAATCTGTGTGCTTAAGTTAGATATGTCAAAAATTCATGACATCTAATTCTTTGGGATATTCGTGCTTAGCATATGTATTGTCAATTATGGAAAGAAAAGTTGAAAATATCTAGAATATCTGTTTGCTTGTTATTTGAGGCGAAATAGTTAAGATATACATGTTTAGGGAGATGATTCAGACATTTCTTTGATAGCCCTTCTACCGTTCATTATCTACCCTGATATAAATTATATCACTAGTCAGCCCGTTTGAGCCTAAAAAAATATCTTTTTTTGACACCCTATGATTCTCTGATTGTGCCACAAGTAAAAAGTGGAAGTTATTGAGATGAAAAGTGTTGAAAAAAAATAAAAGAGAGTAAAAATTTGATGCACCCCAATGAAAAAATATGCAAAAGCCTAAGTTTAGGGGTGCTTGTTATTTATAATGTGTCTCATTCTCTAAAAAGAAAAGAGGGGATAAAATAGGCATAAGACTAAAAAGAAAGTCAAAAAGAAGGAAAAAGGAGTTGAATGAAAAATGCTTATGGTACGTAATTTGAGCCTAAATGCCAACTTTTATCTACCTCTGTCTAAGCCTACATTAAAACCCTTGAAAGTCCTGATGATCTTTAATGTGTATGTCTATGATTAGTGGAGAATAACAAGTAAACTAGTCTATAACATTTTGGAAAAGATGGAATGGAATTGACATGCATAGGTTAAGTGTTTATGTTTCCATTGGTTATGATCTAAGTGAATTTACGAAATATCTAACTTGAAATTCTAGATTGCTAAATATTCAGGCTATATATGTTCTAACATATTATCCCAACTTTCATCAATGATTTTGAGGTAGCATTGCTATAGCTACTTGATCCATTTCATAGAGTCTTTTCTTTGATTTTGTTTTTGTTTTTATTTTTTAGTGCTTTACTCGAGGGCGAGTAAAGTGTAAGTTTGAGGGTGTTTGTTGAGTGTATTTTGGTACACTCTTTTGTGTCATTTTTAATTAGTATTTTACTCTATTCTTTTGTGTTTAGTATAGTGTTAGGTGTGTTGTTCTTTCTTTTGTGTTACAACGGTCATAAAGGAGAAAGTATTGCTTTTGATGATGAAACTGCACAATAAAAGACCAAGAAATGAAGCCTAAGAAGTCCCGGGAAGCATAGAAGAAATCAGACAAAATCCGGACAAAAATACACTGTAAACCGAACTGGGTTTACAGGCATAAAGCGTCGTGGCGCCAGAAAGCATAGCCACGACACCGGAACTCCTGGGAGTTGCAGTACTTTTGGCGCCGCGACGCCGAAGCTGATTTTTGACGTTCTGGGCAGATATTTGACAGGATTTTTAGTGTTCGAAATGCAATTTTTCTCAGCTATAAAATCCCTAAACCCTGACCTTATTTGATACATCTCATATCATACTTGGTGGAGGCAAAGAAGGAGGCAAGAGCAAGATTAGAGACATCTCATTGTTCAAGTTCTTTTCTTTCCCTTATTTTATTTCAGTTTATGTTGGATTGTAAATTAGTTCTTGACATGACAATGTTTAGGAGCTAATTATTTTAGTAGGGTTTTCCGTCGAATCTTATTGAAACTTTTTCATATAGTTAATGCATAGTTATTGATTTTTTCTTTAGCATATTAAGATATGTTCAATATTATTGTGATTGCTTGATAATTAACTGTCCATTAATTGTCATAACTTATATGATTTCGAATCGAGATCCGAGACGGGAGATTTGAATATGTTGTAATTGTCTAGACATAGGTTAAAATCTTGGACGAAAGTACCCCGATACTTGTGTAGTATTTAAGGTTATTGTTCTTAATCCTCCTGTGTGGTAAAATCTATCATAGAAATATAGAAGGTTTCTAGACAAGGTTGAGCTCTTGTATGTCCTAACCGGAATATAATGACATATTAGTTAACCTGCTATCTTAATAAGAAAAATAATCATTAGCATTGCATTGACAAGTGAAAAAATGGATAGTTGAGGAGATTGAAAACCCTATTTCCATCATAACTGTTTTAAACCCCAAGTATTATCATCTTTAGTTTAATTTATGCACTTACTATAATTTTAGTTCTTAATCATAAAAATCCAAACAAAAGAACTGTTATACCCCGTAGTTCTGACCCTACGTATGAGAGCGTACGAAAGCATGTAAGACTTAAAATTTTCTAAGGATAGGTTGACGGATTGTTCCGGACGGGTTTTAGTCAACTTTGAGGCGGGTTATGACCCGGTACATTGAGAGTTCCTAAGTGTTTCAAAGGCCTAGGGCGTAGTTCGTGGAGTCTAGATTCCAACGCAACCAACCATTCGTCGATAGGACGTCGGAGTAGAAAGTTATGAGAGTTACAAGTTCAGTGCGCAGTCGGACAGAAATGTGTTTCGGACAAAGCGGCAGGGCGCGGCGCGGATGCGAGGCGCGGCGCGAAATCTTGAAAGGTCGCTGAAGTTGCGTGCGCGGTGCGGGGCGTGGCGACGCTGGAAGTTCAGAGAGGCTGCGGAGGTTTCAGCGCCGCGGCGCCGGCGGCGGGGCCGCGGCGCCGAGGCGGGATTTTTGGGCGGAAAAACTTAGGAAAGTCTGATTTCTCTTTTAAAAATGCCATGGGAGGGTGACAAGTGTCCCCCCCCCCCCCCCATCTGATTTTTCTTGAATGCCTTATATTGACCAAGTCTTGAAGACTTGGTCATCTTTCAAACCTCTCCCTCTCTCTAAATTAGCTCCTCCTTCTCTCTACATTTCAAAAGAAAATTCAAAGCCTAAGAAAAATCTGAAAAATTAAGAACAAGAAGGAAGTTTGTGGCTAGCTTGTTGGTGTTGTTGTGGTGGTATTCTTGGCAAGAAAGCTAGCAAAACATTTGGGATAAATTTTGCTAAAGCTCTAAGGTAATGATTCTTCCTTTATAATTAGTTTTTAGTGTTGCATGTTAAAAAGAAAGAACTTGTGGTAGTGAATAATGCACTTAGAGTCCTTGCATGTAAGAAATGTGGTTTGGATATGAAAGATTGGTTAAGAAGAGATTATGAGCATGTTGTAGCCTAAAAACTACCTTAGAATTGTTAAGTGAATTGTTGTACCTAATGGGGCAGAATTTTACACACCCAAGTTTGGAGGTGTAATCCCCTTTAAAATGTTGGATTGTTGAGCCTTAAATGTGGTGTTTGGATGATAAATTCGGCCTTGAGAAAGGTGGCAAAGTGAGTAGAAACAAAGGAAATCTTGCAATTTTCCATAGAATTTAATGACTTTGAACTTGGATTGTTCTACTTTGAGATTAGAGGTTAACAAACGTATCATGATTATTATAGGTTGAAATATTACTTGCGGTAGTTGAGCTTAGCAAGTGGATTGACCAAAGAGGTATGTGAAGCTTTCCTATCTCTTGAGCATGAATAGATGAAACTATGTAGTACGGTGACGTCTGAGATTTGGTATTCTTACTTGTTTTAAGTATATAATGACTTGTTTCGTTTTAAGAATGTATAAGTCCCTTGGTTAGGGAAAAGTATGATTTTACTAAAGTGTAGAGTTAATATAACAACTTTATGGGAAGTTGGTTTATTAGCTTCATAAAAGGTTAATGAGAAGAGATTTACTCTAAGTAAGATAAGTATATGAAGAGGCAAATTGATTTTAAGCAAGAATTGCCCAAAGGTTTTTACGTATAAAGAAGAGTCACTTTTAAAGAGTTGAAGTATGTAGTACTTGGGCTAAATTCGGTTTTCTTTTATTAAAGATAGGATTAAGTGCCTTAAGTAAACTAAAATGAGAGGGTATATGAACAAGACTAATAAGAAGTTATAAGTTTTCTTAACTTATTTATGATTATGATATGATGTGATTTGAGCTAGGGTAAGAGTATATCGAGGCAAGCCCCAAGATCGTTATACCACCTTCTCCGGGGTAAGAGTATGTATGCGAGGCAAGCCCCAAGATCGCCATACCACCTTGGTGTAAGAGTATATCGAGAAGCCCCAAGATCGTTATACCATCCGCCTTGTGTAAGAGTATATTTGAGGGTAAGTCCCAAGATCGTTATACCATCCGCTGGGGTAAGAGTATATCGAGGGTAAGTCCCAAGATCGTTATACCACATTGCCTGTGGATTTGTTACCCATGATGCGAAGAATACCTCATGCGAGTCCTTATGGGCTTATGCGGGTGAAATAGTCCCGTGCGGTAGTGCGACCTATGCGAGAAATACCTCATGCGGGTCCCCGTGACTATCACGGGTGAAATAGTTCGAGGAGTAGGGGTGCTTATTGATACTACAGGCGAGGTACCTGTTTTGATCCTAAGGCCCTATTTTATGCAGTATTATATATATGTACTTGTGACTCTCATTGTTAGTAAGGCACAGTAATAGGTATTTTGATTGTCTTCCTTGACTCCAGCTTACTTTTAGACTTATGTTTTCATTATTACAGTATTTTCCATCTTTACATACTTGGTACATATGTGTCTTGACCCCTTCGCTCAGGGCTGCGTTCAATCCGCAGGTAAGTAGCGAGTTGAGGATCCTCGTTCTTAGGATCACTATTCGGTGTCGAAGCTCCATTCCTCCGGAAGCTTGTTTATTAGTACGGATATTCCACGATCTTATAGGTATTTTGTACATTCGGGGTATGGCGGGGCTCTGTCATACGATTGATTATCTTTAAGTGCAGTGGTCACCGATGTGTTTTGGGCTATAAGAACCAGTTGTACTACTATACTTTTGGTTAAGAATGTTTTATGGAAGGCAGCCTTATCGGCTGGCCAGTGATGTCTACCTTTTTATAAGTTATGTGTTATGTATGTTCCGCTGCTATTCTCTGACATATACGGCGGTACCGGTAAGTACGATCAGCGGCCGGTCGGGTCGTGACAAAAGTGGTATCGAGCAGTTAGTCCTCGGAAAGTGTCCACAGACCGTGTCTAGTAGAGTCTTGATTATCGGTGTGTCGTGCACCACATCTTTAATCAGGAGGCTGCAGGATATTTAGGATTGGTTTCCATTCTTTCACTTTGAGATCGTGCAATAGAGCTGAGTTATAGGTTGAATCTCCCCTGATGTTTTCCTTTATGTATCAGTTATGCCTCCACGCAAGGCAACCGCGGCCCGAAGGCAAAGCGATCGAGGAGGCTGCTAGTGGGGCCGGAGAGTCACGAGCCTGAGCCGATCCTTGCGAGAGATGATGTTTAGAGCGGCGAAGTTCCACATCGTCGCCCGGCCTCAGCGAGTTCGGCGGCGGACGCGGCTCATCGAGACCGCGATGCCGAGCCTCCATCCAGCGATCGAGTGCACGAATATTACGAAACATGATTCTTGCCAGCGATAGTGGCGGCGTGCAAAAGCGAGCGGCGGCCAACCCAGAGCCAAGCGATTCTGATTCGAGATTTCTGGTAGTCACCCCCGAGTTCTATGGTTCGAGATTTGAGAGGATCCGCAGGAGTTTGTCCGATTCTGACGGACCATGCAGTCCTTAGGGCATCGGAGACCGAGTGCATTATACTAGCTTCTTACCGTTACGCGATATTGCGTTGAATGGTTTGAGTCATGGGTATTGTCGAGGTGAGGATGCTCTTCCGGTGATTGGGAGGAGTTCACGAGGCGTTCTAGACCACTTCTTGCCTCACGAGGTGAGAGAGCCAGCGTAGATAGGTTCTTGACCTTGAGGCGGGGCGGGAGGACTATCGGAGTCTGACACGAGTTCGACTCCTTGGCCGAATATCGCGCACACCATAGTAGCGACATGGCGACGGGGTTCATCGATATGTGATGAGGTTGAACCGTCGTATGATTCTGCATGCTTGGGGTGGCTCTTGGCCGAGGATGTATATTGCGGAGATGCAGCGTCGCACGAGATTGAGGCGAGAGAGCGAGATCGGCTAGATTTGGGCGGCCCGAGGCGAGACAACGAGTTCTCGTGGCGATTTTAGCGGCGGCCTCGGCGAACTAGGTCCACATTCCGGCCCGGCCTGAGTGCTCCTTCTCGATTTCCGGTAGGAGGTCCGATCAGCGAGGTTATTCGGGAGCGAGTCGTGGCTCGGGACTTGAGTTTCGAGGCGAGGCGGCCAGCTGTCGAGACCACCTACCTCTCGGTGTGTTCGTCACGGTAGGTCTCATCCGGCGAAGTGCCGTATGGGTTCGAGCATGTTACTCTTGTGGCAGCGGCAGGCCATCCGAAGAAGTTGTCCGTCCCCAGCGGCGGGGCGTTACGGTTCAGCCGGCGGGTGCATTCTTTGGATCTTCGTCTTGATGGTCGACGCCGGAAGCGAGTACTTATAGGCTAGCGGGGCGCGCAGGTCGTGGTAGGGGTTCGATTCTAGCGGTCCTCGAGCGCATATATGCTATGTCGATCAGCGGGACCGAGGCGTCACGGATGTCGCCACGTACATTATTGGTTTCTTCTTGCGTGATGTATATTCTTTGATAGATCCGAGTTCTACCTTGTCCTACATATCTCCTCATATTGCCGGTAGAGTAGGGATAGAGCCGAGTCCATAAGACCTTTTGAGGTGGCTACGCCGATGAGTGATTCGATGGTAGCGAAGCGGGTATATAAGGCTTGCCTGTGACTATAGATAGTCGTCGGACTCTGGCGACTTGATAGAGTTGGATATGACCGACTTTGATGTGATTATGGGTATGGATTGGCTAGCATCTTGCTATGCCAATGTGGGTATGAGAGAGATTAGTTCGGTTCCGGTTTCCGTGGCCGTTATCGAGTGGAAGGGAATCTTTGCATCGCCGGGGTATGTTTATTTCTTACCTCAAGGCTAGGAAGATGGTGCGGAAGGGTATATCTACCATATGGTTGGTGTTCGACATCGAGTGAGTCTAGGACCTTGATCGATTCGGTCGTTAGAGAGTTTCGGATGTATTCGGATGAGCTTGGGTATCCTCCCGAGGAGATTGAGTTTGCATTTATTTGGCGCGGATACTCGACCGATATCTATTCCGCCATACAGGATGGCACTGCGAGTTGAAGGAATTGAAGGACCGGTGAAAGACTTGCTAGAAAGGCTTTATCGGGCCAAGTATTTCTCCCCGGGAGCGCGGTGTTATTTGTAAAGAAAGAAGGATGGGGCCAGCTGCGTATGTGTATTGATTACGCGGTGAACAAGGTAACTATCAAACGAGATATCCCTCCCGGGATTGACGATTTGTTTGACGATTCTGCGAGGAGCAAGGTGTTTTTCCAAGATAGACTGCGATCCGTTACCATCAGTCTGAGTTAGAGGCGGACATCGAAGATCGCATTCAGGACCCGGTATGGGCACTATGAGTTCAGAGTAATGTCTTTCGGTTTGACCAACGCCCCAACAGTATTCATGAATTTGATGAATAGGGTGTTCAGGCCGTTCTTGGATATGTTCGTTATAGTTTTCATTGATGATATCTTGGTGTATTCGCGCAGCGAGAGCATACTGATCATTTGAGGCGGTATTAGGAGTCCTCGAGACCGCGATTGTATGCCAAGTTCTCGAAGTGCGAGTTAGTTAGCCAGAGCTTTCTTAGGGCATGTTATCGGGCCGACGGTATTCGGTTGTCTGACTAAGATCGAGGCGATCAATTGGCCCGCGGACCACTACAAGCGGACTTTTTGGGCCTTGCGAGTTATTATCGGAGGTTTGTAGAAGTTTGCTTCTATTTCACCCTTTGACTAAGGCGACTCGAAGCGGCTATGTTCAGTGGACGGATACTTGTGAGAAAGTTTCCGGTTGCTAAAGGAGAAGTTGACGCCGCCCAGTTCTTACTCTTCCGCAGGTTTAGATGGATATGTGGTTTATTGTGTGCGTCAGTGTCGGGCTTGGAGTGCGTCTTTGATGCGGACGGCAAGGTTATAGCTTATGCGTCGACATCTTAGGAAGCATGAGAAGAACTATCCACACATGACTTAGAGTTGGCGGTGTGATTCATGCCTCAAGATCGGAGACATTATTTATATGGAGTTCATGTGGACATTTACACGCACCACAAGAGTCTCAAGTATATCTTCACCGGAGGAGTGAACTTGCGGCGAGGCGGTGGTTGGAGCTACTTAAGGATTACGATGTTGATATTCTATACCACCCGGGAAGGCGATGTAGTTGCGGATGCCCGCCAGTCGCAGATCGATGGGTAGTCCGTCGATGTTCACCGCAGAAGAGGATATGGTCGAGAGTTACATCGGCTTGAGCCTTAGAGTTCGTATGGTTGATTACGTTAGTGATGGAGTTCGGGTTCGAGAGGTTGCGAGTTTTCCATCGTCGAGAGGTGAAGAGGCGGCGATGTGAGGATCCGGTGTAGTGCGGTGCAGAGATGCAGCTCTCCGAAGGAGAAGAGTCTATTTGAGGTAGCGCTGGTGGGTGCTAAGATTTGAGGCGGTTGTGTGTTCCGATGTGCGACAGACTTCGTCGGCAGATTCAGGGAAGGCGCGGTGCTCGTTATTCTATTCATCCGGTCGACTAAGATGTATCATGACCTCGAATCGTGTATTGGTGGAATGGCACGAAGAGGGGCGTTGCGGAGTTAAGTAACCGGATGCGGTGTCGGCGAGTTAAGGTTGAGCACGAAGCCGGTGGGCATTGCAGTTATCGATATTCGACTTGGAAGTGGGAGGTGGTAAATATGGATTTTATTACGGGATTACCTTCCACTCGGAGAAGCACGACTCCATTGGGGTATCGTCGGCGGTGTGAAATCAGCCCATTTTCTTCCAGTCAGGACGACTTTTTCGGCCGAGGATTACGCGAGACTGTATATCAGGGAGATTGTGAGACTGCACGGAGTACCCGTATCGATTATTTCAGACAGAGGAGCCCAATTTACGGCTAACTTCTGGAGGTCTTTCCAAAAGGGATTAGGGACACAGGTGAGTCTCAGTACGGTGTTTCATCCTCGATCCAAGCGGACAGGTAGCGCACTATCGACAACGAGGATATCTTTGCGGGCTTGTGTTATTGATTTCAGGGGTAGTTGGGAGGATCATTTGCCTCGTGTGGAGTTTGCTTATAACAACAGCTACTATTCTAGTATTCAGATGACGCCTTATGAGGCCTTATACGGGAGGAAGTGCAGGTCACCGATAGGCTGGTTCGAGGTGGGAGAAGTTCAGTTAGTCGGGCCAGACTTAGTTCAGTGACGATGGATAAGGTGAAGCTTATCCAGGAGCGGTTGTTGGCAGCTCAGAGTCGGCAGAAGTCGTATGCAGATCATCGGCGTCGACACTTGGAATTTGAGATAGATGAGTGGGTTTTTCTAAAGGTATCGCCCATGAAGGGCGTGATGAGGTTTTGTAAGAAAGGGAAACTTAGCCCAAGGTACATTGGGCCTTATCAGATTGTCCGTAGGGTAGGCAGGGTTGCCTATGAGTTAGATCTTCCGTCCGATCTGGAGGCGGTGCATCCAGTTTTTCATGTGTCTATGTTGTGGAAATGTATTGGAGATCCATCTAGAGTGCACCCGATTCATGATGTCCAGGTGACAGAGGAGTTATCGTATAAGGAGAGTCCCATAGCGATACTCGATCGTCGAGTTAAGCGACCGGACGAAAGGCGGGCTTAGTCAGGTCTATGGCGGAACGAGAACAAGGAGGAAATGACGTGGGAAGCAGAGGATGACATGATGAAGAAGTACCCCCACCTATTTCCTATACCTCCAGGTAACCCACTTTCCTTCTTGTTAGTTTTGATTTAGCATTTACGCTTCAGTATGTTGTGGCTCGTGGAGCTTCTTTATTTGCAAAAGAATAGTTAAGAGGGTCTATGTCGATGTTGTGATTTGAGTAAGCCTAGAAGGAACATTCGGGACGAATGTTTCTAAGAGGAGAATGTTATACCGTAGTTCGACCCTACGTGTGAGGCGTCTGAAGCATGTAAGACTTAAAATTTTCTAAGGATAGGTTGTGGATTGTTCCGACGGGTTTTAGTAAACTTTGAGGCGGGTTATGACCCGGTACATTGAGAGTTCCTAAGTGTTTCAAAGGCCTAGGGCGTAGTTCGTAGAGTCTAGATTCCAACGCAACCAACCATTCGTCGATAGGACGTCGGAGTAGAAAGTTATGAGAGTTACAAGTTCGATCTGCAATCGGACAAAAATGTGTTTGAACAAAGCGGCAGGGCATGCGCGAGAAATCTTGAAGAAGTTCGCCAGATTGCTGTGTGGCGCCGGCGCTGAAGTTCGAGAGGTAGGAAAGTCCTGATTTCTCTTTAAAAAGGCCATGGGAGGGTGACAAGTGTCCCCCCATCTGATTTTTCTTGCATGCCTTATATTGACCAAGTCTTGAAGACTTGGTCATCTTTCAAACCTCTCCCTCTCTCTAAATTAGCTCCTCCTTCTCTCTACATTTCCAAAGGAAATTCAAAGCCTAAGAAAAATCTGAAAATTTAAGAACAAGAAGGAAGTTTGTGGCTAGCTTGTTGGTGTTGTTGTGGTGGTATTCTTGGCAAGAAAGCTAGCAAAACATTTGGGATAAATTTGGCTAAAGCTCTAAGGTAATGATTCTTCCTTTGTAATTAGTTTTTAGTGTTGCATGTTAAAAAGAAAGAACTTGTGGTAGTGAATAATGCACTTAGAGTCCTTGCATGTAAGAAATGTGGTTTGGATATGAAGGATTGGTTAAGAAGAGATTATGAGCATGTTGTAGCCTAAAAACTACCTTAGAATTGTTAAGTGAATTGTTGTACCTAATGGGGCAGAATTTT
Organism: Przewalskia tangutica; assembly: GCA_029844215.1. NCBI lineage: Eukaryota > Viridiplantae > Streptophyta > Magnoliopsida > Solanales > Solanaceae > Przewalskia > Przewalskia tangutica. Next base: position 9,625,808 of record CM056738.1, read on the forward strand.
ACACACCCAAGTTTGGAGGTGTAATCCCGTTTAAAATGTTGGATTGTTGAGCCTTAAATGTGGTGTTTGGATAATAAATTCGGCCTTGAGAAAGGTGGCAAATTGAGTAGAAACAAAGGAAATGCTGCCCAATTTTCCATAGAATTTAGTGACTTTGAACTTGGATTGTTCTACTTTGAGATTAGAGGTTAACAAACGTATCATGATTATTATAGGTTGAAATATTACTTGCGGTAGTTGAGCTTAGCAAGTGGATTGACCAAAGAGGTATGTGAAGCTTTCCTATCTCTTGAGCATGAATAGATGAAACTATGTAGTACGGTAGACGTACAAGATTTGGTATTCTTACTTGTTTTAAGTATATAATGACTTGTTTTGTTTTAAGAATGTATAAGTCCCTTGGTTAGGGGAAAAGTATGATTTTACTAAAGTGTAGAGTTAATATAACAACTTTATGGGAAGTTGGTTTATTAGCTTCATAAAAGGTTAATGAGAAGAGATTTACTCTAAGTAAGATAAGTATATGAAGAGGCAAATTGATTTTAAGGCATCAATTGCCCAAAGGTTTTTACGTATAAAGAAAAGTCACTTTTAAAAGAGTTGAAGTATGTAGTACTTGGGCTAAATTTCCGGTTTTCTTTTATTAAAGATAGGATTAAGTGCCTTAAGTAAACTAAAATGAGAGGGTATATGAACAAGACTAATAAGAAGTTATAAGTTTTCTTAACTTATTTATGATTATGATATGATGTGATTTGAGCTAGGGTAAGAGTATATCCGGAGGCAAGCCCAGATCGTTATACCACCTTCTCCGTGGTAAGAGTATGTGCGAGGCAAGCCCAGATCGTCATACCACCTTCTTGATGTAAGAGTATATCCGGAGGCAAGCCCCAAGATCGTTATACCATCCGCTTGGTGTAGAGTATATCTGAGGGTAAGTCCCCAGATCGTTATACCATCCGCCAGGTAAGAGTATATCGAGGGTAAGTCCCAAGATCGTTATACCACCATTCCGTGGATTTGCTACCCATGATGCGAGGAATACCTCACGCGAGTCCTTATGGGCTTATGCGGGTGAAATAGTCCCGTGCGGTAGTGACCTATCACGAGGAATACCTCACGCGGTCCCCGGGACCTATGCGGTGAAATAGTCCCGAGAGTAGGGTGCTTATTGATACTACTGCAGGCGAGGTACCTGCTTGATCCTAAGGCCCCTATTTTATGCAGTATTATATATATGTACTTGTGACTCTCATTGTTAGTAAGGCACAGTAAAAGGTATTTTGATTGTCTTCCTTGACTCCAGCTTACTTTTAGACTTATGATATCATTATTACAGTATTTTCCATCTTTACATACTTGGTACATATTGTGTCTCGACCCCTTCGCAGGGGCTGCGTTAAATCTGCGGTAAGTAGCGAGTTGAGGATCCTCGTTCTTAGGATCACTATTCCTGTCGAAGCTCCATTTCTCGGAAGCTTGTTTATTAGTACGGATATTCCACGATGTTATAGGTATTTTGTACATTCGGGGTATGGCGGGCCCTGTCCATACGATTGTTATCTTTAGAGGTCTGTGGTCACCTATGTGTTTTGGGCTATAAGAACCAGTTGTACTACTATACTTTTGGTTAAGAATGTTTTATGGAAGGCAGCCTTATCTGCTGGCCAATGATGTCTACCTTTTTATAAGTTATGTGTTATGTATGTTCCGCTGCTATTCTCTGACATATACCTGACAGGTACCGGTAAGTACGATGCGGCCGAGTCGGGTCGTGACAAGAACGTCAATCAAATAGATATTATAGATTAGATAGCCGGTACTTGACAAACCAGTCTCTGTGGACGATAACTCGGTCTTACATATCTTTATTACTTGAATGATACGTACACTTGCGTAAGCATCTAGAAATATCGCAACAGTAACATAAATCTTTATCTTCTTAGCCGACGTGCAGGACATGCATGCACTCACATATTTATTGAAAATCATGTCTATTACGTGTAGTGAGGCATTTATATTAGGTTTTCCTTCAGTAGAAGGTCCCCATTCGCAATTGTTGCGAGGTTTTTCGATTAGGTACTCCTTTAGATGACCTTTGCTCAGCATTCCTAGCACCTTCTCTCGGAGATGTATGTAATTCACACTTTAATGCACATGAGTTCCATGGAAATCACACCAAATGGTTTGATCCCTAGAGTTTGGATCCAATCGGAGTTTGTTTGGCGATCGAGACGCTGGATGAGTTTCTAGTACTGCCACCATTTTATCTTCATCGATGCTAAAGTTGTAATCAGATAATTTTAGGTATCTAGACCCCTTGCTGTAGGAATTAGATGAATTTACTTTATCATGATTCATCAATCCTTGATTGTTCCTACTAGGGTCTCCCTTCATATTTGGCTTTTCAAGGGAGCGAAAACCATGTCCGCCTACTGATTTTTCGGGAGCAGGATAAGGCTGGAAATGATTCTTTGGGGGCCTCAACAACCTACTAATTTGGTACCTCAGGTAACATCATATGTTCCTTCTGAATCCGCATAACAAAGTCCTTGAGTAGTTTGAACTTTCCCTGTGCAATAAAGAAGATATACACTTTCCTCGTCTTCCCCTTCCACGCTCCCGCATGGGTGTTTTTAAGCATGTCAGCTAGCATTGTGTATGAACTGATTGAATGTCCGAGAAGAAGTGAATAACACTTCAAGACACCCTTCGTCAGCGTCTCAACAAACTTCTTGATCAATACTGATTTTATCTCGTGTTCTTTTAACTCATTTCTTTAAAGATCGTAGTATAAGCCGTTATGTGTTCCTATGGATCTGTCGTTCCATCATACTTAGGCATGGACTACATATTAAACCTTTTGGGAATCGGTTCGGGTGCATTCTATGGCTTATATGCCAACTGGATATATTTTTTGCGTTTGGACCTTCTATGACCAAAGGGCCCCCGATATCTGATCCAACCAGTCCCGAAATTCTTTAGCATTCTTTTCTGCCTTTTGCGCGTTCATGTCTACTTATCACGTTATCTCCTTCATGAACTTTAACACCTGGTCGTGAAATGGGTATTCGGGAAGCGTTTTTCTTCCTAAATTATCATAATTCCTTGGCTCATTCTGGCTCTTCCTCACAATATTTGGGATGTTTACGGGCAGTGCCATTGTGGTTGTTGGAGTTCTTCCAGCGAAGTTGAACGTGAACTCAGAGAAAAATATTTTATACTGCCCAACTCTCCTCTCATCATAAAATTTTGTGCCCTTAGGTTCTGCATAGCCTCCTCGGACGTCTTGTCAGTGGGAACTTCGTCTCGAAGGGGTTGTCTGCCTCCTGAAGTGGCTTCGTCCGTGACCGCCAATACTGGATCTGGGATTGGGAGGCTATCTAGTCCGATTTGATTATTTTCGGCATTATTCCCGGGGATCCGGTTGCCTCCAAGTCCTTCCATATATGACATATGTTGTTTAAACAAATAAGACTAACGAAGAAATTAGATTAAAAGAAAGGGTTACTTGTAACACTACTATTGCTCAGACTCCACGGTGGACACCAAATTGTTTACCCGTAAATCGGTACAGTTGAATTTATAGACGTTGTCATGGACACGTAGATATCAAGTAAATAGATTAGAAAATTAATCAGTAAATAATTCTAATAAATCATGAATATAAAAGCAGAGTTAGAATATAATTTGCCTGAGTCTAGAAGGAGGTTCGTGCTATGGCCTTTGGGCTTGATGTTTCCAACAGTAAAAAATATAATATTGAGATAAGAAGTGAGAACAATGTAGTATTGTAATATCTTGAATGTGATGCTCTTATAATAAGTTAATTGATCTTATTTATACTTGGACTCATGGGTACATATTCCACGAATTATACACCTAATAATATCAATAAATAAATGATGTAATAATCGGACAATTAGTATCTTCATAAATGTCTTTAATACATTCTTGGAAGGTGTTAATTCATATAAATAATGGTCGCCCGTTGGGATTCAAACCGGGCTCCTGATCCTTATGCTTTCCGACACCGATAACTCCTTGATTCCCCTGATGTGAAACTAGTACTATCGGTCGTACTAACTTGGATCACACTTTTTTTTTGCCACGTGTCATGACATAATTCGTTCATCTATACAGTACAAATTTTGCCCTATATAAATATATAATATAATAATAATAATAATAACAACAACAACAACAATAATAATAATTAAATTCACGGTATAATATTTATTGACATTTAGTGAATTTCTTCATACATATATAAGGTTTGACAAAATCTAATTAAATAATGTATATTCACCTCGTTAAATCACGTAATCATGATTAGTTAATGTATATGTTCACCTCACTAGACCACATAATCATGGTGATTTGATATGGTTTGGTGTAAATATCATCCACCGCAGATAAGTTTTTACTCTATTAGACACTTGTGGCTAGGGGTGGCCAACGGGACGGGGTGGGGCGGGTTTGGGCGGGATCGAGGTGGGGCGGGACTGGCGGGCTGGGGCGAGCGGGACGAGACCAAGTCCCGTTGGATAAGGGGTCAGGGCGGGATCGGGTCGGGGTCATTTTTTTTGCACTTATTTAAAAAAATAACATATATTAAATATATGAACAACTCAATAATTGAACAACATAATGTAATAAAAACACCCCAAGACTTTTTTGTGCCTCTTATATTATTTTATTGAAATATGTTTTTTTTGGTAATACATATACAATTGTCAAAATTACAACTTTGTGGTGTTGTTCAAAAGTTGCAAATGACATAGTAAAATTGCAACTAAATAAATTGCTAATTTGAAAACACTTTTTCTAGTTTCTTCACAATGTAGTGTGGTTCTTCGGTTGGAATTGGTATTTGTTGGTCAAATTGATCCACGTCGCTACTCATACCTTCAGATAATATGTCGTTGTAGTTTTCGTCTTCTTCTTCGTTGATCTCCGGTTGACCGTACCTTATCCGCTCTACTTGTATCCAATCTCTAAATAGTACTGCAATCTCCAAGATGTTTTCGACTAATGAGTGTCTGTGCTCTCCTATTTGAAATCTGCCGGCAGAAAAAAGCGCTTTCAGAAGCCGTTGATGACGCTTGAATGTTCAAAACATCTCGGGCCATCATTGAAAGTGTCGGAAATGTCTTCTCATTCTCCATCCAGTATTTTAGCAAGTCTTCCTTTCCTTTTTCATTGACAACTGCTTGGTACGGTAAAGTACCATGCAAAACAAAAATATCAAACTCGCTAATTTGGTTAGTAGTGTTACCACCACACATTCTATTTCTGAGGCTTTCAATACTAGCCGCAGAAACAACATGTCTTTTTAGAGGTTGTGTTGAAGAAGAAGAAGATGGTATGGAAGCCGGTTAGTTGCTAGCACTTTCTTGTTGGTAATAGATATATACTTTTTTGCACTCGTCTTCTATGTTAGACAACACTTCTTCTTTCGTTTGTTCAATTTCAATAGGTGGTGGGGCATTTAAATTTTTGAAAGTTGAAGGTGGTAGTACTTCTATACAATTATAAATATTTTCAATAAGTGATTTACAACCGTCTATTTTAATAGTCAGATTTAATACAACACCAATAATATAAATAAGAATAAAATATTTCTTTATTTTCATAGACATTTTTTAATAGCTGCCTTATAAGATAATTTTTCCATATATTCTCTAAGCAGTAAAAATATTATAGCTATATAACACAACATAGTTGAAATAGTAGGATAATATATACCGGAAAATTCTTTTGTTGCTTGAAAAAATTTCTGTAGAACTACAATAAGTTCTTTAATTTTTTCCCAATAGTTATCTACAATTATATCAGTTGGATTTTGATTATGGGCGTTAAAAAAAAGTTATAGGTTTTTTATAATCATAAGCAATAAGTAGTTGTTCATATAAAAAATTTCACCTAGTGGGTACTTCTTCGAGAATTTTTCTATAAGATAGTTGGCAATCGTGACAAATTTTTTTATAATCTTTTTTTTTGTTGTATTCTATTATTTTTAAAAATAAAGTGTATAACAAATTGTATTTTTTCAAGAATATCTTGAAAAAGTAATAGGCCATCCTTTACAACTAAGTTATAAATATGACACACACATTTTATATGAAAATTATTTGGAAAAGATGGAGTTAAATCATCTTTTAAAACTGTAATAACAACATTATTAGAAGATTCATTATCTAATGTAATTCTCATAATTGTTAGAAGACGCATTCTCTCTTAACAGTTGATCTAGGAAAACCTTTATAAGCAGGATTATATATATATATATATATATATATATATATATATATATATATATATATATATATATAATATAATGAATAAAACCAGGAGATGAAGGAAATGAAAAAGGCAAATCCTCCACAACAACTAATTTTGATAATGTTTCCCTATCTCTATGTTTATCGTATTTAGGGCCTACAATTCCCCCCGTCGTAGGGTTAATTTGACCATGTACTTGGTCTGGGACAATATATGAACCTTGTCCCGATGGAGAGGGCGTTTGCACACCCTTTGTTTGAGCATTGTATTGGGCATACCTAGCTGGGTGTCTTTATTTTATGTGTCTCATTAAACCCCCCGTCCCACCATGACATTTTCCAGTTTTAAAACTAAAACATTGTTTACAAATATTACATATAGCTACTTGATTCGCTACGTCCCTAATAAAAAATTGTCATACGTCTGATTTTAATGGTCATTTTGTTGGACCTCATCTCATACTAGGGGGAATATGAGACGTTCCAGTTGGAGGTTCACTAGTGGGTGTTTCATCTACCTTAGTGGGTGTATCATCATCTAGAGCATCTTCTAAATTAAAGTCTTGTTCATTTTGAGAAAATATCTGGTCGTCTAAATCATATGGTATTTCAGAAAGATGTTCATTATCAATAAAATCATCATGTCTAGGAGTAGGATTAGGAATACTAGAAGAAGTACCCCTGCCCTTGTTATCCCTACTAGAAGAAACCTTACCCTTACCCAACATACTTTTTAATCCTTTCATTTTAATTATGCTAATAAATATTTAAAGACTTAAAGATAATGAAATTAAGTGCGCTAAATAAAATAAAGACACAATAATAATTTAATGAAAGAACGAATGTACCAAACGCTGACGTAACATCAACGTGTAATCGAGAGGTTGAAAATTGAAACTTTGCTCGATGGATGATCCTCAAGCTAGTTGTCAACTTCACTCCCAAATGAATAAATAAAATTGAATATTTAATAGACAATGTAGACTTATAGAGATATTGATTGAGAGATTAGAGAGATTGTAGGAAGATTTTTGAGAAAGATGAAGAGAAAATGAGGTATTTATAGTTGGAAACTTGGGTTAAAGTGTAAATATAATAACTTAGGGCTTAAAAATAAATATAAAGGGATGGGGGGTTGGGTGAGGGGGGAGGCAAAAAATGGCCGTTGCACAAGGACCAAAATGTAAAATGATTGTTGGTGCAACAACTATTTTTACAAAGGGGTTCGGGGCGGGACAGGCTGGGTGGGCATGGTGGGGCGAGACCGTATCGTCCGGTACCATTTTTTTTAATTTTGGGGTCGGGCGAGGCCCGGGCGGTGTCGGGCGGGGCCGGATCGTCGGCCAGCTGGCGAGCCTACTGCGGCTACTACCATTTGGTATATATAGGGTACGTTCACTCACTAAAGACTTAAGTAGATTAGAAGAAATCACCTCTGAGTTATCCTATGCGTACCTCGACTATTTCATCACATATATATTATCTCCCACCAATATGTTTGGAAGGGTTATCAGATAACTTTAACTTGAAAGAATTCAATTGTATATGAAAGAAATCATCCAGTGATTATTATATATATATATTTTTTTTTTTTTTTTTGTTGACGAAGGAACCCGCAGCCGCTACTCTTTCGAGTGCGCACAGGGTAAACCCCGGACTGATGCATAGGCTACACTTTGTCATACTTTTTTTTATAATAAGGGAACCCACATCCGTTACCCTTCAGATGCGTATAAAGTAAACTTCATTTCTGTGTAATAGCCCACAAATCACACATGAAAGATAACCCTCACTAGGCAAGCTCCGTGCGATGAGTTCCATCCAAAAGGCTAATCCCATGCTGTCGTAGGTAGGGTGTTTTGAACTTGAGACCTCTATTATGGAAGCCCCATGCTTAACCAACTGAGTCACTCTTGCGGACAATACTCGATTTTCTCCCTCTTTTGTTCATATACAGTCAAACCTCTCTGCAACATTTATCCTTTATAATAATATTTCATTATACCAGCCAAATTTTCATTGAAATTGATTTTTTTTGTTATGTTATATTATATTATATGTTTTCTATAATTGTATTTCGCTATAGCAGTCAAAAGATATCTCAACAAACGATACTATTACAGAAAAAATTGACTTTATAATTTTGTAATTATTTTAAAAAATAAGTTCTCTCCCTTTTAGTGTCCCATATGGAAAATGGTCTTATCAACTTCTCCCATTTCAAACGATATTGACGTATAAGATGAAAGAGATACAAACATTACACTCCCATAATAAATATGGGAAATGGAGGTGTTTAATATAGAGGTGTAACGTGCTTATGAGCTATAATTGATCGGTTGACGTTTCAAATTCCCTACAATAAAACAAACCTTAAATACTCTCCCAAAATTTAATTTTTTCAAAATTTCCACTTTGACTGACTCATTGGATTAGACCAAATATAGAGAGAAGCAAAATTAGTTTGTTATTATTAATTATTAATTATTGATGATGATTGTTTTACGGTTGATGCTCCTAAAATCTTGTTCTTTTTTCATTCTTTCTGTTATGTTACCTATTTTTATCAAAACTTGTTCTCTTCTTGTCTTAAATCTTCTTGCTTGTTGAAAAAACAACATTGACATTTTCAAAGATTTCACACCTTTTTCTAATTAGAATAATAGTACAAGTTTAGTTCTTTAACATTCTTGATTGTGGAGAAGAAGAGAGGATTAGAATAATAATACTAAGAAGAAATAAATGGCTTCTTCTCAAGTAGAAATTGCCTCCTCTTCTCCATTTGGTTATGTCCTTAATAGATGTTGTGCAAGAGATTCTAATGCTTATCAGAAAAAATTCAAGAATTTGGTTCAATCCCACTTGGCTTCTTGCATTTCAAATAAAAAAGAGTCAGCCGGGTGCACTAAGCTCCCGCTATGCGCGAGGTCCGAGGAGATGCCAGACTACCGCGGTCTATCCAAGAAAACTTTTCCCTCTGATTCATGTGAAAATTCACAAAACCATGCAGATTTATGGGTACATAAAGCAACAAAATGTGATGAAAAGAATGAGAATAATAGTCCAAAGAAGAGAAGTAAAGCTGCTGAGAAATGGGATAAGGCTAGAAATATGATTTTCTTAATGGATAAAGTGAATCAAGAAAATTGTTTGGATGTTCCAAATCTTGGTGGTGTTTCTAACCTTGTTAGAAAATGGAAAGATTTTGAAAATTCTGAATTTGTAGGGTCCCCTCAAAAAGGATTTGATGAATCTTCTTATTCTATTGTGAAAAGTGAATCATTTGGTGAATTGGAATCTGATGATATAAGTAAAGATTCTGATGTTAAAGAAAGTGAGAGGCTAGGAGTTGCAGATATTATCAAGAAATTGAGATTTGATAATGGTAATGTTGTTGTTGTTGCCAATGGCGGATCATTGCCTCGGGTTAGGACGTCGACAATGGATCATTCGGAAGGACAGAGGTGTAATTTTTCCCCGGTTCTGAGTTCTCCCCGTTTCATCAGAGGGCGCCAGGCGTTTAGTGATTTACTGTTGCAAATGGAGCGCGATAGGCAGAGGGAACTCGAAGGTCTGGTGGAGCGTAAGGCGGTTTCTAAGTTCCAACAAAGAGGCCGCATTCAGGTGCACTTTTCAGTTCTATTTGTTGGATGTTGCATAAGTGACACAATTTTCTAAGAATAATGAGTTGTTTAGTTGCACGAAGAGTCTAATACAGTCGAACTTCTCTATAACAGCGTCATTTGTTCCTATATTTTTTTGTTGTTATAACGAAATGATATTATAGATAACATATAATATAACTTAACATTAACAACCTTTTCCACAAAAAAACATCGCTATTATAGTAAAATGTAGTTATAGATGATAACTGTTATAAAGAGGTTTGACTACCGTTGATTTAGTAGAATATTCATCTTCTTATTTTTGTTGTAGGAGGAGTCTATTACTTTGTTTATTTGGATATTTAAAGCCTTATGATTAATGAAATTTCAAGACAACTTTACATTCATATTTTCAACCTTGCTGCTTGCGCCTCTCTTCAAAAGGTCATAACACTATATACAGTTTGATTGGATTGCTAGTTTTCGTTGTTTCATAATGTATTTTATTTGTTGAAGTTATGTTTGGATAGACAGAATTGTTTGTTGTCTTTTAATAACATTTTTCTTATTTGATTTAACTGTGTTTTATTGTGCTATAACTGATAAGCAAGCTTAAAGGACTTACTATTTGTGGGGTGCTGATTAATCTTTATAATTCAACTTTCTAACTAGGCTGTGCTTCGAGTTAGACTCATACGACGTGGTGCAGAAGTTAGAGGTGGTCAATCAGTAAACTGCTCAGCGTCTGAATCAAATAAATCGACACATTCTGCAATTATGCATCTCAGGTGCAGTACTTCCTTCTGTTTTTGACTGTTTCTCCTTCCATGTTTGAATGCTGAAAGACTATTCTTATATTTTGCAAAGAATGTATCTGGAGTTGCATTATGTGTGAATATTCCTGATCATCAACATGTCCTCAACTCAAAGTAGGGAAATTATGGACAATGAGGCTGAATGTGGAGCATGTTTAACAAAATAATGAAACAATATTTATGGTCAAAATATAAAAAGGTAGACACATAAAACATAAGAGGAGTCAACATATAGTATATTTATACATAAAATGAAAATTTTAACCTAGCTAAACTGTGTAATTTTCGTAGGTGTGTCAATTGACACCCCTTAGCATAAGGTGGCTCCACCACTGCCTATGAGGTAAAATAGTCCACTCGGTATTTCTAGCTGAAGAAACCTTTTTGGGTGCTATAGTTCAGAAGCAATTACAACTATTTTTCAAGTCTTTACACCTCCGCGTCTAGCGTCTTTATTATGCTAGTTTCCTTTTTAAGTAGAATAAAAGGTTTCCATACTTTGCAAAAGATCTAAAGCATTTTTCCTCAAGAGTTGTGTAGTTGAAAGGAACTCAATTATGCTTTTGTTATTAACAAAGGTCTGATCTTTCTGATGTATATTGCTACTTAGTGCACAATGAACCAAACCATAATATTGATTCATTTCAGGGAAAAGTTCAATATAGTAGGACAGCATGGTCTTGCTGACTCAAGAAACACCTCAAAAGAAGTAGCAAAAAGCACCTATGAGAGCGGAAGCCTCCCTTCCACACCAAATCGACAACGAAAAGAGAATTTTTATCGGGAGTTTAAAGGCTTAACAAGCCCCCAAAGAGAACTGGCTCGTAGTAACTCAGCGAAAGCAGGAACTGGATTTTCATTATATCAGCAGAGAGAAGAGGATCCGCTTAAGGGGTCTGGTGTAGCTGGCTCAAGAAGTACCTCTATACCGTTGGGAGATAACACTCGAGACCCTTGCATATCTGAAAAAGAGAATCATCATAAACCAACAAGCCCCCATAGAGAGGTAATAGATATCAATCCAAAATCTGGAAATATTGATATCTCCAATCAACTACAAGAAGGGAATCACCATGAGGAAGTATCCGAGCAAGTAAGCCTCCAAAAGGTGGAAACTAGCATGCAAGTTAGATATAGATTTTCATCACATCAACAGAGAGAAGGCGATCAGCCTGGTGAAGAAGACTCAAGAAGTACCCCTAGAGCATTGGGAGAAAACACTCGATACCCTAAAGAAGAGAACCATCATAAACCAAGAAACACCCATAAAGAGGTGGTAGATAATATCCCAAAAGCTGGAACGTTTTGTATATCCAATCAACCGCGTGAAGAGAATCATTATGAGGAATTATGTAAGAAATTAAGCTCCAGAAACTTGTCAAAAAATCAGAAGTATATGGCATGTAGCGCCAAAATATCAGAAGGTTCTTGTAGATTAAATCAACATGAAATGGAACCTAACCATCAAGAAGTTAGCACCAGCTTACCGAGCTTTACTTCTCAAGCACAGAGCTTAGATAACACAAGCTCCGAAGCAAGCCATAGCAGCTTATTGGATTTTGTAGAGTCAGCAAGACCTCACAAGGATAGAGCTGCGATTGATTGCACTAATCTTCAAAGCGACGGGGAAGATGAAGCGGCTAATCAGTGTCTAGTTGAAAGTGAAAGTGGTTCGGTTAGTGATTATTCCCTCACAGCTAGTGGATGGGATGAACTGCAGTCTAATGAAGACTGGATAAGTAATATCTCTCGTCCACGTAAAGAATGGGAATGTCTCAGGCAAGAAAGATACCAAGAGATGCTTGATCCTTACTCAGACAATCATGACATACAACAACTTCTTCACCGGTATTAGCAACTCATTTAATTTTATTGTGGTACTAATCCTATATATTTGTTGTCATTTCCTGTACTTTTTTTTTATTTAGGTTTACTTTATAACCATCCATGCTAAAAAAATATACTTCTTTCCCATTAGAGTAAAGAAAAATGTGAAAGGCTCATTCATACATACACATGCAGACTTGAGGCATCTTTAAATGATTGCCTAGATATTCTAGCTAAAAGAATCAGACAATGAAGGCAATGACAAAGTAAACTTCCATACACCCAAGGGTGTGGCGTAAGAGTCGGTGAAATGTTTGAGCTGTCATGTTTAAATCCCAGCAAAGACAAAACCACTAGGTGATTTATTACCATATGTCTTAGCCTTGGTGAACAGAGTTATATGGTACTTGTTGCTGGTGGGAGGTGGCAGGTATCCCGTGGAATTAGTCGAGGTGTCTTCAAGCTGGCCCATACACCACGGTCATAAAAAAAAGACAAAGTAACTTCCCTTCTTAAAGCATTTAAATTTTGATTTAGGAACACCGAGAACCGGACTACTCAAAGCACGAAGCTTATCTGTTTTTGTACCTCTCAACGTTGTAGTGAATGACTTGTCTGATCTGAGATGGGAATAAACCATATAGATTTCTAAAAACTTGAAAAGAAATGCAACATTTTAATAAAGAGTCCAGCTTTCCTTTGGCTCTATGCCCTTGCTCACTCCTATTATATTCATCCTTCATCTTTTAAAATAGAAGCATAGTCCATGATTCACACTTTGATTTTGGTTTTCATACTCGTGCAGAAAAAGTGTTTCATTGTTTCTTACCAGTGGTTTGAGAGAGCAAATTGATCGAATAATGGCGTCTCGCTCACAACAATTACCAAATTCAAAGAGCAGCCATGTTGAGGAAGAAGTACCATCACAAGCAGCTGAAGATGAACAGGAGGAAGTTGAACAGAATGCAAGAGAAGAGGAGGACGAGGTACGAGAAGAAGAAGAAGAGGAAGAAGACGAATGGAGCTATGAAGATGACTCTGAAGTATTAATTCATCAGAATACATCTTCACAGACTTTACAGTCATGGAACACAAATCATGACCAGGAAGTCACCGATGACTCTTATCACTTCCCATCTCCTTCTTCACTACTATCTCAATCGTCTAACATTCCCTCTGGCAAACATCCTTCAACTGTGAGTTGCCTATCCTTGGACCGACTTGCCAGATATTCTTGTTATGTATGGGGTTAGTTTAGACCTAATGACATGGAATTAACAGGAAATGGAACTCATATATGAAATGAGAGGACATATGGAGCAACTCCACCAAGAGATTTTCGAAATACGGAGATCTATGAAGAGTTGTATGAACATGCAAATGAAATTACAACGTTCGATTAAGCAGGACGTTGCAGCTGCAATTAGTCAGTTAGGTGAGCTGGAACACAAAGATATGGATATGAGATTCTAATAAACCCTTTATACAGTCCTCTCTATAACAACATTTCACTATAACAAGTATGTTATTTGTGGAACTGATCTTTCATGGTATTTTATATTATATTTTTTCTTTAACAGCATTTCGCTGTAACAACCATAAAATATCGGACAAACGATGTTGTTATAGAGAGATTTGATTGTAACAAACTACAAAAAGAACTTCATGGGGGGGGTGGGGGGTGGGGGGTGGGGGTGTGGATACCATCTCCTTTCATTATGTAAAGAAGAGACTTTGATTTTTATAATACAGGTCAAAAGAGCAGAGGGAATTCGGATAACAACGGCTCAAACAAAGGAAAATGTTGTATTTGCTGTGAGGAGCCAGTTGATTCTCTTCTTTACAGGTAACTTGTATATAGATAGCACAGTTTAACCACACTAAGTAGGGAACTATGGTTATACTAGAATTAATAACACTAATCATGTCCATAACTTTGTCCACGGTTTTCAGATGTGGGCATATGTGCACCTGTTTCAAGTGTGCTCATGAATTGATTTCCGGTAGTGGAATATGTCCAATATGCCGAGCTCCAATAATGGATGTTGTGCGTGCATATCCTCATTCATGATGTACATGTGAACTGGATTTTGTTCTGGAGGTTTGCCAGAGAACAACAACAATAACATTAACTACGCCTCAATTCCAAGCAAGTTAGGGTCGGCAATTAGAATCTCCACTATTCATGTCACTGTGCTCAAGGTCATATTAGTCTAATATTATGTAACACGTCCTAGGGTACTCTATGGTGTAAGGACTAATAAAATATTGACTAGTTTACGCTGGATGTCATCCTATTGCAACCGCCTTCCTCTATTTGGAGTTGAGACCAACAGTTGAAAGCAAGGTCACAGTAGCAGAGTTCCCAAGGTTTGCCAAACGCCCTTTGTGTACAAGGAAAGACGAGCAAAAGGGCGATTTTAGTTTTCTTATTTCGTTTCTTCTTAGTCATGAAATCCTTTTATGGCTAACTTACTATTAAACCAGGTTTAGATTGACAGATGAGTCAGTCTCAGCTGGTTTCACTAACCATCCTTTGTATATGATAGAAAAAAGGAAAGGGAAGTTTCTTCTGTGATAGTAGACTTGTGTTTTTCAAGTTTCTTTATATTTACAACATCGAAAGCTCACTTGGAGATTCTTCGCAACGTAAAAAATCTCCAACAAGACTAACATTGTAGACTAGCATCATATATAGTATAACGAATTATCCTTAGATATTGAGACTGTTCTTACTTTAAAATCATTCAGAATGATTCCTGTAGAGCCCACATATGGTGCTAGCTGATGATGATCTCCAGAGCACCAGTCGACTTGTGGCAATGGAACTTAGATTAGAGAAAAGAAAACCATTGTGAACAAGAATCATCAGAAGGCAAAAGCTACCAGTCCATGGATTACCCTTTGTTTTCCCCATTAGTCAGATGCTTTATGCTATGTATATCTGCTACTTTCCAACACCTTTGCCTTTGGAAACAACATCCACTAGTTAAAGGGTGAGAGATGCTTCATAAAATGTGAAGTTTAGCTATCTGGCCTTGTGCTTAATTTCTGCACTAAGGTTTTTGTCTACATAAATAATTGGCTGCTCTGGAAGAAAAATATCCATGCAGCCTCTTCTAGTCTTCAACTCTACAATGATATGATTTGAATGATTTGAACGAAGCATCAGATATTATTAGACTACTAATCGTCCAATACCTTTCAATGATATGATTTACAAATAGCCACCAAATGTATACATATATGTTTTGTACATTTTAGGATGGAATGGAGAAATCCGGAATGAAGAAATCGAATATGAAAGAAAAGACAAAGAAATGAGAGAATATCGGATTCTATTTCTTTGGATCTGAGCTGAATCTTGTCTATTTCAACCCCCCTAGATTCGGATTCTATTTTTGAGCCTTTCAACAATTAACCAATTTTACCTTTCGAATATGTATTACGTATTCAAATTCGTTTGAACTGAAGGTGCATAGCTTCTTTGAATGTCCCGCTGATTGACTACTACATCTAGGGACGGAACTGATCCCGAAAGAGAGGTCTTTCTTTATGGTTATGAAATCGCTTTGATTGAAAAGCAAGTCGATGATGTCATAAGTCAAACGGGCTGGTGAGGCGAGAGTCCTTCACTGCACTCACTGGAGAGAGGCATATCTCTCCCCCTATTTATTGTGTTTACTTACTAAACTTGTTAGTCCGTGTCAACATCCTTAGCAACATAAGCACTACTTACTAGACTGGCTTGCACACAAAACAAAGAAGAAGCAGCTATTGAATTGGAATAAGTCACAGATCGATTGAAAGTAGTACCATAACATAACTCCTTACACTCTTAGCTTACCCTCGAATGGAGGGATTCACTCTGAGACTAGCTACACCTTTTAAGCGGTATTCGATTAACTACTAGTTGAGGGATTTTCTTCTGTCAAGCCAAACACACTTTCAACACTCGTATTCATAACCCGCAAGGTTCTCCCCTTAGGACCGACTACAACAAGCTCGCGACTCTAATAGAAAGAAAGGGTAAGCTCTCTGCTCTATTTGCTTGCAATGATATGCCTATCAAAGTTGGCGAAGGCTTCTGTAACCTTAGACTCGTTACGCTTTTCGACTGAACTCGTTGGCTCCGCGTCCACCGAAAGTCGATAACCTTCGTCATCGTCAGCATTTGGTACTCTCTCGATAGCTTCAATAGTTCACTGAAAGCCTTTGGTGTAATAAACCGCAAACCCTTCAGAAAGAAAGACATAATAGAATAATGAATTAATTAATAAACATTAAGAATTCAAAAAAGAAAGGGTTGGTTAACAACTATTGACTGTAAACCATAGCAGTTAGAGTCACTCAATGGAGATGTTCGCCTTTGTTGCAATCGTAATTAATTTCAGCCGATGGGCCCAAAATGAAAAACAAAACTTTTAAAAAATTATAATGCAAGTCAGGTAGCATCAGATCTTATGCAAACCTATTAACAAACCCAATTTCCAATTGCTTTTTTATTACATTATTTCATTCATATTTATCCCAAAACCACAGACATGTCCACCATAATGATTTATCTTGAAAGTGACCAATTAATATATTCAGGCCAAACTTAAAATAGCCCATTTTAAGTAGAAAATAGCACACATCATACCCTAGAATTGAATCAAACAGAATAAAAAGAAACTAAACTGGATCGAATCGAACCAAACATACTATGGTCTGGTATTGGGTATATATACCATCGGAAAGAAAACTGAAGTACCGAACCAAAGTTTTTAAAAATTAAATCGAAGTATCAAACGCCTATCCATGTCCGTTTTTCGAACCCCACTTAATTCAAAGTTTAATGCACCTAGATGCACTTACTTTTGGTTGTTGTTGGTTGCTACCTTTTCTAGAAGGTTCTTTGATTTAGTCTTCGAGGTGTCCGAATATGTGTGGGTCTCAGCCATTCCTCGGAATTATGACTCGGCCAGACTACTGTAATAGCCGACGATGTTTTTCTAGACGAGGGTAAGGACTAACATATTCAACTATGATTCCGCTCAGTTACCGACATAGAATCTTTCTCCACCTTCGGCTGTCACTTGATTCGGCTAAACACTTTTGGGTGTTAACAATTGCCCCCTACATTAACTCGAGTGCGGTTGTCAAGTTGATGTATTCCAAGATGATCGTCGTTTCGTGTGGCAGTCGTAGGTGTCATTTCAATCACTTTTGCATTAAATACATGCAATGATGGTATTTGAAAAGTTTTCTTTCCTTCCACAGAAACGTCTCGGCTTCCACAATTAACTTCTGACTAATTTTTAGCCGCACATTTTGAAAGAAAAGACCCCTAACAGTTTGTCAGTCATATCTCCAAGAAAAAGGAAACACTTAAGAGAGACATCCCACCACAAGGTTTTCCATTCGATCTTTTCGACCATTCCCAAATTTCTCACCTTCTTCAGAAAAAATCCCATTTCTTCATCAAAGAAAAAACATGTCTTCATATTCTTCTCTACTCTGGGATCGGATAGCACCAGTTTTGTTGCTGATGACCTAAACCCCACCTTTGCCTTCATAGATGAACAACTAGTTCTCGCCCCTTTTGGTACATCTGAATAAGGAGACCTCCTTCTATCTCAACATTTAAGTTCGATGAACTACGACATTCCTATTATCTGCGACTGGTTCACCGACGACCATTGTCCAGCTAGCCTGCGTACTTGGCCGGCCAAGATGACCAACTATTCTATTTGGTTGGATCGGGTTAAGTCGGCCAAAGAAGCCGAATGAAGGCGCACGGGTCTCTACAATGCTATTAAATTGTCGGAGTTTGACTCCCCCTGCAATATCAGTCTTATATATACCTTTCTTGGTTACTGGTCAACCATTTCCAATGCTTGTTTTTTCCTTGGGGAATGATAACCCCCACATTGCTTGATGTGACAGCGATACTTGGCCTTCCGATACTGGGACCCGATGCGCATGTCCTAAGCGATATAAATGTTTCCGATTTAGGTATCAAAGTCTCAAAGACTTCTTCAGGCTACGACCAGTTTAAGACCAACAACCGCCAAATATCGCCTCTTCCAGTCGATGATGCCGAGCATCTTACTTTTTTTTTTTTTGGTTTAGCCGATACTTTGTCTGTAATGGCTCTTGTGTAGTTGTGAAAAAACTGAAAATTTATGCGGCGCTAGCCATTTCGGGGAAGAACGTCAGCTGGGCATATCTCTTCTTGACCTATCTTTACATGGCTTTAGGCGAGGTTAAGGGACTCAAGAAACCTGGACACCTTAGCCGGTCCCTTGTGGTTCCTTCAGTTATGGATCACCCTCTATTTTCCTGAGTTTATCCCTGATAAATTTGATGACCTCCATTTTCGTTAAACCTGCTAGTATTAGCTGATACTCTTCGGAGAACACCCTTGTGCCCTAAGATGTTTTGTCGCAGTCTCTACCCTGCATGCTTTGTCTAGAGACTATTACATAGATTGGAAACTGGTCCAAGAGAGATGGGCCACCCATGATTGAGTCCGTCAAGTAGCCGATGACAACCTTACTTTCTCTCAGCGGAAAATTATGGTTCTAATATGAGGGAGGATTCTCAAGGCCAGAGACATGTTGGGTGGTTTAAAGCTCACTTCTAGGAACAATAAATTGACTGCATAACCCTATCGACCAAACTTTATAGCAAGGAAATTTGGCCTCACTCAACACGTGTCGTAGCCCCATCTCAGTATTGTTAATTCAACCCAGCATTGCATTATTGACGCAGAACAAGCAAAGAAGATAGTTGATCATAATCTTGACATGCTCGCCCTGTTTGACTGGCAGTCGTTTCCCCTAAGAGCGAATACTACCGTCACTTTTGATGATTGGTGGGATATGACTAAGGAGAAGATTTTTCAATTTACTTTAGATATCTGTTGTGCTTGGCTGATTCTGTCGAGAAAAAAGAAGAAGCCATAAACCTCTAAACCGTGGACAAAATAAGCCACTCTGAAAGTTGCTTCCCTTAAATCGGCTAGACTTGTTGCCTCAAGGTCTTCCATCCGGTTGCGGCAGACGAAGAGAAAAGGTAAATTGTATTCTACATATGTGTCGACCACATTGTTCTTGTGAATTTTCGGCTAACATCTTATGTATCTGTCAGCAACCCAATCTCTTTCAGTGTTTGTTGATATGGAGACCACTTTTGACAACGAGTCCCCATTACCCAGGAAACCAGTACTTAAGCAACCCCGATGAAGTGGAGGGGTTGTCATTCAAGATTATAGTGAGAAAGACCCCCACAGACCCAAAGTTCCTATTCCTACTGAGAAAGAGGAGGAAATCGATGTATATTACTCGACTGGCTAAAACACCGTCGCATCGGCTATCAATATTTAAAATTTATGTTTGCCCTCCAGGGACCACAACTGATAAGGCGCAGACGACTGCATAAAGTGTATGATGCCCGTTTTCATGTTGGATGATCGTCATCTCTGGCTCATGCTCTCATGCACTCGCAGGATCCATCATCGACTGCCCTCAAAGCCACAGTTTCTCTTGCCAAGGTAGCCGAGGCTTCCTATGCTGGGGTAGCCGTAGAGGTATACCTTTTCTCTTATGCTTGGTCTTTCACTACCTCTGGGCGCTTGCTTCTATATTGAACTTTTCCTTTCTGTACAGGAGACCGCTGGAGATAATTCTTCGGTTGAAGCCCACCCAACTGACGACTTAGAGGTACCAGCCGAAATCATTCCGAAAGATGTGCTTTTGTGCTACTTTGGCTCAGTCGACATTGCACCTCCACCAACTTCTCCGGTTGGAATTCATCGAGAGCGAGTCGAGGAGTCTCTCGCTAGGGGAATTCCAACCAACAAAGAAATATTTCATGCTCTGAGGGCCTCTTTGCTTCGATTTTCAAAAGAAACAACGGATTCCCTAGTTCTGGCAACCACTTATAATGATGTGGCTTTGGCTCTGAATGATTTATTTGCTTTACATAGAACGGCCAAATATAGCCATGATAAATCTATCGCTGCTTTGCAACACTTGGGGTCTCTTCGGCAAAAGAAGAACCGCATTCAGACTTCTTTCAATGAGGTGAATGCAGAAAGGCAACAAAATGTCAGCCGAAAAAATGAGTTACAGAAGCAGTTGTCCAAACTGCGAGTTGAGTTGGAGTGGATCCAGCGGAGATATGGGCTATTACTCCGGCCATAGGTGCCTTAGAATCGGCTATTAGTGCCCACGACTCCTCCCGCTCTTCTTTGTTTCGGCAGAGCCTTCAATTGGATAACAAAATTCGGGAACTCGGTAACCAGCAGGTGGTTGGAAACTGGATCAGAAAGCGGGTAGCAAACAGCTGGACAAACTGTAGAATGAATGGACTGCGTGGAAAAGCCATCTAGTTCAAGCAATATCGACACTCACTACTCCCTTGCCAGCAGATCCTATTGCTGAGTTGTCAGCCGATACCCTTGTGGACTTGCAATCTGAAGCCATCGCTGCTTCTGTTATTCAAGAGGTATCGGCCGACACTCAGGTTTTAGCTGATGACCCATCGACTATAGTGTTTGAGCCTTTGTTAGGTGCTTAAAAGGAGGTCCAATCATGAGTGAAAGTGGCTGAGGTAGTAGTCATTGTTGTAGCTGAGAGAGAAAGAGAGATTGCAGGTACCTAAAATGTCCAAGCAGCCGTGGACTTGGCTAATCCTGAGACTTCTATTACTGGTGATATATTGCAACCTCTAGCTGGTGGAATGCCGACCAACTCAACTGCCTAGCTTTATCGACCCCAAATCGAATGGTCTGTTTCTGTAATTAAGTAGTCGGTCTGTGGCTGTTGTTTGCTCATATTTTCCCCATATCGAAGGGAAGTACTTTTCATGTGACTATGACTAGGCAACCAGTCTGTGACTGTTCTTTTACTTTTGTCTTCCCCAAATCAAAGGGAAGTCCTTTTTCGTGGGACTGTGACCAGGTCGCCGGCCTGCAGTTATCATGTATTCCCCAAATTGAAGGGAATTAGTTCATCCTGTATGGCCAAGCAGCCGGTCGCTTGTTATTTACTCATGCGTGCCTCAAATCGAAGGGTAGTATCTCTTTAAATATTTGTCATTTTCATTTCTGTCAAACTCTTCTTCATGCATGTCTATCAGTCGATACGTGTTGCCAGCAATCCGTTGGCTTACTATGAAGGGTCCTTCCAGTTTGGCAACCATTTGTTGAATTTACGATATTTCATTCCAAATGGCAACACGATTTTCCAAACCAGGTCTTCTTCAGCGAACCTCTTAAGCTTAACATGTTTGTTGTATGATTTGGCCATTTTTCCTTTACTGGCCTCGATTCTTTCTAGGGCCATCAGTTGATCTTCATCTAGCTGATCTAATTTCATTAGCATGGCTTATTGATACTCTTCTAAGCTTATAAATTATGTTTGACCACCGTAATTACTTAACATTAATCTCCAAAGACAACACTACATCATGGCCATAGGTTAGTCGATAAGGTGTTATCCCAGTAGTTGTAGATTTAGTGTTTCTAATCGCACAGACAACTTCATACAATGTGAGATGCCACACTACCGGTTTATCCTCCACATTTTTACTAATAAGTTTGTTAGCTGCCAAGGCTTGTCCCTTCGCCTTTACATAATAAGGTGAGGATGTGATCATCTTGATCCCATATTTTTCAGCGAAGGCTGCCACCTTAGAACCAGTGAACATCGTCCCTTGATCAGTTGTAATCATCTCATGAATTCCATATCTGTATATGATCTGATGTTGGATGAAATGAATGACATCTGTATGATGAACTCTCTTAATTGGTTGTGCCTCTACCCATTTAGTGAAGTAATTAGTAGCCACAATAATAAAATTATGGCCTTTAGCCGATTGCGGGCGGATTTTGCCGATGAGGTCCATAGCCCATCCTCTGAAAGGCCAAGGCTTTATGATCGGGTGCAACAACTCGGCTGGTACCCGTTGGACTGGTCCATGTTTCTGACATTCTTCACACCCTTTTGCGTACTGAAAGTAATCGGCTGTGATGGTAGACCAATAATAGCCATGGCGATAAATCAGCCATTGCATCATTGGCTCGACTCTATGTGGACTTCTCTCATGACCCTTAATGCTTATACTTTATCAATGCGCTTGAGTAGCACCCCGTTTACACTCCTTTTGTATAGATCATCATCAATGAGCACATACTTTAAGGCTTTCTCTTAACCTTAAGATCCTTGCAGGTGGAAGGATCTTTAAAGTATTCAATTAATACATGTTTCCACAAGTCGGTATGGTCCACGACTAGCACTTCGGTTGGCAGCTCATCATACTCTAAAGTGAGTAGAGACTTCCTAAAGCCATAAACTTCTTGTGCTAAGTCGTTAGCCTCAATATTCATGCCTCTAGGAACATAACTTAATGTAGACGACGCGAACCCGCTAAGTAATATGCTAGCCGTTCTGTAACGGGCCAACACATTTGGGTCTTTGTAGTCATATTCCCTAGCTAGCTGTTTGATAACCAGTTGAGAATCTCCACGAACATCAATGCACTTCGCCTTCATAGAGGTTAAGAGTTTGAGTCACATGATGAGAGCATCATATTCGGCTTGGTTATTTGTCAATTCAGAATCCAGCCGATAAGAGAACCTCCACGTTTCATCTTTTGGATTAGTTATCGTTATTGCAGCTCCGACTCTTCTTTGGGTTCTTGATCCGTCAAAAGGTAGCGTCCAAGGGACGATGTCCATACACGCAGTGGAGGGTGCGCATGGATCCTCCACATCTAAACAAGGATGGTCTGCTAAGAAATCGGCTAATGTCTGACCTTTGACAGCCTTGAGTGGCTTATACTTGAGAGAAAACACAGTAATCTTGATTTCCCATTTCATTAATCATCCTTGCAAAACAGGTCTATTCAGTAGGTAACAGATGATGTCAATTTTGCACAACACGTGAACTACATGTGACATTAAATAATGTTCGAGTATTGTACACGCATAGAATAAGCACAAATAAAGCTTCTCGATAGGGGGTATATCTAGTTTCAGCCTCAATGAGCATTCGACTAAGGTAGTAAACTTCCCTTTCAGTTCCATCATCGACATCATGTGCTAACAGACATCCGATAGACACATCTGCAGTCGAGATATACAACTTTAACGATTTCCTGGTCTAGGCGACACCATCACTGGAGGAGTTGCTAGAGCTTTTTTAATATTCTCAAATGCCTCTTGCTGTTCACTAGCTCTTCTGACCCTTTAAGCTTAAGTAGAGGTGAGAAAGCCTTCATTTTGCCAGCTGAATTGGATATGAATCTCCTCTGAAAGTTGATATTTCTTAACATGCTTTGTAACTCTTTCTTCGTTCTGGTGGTGGAGATTCCATAACTATCCGAGCATTGTTATGATCTATCTCAATATCTTTCTTATGTACAAGAATGAAATGAAGTTGTTTGCCGATACTCTGAAGATGCACTTGGTTGGATTCATTTTAAGGTTATTAATCCTCATTATTTTTAGTGCTTGTTCCAGATCGGCTAAATAATTTTTGAAGTCTTTAGACCTCACCACCACATCATCAACGTAGACCTCCACAGTTTTGTCGATCAAGTCATAGAAGATGGTGTTCATTGCCCTCTGATAAGTGGCACCAGCATTCTTCAGACCAAATGACATAACTAACCACTCATAAATGCCCAAGGCTCCTGGACACCTAAAAACAGTCTTGTGAATGTCCTCCTTGACCACTACTATCTGATTATAGCCAGAGTATCCATCCATGAATGTCAGCACGCCATTAGCGGCTACCAAATCGACTAGCATATCGGCTATAGGAACGACGTATTCATCTTTAGAGGTGACTAGATTTAGGTTCATCTAATCAATACATACCCGAACCTTGCCATTCTTCTTTTTTACTGGCACAATGTTTGCCAACCATTCCACATACCTAGCCATTTTGATGAACCCAACCTTTAGTAGCCGTTCAATCTCAACTTTAATTTGAGGCATCAGCTAAGGATGATATCTTCTGGGCGGTTGTTTATGAATTGTGAAACCCTCCTTAATCGGAAATCTATGCTCTACCAAAGTGTGTGTCAGTCCAGGCATTTAGTGATAATCCCACGTGAAATGGTCTTTATACTGCAGTAGAAAAGCCGTTATGCTTTGCTTATCCTCCTTCAGAAAACCACTAATTCATCTTAGGCGAGGGAATTCCTCACTGCCCAAGTTGATATCTTCCAGAGAGTCTTGAAACTCAAAGATAGGTATAACTCTTCTTAAAACATTATTTCTCTAGGTATGTGTTTCTTTTAGATGACGCGCGCAAATAAGATCATTCCGCGTCTACACTTTCACAAGTCATGTTAGGCGAATCATGACTTTAAGTACAATCTTCATTCTAATTATCTTTAAATTGTTCAGAAACCATATTGAATTGGCAAATTTGCCTTGTTTAATTCACAAAGTAATGTCAGGCGAGACATTACTTTAAGTACAATCTTCATTCTACCTATCTTTATATTATTCACAAGTCATGTCTAATTAACAAACTTGCCTTGTCCGCAAGTCATGTCTGGCGGGGCATGATTTTAAGTGCAGTCTTTATTCTACCTATCTTTTAAGTTATTCACAAGTCATATCAAGTTGACACTATAGATTCGTGTTTTACAATTGTTTGCAAATTATGCCGGATTGACATGACTTGATACTGTCTTTCATTCTACCTATTTTGTTAAATTGTTTATCGTCATGACTTGCATCCCCAGTAGTGGATATGATCTTGGATACTCACCAAAAATTTGACCTACAATACTGATCTAATTGTGCAATTGAAGGAAGGAGGCCTTTTTTTTTAATGTATTTGAAAGACTGGTTAAGGATGCTAGCATCTCTTGGATCTGTCCGGTAAACAAACATGATTGATCAATAATACAACTACAGTATGAGACTATCAGCTTGAACTTGTAAGTTGCAACATAAAATGACAAAAATGGTCCCTTATATTTTTGGAGATATATTTAGATTGATCACCTACATTTATTATTATGTAATTTTGATCCTTTAAAGTTTATCATCAGTGACCATTTTTAGTTTTCGTCAAATATTTAATTAATTATGTATATAAAATTTAATAAAAACCTAAAAGAATGAATCAAAAATAAGAAAGTCCCGTAACGCTAAGAAATTGCAACATTAAAAACTACACTTGCCACCAAAAATACACTGAAATAGCAAAACAAATGCAAAAAGTGCACCTTCAAATGAAAATTCTCACATAATTCTGTTAAATCTAACAATATGTCTTTGTTAAGTTTTCTACAAAGATTAGATGTTGTTACTTTCGGCAAATTTAAAAGATCAAAATTATTCACAAATATATTTAAGATATCATTTCAACTTATCACTAAATATTAAGGACCAGTAGTGTCATTTTCTCTAAGTTACAACACCTTGTGGCTCTTGGCCACAAACACAATGAGGCTTTATGAATATGGGCAAAAGAAAACAATTTAATCCAGGTTGAGCATTGGTTATTAGAAATTATACCTAAAGTTGTTCAAGTTTAACTTTACTTTTGCTTAATTTACTGGTTATGAATCTAACTAGAAAATAAAACTCCTATAGCACTGCTATGATCTATAATAATTAAGGATTTATGTACATTACATATTTCATTCAATAATTGTCATATTTAATTTAAGTTGATCAAGCTTCTAAAATTTGCTTACTTTGAAAAAAGTGTTTTTTTTCAAAAGTGATTTTCAAAAAAGTACTTGACGAGAAGCGGTTTATGTTTGACCGAATTAATTTTAAAAGCACTTTTGAGCAATAATTTGTGTTTGGCCGAACGTTTAAAAAGTGTTCCTAAGTGTATTTTCGCAAAAGTGCTTATGTTGAAAAGCTGTTTCTTAGCTTATGAAAAACTTTTGATACTCCCCAAAAATACTTTTTTTTCTCCCAAAAACTTTGTCAAACATCCCACTATTTTAAAATAAGTACTTTTTGAGAATAATAAGCACTTTTGAAAAAAAATAAACTTGACCAAATAGACTATAAATGAATAAAAAATTACAGCAAAAGAGCTAATATTAGCTTTAGTACATGTTTGGCCAAGCTTCTGGAAGTGTTTCTGTTTCTCAGAAATACTTCTTAGGCCAAACATGTACTTTCCAGAAGTAGAAACACTTCTTCCAGAAGCCAAAAAGTATTTCTAGATGGGAAGAGAAGCAGAAACACCAATTTGATGCTTCTCTAGAAGTGCTTCTGGAGAAGCCTTTTTTTCTCATTAAATGTTTTTTTGGACCCATTTACCCTTTTTTTTTCACAAAATTCCTTTTAATCGCATATAATATCCCCATATAAAATAAAAATTTGGGAATGGGGTAGGGCAATGGGGTGGGGAGTAGGGGTGGGGAGTTAAGAAAAAAATTCATATATTTTTATAAATTGTTTATAAAAGTAAAAAAAATATAAAATAGAAATTTGAGAATGTGGTAGGTGCAGGGGATAGTTAGAAAAAAAATTCATATTTTCTAATATTTTTATAAAAGTAACAAAAATATGAAATAGAAATTTGAGGATGGGTAGGCAAATGGGTGGAGTGGGGTAGGGGTAGGCGGGAGGGTGTAAGAAAAAATGATTTATAAAAGTAAAAAAATATAAAATAGAAATTTGAGAATGTGGTAGGTGGACTGGGCAGGGGAGGTAAGAAAAATTCATATTTTCAATCATTTTTTATAAAAGTAAGAAAAAATATGAAATAGAAATTTGAGGATGGGTAGGGCAGTGGGGTGGGGTGGGGGTAGGGGGAAGAAAAAAATTCATATTTTTTATAAAAGTAAAAAAAATATGATATAGAAATTTGAGGATGAGGTGGGGATAGGTGTGGGTAGGGCGGAGGTAGGTTTGGACATATTTGAGTCATTGACTTATCATA
Source organism: Przewalskia tangutica (assembly GCA_029844215.1). NCBI lineage: Eukaryota > Viridiplantae > Streptophyta > Magnoliopsida > Solanales > Solanaceae > Przewalskia > Przewalskia tangutica. Next base: position 9,653,257 of record CM056738.1, read on the forward strand.
TTTTCGTTACATTTCTTATGTACAATATAATATTATTTTTTGATTAAATGTTGCAATTAAATAATTTTTTAAAATTATTAAAGTGTAAAGATATACTATTTTTAGAAACATAGGATAGAAAAGAATATTTTAAATAGTTTTAAATCTATTAAAAAGAATATTCTAGTAAATTTGCATAAATGTGGGACAAACATAAAACTGTTTCTGTTTCTCAGAAGTACTTCTATAATTATAGGCCAAATACCCTAATAGATTCTCTGGAAACAGTTTCTGCAGAACTACTTCTAAGAAACAGAAACACTTTTCTAGAATCTTGGCCAAACAGACCCTTAGTGCGAGTATGTTCATTTAGGAGTTAACTTAACTTTAATATCACAATAATATAAATATTAACACAATCTATGTTTCATATTTCTTAAATAGTAAATAATGTAAAGAGACTTACATGTGGAGCAGTATAGGGAGAGGAAGAGAAACTTACATATGGTTTTCATCGACCTCGAGACGGCATACGACAAAGTCCCTAGGAAGGTTCTATAGAGATGTTTGGAGGTTAGAGGTGTACTTGTGGTGTACACTAGGACGATCAAGGATATGTATGATGGAGCCAAGACTAGGGTAATGACAGTAGGAGGAGACTCAGAGCACTTTCCAGTGATCATGGGGTTGCACCAGGGATCAACTCTTAGCCCATTCCTATTTGCCTTGGCGATGGACGGACTGACGCGACAAATCCAAGGGGAGGTACCATGGTGTATGTTATTCACAGACGACATAGTCCTGATTAGGGGTGGCCAACGGGCAGGACCGGGGTGGGGAAGACGGGCTTGGCGGGATCGGGGTGGGGCGGGATGGGAGGTTGGGGCGGGATTGGTCCCCGGCGGGACTGGCGGACCGGAACTAGCGGGATTCGCCGACATCCCGTCCCAATTCTGGTCCCGTCGGAAAAGGGTATCGGTCCTCGTGGGCGGAACATGATCGGGTCGGGGGAGGGATTGTTTTTGCACTTAATTTTAAAAAATAACATATATATAAAAAACTCAATAATTGAACAAGATAGTGTAATAAAATCATCTCAATGCTGTTTTTGTACCTCTCATATTATTTAATAGAAATATGATTTTTTTTGTAATACAGATACAATTGTCAAAGTTGCAACTTTGTGGTGTTGTTCAAAAGTTGCAAATGACATAGTAAAATTACAATTAAAAAAATTACCAATTTTGAAAACACTTTTTCTAGTTTCTTCACAATGTCTTGTGGTTATTCGGTTGGAATTGGTATTTGTTGGTCAAATTGTTCCACGTCGCTTCCACCACCTTCGGATAAGATGTCGTTGTAGTTTTCGTCTTCTTCTACGTTGATCTCCGGTTGACCGCACCTTCTCCGTTCCGTTCGTATCTAATATCTGAATAATACTGCAATCTCCAAGCTGTCTCCGGCTAATGAGTGTCTGTGCTCTCCTATTTGAAATCTGCCAACAGAAAAGCGCTTTTAGACGTCGTTGATGACGCTTGAATGTTCAAAACATCTCGGACCATCATTGAAAGTGTCAGAAAGGTCTTCTCATTTCCCCTCCTGTATTTCAGCAAGTCTTCACGTCCTTCTTCATTGAGAACTGTTTGGTACGGTAAAGCACCCTGCAAAACAAAAATATAAAACTCGCTAATTTGGTTAGTAGTGTTACCACCGCACATTATATTTCTGAGGTTTCAATACTAGTCGCAGAAACATCATGTCTTTTTTTAGGTTGTGTTGAAGAAAAGAAGAAAATGATATGAAAGTCGGTTGGTTGCTAGCACTTTCTTGTTGGTAATACCTATATACGTTTTTTGCATTCGTCTTCTATGCTAGACAACACTTGTTCTTTCGTTTGTCCAATAGGTGGTGGGTCATTTGAATTTTTGGGAGTTAGAGGTGGTAGTACTGCTATACATTCATAAATAGTTTGAATAAGTGATTTACAACCGTCTATTTTAATAGTCGGATTTAATACATCCCCAATAATATAAATAGTGGGAATATGAATAAAATATTTTTTTATTTTGATAAACATATTTTTAATAGCTGTCTTATAAGCTGATTTTTCTATATATTCACTAAGAAGTAAAATATTAGAGCTATATAAAATAACATAGCTGAAATAGTAGGATAACATATACCAGAAAAATTCTTTTGTTGCTTGAAAAAATTTCTCTAGAAATACAATAAGTTCGGGAATTTTTTCTCAATCATTATCTACAAGCATATCAATTGGATTTTGATTATGTGCATTAAAATAAAGTTATAGTTCTTCTATAATCATAAGCAACAAGTAGTTGTTCATATAAAAAATTTCACCTATTAGGTTCTTTTTCGATTTTTTTTCTATAAGGTAGTTGGCAATCGTGACAAGTTTTTTTATAAATTTTTTTTCCGTTGTATTCTATTATTTTTAAAAATAAAGTTTATAGCAAATTGTATTTTATCAAGAATGTCTTTAAAAGGTAATAGACCATACTTTACAACTAAGTTATAAATATGACACACACATTTTATATGAAAATTATTTGAAAAGATGGAGTTAAAACATCTTTTAAAAATGCAATAGCAGAATTATTAGAAGAAGCATTATCTAATGTAATACTCATAATTTTATCACTTATTCCGTAATAATCGCAAACTGAATAAATATTTTCTGAAATAAAAAGACTAGTGTGCCTACTATCTATATATCTATATGCTAAAATACGTTTTTGCATAGACCATTTATAATCTATCCAATGACAGGTTACCACTATACTACGGCCTATATCAGAAGTGAGAGCCACTTTGTCATTAAAATGATATAATAAATAACATAAATACTGTTGATATTCATGTGCAAATTTAAATACATCTCTCTTAACAGTTGATCTAGGAAAACCTTTAAAAGCAGGAATATATATTTCTCTAATATAATGAATAAAGGAGATGAAGGAAATGAAAAAGGCAAACCCTCCACGATAACTAATTTTGCAATTGCTTCCCTATCTCTATGTTTATCGTATTTAGGGCCAACAATTCTCTCCGTCATAGGGTTAATTTGACCCTGTACTAGATCCGGGACAGTATGTGAACTTTGTCCCGATGGAGAGGGCGTTTGTGCACCCTCTTTTTCAGTCTCATATTGGAAATACCTAGTTGGGGGATCCCTTTTTAAATGTCTCATTAAATCCCCCGTCCCACCCTAACCTTTTTCAGTTTAAAATTTATAAACATCTTTACAAATTTTACATATAGCTACTTGATTCTCTACATCGCTTTCAAAAAAAAATTATGCATCTGATTTTAATGGCCATTTTGCTGGACCTTATCCCATACTAGGGGGAATAGGAGGTGTTCCAGTTGGAGGTTGACTAGTGGGTGTTTCATCTACATTAATGGGTGTGTCATCTAGAGTATCTTCTAAATTAAAGTCTTGTTGAGATTCATAAAATATCTGCTCGTCTAAATCATATGGTATTTCAGGAAAATGTTCAGTATCAACAAAATCATCTTGTCTAGGAGTATAATTAGGAATACTAGAAGAAGTACCTCTGCCCTTGTTACCCCTAGTAGAAGAAGCCTGACCCTTACCCGTTCGCTTTCAGAAGAATGTCATTCGGGTTCTGCAATGCACCTGCTACCTTTCAGCGGTGCATGATGGCAATCTTCTCTGACATGGTGGAGAGGACCATAGAGATTTTCATGGATGACTTTTCTGTCTTTGAGTCTTCTTTTTATGAGTGTTTGAAGCATTTGGAAGCAGTGTTGCAACGGTGCGAAGAGTCCAACCTTGTGTTGAACTGGGAGAAGTGTCATTTTATGGTAAAGAAGGGTATTGTCCTTGGCCACAAAATATCCAGCCAACGTATTGAGGTGGACAGAGCAACAATTTCAGTGATTGAAAATCTACCACCCCCAGTGTCAGTAAAAGGGGTTAGAAGTTTCCTTGGGCATGCTGGTTTCTATAGAAGATTCATCAAAGACTTCTTAAAAATTTCGAAACTCCTTTCAACCTTGCTGATGAACGGAGTCGCTTTTGAATTCAATGAGGAATGCATGACAGCGTTCCAGACACTCAAGGAGAGGTTGATTTCAGCACCTATAGTCATTGCGCCGAACTGGAAGCTCCCATTTGAACTAATGTGTGATGCAAATGATTATGCAGTGGGAGCCGTTCTTGAGCAGAGGGTTGATAAGGTATTCAGATCCGTCTACCACGCTAGCAAAAATCTTAATGATGCACAATTGAATTATGCCACAACAGAGAAAGAGTTGCTAGCGATAGTATACGCATTTGAGAAGTTCAGGCCATACTTAATTGGGAATAAGGTGATAGTGTACACCGACCACTCTACTATAAAGTACTTTATGACAAAGAAGGATGCAAAACCCCGTCTTATCCGATGCGTGCTGTTGTTACAAGAGTTTGACATGGAAATCCGTGATAAGAAAGGAACAGAGAACTTGGTTGCTGACCACCTATCAAGGCTGGAAAACAAGGAGAGCCAGAGCACCAAGGATGTGCAGATAAATGATCACTTCTCAGATGAACAATTATTTCATGTAAGAACTGGTTTTAATTTACACTGGTACGCTGATTTTGTTAATTTTCTTGCAGCCAAGGTAGTACCCCCATGATTGACAAGACAACAGGTGAAAAGGTTATATTCAGAAGTAAAACACTACTACTGGGAGGAGCCAATTCTCTACAAGCACTGCGCCGACCAAGTCATTAGGCGTTGTATACCAGAAGATGAGATGCACCATATTCTCACCCATTGTCACACCTTACAATATGGTGGGCATTTTGGAGTATCACGAACAGCCGCTAAAGTACTGCAGAGTGGGTTTTACTGAGCATCCCTATTCAAAGATGCCAACACCTTTGTGAAGGGCTGTGATCGTTGTCAACGAACTGGAACATATCAAGGCGAAATGAAATGCCATTGAATGGGATCTTGGAAGTGGAGCTGTTTGATGTTTGGGGGATCGACTTCATGGGCTCATTCCCGTCGTCCTTTGGAAATCAATACATCCTTCTTGTAGTGGATTATGTGTCCAAATAGGTAGAAGCAGTGTCTACCAAAGAGAATGACAGTAGGACTATCCAAAAATTCCTCCAGAAGAACATATTCACAAGGTTTGGTACTCCCAGAGCCATCATCAGCGATGAAGGAAATCACTTTTGCATCAAGCAGCTTGACACGCTACTTTCCCGCTATGGATTCTACCACCGTACCATATTTCTCTATCACCCTCAGGCAAATGGGCAAGCCGAAATTTCTAACAGGGAAGTGAAAAGCATATTGGAAAAGACAGTGGATGGCTCAAGAAAGAATTGGTCTATCAAATTAGATGACGCACTCTGGGCGTATAGAACGGCGTTTAAAATTCCCATTGGAATGTCACCATACCGGTTAGTCTTTGGGAAAGCATGTCATCTACCAGTGGAGTTGGAACACATGGCTTATTGGGCAATGAAGAAGCTGAACATGGGTGCCAAGGCAGCAGGGCAGAAGAGGCTGCTACAGCTGAGTGAGTTAGATGAATTTAGATACAACGCCTATGAGAATGCAAAGATCTACAAGGAAAGAACCAAGACATGACATGATAAGAACTTGATCCCAAAAGACATCCAATCAGGACAACAAGTGCTCTTATTCAACTCATGGTTGCGACTCTTTCCAGGAAAGCTTAAATCTCGATGGTCAGGCCCTTTCACTGTTGAAAGAGTATTCCCCTATGGTGCAGTTGAAGTAAGAGGAAGAGATGGAGCCCCATTCAAAGTGAACGGACAGAGATTGAAACCTTACTTGATAAATGACATGGAACATGTGAGCTCTGTGATCCATCTCAAGACAATGTAAAGAGGAGCTTGCGTCCGGCTACAAGACGTTAAAGACAACGCTAGTTGGGAGGCAACCCAACACTTAAGAAATTTTGTTAATTTTTCTCATGAACAGACTCACAATCTTGTAATCCCAGGCAGATCATGGAATATAAGCAGAAGGGTAAAGAAAGGGAGTCGCAGGAAAAATGGTGCCACGGCTCCAGATAGCAGGGTCGTGGCTCCGAAAGTCCAGAGAACCTGCAGGAGTTGTAGTGCTGCGGCGCCAAAAATCAGGACCGCGTCACCTATCTGAAAGTGTCTGCCATACATTACCCGCCAACGCCACCACCACCATTTTAAACCGTAAAGTCTGTAAGTCGTCCCGTCTTTTTATTTTGAGTCTTACACATTAGGGACAATGTGTCATTTAAGTTTGGGGGGGGGGGGTTCTTAGTCTATTTTGTGTGTCTATTGTGTGTTTTTGTGTCTATTTGATTGTCTTGTTTATGTTTTATATGAGTCAAATTTTTTTTATAATCATGCATGCTGTAGTTACTTGAAACGCCTAATGAAGTAAATGGAATAATGTAATGAAATTAGAAACAAAATCTGAATGCTTAAGTTAGATATGCCAAGAATTCATGAAATCAAATTATTTGTGGTACATGTGCTTAATTTATGCGTTGTCAATGATAAGGTCTAGGTGTCTGTTTGCTTGTTATTTGAGGCGAAATAGTTAGGATGTACATGTTTAGGGAGATGATTCAGACATTTCTTTGTTAGTCCTTCTTACCATTCACTGCCTATCCCAGACAATAAATTGTATCCCTAGTCAGCCCCTTTGAGCCTAAATAAGATCTTTCTTTGACACCCTATGATTCCATGATTGTGACATAAGTGATAATTGAAGATTCTTGGAATAAAAAGTGTTGAAAAAGATATAAAAAGAGAATGAAAATTTGATGCACCCCAATAAAAAAATATGCAAAAGTCTAAGTTTGGGGGTGCTTGTTATAATATATCTCATTCTCTCAAAAGAAATGAGGGGAGGCGATAGGTATGAGATTAAAAAAGAAAGTCAAAAAGGAGGAAGAAGGAGTTGAATGAAAATAGCTTATGATACGTAGTTTGAGCCTAAATGCCTATTTTTACCTACCCATGCCTAAGCCTACATTACAACCCTGAAAAGTCCTGAAGATCTCTAGTATGTATGTCTATGATTAGTGGAGAATAGCCAGTGAACATTCCATATAATTTTGAAATTGACATGCATAGGTTAGGTATTCATACTTCCATTAAGCATGATTGAAATGAATTTGCGAAATATCTGACTTGAAATTCTAGATTGCTGAATTCATGCTATATCTTCCTGCATATAATCCCAACTTACATTCGTGTTTTTATAGTGGCAATTGTGCAGCAAACTGATCAGAGTTTTGAGTCTTTTCTTTTGTGTCTTTGTTTCTGTTTTGATCTTTACTCGAGGGCGAGCAAATGTTATGTTTGGGGGTGTTTGTTAGACATATTTTATATGCGCTTTTAGAGTCAGTTTTAGTTAGTATTTTGCCAATTTTTGTTCAAATATGTGCCGTGTTTGGGTAGTTTTTCTTTCTTTTGAGTCACAACGGTTTAAAAAGGTAAAGTGGCGAAAAAGAGCAATAAGTGAGCAGAAAATGACAGTCTGGACAAAAGCAGAAGTAGGGCCGTGGCGCCCAAAGATCTGAGAAGCTACAGGAGTTAAGGCGCCGCGGCGCTAGTCAGCAGGGCCGCAGCGCCGAGGCGGAAAATTATTCAGATCCGAAAGGGAATTGGCCAAGGGCAAGGAGGTCAAGGGTACACGTTTTTGGAGCATATAAAAAGCCCTGTGGGCAGATTTTTAGGGAAGTTACTCAACCTTTCTTCACAACACAACATAGTTTTTGGAGGCTACAAGATTGGAGACTTGTTCCAAAGTATTTTCTTTTCTTTGCTTTATTTTATTTTAATTTAGTTCATGATGGATATTAATTTGGTTCTTAGCATGTCTATGGCTAAGAGCTAAACTTTTAATTAGGGTTTTTCTTTCGAATCGCTTGAACCACGTCTTTATGAATTAATGCAGTATTTTGGTTTTTTCTTCATATAGTTAAGATTTATTCAATATTTGGTTTGATTGTTTGATTATTAATTGATCACTAGTTATCATCACGTATATGATTTCGAATCAAGAACCGAGAGGGGAGATTTGGATATGCTGTAGTTGAATAAACATAAGTTAAAATCGTGGACGAAGATACCCCGATACTCGTGTAGCTTTATAGGTTATTATTCTTAATCATCCTATGTGGTAAAATCTATCATAGAAATATAGAAGATTTCTGCACTGGGGTTGAGCGTTTATATATCCTAACCGGAATATAAAACAGTCTAGTTAACCTGTTATCTTAACATAGAAGAAGAACCCTTATTGCTGCATTAAGGATTAAAGCGAGTGGATAGTCGAGGAGATTGGAAGCTCTATTTCCACCATAACTGATTCAAATAAAGTATTTTAGTTAATTTCTGCAATTACTTCAGTAGTTTATAGATAAAATCAAAACAAAATATCGATAGTCAAATAGATAACTTAGGATAGATGTTTGGTAATTGAAAACCAGTCCCTGAGGATGATATTCGGTCTTACCGAGACTATATTACTTGAGCGATACGTACACTTGCGTAAAGCATAAGAAAATTCGCTAACAATCACTATGTAAGAAAGCATTCTTCATATCTAACTAATGAATGGGTCATGCTTTCGAAAGAGCCAAGTTGAGCACAGTGTGAATGGTAGTTAGCTTGACCACCCGACTAAATATTTTTGCGATAATTCTGTGCGCTAACGCAAGTGTACGTATCGCTAAAGTAATAAAGATTTGTAAGATCGAGTTATCGTCCACAGAGACTGGTTTGTCATGTATCGAATATCTAATCTATGATATATATTTGGTTAATGTTCTTTTGTTTGAGAATTATAACTAAGAATTAAAACTAAACAAAGTGCAGAAAATAAACTAATGATGATAATACTTCGGGTTTAAGACAGTTATATAGGGAACTAGGGTTTCCAATCTCCTCAACTATCCACTATTTCGCTTGTTAATGCAATACTAATGACTCTTCTTCTTATTAAGATAGCATGTGAACGAACATGTTCTATATTCCGATTAATACATATAAAAACTCAACCTTATGCAGAAACCTTCTATATTTCTATGATAGATTTTACCACACAGGAGGATTAAAAACAATAACCTTAAATACTACACAAGTATCGTGGTACTTTCGTCCACGATTTTAACCTATGTCTAAACAACTACAACATATTCAAATCTCCCTTTTCAGATCTCAATTCGAAATCATATAAGTTATGACAATTAATGGTCAGTCAATTATCAAACAATCAATACAATATTGAATAGATCTTAATATAGTTGAAGAAGAAATCAATAATTATGCATTAACTTATGAAAGAGTTTCAAGCGATTCAACGAAAAACCCTAATAAAGAAATTAGATCCTAGACATTGTCATGCTAAGAACCAATTTAATATCCAACATAAACTGAATTAAATAAAAGAGAAAATAAAGAACTTGAACAAAAGTAGTCTCCAATCTTGCTATGTAACCTCCGTTTTCCTCTCCAAAAGTATGATATGAGATATGACAGGGTCTCAGGGTTTTATATCTGAGCAAAAACTCATTCCGGACCCTTTTACCCTTACTAAATTCGACCCATTTTTCTCAGAAAAAAGCGTCGGGGCCGCAGCGCTGCTGCCATGCACCGCGACTCTAATTCCACCGAAAACCACTAGACTCACCGGAAATTTCGCGCCCCGGCGCTTTATGCATGTAGACCCCATGCGGTTGACCGTGTATTTTTAGAGCGTCGCGGCTCTTAATCCGAGCAATTTCTGCATATTCGCCTTGTAGACCCCGAGGGGTTGCCAGTGTAATTTTATTTAAATTACTTCCCGAGATTATCAAGGCTTCTTTGATTGATTGCTTGGGCCTTAATTGTGCAATTTCATCCACAAACTCAGCTCATTTCATCCTCAATTCGGTATTTCCTCCTTTAGAATCGCTGTGACTCAAAAGAAAGAAAAACAAACCTAACACTATACTAAACGCAAACGAAAAGAGGAAAATATTCACTAAAAAGGACTCAAAAGTATATATAAAACAGACTCAACAAACACCCCCAAACTTAAACTTTACTCGCCCTCGAGTAAAGCACTAAACAAAAACAAAAGCAAAAACAAAGAAAAGACTCTAGGAAATGGATCAAGTAGCTATATCAATGTTGCCTCAAAAATCATGGATGAAAACTGAGATAATATGTTAGAACATAGCATGAATTTTCAGCAATCTATAATTTCAAGATATATATTTCGCAAATTCAATTAGATCATAATAACTGGAAATACAAACACATAACTTATGCATGTCAATTTCATTCCATCTTTTCTAAAATTCTATAGACATGTCTACTTGATATTCTCCACTAATCATAGACATACACATTAGGAATCCTCGGGACTTTCAAGAGTTGTAATGTAGGCTTAGGCAGGGGTAGATAAAAGTAGGCATTTAGGCTCGATTTCGTACCATAAGCATTTTTTATTCAACTTTTTTCCTTCATTTGACTTTTTTTTAGTCTCATACCTATTTTCTCCTTTTTTTTTTTAGAGAGAATGAGACATATTACTCAAGAACAAGCACCCCCAAACTTAGGCTTTTGCATATTTTTCATTGGGGTGCATCGAAATTTCACTCTCTTTTTATTTCTTTTTCAATATTTTTCATCCAAATAATTTTCAATTATAACTTATGGTACAACCAGGGAATCATAGGTTGTCAAACAAAGATATTATTTAGGCTAAAAGGGCTGACTAATGATACAATTTATGTCAGGGTAGATAATGAATGGTCAGAAGGGCAATCAAAAAATGTTTGAATCATTTCCCTAAACATGTATATCTTAACTATTTCGCCTTAAATAATAAGCAAACAAGTTTTCTTGACATTTTCAACCTTACTTTTCATAATTAATACACATAGGCTAAGCACAAATATCCCTAATAATTAGATGTCATGAATTTTTGGCATATCTAACTTAAGCACACAAATTTTTGCTTTTATTTCCATTACATTAACCCACTTAATCCACTCAATATCTTTAGCAACTACAACATGTTTGATCCATAAAAAAATTGACTCTCAAACACATAAAACAAAAAAGAACTCAACAAAAAGGACTCAAAACAAAGTAAGATCCCCCCAAACTTAATCGACACATTGTCCCCAATGTGTAAAGACAAAAAAATAAAGGGACAACTTACAAATACAAAACAACGGTCACAACGGAGGTCTGAGAGGACGAAAAAATTGTTGTGCACACAACCCTTCAGGCGTTGCGGACCTTCGAGCCTGAGTCGTGACTCTAAATCATCGAAAAATTCACTGGAGCTACTGCCAAAGAGGCGTCGCGACCCTTGGACCATGTGTCGCGACGCTTCGCCTTAAAACTCCATATTCCTTCAATTTTCAGCATTGTTAATCATTTGCCCTCCGGAGTTAGTCTCTGTCTTTATCTGTCATCCAAAAACACACCAAGCATACAAGACCGTGAGACGGTTCAAGAAAAAATAAAAAAAACTAAGACAAAAATTAAAATAATATAATTAAAACATTGGGTTGCCTTCTAAGTAGCTGTCACGACCCGAACCCCGGGCCCACGACTGGTGCCCTACCTGGGCACCCTTCTATTCATACAACACGAGTAACCTTCGGAAGATAAATAACACTTTTTTTTATCTTTAAACAAAGGCAAAGCCGGCAAGGCTGCCATAATATATAACACCCGAATGGGACTATAACTGTACAACAATATAAATACAACTCACGCCAGTCCAGCCCATATATGAATACAAACCTCTAAGAGTTTTGACAACAACTATGACGGGACAAGGCCTCGCCGTACCCTGAAATACACAACATTCTAAATCAACCGTACCAATGGTAAGCTCCGGAACAAGGAAGCTACCTCAACAACTGAACAAGATCCCACACACGCAGATCACCCAACTGCGAACCTAAACCTGCGGGCATGAACGCAGCCACCCGAAGGGGGTCAGTACAACAAGTACTAAGTATGGAACGAAAATAAAGTACAGTATTAAAATCATGGCTGGCCAAGAAATGACAGGGGCAAGTAAAATAATCAAATACCAGATACAACCGTGTCATATAAAATAAGAGCCAATTGTACTTTGTATCACTGCACTTCGTACTCATCAGACCATCAGACTCGCCTCATGGATGCCTACTCATAGAATCATCATGTGCATACACGTATAAATAACGTATCATACTCCGTACCTATAACATGTCCCGGCCTATCTTGGGACTCGGTCCTCATACTCTGTATCTAACATGTCCCGGCCCATACTGGGACTCAGTGTAAGGTCGTATAAGGTATAACATGTCCCGGCCTATTCTGGGACTCGGTTTGAAGTCATATAAGGTATAATATGTCCCAACCCTTTCTGGGTCTCGGTGTAAAGTCATATAAGTCATGTAAGGTATAACATGTCCCGGCCCATTCTAGGTCTCGGTGTAAAGTCATATAACTCATGTAAGGTATAACATGTCCCGGCCCATTCTGGGTCTCGGTGTAAAGTCATATAAGGTATAACATGTCCCGGCCCTTTCTGGGTCTCGGTGTAAAGTCATATAAGGTATAACATGTCCCGACCTTTTTTGGGTCTCGGTGTAAAGTCATATAAGGTATAACATGTCCCGGCCCTTTCTGGGTCTCGGTGTAAAGTCATATAAGTCGTATAACATGTCCCGACCCATTATGAGACTCGGTATGTTCATCATCCTCACATATGTACCTATAACGTGTCCCGGCCTTTTAGGGGACTCGATGTAATCATGACTATACATATACCCCTTATATGTGTACATGCAACGTGTCCCGACCCACCATGGGACTCGGTGTATCAATTCAACTATATAACATTTTAAACCATCTTTTGACTTTCCATAAAGCCGTTATAACAAACTTCTCATAAAGCCATTATAACAAACTTTCATTTTAGAAACTAAAACACTACCACATCTTTCTTTTTAAACAAACCAAGACACTATCACCTCTTTCCTTTTAATAAAACCAAGGTATTATCATGTGATGTAACATTAGGGAAATGAACCCAAAAGTACTATGTACATCTATTCTTTCATTTATAAAACCCCAAAATACTAGCACTTGTAGCATCAAGACACTTTCACTATTAAAAACAAGTTACTTACACTTTTAAACTCAAGTAACTTATTCTTTTCAAATCAAGTGACCTATACCTTTAAATCAAGTTACTTCTTCTTTCCCAAAATCAAGTCATTTATACTTCATATAAATCAAGTCTCTTATACTTCATCTAATCAAATCTCATATACTTTCAAGTAAGGTCTCATATACCTTCAAGTAAAGTCTCATATACTTTCAACTAAGTCTCATAACTTTCAAATAAATCTAGTCTCATGACATTCAAATAAATCAAGTCTCATAACTTTCAAATAAATCTAGTCTCATGACTTTCAAATAAATCTAGTCTCATGACTTTCAAATAAATCAAGTCTCATTACTTTCAAATAAATCTAGTCTCATGACTTTCAAATAAATCAAGTCTCATTACTTTCAAATAAATCTAGTCTCATGACTTTCAAATAAATCAAGTCTCATTACTTTCAAATAAATCTAGTCTCATGACTTTCAAATAAATCAAGTCTCATTACTTTCAAATAAATCAAGTCTCATTAGTGTTGTAACTTAGCAAGATCAACTCAACTCCAATGCTTACTAAACACTCTTACCAACATCTCCCATAAGACTTGGTAAGGACTTAGGAATAATTTAGATATGTCTTTAGCATAGAATCAATAACATGAATACTCTAATAACGAGGAAAGTATACTTGAAGAAACAAGTCATGTATACTCCAATAATCAATCATGCCGATAGAAGGAAGAAGTTCACATACCTCGTTGATGACTAACCAACACGACAAGTAGAATACGCCCCAATGTACTTCAACCTTGTCGGCTATTCCACATGCCAAGTAGAATATGCCGCACGTAGTACTTCAACCTAAAATGACAATAGCACTTCTATCAACTTCAACCTTTCAAGTGTAAGACTTATACCAAATAATGACCCTCTTATTCTACGGGAATTTAGGCAGCACTTTCTTTGTTTCTACATACTTTTTCACCTTTTCCAAGTCCCAAATTCAACAACAACCAAGCCACAATTAAGGGCACAACCAGCAGTTAACCAAAGGGGATCACACGCATACCTTACGTGCAAAATTCAGCCCCTTAACTTAAATAAACAGTTTACAACCAAAACAACAACCAAAGGGGATTACACGTCAACTTGACGTGTAAAATTCTGCCCCACAACGATATAAAAGCAGTCTATAAAACAGTCCATAATTAACCAACATTAAGGGTACAATATGAAGCCTTTAACACCCTTATTCCTTAGGACTTTCATTAGGCATTTTTACCACATTAATCATGCATATTAGGGGCTGATTTTCCAGCATAATAACACCCCAAAACAGTCCATAAAACGACACGACGACGTCTAACAATTTTGGGCAGTTTTTGGCCAACAACAACTACAACAATCCAAAGTCCTTTTCCATGATTATATATAATCCAATTCTCATTTCAACACTTATATATATTCCATGTCACATATCAACAACCATATTACTTCATTTTAACATGCGACAAGTGTAGATAACAACATTATAATCCAACGAATCCAACAACACAAAGATTGACAACTCTCGGCCAACACCAATATCTACACCTACACTTCTTATTTTCCATTTCTTCCTTAACACAATTTCATCCCTACATATACACAATAAGTAATATCCAATTACTTTAAAAGAAGAATAATTATTACCTCATTTTTTAGCCCAAAAATGCTAAAACAGCCCGGGTAAGATTGACCCGCAGTTTGCGTTTCGCTCCACTTCTTCAAGTTCCAATCACATATATGTATCTACCAGAATATTATAACCAACTTCTCTTTATATTTCATTTCCAAAAAGTTGATAAAACTTAGGGTTTTGGCAACACCATTCTCGGCCAACAATGCTTTCCAAAGTTGGGATATTAATCTAGGGTTAACACTTGGTTTAGGGGATTAATCTTGGAGATAAGAAACTTAATCAACACTTGTGTTCTTGGCTAGGGAGCTCTCGGCCAAAGGACTAAAAGGAGAGGAGATGGGAGCTATTTTGAATGAAGTCTAGAATATGAATCCAAGTCTTGACTTGGATATATACCAGTGTAATTGCCAAGTGGAGTGGGTCCCACATGCCCACTTGTCCTCAAAATATCTTAGAGACTTGTCATCTTGCAAGCCAAGTGGAGGGGTGCCACGTGTCACCCTCCTATTGGTCCAAAAAATAATTCTTCCCAAAATAATTCCATGTTGGCCAAAATATCTCAAAATCTTATGGGCCCCACAAATCCGTAAAATTTCCGGTGGGCCCCACATGATCAAATTCAAGACTTAAAAATCCAATCCTTCATAATCATATACTAATCCCTTAAACCAAATTTGAGACTCTAATTCCAAGTAATTAAGTTTTTCCTTCACAAATGTTCCAAAATTTTCCTTAAGTAAATGTAATTATACTTTTCTTTCCAACGTTCAAGAGTTATTTCCTTATGTACGTTCTCATATCATTTTCTTAGAAATACGCGGTGTAACATCCTTCCCCCCTTAGAAACATTCGTCCCGAATGTTCATAACAGATTCATGCTAAACAAATCTCGACATAGTCTCCTTAAACTACACTCAACGAAACCAAATATGCCACACATGACCACAATACTTCACACATGCATATACATCAATCAAAATCCAAACGAGGAATCAAATCTAGAGTGTATATCACCACTATTAACTCCCATTCATGGCCTAAAATGATTCTATTTTCGTACCCTTCATTATTCATAACTATAAACACTTCAATTCTTTTAACACTTGTTCGCTCCTTTTCTTACTTGTCGTACTTTTCTCGTACTTCCAAACTTATTCTAGTATACGTACATAATTTCGAATATTTCTTTTGTTTTCAAATCCTTGGAGTTTACTATATCCAACTTGGCCATTATACTTAGTTTCAATTTCCTTTACCTTTATCATCCTTGTAGTAATCCTTCTTTCTACTCCTTATTAACCACAAATATCTCTACCTCGATACTCGATCGTATAGTTCCGTTTATACTTATTAACTGCTTTCATATCTCTAAGCCATTATCAAAGCTTAACCAACTCATGATAACTCATAATCATTTCAGGCAACACACATATGACCCTAGTAAATATATCTGTATAGATATACATCATTATACTAACTATACAACAATTTTACCAACCTGTATACCAAGGTCCATGCATTCCTGTCTGGGCCACTGTTGCCTTTTTCGAAGGCATAGCTGCAACCACAATAATACGTTAGGTAGAGACTACCCTAACAATAAAACTCTATCGCACGATCTCAGATTGAGAAGAAGGGAAATCAATCCTAAATGTACTTTAGCCTCTTGTTTATAGATGTGGTGCACAACACACCGATAAACAAGACTCTATTATACACGGTCTGTAGACATTCCGAGGACTAACTGCTATGATACCACTGTCACGACCCGAACCCCGGGACCGCGACTGGTGCCCTACCTGGGCACCCTTCTATTCATACAACATAAGTAACCTGCGAAAGCTAAATAACATTTTTTTTTCTTTAAACAAAGGCAAAGCCAGCAAGGCTGCCATAATATATAACACCCGAATGAGACTATAACTGTACAACAATATAAATACAACTCACGCCAGTCCAGCCCACATATGAATACAAACCTATAAGAGTTTTGACAATAACTATGACGGGACAAGGCCCCGCCGTACCCTGAAATACACAACAGTCTAAACCAACCGTACCAATGATAAGCTCCGGAACAAGAAAGCTACCTCAACAGCTAAACTAGATCCCACACACGCGGATCACCCAACTGCGAACCTAAACATGCGGGCATGAACGCAGCCCCCGAAGGGGGTCAGTACAACAAGTACTAAGTATGGAACAGAAATAAAGTACAGTACTAAAATCATGGTTGGCCAAGAAATGACAGGGGCAAGTAAAATAATCAAATACCAGATCCAATCGTGTCATATAAAATAAGAGCCAATCAGATTTGTATCATCAGACATCTGCACTATCGCATTTATCAGTACTCGCCTCATGGATGTCTACTCATAGAATCATCATGTGCATACACATATAAATAACGTATCATACTCCGTACCTATAACATGTCCCGGCCCATCTTGGGACTCGGTCCTCATACTCTGTATCTAATATGTCCCGACCCATATTGGGACTCGGTGTAAGGTCGTATAAAGTATAACATGTCCCGACCCTTTAGGGGACTCGGTGTAATCATGACTATCCATATACCCCTCATATGTGTACATGCAACGTGTCCCGGCCCACCATGGTACTCGGTGTATCAATTCAACCATATAACATTTTAAACCATCTTTTGACTGTCTATAATGCCGTTATAACAAACTTCCCATAAAGCCATTATAACGAACTTTCATTTTAGAAACTAAAGCACTACCACATCTTTCTTTTTAAACAAACCAAGGCACTATCACCTCTTTCCTTTTAATAAAACCAAGGCATTATCATGTGATGTAACATTAGGGAAATGAACCCAAAAGTACTATGTACATCTATTCTTTCCTTTATAAAACCCCAAGATACTATCACTTGTAGCATCAAGGCACTTTCACTATTAAAAATAAGTTACTTACACTTTTAAACTCAAGTAACTTATTCTTTTCAAATCAAGTGACCTATACCTTTAAATCAAGTTACTTCTTCTTTCCCAAAATCAAGTCATTTATACTTCATATAAATCAAGTCTCTTATACTTCATCTAATCAAATCTCATATACTTTCAAGTAAGGTCTCATATACCTTCAAGTAAAGTCTCATATACTTTCAACTAAGTCTCATAACTTTCAAATAAATCTAGTCTCATGACTTTCAAATAAATCAAGTCTCATAACTTTCAAATAAATCTAGTCTCATGACTTTCAAATAAATCTAGTCTCATGACTTTCAAATAAATCAAGTCTCATCACTTTCAAATAAATCTAGTCTCATGACTTTCAAATAAATCAAGTCACATTATTCAAATAAATCTAGTCTCATGACTTTCAAATAAATCAAGTCTCATTACTTTCAAATAAATCAAGTCGCATTAGTGTTGTAACTTAGCAAGATCAACTCGACTACAATGCTTACTAAACATTCTTACCAACATCTCCCATAAGACTTGGTAAGGACTTAGGAATAATTTAGACATGTCTTTAGCATAGAATCAATAACATGAATACTCTAATAACGAGGAAAGTATACTTCAAGAAACAAGTCATGTATACTCCAATAATCAATCATGACGATTGAAGGAAGAAGTTCACATACCTCGTTGACGACTAACCAACATGACAAGTAGAATACGTCCCAATGTACTTCAACCTTGTGGGCTATTCCACATGCCAAGTAGAATATTCCACACGTAGTACTTCAACCTAAAATGACAATAGCACTTCTATCAACTTCAAGCTTCCAAGTGTAAGACTTATACCAAATAATGACCCTCTTATTCTACGGGAATTTGGGCAACACTTCATTTGTTTCTACGTACCTTTTCACCTTTTCCAAGGCCCAAATTCAACAACAATCAATCCACAATTAAGGGCACAACCAGCAGTTAACCAAAGGGGATCACACGCATACCATACGTGCAAAATTCAGCCCCATAACTTAAATAAACAGTTCACAACCAAAGAAACAACCAAAGGGGATTACATGCCTACTTGACATGTAAAATTCTGCCCCACAACGATATAAAAGCATTCTATAAAACAGTCCATAATTAACCAACATTAAGGGTACAATATGAAGCCTTTAACACCCTTATTCCTTAGGACTTTCATTAGCCATTTTACCACATTAATCATGCATATTAGGGGCTGATTTTCCAACATAATAACACCCCAAAACAGTCCATAAAATGACACGATGACATCTAACAGTTTTGGGCAGTTTTCGGCCAACAACAACTACAACAATCCAACGTCCTTTTCCATGATTCTATATAATCCAATTCCCATTTCAACACTTATATATATTCCATGTCACATATCAACAACCATATTACTTCATTTTATCATGCGACAAGTGAAGATAACAACATTATAATCCAACGAATCCAACAACACCAAGATTGGCAACTTTCGGCCAACACCAATATCTACACCTACATTTCTTATTTTCCATTTCTTCCTTAACACAATTTCATCCCTACATATACACAATAAGTAATATCCAATTACTTTAAAAGAAGAATAATTATTACCTCATTTTTTAGCCCAAAAATGCTAAAACAACCCGGGTAAGATTGGCCCGCAGTTTGCGTTTCGCTCCACTTCTTCAAGTTTCAATCACATATATGTATCTACCAGAAGCTTATAACCAACTTATCTTTATATTTAATTTCCAAAATGTTGATAAAACTTAGGGTTTTGGCAACACCATTGTCGGCCAACAATGCTTTCCAAAGTTGAGATATTAATCTAGGCTTAGCACTTGGTTTAGGGGATTAATCTTGGAGATAAGAAACTTAATCAACACTTGTGTTCTTGGGTAGGGAGCTCTCGGCCAAAGGGCTAAAAGGAGAGGAGATGGGAGCTATTTTGGATGAAGTCTAGAATATGAATTCTTGCAAGACTTGGATATATACAAGTGTAATTGCCAAGTGGAGTGGGTCCCACATGCCCACTTGTCCTCAAAATATCTTAGAGACTTGTCATCTTGTAAGCCAAGTGGAGGGGTGACACGTGTCACCCTCCTATTGGTCCAAAAATTAATTCTTCCCAAAATAATTCCATGTTGGCCAAAATATCTCAAAATCTTGTGGGCCCCACAAATTCGTAAAATTTCCGGTGGGCCCCACATGATCAAATTCAAGACTTAAAAATCCAATCCTTCATAATCATATACTAATCCCTTAAACCAAATTTGAGACTCTAATTCCAAGTAATTAAGTTTTTCCTTCACAAATTTTTCGAAATTTTCCTTAAGTAAATGTAATTATACTTTTCTTTCCAACGTTCAAGACCTATTTTCTTACGTACGTTCTCATATCATTTCCTTAGAAATACGGGGTGTAACAGTAGCGTTGTCGTTAACGTCATTTAGCCGGACGCAGTTCTCTTATTCAATAAAGGGGGTAGATTACCCCCATAGCAAATTCACTTTAGGAGTGTTCTCTTTTTATTTCTCCTTCTCTTATTCTTTTTCACAAGGCCATGTTCAGAGAAGTTCTCCCTTTTTTTTATCATTCACAGTTTCATTCACTTTACTCTCAGGTTCTTCATACTGCTTTAATGTCACCCCACGAGCATCAGTACCCTTGGAGATTTAATGATGAACACCTTTATCAATTATACTAACAACAAACATTTGTCACTTGTTTGTGACTCGGTTGGTGTCCTGAAAACAATGAAGATCATTTCCTCATCCTAGACTCGGAGCTTTAACTCTCCCTTTTCAACATCAATGAGGGCTCATCATGTAGCTAGGAATGGTCTCCCAAGGATAATGGCATATTCTCATCTTCCTCCAAATCAAGAATAATGAAATCCACATGAAAGATGAATTTTTTCACTTTCACCAATACATCTTCAATTATACATCGGAGATGTACGATTGAGCGATCAACTAGCTGCAAGTTGAATGTGGTTGTCTTTGCTTCCCCCAACCCAAGTCTTTGAAACACAGAAAGGGGCATCAGGTTGATACTTGCCCCCAAATCACACAAAGCATGCTTGCATGTCACCTTTTTCTATAGTGCAAGGTAAGGTGAAACTCTCTGGATCTCTCAACTTCGGGGGAAGTTTCTTCTGCTTGATTTCACTCCACTTCTCCGTTAGCACCACTGTCTCATAGTCTGCCAACTTCATATTTTTTAAAAGGATATCTTTCATGAATTTGACATACGCTGGCATTTGCTCCAAGGCTTCAATGAAAGGGAGATTGATGTGCAGCTTTTTGAAAACCTCCAAAAACTTGGAAAATTGCTTCTCAAGAGATTTCTTCACAAGTCTTTGAGGGTATAGAATTTTGTCTGTATATTCCCTCATAACTGCTGGTGGAGCCTTCTCTAAAATAGGATGGTCATCAGTAACCCCCTCTTTCTCTGCATCAACTGTATTCACCACATCATTATCCTTTTCAATCAGTGGTTGGGGTGCACCCTGCTCTAACTATTTACTGCTCCCTTGGGTTCATCACTATGTTGCTAGGGAGATTCCCTTGCGGCCTGTCACTCAATTTCTCTGCTAACTACTTCATCTGAGTCTACAAGTTCCTAATAGAGGATCTTGTTTCTGCCATGAACTGAGTTTGAGAGTTGTTTAGGGTTGAAAATGAGGACCTGGTTTACGCCATGAATTGTGTCTGAGAGTTGGTCAGGGTCAACAGTGCTACTTTCACTTCATCCGCTTTCGTGAGGCCGGTGGCTTGAGGCCGTGGATCGGTCCATCTCGAGGAGCTGGATAAGTCTGTCGAAATAGCTCCTGAAACTGAGGTTGTTGCCCTTGGTCATTCCTCCATGAAAAGTTTGAATGATTTCTCCACCCCTGATTATATATATTGGAGTAAGGATTGTTGTGGGGCCTTTGAAAATTCCCAACGCCTGAACCTGCTTCATAGGTACATTGTTTGGATCCACTGCTGTGCACCTATCAAAAGTATGGGGACCCTCATAAATCTCACAACCCACTGGTGTCTGAACTGCATTAACGGGCATAGTAACCTGTTGTAACTGCTTTGTCAAAGTGGCAACTTGAGCAGTCAATGCAGTGATAACATCCAACTCATGAACCCCAGCCACTTTCCTGTTGTTTGTTGCACTCTCATCTGACCACTGATGGTTGTTGGTGGCCATGTCTTCTAATAAATCATATGCCTCATTGACACTTTTGCTCATGAATGTTCCTCCTGCAGCAACATCAATAATGATACGAGCAGTACCACACAAACTATTGTAGAAGATGTGGACCAACATCCACTTTCCAATCATATAATGCGGGCACTTCCTTTGCAAGTCTTTGAACCGCTCTCATGCATCATATAATGATTCTACCTCCAGTTGATAAAAACTATTAAGCTCTTCTCTAAGCTTTGCTGCCTTCGATGGAGGGAAGAATTTGGTAAGAAACTTTTGGGCCAAGTCTTGCCATGTGGTAATGGAGTTCGTCTGCAAGGAGTTCAACCAGCTCTTAGCTCTGTCCCTGACTGAGAATGGGAAGAGCCTCAATCGAATGTCATCATCAATAACGCCATTATATTTAAATATCGCACACAGTTCCAGGAAATTTGTCAAATGCATATGGGGATCTTCAGACGGCAACCCCCCAAACTGAACTGAACCTTGAACTATGTGCAAGATCGCTGGTTTTATCTCAAAATTATTAGCTTCCACAGCTGGAAGCCTGATGCAATTCTGCACCCCTATAATTGTCGGCAACACATAGTCCCTTAAGCTCATCTTTGCAGGATGCGAAACTTGTCTCATGACAGGCGGAAGCTCATCATTCACCTAATTCTGATTCTGTTGATTTTCCATCGCTAAAGAATCAGAAATCCTTTTGTTTTTCCTGTTTTGTTTGCAAGCAATTTCGATCTCCGGGTTAAGAGGGACAAGTGTTTCTGCTTCGCATAAACAAAGCTTCTTGAAATTGATCACAAACAAACAAACAGATCAAGGCAAAAATGTTCTAAAAATAATAAAGAAACAAAATAAAAAACCAAATTAGAAATAAGACTACATAATTCGATATTGATAGTACGCCAGTCCCCAACAACGGCGCCAAAAACTTGTTGCGATAATTCTGTGCGTTAACGCAAGTGTACATATCGCTAAAGTAATAAAGATCTGTAAGACCGTGTTATCATCCACAAAGACTGATTTGTCAAGTACCGAATATCTAATCTATTTGGTTAACGTTCTTTTGTTTGAGAATTATAACTAAGAATTAAAACTAAACAAAGTGCAAAAAATAAACTAATGATGATAATACTTCAGGTTTAAGACACTTATGAAGGGAACTAGGGTTTTCAATCTCCTCAATTATCCACTCTTTCACTTATTAATGCAATACTAATGACTCTTCTTCTTATTAAGATAGCAGGTTAACGAACATTTTCTATATTCCGGTTAGGACATATAAAAACTCAACCTTATGCAGAAACCTTCTATATTTCTATGATAGATTTTACCACACATGAGGATTAAGAACAATAACCTTAAATACTACACAAGTATTGGGGTACTTTCGTCCACGATTTTAACCTATGTCTAAATAACTACAGCATATTCAAATCTCCCTTTTCAGATCTCGATTCGAAATCATATAAGTTATGACAATTAATGGTCAGTCAATTATCAAACAATCAATACAATATTGAATATATCTTAATATAGCTGAAGAAGAAATCAATAATTATGCATTAACTTATGAAAGAGTTTCAAGTGATTCAACGGAAAACTCTAATAAAGAAATTAACTCATAGATATTGTCATGATAAGAACAAATTTAAAACATAAATTGAATTAAATAAAAGAGAAAAGAAAGAACTTGAACAAAAGTAGTCTTCAATCTTGCTCTGTAACCTCTGTTTTCCTGTCCAAAAGTATGATATGAGATCTGACAGGGTCTCAGGGTTTTATATCTGAGCAAAACCTCATTCCGAACCCTTTTACCCTTACTAAATTCAGCCCATTTTTCTCAGAAACATGCGTCGGGGCCGCGGCGCTGCTGCCAAGCGCCGCGGCTCTAATTCCGCCGAAAACCACTGGACTCACTAGAAATTTTACGCCTCGACTCTTCGAACTTGCGCCCCGGAGCTTTATGCCTGTAGACCACGTGTGGTTGATAGTGTATTTTTGGAGCGTCGCGACTCTTAATCCGAGCAACTTCTGCACATTCGCCTTGTAGACCCCGAGGGGTTGACAGTGTAATTTTGTTCAAATTACTTCCCGAGATTCTCAAGGCTTCTTTGATTGATTGCTTGGGCCTTGATTGTGCAGTTTCATCCTCAAACTCAGCTCATTTCATCCTCAATTCGGTATTTTCTCCTTTAGGACCGCTGTGACTCAAAAGAAAGAAAAACAAACCTAACACTATACTAAACACAAAAGAAAAGAGAAAAATACTCAGTAAAAAGGAATCAAAAGTGTATATAAAATAGACTCAACAAATATCTCACCACAATCCACACCAACCTGTTGAGTCTTACCATCACCTATAAGACGAGTCTTATGCCTCGCAAAAGAACTGTCAGAATTTTCTTTATGAGTAAAAATCCACATAGACCGAATAATATTAACACTAGAGGGACGGGGTACCAAATCTCACGTCTTATTATCAATAAGAGCATTATATTTGTCAGTCATATCAATTTTCCAATTCGGGTCAGTTAAAGTTGAAATTAGGTTACGGTAGGGGTGATTTAAGAACATCAGAATTGAAATTAAAATGTATTTTTGATTTGAAAATACCCCACTGATTACGAGTAACAAGTCTATGACTCGGGGAAGAATTGAGTGGATTTTGGGAAACATTAGATTGGGTGACGGATCGCGAGTAGGGTGGCCACCGCCCAAAATCGAAGCGCATACGTGTTGGACCGAGAACTGCACGCCCGTAGTAGGGCGAACTATCGATTATTTGGCCCGATTCTTTGGACCTATGACCGTGGTGGGCGATGGCGACGATCTTGTGGTCCAATGTGGCGATGGGCCATTGGCGAGTTGGGTGTGAGAAACGTCCGATAAATGGGGGATAAGATACGGGGATACATCGTCAACTAAAATATTATACGAATTAGGCCTGGGACTATTTACCTTAGCAAACGAAAATTGGGTTTCATAAAAAATAACATGACGACTAATGATTATTTTATTAGATGATAAATCAAAACACTTATAACCATGATGATTATAAGTATAATCCAAAAATACACAAGTGGTAGACCGGGCTTTAAGTTTATTAATTGTAGTTGACGGAAATAGGGGATAACATAAGCACCCTAAGATGAGAATACGAAGGAGTCTTATTATATAAGATTTGCAGAGGGGAGGAATATGCCAAACATTTGGTAGAAAGTATGTTAAGAAGATAAGTAGTCATTTGTAGAGCATGATGCTAAAAGAAAGGGGGTACAGACGCATGGACCAATAATGTTTGGACAATGTTATTAATGGTTCGAATTTTTCGTTCGACTTTTCCATTTTGGGAGGAAGTATAAGGACAAGAGAAATTAAAAACTTTACCATTAGAATCACAAAAATCCTGAAAACCTCCGTTATCATATTCTTTTCCATTATCACATTGGATATTTTTTATTTCCCGATCGAAATGGGTACGAATAAATGCTCGAAATTTTAAGAACGTGGAAAACACTTGGGATTTTTTTGCTAAAGGAAAAGACCATAAAAATTAGAGTAATCATCCAAAAATAGAACATAATAACGATGACCCATAGAACTTAAAATGGGAGATGGTCCATAAATCACTATGAATAATATCAAATGACATTAAAGTACGAGAAGTACAGGATACAAAAGGTAATCTAACATGTTTTCCTAAAGGACAGGATTGACAAATTGGAGTACTACTGTCACGCCCCAAATTTTCCTAAGTCTTTACTTAGGGCGTGATGGCACCTGGACAATTATTTTCCACCAGGAGCACCATTTAATTCTCTTTATTTAGAAATTTAAACTTATATTCAAATACGGAGCTATTAATAAAAATAACAATAAAGAAATTTGTTTATGACTTTATTGAAAATATAACGCGAGCCCATACTCGTGCAAATATTGTTTCTACATAGACATACTGACAAATATTATTCTAAGTTGAGAAACACCTTAGTTGGAGTTATGGTTAAAAAGTTATAATCGTTACAAGTATGAATGACAGAATGTTAGAAAAGAGAATAGTATTTATTTGATCTTCTGAAAAATATGAAAAGTGAATACGTGTTCACATAAATATATAAATATATAATGGATCGGGTTGCACGCCGCAACAAAACGTAA
The DNA here is from genome assembly GCA_029844215.1 of Przewalskia tangutica. Lineage (NCBI taxonomy): Eukaryota > Viridiplantae > Streptophyta > Magnoliopsida > Solanales > Solanaceae > Przewalskia > Przewalskia tangutica. Next base: position 9,679,387 of record CM056738.1, read on the forward strand.
AGTGAATACGCGTTCACAAATACGTAAACATAATGGATCGGGTTGCACGCCGCAACAAAACGTAAAGTGAATATAGAATAATATTTGTCAGTATGTCTATGTAGAAACAATATTTGCACGAGTATGGGCTCGCGTTATATTTTCAATAAAGTCATAAACAAATTTCTTTATTGTTATTTTTATTAATAGCTCCGTATTTGAATATAAGTTTAAATTTCTAAATAAAGAGAATTAAATGGTGCTCCTGGTGGAAAATAATTGTCCAGGTGCCATCACGCCCTAAGTAAAGACTTAGGAAAATTTGGGGCGTGACAACTACACGTACCCTTACAAGAAATAAAATTGTTTTTATCTAAGAAAGACAAAATTGACTACCCCGAATAACATAGATGTGCATGCCACAAGGAAGGAGAAAGAGCAGCAAAAATAGATGAAAATGCTGGACTCGAAAGACTGGATGTTGGTATGATAGGATAAAGAACTCCCCTACTATCACATCTCATGAGAGGAATTTCCATCTTGAAATCCTTCACAGAAAACCCAAAAGGATCAAAATCAACAATAACCCAATTATCAATGGTAAATTTACGGAGACACCAAATTTTTAATTAATTTAGAGGCATAAAAGGCATTTGTCAGGACAAGAGGTGGATGGGGGGGGGGGGGGGGGGCAAAGTTTTATTACCATAATCACGAATTGGAATTGAGTTGCCATTACCAATAGTTATGCCATGATTTTTGCTCAAATTGGAATAAGACGAGAGAGTACCTTGGTCGGACGTCATGTGAGATGTGGCGCCGGTGTCCATGTACCAATTTGCATCTGGTAGATTTAATCCAATAGTGCATTGAAGCTTCAATGTCGGTCGGGATGGGGCCCGCATCATGATGAGCTTGTGGAGGCCGAGGCCCAAGCACACCTGCTTTCTGTCCCGGCCCAGAGTTGCTTCGAAAACTGCTGGGCCATGCGTTATTGGGCTGAAAATAATTCTGGGCAGCCCATTATCCAGGGGCTGGAACAACCGGAGAAAAGGGATCGTTGGGCCATTGCCCCAAGCCCACTGCCAGGGGACCCAAGGCTGGGACCAGTTAGGCTGTGGCCCACTATTATTGGGACGGGGCCCACTGCCCCCGTTCTGGCCACCACTACCAATGTCGAAACCATCGTGTTTGCCTCCGTGATTTTTGCCATTATTTTTTCGGACTATTTTTGCCGCTACAGGGAGAATGGTTATGGCCCGAATTATCAATAAAATCCTGATAATTAGTGGAGGACGTCATCATGACCACAAGACTTGCACTAATAGTTGCCTTTTTAGCCAAGCTGGCTTCTTCTAAAGTAAGCATGGACCGGGCTTGATAGACCTTCGGGAGAGGATTACTTTGACAAATGTTCCTACGCCACGATAGGCCTCGGATAGGCTAACAACCAACTTGAGAACAAAACGATCTTCACTAACGGGCGCGCCAACATTGCAGAGTTAGTCCACCAACTCTTTCAGCCTTTTACAATAGGCCGACACGTTCGAAAAAATCCTCCATGTGAACATGAGAAAATTCCTGCTTAAGAATAACAACACAAATTTTTTTGTTATCTTGAAATATGTCACGCAACCTATTCCAAGATTCCATTGCCGTAACATCGGGTTCAATAATCGTCTGCAATAAGTCGGTAGAGATAGTGGAGTAAATCCACTGAAGAACGGTAGCATCAATAGTTGTCCATAACTTAGGATTATCCTCGCGTTTATGCACTTCCGTATCCTCAGGAGCTACGGGGATGATGTGATGGAGGACTTGATGCGAGCGTGCTTGAATTTTGAATAGTTCAGCCCACATCGCGTATTGGACGTTTTATATCTCAAGAATGATAGGGATGTGATTTTTTATGTTAGAAATAGTAAGGGCGGGGTAAAAAAATAGGCATAACGAAAGAACAAAAGGTGATTGAGGGATTTGGAAGAAAAATTTGGGAGAAGAGGAGGTACGAGGCTCGGAATCTGAGAATATTGCACGGAAACCGAGAGGCAGTGAAACGAGTTGTAGGGTTTTTGTGAACCAAGATTTCTGATACCATGAAAGAAATAATCCCTAGATTATTTTCATTAATGAAAGAGTATATATACAATTATATTTTTCATAGTAGGAAAATTTTATTTCTATTTTATTTCCAAAACTTTGTTCTACTTGTACAAGAATACTACAATTATGGTAAGTATACAATATACAATTAATACAAACTATTTTGTTACCAAAAATAAGATATATATATATATATATATATATATATATATATATATATATATATATATATATATATATACAAATGTATATCAGTGTATATCACAAATTCCCATTTGTGATGGGTTTCGTGATATACACGGTATACACAAAGTATGTGTATACCGTGTATACTTATGTATATTTTCAATTATCTTAAACGAAATTTCTCTCTGCCTACTCAGGAAAGAATAAAATAGTTAAAATGATATTCCACCAAATTTATGTCAGCATCCCAAATCTAAACCAAGTTGTACATATGTACATTTTTCACACCTCATCGTGTATGGGCTCTCTTAAATAGAACTGCATCTCTTTCATAATTGCATGTTTGATGCTATAAGTGTTAGACGTATTTTGTATACGCTTTTGAGTCATTTTTAGTTAGCGTTTTTCCCATTTTCGTTTAAATAAGTGTCTTGTTAGGGCCGTTTTCCTTTTTTTTGAGTCACGGCGGTTCAAAAAGGCAAAATGTCGAAAATGAGCAAAAAGTGAGCATAAAAGGAGATTCCCGAAGCAAAAAGGACGGAAGTTGACAATTCAGGACAAAAGACTGCAGCACCGTGGTGCCATTCATATAGAACCGTGGTGCCAAGACGTGAATTTTCAGATCTGAAATAGAATTGGCCAAGGGCAGAATGGTCCATATGGCACGAAATTTGTAACATACTTAAGCCGTAGGTATTAGTGTAGTTAAGGAGGTTGTTCATTCTATCACACAACACAACTCAAGGCAGATTTGAAGCAACAATTAGATACTTTAGTTCACAGTATTTTTCTTTCTTTTCTTTGCAATTCAGTTTATGTTGGTATTTGTATTAGTTCATAGCATGTCTATGGCTAGGAGCTAAACACTTTATTAGGGCTTTCCTTATGAATCGCTTGAAACTCTTATTCATAAATTAATACAGTAGTTTGATTTCTTCTTCACTTGATTAAGATTTATTCAATAATTGGTATGAATGTTTGATAGTTAATTGATCACTAATTATCATAATCTATATGATTTCGAATCAAGAACCGAGAGGAGAGATTTGGATATACTGTCATTGAATAGACATAGGTTAAAATCGCGGACGAAAGTACCCCGATACTTGTGTAGCATTATAGGTTACTGTTCTTAATCCTACTATGTGGCAAATCCTATCATAGAAATATAGAAGGGTTCTGCGTTGGGGTTGAGTGATTATATATCCTAACCAGAATATAAGACAGTCTAGTTAACCGTTATCTTAACGTAGAAGAAGAAGTCATTCTAGTCGTATTAAGAATTCAATAGAGTGGATAGTCGAGGATTTTGGAAGCCCTAATTCCTTCATAACTATTACAACTTCATTAGTTTAGTTAATTCGTGCAATTATTCTAATAGTTAAACAAAAACTCAACTCAATTATCGATTGCCAAATAGATAACATAAAATAGATTAACGATATTTAGAACTAGTCTCTGTGGACGATAAACTCGGTCTTACAGACTATATTACTTGTGAACGATACGTACACTTGCGTGAGCAATTGGACAAGGTCCTAACAAGTTTTTGGCGCCGTTGCCGGTGACTGACATACTTCTAATATCGAACTATCTATTTTTATTTCTACTTTGGCTTTATTTTTATTTTTATTTTTACTATTAGAACCATGTTGCCTTGATTTGTTTGTTGATTTTAGTCTATTTCAGGGATTTAGTGTATGCGAAGAAGAAGGGGAGCAAACACACTTGTTCCTTTTAACCCTGAAATTGAGAAAGCTTGCAAGCAGAACAGGTGAAACAAGAGGATATCTGATTCAGTGACCATGAAAAACCAACTGAATCAGAATGGAGCGAACAATGAGGGTCCTGAAAATGATGGGGAGATACCGAGTTCCAAATGAAAAGAAGCTTCGAGACTATGTTACGCCCACTTCATCGATGCACGCATACGTATCAGCTCCCAAAGAATAGGGGCAAACAACTTTGAGATCAAGCCAGCCATCCTGAGCATGGTCCAGAACACAGTACAGTTTGGGGGATTGTCATATGAAGACCCCCACATGCATATTGACAACTTTCTGGAGCTGTGTGCCACATTCAAGTATAATGGCGTTACTAACGACGCCATTAGACTGAGGCTCTTCCCGTTCTCACTTAGGGACAGAGCCAAGAGCTGGTTGAACTCCCTACCTGTTGATCGGTGTATTTTATATACACCTTTTGAGTCATTTTTAGTTAGTATTTTACTCATTTTGTTTATGTTTAGTATAGTATTAGGGTCATTTTCCTTTCTTTTGTGTCACAGCGGTCAGAAATGGAGAAATGACAAAAAGGAGATGAAATGAGCATAAATGAGATGGAATTGCACACTAAAAGGGCCAAGAAATGAATCCTAAGAAGTTCCTGGAAATATAGAAGAAATCAGACGAAGACCGGACGAACAAAAGACGAAGAAACGAAAAATCCGGAAGAATGCGCCACCGCGCGCAAGACTGGCAAGCAGCGCCATACCGACCACTGAAGATTTTCTGAAACGCCTCTGATTTTCAGGCGCCGTGGCGCCCGACTGCAGGGCCACGACGCCGACGCGGGATTTCTGAGTTTTGGGCCGAATTTGACACGTTTTCAGAGTCCAAAAGGGATAATTTTTCCTACCTACATATTCCTTAACCCTTTACCTAAAAGGATTCCATAACTTTTCCTACCTACATAATCCCTAACCCTTTACCTAAAGGATTCTTGGGCTATAAATAGTCTCTACATCATTAGAATAATTCATCCTACATTCCATCCATCACCCATTCTATTCTCCATCCATCATTCTATCACATTCCATCTTGTAAATATTCCACAACACAATCCTTGGATGCTAGAAGGCTTGGAGACTTGTTCTTGAGTATTTTTCTTTTCTTTCTTTTGCTTTGTTTATTTCAGTTCATGTATGGAGATTGTATTAGTTCTTAGCGTGACTATGTCTAGGAGCTAATTACTTTGTTAGGGATTTTCTTGTGATTCTCTTGAAACTCTTATTCATGAATTAATAAATTAGTTGATTTCTTCTTCACTTGTTTAAGATTTATTCAATAGTTGTTTTGATTGCTTGATAATTAATTGATCACTAGTTATCATCACTTATATGAGTTCTAATCGAAATCCGAAAGGGGAGATTGTGAATATGCTATAGTTGAATAAACATAGGTTTAAATCGTGGACGAAAGTACCCCGATACTTGTGTAGCTTAATAGGTTATTGCTCTTAATCCTCCTTTGTAGTCAATCTTGTCACCAAAAGGTAGAAGGGTTCTCCATTGGGGTTGAGTGTTTATATTACATTAACAGGATTATAAAACGGTCTAGTTAACCTGCTATCTTAACATAGAAGAAGAAGTTAGTCTAATTGTATTAAGGATTGAATAGAGTGGATAGTTGATGATCTTGGAAGCCCTAATTCTCCATCATAACTGATTTAAATCAAAGTATTTTCATACTTAGTTTATTTCCTGCATTATTAGTTTAGAATTCCAACTCAATTAACGTTAACCAAATAGAAACTAAAGCATAGATAATCGATACTTGAAAATCAGTCCCTGAGGACGATATTCGGTCTTACCTAGACTATATTACTTGTAACGATACGTGCACTTGCGTTTAGCGTGTGTATAAATCGCACATCAAGTTTTTGGCGCCGTTGCCGGGGATTGGCGTACTTTCAATATCGATTTATCTATTCTTATTTCTAGTTTGGTTGCTCCAAGAACAAGTTTCTAACTTGTTCTGCGAGCATCTTTTTATCACCTTTTGTTGTTTTCTTATTTTGCAGGTTAAATTCGAAAAAAAAACGAAAAAAATAAATAAATATACAGGTCCATGGATTACTACTTCTATCAGGGGCAGTGGAGTCATCAACAGCAGATTAACCCACAGGTTCCAGAGAAAGATCTAGATGAGTTGCAGGCAGACATACTTAGGCTCACCAAGTGCCAAGCTCATTTTATGAATGAGACAAGAGTGTCCCTCAGAAATTTGGAGACACAAATAGGGCAACTAATGGATAGGATGAGCAATACACTTCAAGAAAGTCTGCCTAGCGACACCGTTGTGGAAAGTGATAAGCAAATTGAGGAACCTGAACCACACCCAAGCTGTTGAGGAATCTGGCGAGATAGTTGGTGTAGAGAAGAAAAAGATTACTGAGATCCAATTATTCATCTTTTTGGATTCTTTGGAAATTCTGTTTCCTGTACCTATTGCAAAAGATATACCATCAGCGGTCACTGTTGATCCCCAAATAGGAAGTCCATACCATCAAGGACACCCCCTAGAGTTGAGATGTGTTGGGAATCTCACTGATTCTTACATTAGAGAGAGCCTAAAAGACAAGCATGTCTTGTGTACTTGGGGGATAATCCTATATCTGAAGCCCTTAGTTGAAAAGATTGTTGTAGGAAAAGTGAGACCTGCAACAATAACTTTTCGGATTGCAAGCAGTTCGCAGAAGGATCCAATGGGCACTCGTAAGAAAGCTGCCAATCATGGCTAAAGCGTTAAAGACAAATGTTTGGGAAGCAACCCAATGTTTATTAATTATGTTATTTTAATTTCTATTTTTAGTTTGTTTTATTTTATCTTGAACAGTCTCACGGTCTTGGGTTCTTGTTTTGTGTTGTTGGATAACAGGTGGACTAGGAGCAGACCCCGAACAGAAAAAGGAGCAAAAACGCTGAAAAAAAGAAAAGTCGCCGCGGCACAGCTTAATCAGCGCCGTGGCGAACTTCAGAGACCGAAGATTGGCGCCACGCGCCAATCTCGGCCGTGGCGCTAACTTCAGAGAGCCATATTCGTGCAAATTCACGAATTTTCCTCCCGGACACTGTTATGGCCATTGTGTTGTGTCGCAGTTGTCCCTATTTTTTTTAGTCTTGCACACATTGGGGACAATGTGTGATTTAAGTTTGGGGGGATGTTTTATTGTTTTTGAGTCTTTTTGATTTATTTTGGTATTTTTGAGTATTTTTTTTTAGTCATAATTTTTTTTTTTTTAAGATCATGCATGTTGTAGTTACTGGAAACGCCTAGTGAAGTAAAAGTTGAATAATGTAATGAAATTAGAAGCAACCATCTGAACACTTAGGTTAGATATGCCAAAAATTCATGAAATCAAACTATTTGGGGTATCTTTCTTGATTTGTGCATTGTTAATGATGAAAACCTATGTGTCTGCTTGCTTGTTATTTGAGGCGAAATAGTTAGGATATGCATGTTAGGGAGATGATTCAGACATTTCTTTGTTAGCCATTTCTTACCATTTTTTGTCTATCCCTGACATTCAAATTATATCCATAGTCATCCCCTTTGAGCCTAAAAATAAGACCTTTCTTTGACACCCTACAATTCGATATTTGTGTCATAAGTTGAAAAAAATTGAGATATTGGAATACAAAGTGTTGAAAAAGAGAAAAAAGAGAGTAAATAATTTTTGATGCACCCAATGAAAAAGAAATAATAAATAGGCAAAAGCCTAAGTTTGGGGGTGCCGGCTATTCACAATACACTTCATTCTCTCAAAACAAAAGAGGGGGAAAATACATATGAAGTGAAAAAGAAAATGGAAGAGTTGAAGCAAAAGAGCTTATGATACGTAAATTGAGCCTAAATGCCTATTTTTACCTACCCCTGCCTAAGCCTACATTACAACCCTGAAAAGCCCTGAAGATCTCTAACATGTATATCCATGATTAGTGGAGAATAGAAAGTGAACATGTCATAGGATTTTGAAATTGACATGCATAGTTAGGTATTCTTACTTCCATTGAGCATGATTAAAGTGAATTTGCGAAATATCTAACTTGATGTGTTTAGAATGCTAAATATCCATGCTATATGTTCCTACATATTATCCTACTAACCTTCATGCTTTTCTAAGTAACAATGATGCAACAATTTGATCAATGTCTTTGAATCATTTTATTTTCCTTTCTTTCGTGTCTTTGTTTATATTTTTGATCTTTGCTCGAGGGCGAACAAAGGTTAAGTTTGGGGGTATTTGATCGGTGTATTTTATATACACCTTTTGAGTCATTTTTAGTTAGTATTTTACTCATTTTGTTTATGTTTAGTATAGTATTAGGGTCGTTTTCCTTTCTTTTGTGTCACAGCGGTCAGAAATGGAGAAATGACAAAAAGGAGATGAAATGAGCATAAATGAGATAGAATTTCACACTAAAAGGGCCAAGAAATGAAGCCTAAGAAGTTCCGGGAAATATAGAAGAAATCAGACGAAGACCGGACGAACAAAGGACGAAGAAACGAAAAATCCGGAAAAATGCCGTCACCGGCGCCGCGCCGCCGACCACTGAAGATGTTCTGAAACGCCACTGATTTTCAGGCGTCGTGGCGCCCGACTGCAGGGCCACGGCGCCGACGCGGGATTTCTGAGTTTTGGGCCGAATTTGACACGTTTTCAGAGTCCAAAAGTGATAACTTTTCCTACCTACATATTCCTTAACCCTTTACCTAAAGGATTCCATAACTTTTCCTTAACTCTTTACCTAAAAGGATTCCATAACTTTTCTTACCTACATAATTCCTAACCCTTTACCTAAAGGATTCTTGGGCTATAAATAGTCTCTACATCATTAGAAGAATTCATCCTACATTCCATCCATCACCCATTCCATTTTCCATCCATCATTCTACCACATTCCATCTTGTAAATATTTCACAACACAATCCTTAGATGCTAATAGACTTGGAGACTTGTTCTTGAGTATTTTTCTTTTCTTTCTTTTGCTTTGTTTATTTCAGTTCATGTATGGAGATTGTATTAGTTCTTAGCGTGACTATGACTAGGAGCTAATTACTTTGTTAGGGATTTCCTTGTGATTCTCTTGAAACTCTTATTCATGAATTAATAAATTAGTTGATTTCTTCTTCACTTGTTTAAGATTTATTCAATAGTTGTTTTGATTGCTTGATAATTAATTGATCACTAGTTATCATCACTTATATGAGTTCTAATCGAAATTCGAAAGGGGAGATTGTGAATATGCTATAGTTGAATAAACATAGGTTTAAATCGTGGACGAAAGTACCCCGATACTTGTGTAACTTAATAGGTTATTGCTCTTAATCCTCCTTTGTAGTCAATCTTGTCACAGAAAGGTAGAAGGGTTCTCCATTGGGGTTGAGTGTTTATATTACCTTAGCAGGAGTATAAAACGGTCTAGTTAACCTTCTATCTTAACATAGAAGAAGAAGTTAGTCTAATTGTATTAAGGATTGAATAGAGTGAATAGTTGATGATCTTGGAAGCCCTAATTCTCCATCATAACTGATTTAAATCAAAGTATTTTCATAATTTGTTTATTTCCTGCATTATTAGTTTAGAATTCCAACTCAATTAACGTTAGCCAAATATAAACTAAAGCATAGATAATCGATACTTGAAAACCAGTCCCTGAGGACGATATTCGGTCTTACCTAGACTATATTACTTGTAACGATACGTGCACTTGCGTTTAGCGTGTGTATAAATCGCACATCACCTGCCAACTCTGTCACCACCTGGCAGGACCTAGCCCAAAAGTTTCTTGCAAAGTTCTTCCCTCCTTCAAAGGTAGAAAAGTTAAGGGGAGAGTTGAACAATTTCAATCAGGTAGATGAAGAGTCGTTGTATGACGCATGAGAGCGATTTAAGGATTTACAGAGAAAATGCCCCCATCATGGTGTAGAGAAGTAGATATTAGTCCACATTTTTTATAATAGGTTGAGTGGTACTACTCGTACCATAATTGATGCTGCAGCAGGGGGAGCGTTCATGAGAAAGAGTGTCAATGAGGCACATGAGTTACTGGAAGACATGGCTGCCAATAATCATCAAGGGGCATATAATAGGTCAGTGAATAGCAGGAAGACTATGGGCATACATGAATTATATGCCATCACCGCCCTGAATGCGCAGGTGGCCCTCTTGACAAAGCAACTATAGCAGAACACTATGTCTGTGAATGCAGTCTAGATGCATGTGAATTGTGAGATTTGCGGGGGCCCACACTCTTTTGACAGATGCATAGCAGTGGATCCTAATAATGTGCCCATGGAGCAGGCTCAGGCAGTTGAGAACTTTCAGCGGCCTTATAATTCCAACACATACAATCCAGGGTGGAGAAATCACCCTAACTTTTCATGGAGAAATGACCAGGCCCAGCAGCAACCATATCAAGGTAATTACCAGAACCAGCAAGCACAGAATCAGGCTACCTCATCCTAGCAGTTTAGACCACCTACACAACATGAGAAGCCTGATGAGCTGAGGGCTGCATTGCTTACACTCACCAATTCGCAAAATCAGTTCATGTCTGAAACCAGGTCCTCTCTCAGGAACCTGGAAATGCAGGTTGGGCAATTGGCGAAGATGGTAACCAACAGGTTGTCGGGTACTCTCCTAAGCAATATAGAGGTCAATCCAAGAGAGCAGTGTCAGGTAATGTTGTTAAGGAGTGGAAAGCAGTTGGAGCAGGTTGCTCCCCAACTCGCAGTTGGAGCAGGTTGCTCCCCAACCCGCAGTGGTTCATGAGAAAGAGGGTGAGAAAGCAGTTGAGGAAGGAAAGGAGGGGGTCACGGAGGACCACCATACCGTTGAGAAATCTCCACCAGCACCTTTGAGGGAATACACTGATAGAATCTCTTACCCTCAGAGGCTCCAAAAGAAGGCCATAGACAAGTAGTTCTCCAAGTTATTGGAAGTATTCAAGAAGCTTCACATCAATATCCCCTTCATTGAGGCATTAGAACAAATGCCTGCATACTTCAAATTCATGAAGAAGATACTTGGGAAGAAGAGAAGGTTGGCGGATTATGAGACAGTAGCGTTGACAGAGGAGTGCAACACCATCTTACAAAAGAAACTGCCTCCTAAGTTGAAAGATCCAGGAAGTTTCACCCTGCCCTGCACTATTGGCAAAGTAACATGCAACAGGGAACTTTGTGACTTAGGGGCTAGTATCAATCTCATGCCTCTGTCTGTGTTCAAGGGATTAGGTTTAGGGGAAGCCAAACCAAGCACAGTTAATCTGCAGCTGGCTGACCGAACCGTGGTGCACCCTAGAGGCATAGTGGAAGATGTGCTTGTCAAGGTGGAAACGTTCTTCTTCCCAGCAGACTTCCTCATTCTTGACATGGAAGAAAATGATGAAATACCCATCATTTTGGGGAGACCATTCCTTGCAACTGGTGGAGCCCTAATGGATGTGAAGAATGGAGAATTGAGACTACGGGTTCAGGAGGAAGATATGGTATTCAAGGTGTTAAAACCCACCATTGAGTCCCACGCCAGAAACAAGTGCTTCGCAGTAAGCACAACTGACACAGCAGTTTAGCAAGCACAGACCAAAACTAGGGAGATTATTCCTACAACTGTGAACCCACATGCTAGTCTGAAAGCTGACAAACAGGAAAATCTTACTGAACCCAATGAAAAGAAAAAGAAAAATAGAGTGAGGAAGAGGAAAATGATTTTGAAGTGGATATGTTGTGGGGTTAATTTACCCCAATGATTTGATAAGGAACTTGCGTTCGCCTACAAGACATTAAAGACAACGCTACTTGGGAGGCAACCCAATGTTTAAATTCTGCAATTAGTTTAAATTGAACAGTCTCACTTGTGGTTTTTTTTGTTGTTGTGATGTGATGACAGGTGCGGGAATCGTAGAATGAGCACGAGGAAAATGATGAAAAACATGGAATTGGGTCAACACCGCGGTGCCACTATACAGGACCGCGGTGTCTAATGTTTAGAGATGTCACAACACTTTTGGCACCGCGGTGCCATTATGCAGGACTGCGGTGCCGGGACGCGATTTCAGAAATAAAAAGGCCTAAAATCCCCAATTCGCCGCCACCACCACCAGTTTGAGCCGCTATTGTCTGTAAGTCGTCCCTTTATTATTTTTGAGTCGTTACACATTTGGGACAATGTGTCATTTAAGTTTGGGGGGTACTTATGTTTTTGAGTCTTTGTGATTGAGTTATTGTGTCTATATGAGTCAAGTTTTTTTATTATCATTCATGTTGTAGTTGCTGAAAACATCTAGTGAATTAAGACGGGATAATGTAATGGAATTAGAAGCTAAAATTTGTGTGCTTAAGTTAGATATACCAAAAATTCATGAAAATCTAATTATTTGGGATATTTGTGCTTAGCTGATGCGTTGTCAATCGAAACATATCTATGAAGTCTGCTTAGTTGTTATTTGAGGCGAAATAGTTAAGATGTACATATTTAGGGAGATGATTCAGGCATTTCTTTGTTAGCCCTTCTTATCTTTCATTACCTACCTTGCAATAAATTGTATCTCTAGTCAGCCCCGTTGAGCCTAAAATAAGTTATTTCTTTGACACTCTATGATTCCCTTGTGTGCCATAAGCAGTAATTGAAAAATTGGGATGAAGAAGTGTGAAAAAGAAATATCAAAAGAGAGTGAAACATTGATGCACCTCAGTGAAAAAAAATATAAAAGCTTAAGTTTGGGGGTGTCTATGTGAATGTGTTTCATGCTCTCAAAAAGAGAAGAGGGGAACGATAGATATGAACTGAAAAAGAATACCAAAAAAAAGAGATGTACAAAAATGGTTGAATGAGAAAAATGTTTATGATACGTAAATTGAGCCTAAATGTCTACTCTTATCTACCCCTGCCTAAGCCTACATTACAACCCTGAAAAGTCCTGAAGATCTCTAATATGTATGTCTATGATCAGTGGAGAATAGCAAATAAACAGGCCCATAGAACTAAATGAAATTGACATGCATAGATTAGTGTTCATATTTCCATTGAGTGTGATCGAAATGAATTTGCGAAATATCTAGCTTGAAATTCTAGATTGTTATATTCATGTTATATGTTTCAACATATTATCCCACTGACGTTCATGCTTTTCTAAGTAACCTTGCGCATCTGCTTGATTTGAGTCTTTGAGTCTTTTTGATTTTGTTTCTTTATTTTTGTTTTGATCTTTGCTCGAGGGCGAGCAAAGGTTATGTTTGGGGTATTTGTTAGGCATATTTTGTATGCGCTTTTGAGTCATTTTTAGTTAGTGTTTTCCCCATTTTCGTTTAAATAAGTGTCTTATTAGGGTTGTTTCCCTTTCTTTTGAGTCACAACGGTTCAAAAAGGCAAAATGACGAAAAGGAGCAAAAAGGAGAGTCCCGAGGTAAAAAGGATGAAAGTTGGCAATTCAGGACAAAAGACTGCAGCACCGCGGTGCCATTCATACAGAACCGCGGTGCCATAATTACTGAGAAGCTGCAGGACTTTTGGCACCGCGGTGCCACTCTGCAGAACCGTGGTGCCGAGACGTGAATTTTCAGATACGAAATAGAATTGGCCAAGGACAGAAGGGTCCATAGGGCACAGAATTTGCAACATACTTAAGCCCTAGGGATTAGTCTAGTTAAGGAGGTTGTTCATTCTATCACACAACACAACGCAGGGCAGATATTATGATTCCAAAATACCCAAATTTTGATGCTATAATTTGAGAAACATTCCTACATATTTAATTCCCTTTAGCTACCAATTCTATCTTCCTTTATGAAAGGTTCTTGTAAAGCAATAAGTTGAATCCTATGAGTAGAAATAAAAAACTTTACCCTTTCTGTAGAAGCATGAAATTTCATGCCTCTAATGTTTCAGTTAAGAAGCTTGATCATTAATAACCTTATTGGAGGAGTTTTGTAGTTTCTGCTTCTGACCTCTTGTAATATGAGCCTCTTTAATTTCAACTCCCTTATTCATTTTTTGAACATTTATAGACAAATTCTTCTTTTTTGAAGTTTCTTGTTCAACATACTGTATTTGATTCTCTTCCTGGTCACTATCTGATTCCTCTTCTTCATCTTCCATATCTTCTGATTCATTAGAAGTATTCTCCTCTTCTGAAGAAGTTTTATCTGTCTATTCATCTATGTTTACATTATTATCTTCTTTGGCAGTTTTGTTCTTCTTTTCTGACTTATTAATCACACTCAGTATTGGGTGATCATAATATTGTTTTTTTTCAGAGTTTCCATACTTTATTGGGCTCCTTGTTTCCTCCCTGATTCATTCCTTAAACTCTTGTTCCCATATTCTTCCCACTTCCCATCAAACAAATCACCCGTAAGTTCATTGGGGTTATTAATCATCATAACCTGCCTCTCATTTTGATTTTCTTGTTGAACATTGTTAGAGGCATCTGGGATCTCTTCTTTCTCCCTAATCGGCTGATTTTGAGGCTCCTTTCTATCTTTGGTTGAATCTTCTCATCTTGATCTCTCTGGTCTATGATTTTCCACCTCTATAGTAACATTATCCTTCGTTTTCTCCTCCATAACTTGTTTTTGACTCTCATTCATCTCCTTTTGCCCATCTTTTTTATTGTGATTTCTTTCTGAGACTGACATAGGTTTATCTCTCCCAAATACTACACCAGTTGGCTTAAAATTTTGGGAGGTTCACTCTTTCCCCTTGGTCTGGTTTTGATCAAATCAGACTGATTTCTTTGTTTTCTTCCTCTGTCTTGTACTTCACCGTTACCAGCAAGGGTTGTTTCCTTATAAAGCTCTCTTGTTTCATCCTCTTTTTTAGTCGTATCCTATTTAATCCTTTCAGCTTCTTTCTTCTCATTATCTTTCTTCTTTTCTAATACGCGACATTTCATTAGAGCATGACCCAACTTCTTACAGTGTCTACAATACTTAGGAACGTTCTCATACTCAATTTTCTGGGCAAATCCTTTTAGAGGTTCATTCTCATCTTCAGTTCCAATCCAAACACTATAAACCAAAGGTTTTAGTAAATCAATTTCAACCCTAATTTTAGCCATACTTGATCTATTCATAGTTTTAGTAGCCATATCAATTTTAATAGGAATACCTACTGTAAAAATTTGTTTTGTATAATGGCATATGTCCATAAAAAGACAAACCTGGTAGTAGCACCCGCACTGTTGTTGGAAAATTTACCTAGTGGGATTGAGTTTTTCCCGTTCTTAATGACTTGAACACATGGGGCCCCACATATCGAAATACGATTTTCATACACATGCATACGTCGTACAATGTCTAGATAAATTTCACGTAGTGAAAGAGATATTGTACACATGTTAAAGTGTTCTTAAGTTAGGTAAGGATGGACGATCAATTGACCAAATTAATGTGTCTCCCACCAGGATATAAGAAAAGAAGAAATGTGCAAAATGAGAAAAATGGGGAAGAGTCGCGACACCGTAATAGAGCTGCGGCACCGAGTCACCATGGACCTGCGCGCTGCCGACTGCGGTCATACGGCCACAAGATCGCAGCGCGCCATGCCAAAACTCGCGACTCGAGATTTTTCTCGACAGTTAAGCGTCGCGCGCCACATCGCAGGCCACGGTGCCCAGTCGGAACGAAAATCATCCGAATCTTCTAATTCATGGACTAACTTGAAAGGCCAAAAGATCATCCAACCCTTGGCATGATCAATGTGTCCTTTGGTGAAATCTAGGCACCCCATTCAAGGCATTCACATGGATGTGAATGATCATTTTACAACTATAAAAGGAGCATCAAATTTTCAGATTTAGATCATCCATTCACAACACAAAAATCTGAAAATTGTTGAGAGCTTCTATTCTATTCTAGCAATCTTTTGTTCTTGTTTCTTCTACAATGATTCTCAAGTATTGGGCTTGTGCTTGAGAAAGTATTGTTGTTTTATCTTGGGAGACTATTATCCATTTACCGTAAGTCATTATATACGGGGATAATTTTGTATTGAGGAAAGATTGTCAAACAATCGACTCGACAAACATTGCACTAAACTTCTCTGTGTCTAACCTTTCAGTTCTTCTTCTCCCGTTCATACCCACAATATACAACAACTGTCACTATCGGGATATCCTCCCCTGCCTTGAAGTTCCATTTTTGAAGCCAAATTTAATAAGGTGGACCTTCTCTTTCTTGACCTTTTTTTTATCTTGCCACAACCTTTTTGTGTTATTGAATGTGTAACGTGTTTGAAAGTTAGTTACATGTATTCGATCATCTCAGATACTCGACAACATATATAGATTACCAAACAAGGAAACAATAAATTGGCGTACAACCTAAAACAAAACTATATCAATAATAATCTGATCTCCATACGTGAGAGGTACGTTGAGCAATTGAATGTTTGCTTTGATTCTGAATCTGCACACCTTATACCATTACAAATTAAGAGATATTTTATGTAACCGGAACTTAAGATAATGAATATATTGTAGTGACAAGACTATCATAAACTCGTAGAAACATAAACAATATTGAGGCTCAAATTAAGTTAAAATCTTAACATCAACTTAACAGTAATTCATCCACGTAATTATAGATACCAATAATCTTAGATCTTTCAGCAAGCCCCAAGATGCTCTTTCATCTCCACTTGTTTTCCTCCAAATCATAGAACAAAATTCCTTTTGACTGGTTCTTTGACGTCATTAATGTAATCTCCTTCTTGTCAGTTGTGCTTACTAGTACATCTCTGATACATTATATAATTCTTTTCTGGTTCTGCTTTGCATCCCCTAGGAATATCGTCGTACTCAAGCTGTCTGTACTGGACTTTGTAGAATCCAAACACTCAAATAATTAAATGTTGAATTAATGACAGCTAATTTACCCTCAAGTTCTAATTAGGGCTTTCTTTATGAATCGCTTAAAACTCTTATTCATGAATTAATGCAGTAGTTTAATTTCTTCTTCACTTGATTAAGATTTATTCAATAATTGGTATGAATGTTTGATAGTTAATTGATCACTAATTATCATAATCTATATGATTTTGAATCAAGAACCGAGATGATGGATTTGGATATGCTGTAATTGAATAGACATATGTTAAAATCGCGGACAAAAATACTCTGATACTTGTGTAGCATTATAGGTTACTGTTCTTAATCCTCCTATGTGGTAAATCCTATCATAGAAATATAGAAGGGTTCTGCACTGGAGTTGAGTGATTATATATCCTAATCGGAATATAAGACAGTCTAGTTAACCGCTATCTTAACGTAGAAGAAGAAGTCATTCTAGTCGCATTAAGGATTGAATAGAGTGGATAGTCGAGGATTTTGGAAGCCCTAATTCCTTCATAACTATTACAACTTCAATAGTTTAGTTAATTCTTGAAATTATTCTAATAGTTAAACAAAAATCCAACTCAATTATCGATTGCAAAATAGATAACATAAAATAGATGAACGGTAATTAGAAATCAGTAGACGATAAACTCGGTCTTACAGACTATATTACTTGTGAACGATACGTACACTTGCTTGAGCAATTGGACAAGGTCATAACAATAAGTTTCACACACATTGCCACAAAAAAGGACAAATGACATTATTCGGTATTGGGGAAGACAAAGCTCCAGGTCCGGATGGCTTCTCTTCGGGTTTCTTCAAGAAAGCTTGGAATATTGTCGGCGGGGGTTTCTGTGCTGCAGTTAAAGAGTTCTTCAGTTCGGGAAAGCTTCTCAAACAGATCAATCACACTATTATCGCCCTTATTACTAAATCTACCCACTGCGCAACGGTGGGCGACTATAGACCTATTTTGTGTTGCAACATCTTGTACAAGGTCATTACCAAGATTATTGCATCACGGTTGGTGTCGGTTTTGGATTTTTTCATTGATCCAGCTCAGGCGGCTTTTGTCCAGGGTAAAAGTATGTCTGACAACATACACCATGCTCAAGAGCTTTTGAGGAGTTACAACCACAAAAGGGTCTTTAGTAGATGCATGCTCAAAGTTGATCTTCGTAAGGCCTTCGACTCGGTGAATTGGGAATTCCTTACGGCTACTTTGATTGGTTTGAATTTCCCGGAAAGGCTGGTGGCTTAGATTATGGAGTGCGTCTCCACGACTTCATATTCGATTTCTATCAACGGGAGCTTACACGATCATTTTAAGGGCCGAAAGGGGCTCAGACAGGGGGACCCTCTCTCCCCTACCTTGTTTGTTATTTTCCTGGAATATCTCTCGAGGATGATCAACAAGAAAACTCGGACGACGGTTTTCAACTACCACCCCAAGTGCAGAAGCTTAAGGATCACCCACCTTGCATTCGCCGATGATTTGCTTCTTATGTCAAGAGGGGACACTACTTCCGTCTGGATCCTCATGGAATGCCTTCGTGATTTCCAGAAATGCTTGGGTCTTAGTTCCAATGCCCTCAAGTCCAGCTTGTACACGGTTGGTATCACGAAACACGAGCTTGATGATATTAAGCAGATTACTAGTTTCGACACCGGCATTATTCCTTTCCGCTACCTCGGCATTCCCCTAGTTGCGGAGAGGATGAGGCTGGTGCACTATGATCCTTTTGTGAACAAAATTGCCCGGTACACTACTCGTGGATGAGCGCTACTTTATCTTATGCGGGCAGGCTTGAGCTCAGCAAGTCAGTCCTCCAAGGTGTGGAATCTGGTTTTCTATGTTGCCGGTGCCTGTTGCGGTTTGTGAGAAAGTTTACGGGCTTTGTAGGACCTTCTTGTGACGTTCCAACCACGCTCTTGTAGCTTGGAAGGAGTGTACTAGACCGAAAGCCAAGGGTGGCCTCGGAATCAGAGATCTCAAGGCCTGGAATCTTGCTTTGCTTGCTAAATTTCTTTTTTACATCCATCAAAAGAAGGACACGCTCTGGATTCGATGGATCAATCACAAATATCTTAACAACAACAACAACATTTGGACGTGGGTTGCAAAGAAGGACGACTCACCTTTGATCAACCGACTTCTTATTATTCGTGACATCATTCTAGACCGTGAAGGGTCCCATGACCGGGCGGCTACTACCATGGCGACATGGTATATGGACTTCCGTAGCAACCACAATGCCTATGATTACTTCAGGACACATGGGCAGCCGTTGATTTGGGCGAAGGACTGTTGGAGTGTCTGTATCATTCCAAAACAAGCTTTCATTCTGTAACTTTGTGCGAGGAAGAGATTATGAACGAAAGATAGAGTCTCTTATATGGACATTGATAGAAGGTGCTCCCTATGCGGTCATTCTGATGAGTCAATAGTGCACTTATTCTTCAGTTGCTCGGTCAGTAGTTACCTTTGGTCCAGGGTCAAGACATGGCTTGGCATCCGGAGGGCTATGACCACCATCAATAGCACTTTGAAATATATTAAGAAAAAGGGACGTGGTACGGGTTGGCAAGCTAAAGCAAAGCGGATTGGGCTGGCCACCACCGTCTACCACATTTGGACAGAGAGGAACAAGATTATTTTTGATGGGTCTAGACTCGATAGAGAAGTTATTCTTTTTAGGATCAAGACCAACATCTACAAAATCTTGTTTTCTTTGTACCCCCTCTTCCAATACAATTTCGTTACTTTGGCCGCAGGCTAGGATACAGGATGATGTGTATGTCTTGGTTAGTCACGCGTAAATCTCCAGACTATCCGACTCGTGGGATCAGCTGGAGTCTCCTGACCACCCGGCGTGTGGGATTGGCGGGAGTTCATCTTATTTTGTTGTATCTTGTGACTTCCCGTATTATGGGTAAGCGCGAGAATTTAGGAATTAGGTACTATGGCGATTATCTTTTAGCAGCATAACGTGACGAGGGTGGGCTCAGCCCATGTCCGAATAGGTACTCTTCCCTTGTTCGTGAGTTTTTTTCCCTTTGGGTTTACCATGGCAAGGGTTTAAGGAGGCCCACGGCTGCAACCTTATGGTTACATAAGGGACTTTTCCATAGCTTAAGACTTTCTCATTGATCTCCTTCTTGCATCATAGTTTTTGCACTCTTGACTACCCAACTTGTGGGACTAGCTAGAGTTTTGTTATTGACGTAATTAAATCTGGTGTTGATCTGCCTAGCAGGGACGCGCTAAATTTATATCTTCACTGAGTTCGTGGGTATGCCCATCATACATATATATTTTAATAATTATAATACACATTTACCTTTCATAAAAAAAACACCGGAAACTTCACAACACACCACGATTAAAGTACACATCAACATCTTTGATAAAGTATCATTATTAATAGGCACATGCAAATTTAAGCAAAGGTGACAGAAAAATTTAAAAAAGAAGGTGATGGGTGTTAAATACTTTTTTATTTTTTATCAGGAATTTTAAATTCGTCTCCTGTTACGTACGAAGTTATTTTTATTAAGAAGTGAGTTACCTATAATATGATTTTTTTGGGCATTAATATAAATTTAATCGTGTTTCAATTCCAATATTGAATACCTGATTAAAAATAAAAAAGAAAGATTAATGCTCCATCTGTTTTAATTTGTGTGATATTTTTCGTTTTTCGAGAGTCAATTTAACTAAATTTTAAAGTTATATTGGATTAGATCAACTCAATATTTTAACATTAAAATTTTTATATTTGAAAACTAATAGAAAAATACTATAAGTTAGCAAACTTTTTTCATATCAATTTGGTAAAAAAAGTACAACTTAAAATATTGATCAAAGTTCACGTAGTTTGACTTTAGAGAAGCGATAAGTGCAACATAAATTAAAACTGAGGGAGTAATGATTACGAGAATATAGTACCCTTGCCCACAAAGCCAAGAAATTGCTCGACTTTTAGCTAGGAATAAACCTAATTATCTTCTGTATCTTCCCTTTTTTTTCTGTTGTCTTTACCAATTTTAGATCTTGAATGATTTTAAAGAATTCCTATAAAGGTCCTTCTGTCATCCACCTTACTTGTTTGACTTGTCCAAACGGCAAAGGTGAAACACAACTTTGATAAATTATCCATTTGCTTTATGCCATGAAAAGCAAAGTAAATCCTATCTCATAAACTAGCACTCCCCATTTCTGTCTCAATTGAAAAAAATAGAACATATGAAATTTATAATTTAAATAAGCCAAAACATGTGTATAGCGATAAATCATTTCATTAAAAATAAAATTTATAAATCATGAGTTTATGAAGCAGCTTGCATTAATTAGAGTAGGTCTCACACGCCCTTAGAATACCGTCCTTTCCGGAATCTTAGTTCGTGCACACCTATATATCTGAATAAGGAAGCATGACGCTCTTTGCAATATATATTGAAAAGAAAAGTATATCACAAACAGAACAAAGATCTCTCAACGATACATGCAATTTTGATCGAATTTTAGTTCAATTAAAAAAACCCAACATATTTGGATTAAATGCATACACACACATATTTAAGTAAGAAAAGGTAAAAATAAGCCCGTTGTCTATTGAGTTTATGCCAATTAAACCTCGGTAATTCTTTTATTCTATAAAAAAAAAAAAGTAAAGCACCAACCGAATCATGATCATCAAGAGTCCTAAAAGAATGAACACAAAGTTAGTTGAGGTCCCTTTGGCAAAGCACAAACAATAATCATAACTTCTATATCTAGACCAATACAAGCCACTTCTCTTTCTACATTTTACCACTAGTTTTGGTGTGTGGGGGGCACCGACACCGACAGCATTTCAGCCAATTATTATAAAACAAAAAGGTACCAATACAATGCATTGGAAAAAAACTTATATTAGTATAAATTAATAGACAAAAGAATACAAAAACACCATGTACTCTATAATATTAAACCATGACATATACCACCGGTTTCTGTTGTTCCTATACAGAATCTATCTTAAAAAGCAGATTCGGCTGAGGTTACTGTGCTCGAGATTCGAAAAAGTCACTAGCAAAAGTCTATTATACGCGATCTTCACGCCATATTTCTGCAAGAGGTTATTTTCCCGACTTGAACTCATGACCTCCTAGTTATTTTAAATCTATCTTAAAATAACATAAAAAATTATCATACACAAAAGCGAACCTCAAAGAAGAATAGATCCATAGAGCAAAAAAAGAAAAGTTTAAAGCAGAGCATTCAAAATGGACCTCATTACTATTGTCTTGTTCTTTGTAATGTAGGGCCAATCATCTTGAGTTCGAATCTCTTCACAGTTCCAGCAATGTCCCTCATTGTTGTGTCCACTTCATACGGGGTTCGGTCAACGGTGATCGTCGTGGCGTTGACCAGCTGCCTACATGGCTCCCGGCGTTCGGCTATGGTCCCGTGATAGTGGAAGTACTTGATCCGCCCTTCCGTCTTGTGAGTCGTATTTCCCACAGTGTTCTGTGACATGTGCACTCCTGTGGCTATCACGTTGCGCGGTTGCACCGCGTATTTCCGGTCCCTCCTTATTCCCCTCTTGACATCCTTGTATACTAGCTTCTCAAATCCCCATTTTCTGCAGCCACATAAGCATAAATAAACAGTTGTATGAATTCGTCATAAATTGACTAATTTTACGTCCGCATTCAACATTCACGTTACATCTAACCAGCAATTTAAGCATTTGGACACAAATTTTACTTACATAGCTAGTGCTAATGTAATTCTGAGGCAACTAAGTATGATTGTTGTATTATTATCAAGATACAATACAAAAAAATCCAACTAATTCGACAAGACTCAAGACCAAATACCAATCAGTGCAAGGTGACAATGGCTATACCTCCCAAGTCACTATCAAATAAATATGAATGACACTCCATAAGACAAACCAACTCAAATCAATAATACTTTGTAGCATTTAACCACACATTGGATT
The DNA here is from genome assembly GCA_029844215.1 of Przewalskia tangutica. Classification (NCBI taxonomy): domain Eukaryota; kingdom Viridiplantae; phylum Streptophyta; class Magnoliopsida; order Solanales; family Solanaceae; genus Przewalskia; species Przewalskia tangutica. Next base: position 9,702,268 of record CM056738.1, read on the forward strand.
CTCATCCAAAAGAAGCTTTAGCTTCAACTTGGACCACACAAGAACCAGAGATAAAAATATTCTAATCCAATGCTAAAGTTAGTAACTGCACCCTGTATATGATTTCTTCTCATCTAGGTAATTTCTTTTCATCGATCTAAAATCTTTGCATGCAAAGTCACCCGATACCTATACTTGTGGGAAACAGTGAATACCACATTAAAAAAAGTTTTAAGTCATTAGACCCTAGTAGCATATGAAACTTCCCTCCTTGGCACCTAATTTTTGTAACCCATCAAGCATCTCAATTATTCAACCACCACAGAGAACTTCATGAATTGAATACAATGTTCAAACCCTACTTGTGGTCAGTCTTAATCAAAGCATTTCGTTATCAACCATCAAAGAACCTTTAAGGAGAGATACAAATCCATAACCACCATAATAGTACTATTCCTTCAATAATTTAAGATTTCACCGACAATATTAACCATTCCCTAATCATGTAACTGCAGTTCTCAATTATCACATTCAGAAAGACATCACACCTAGTGTGAATTTCAGCTTTAGGGCATGTATTAGGAAAATAAAAGTCACATGAAAACATAGTCACACAGTGAATTCAACACGGGTCAATTTAATGTCAGCATTGAGAATATTAGCTGTCAACTTTACTAAAGAAATTCCTCTTCTATAACAGCCAAATTTTCTTTGCACCCGATTTTATATTATGTTATACTCCCTTCAATTCATTAGATTTTTTTATAATTGAGCATCATTATTATAAAGAATTGCTTCTTTAATGTTAAGATATAAATGGAAATAGTTAAATAAGATAAACTGATATTATATGTTCACTTTAACAGTTAAAAAATATCAAGACAAGCGAGAGAGATTTGATTGTAATAGAAAATTAACAAAACTTGTAATAAGAATAATGTCATACCTGTAAGATTTACCACGGTCTTCTTCCAAACAGAGGTTATTGGACATAGGCATTTGCTCAATAGTAAACTGTGTATAATCCTTTAACGAATCAACCACAGACTTTATAGTACTCTTCTTAGGCACAAAAATAAACTCATCCACATCAAAGAAAAACATCCATTTCGCTTCAAATCTGTATCTATGCAAACAATCATTAACAATAAGGAACTGATTATGATAATACCCATCAAATCTCTCTTGTTCCCTAATATTATGTAACGTAACATATCCTTTATCCATCCATGGTTTTAACACCTCCATTACTCCTTCATGTATACCACCAGCATCATGCATTACAAAATGAGATTTCTCTCCGAATAATCTAACGTGAAATGCGAGCCATTCTCGCACTCGTTGTGGACTTAAATTACCATACAAAGACGATCCACAGTACAAAAAATCATATTTAGGTGGTCTACTGAACGTAGAAATGAAGTTGGCAAAATCTCTCTTTGTTTCTGTTAGGGCTATAAAAGTATCGGTTGTGTTGAATTTAGTATCCCCGCCAGCACCGTTAGTAACAGCGTGAACAAGAAGTTTTCCACCGGATACAGTGTCAACTGGGACGTGGAACGTGCAGTTTACTACCAGTACGGTGTAAACCCTACCGTATCCCCAGTCTGGTAAGATTTGGGTGCCTAAAACAGATACTTTTTCCTGGCTTTCATCGTTCGGTACCCACTCACACATGTAACTCGGCTTGCCGTAAACATGTAGTGGCTTCGAAGCTAATCCCATAACAGCAAAAGTATTCAATCCACCTCTATAAGCAGACATAAGTATAAAATTATACGCAGCTGAACCGAACGGGTTAAAAGAGCGTTTAATAACTCCGTTTTCGAGTACTTCATCCTTCTCTAGTGATGAAGGTGGTGGAGGAACAACGGTAGTGTTAATGGATGAAACAGAAAGAGAAGTGATAGTAGGGTTTGTTGGAGTAGATATGCAAGTAGTGCCTAGATTTGAAGAAGTGAAAGTAAAATGGTTTGGCATGAATTGAAGTATAGTGATAAGTGAAAAAAGGAAAAGAATAGCAGTAAGGACAAGTTTGAGTTCAGCTGCACAGTTCCAAACAACACCAACAAACATTTTCCTTTCTTTTTCCTTTGTCATTGGAAAATTACTCAAATTACAGTACTAAATTTGAGAGTTTTTGGTATATGGAAAGAGCAGATAGAGGTTATAGAGAAAGAGAAGGAAACAAACAAGATTTTTCTCTATTTCTTGTCTCCTTTTCTTTTTTTCTGCTTTCATAAATGAGAGACTCTCTCTCTCTAATCAATTTTGCATTTTTGGAATGTGAAGAGTTGATCAGAGAGGTGAGTGTTTATAATGATGTATTTATGGGGATGATTTGTTTGATATGGAGAAGTGAAAAAGGGTGTGATTTAGTAGTTACTCCCTCTCTTTATTTTTACTTCTCTACTTCTGACACGACTCTGGAGAAGTATGGTAACATCCGGTAATTTCAGGCCACCGTTTAAATCGTTAAGTGTATGCAAATTGCTAGGCGTGTGTAAATAGATTTAAGTGTTGAATTTTTTTATTATATTTACATATGCTAATAGAAGATTTAGTATATAAAAGGATGCAACCCTGAGATAAATTTAGACGTAATAAGTATGACGATAGAAGTTGAAAATAATTTTGGTGCATGTTTAAAAATGTTATGGACTAGTGTCATATTACAAGAATTATAACATTGAGTATGCGAATGTCTTATGAATTATTATAATTTAAATTAAGTGGGATCTAGAATTATCTGTATGTGTAATTGATTAATTATTAAGGGAGAGACAATATTTAGTGAGGTTATGTGTAACCTTATAGTAAAGCATCGAAATGACTAGCCTAATTAAGTGAATGGGTGGCAGCCTATTAGTTAACTAAGTGAAGTGTCATCTTAATAAATTTACAATCTTGAGCCAACACAACATTAGCCGAGAGCCCGAGACACATGTCCTACCCGTAGCACGTTACCTAGGCAGATACTTTAAGAATCAAAGTGATAGAGAGGAATCAAAGGGAAAGGTGTATAAGCAAGTAGTAAGACATAGTGGAGGCCCGCTGAAGTCTTATAACATCACAGGAACTTTTACTCCACAAAATTGTTAAACAAATGACTCTTGCCATCAACATTACTATTTCAGTTGTTATTCTAGTGATAATCAATCATGTAATTGAGGAACTTTCACCCAAGTTGGTGTCCTACAAAATTATTTCAAGGAAACGTTCTAGCCAATGAATATTAAAGGGGTTGGTTCCGTTATTATTCGAGGTATGTTAAGGCAAATTATTTCTTTCTTTTGGTATGTTTCACGTACGAAACGTAACCGTAATATTGTTTCATAGTTTATTCTACTCTTAGAAAGTTAAGGAATATTCATGTTATTGATTCATATGCTAAAAGTATGTCTAATATTATTTCTAAGTCCTTATTGAGACATACGGAAAAGATGTTAATATTCACCAGGTTGACTGAAGGTACAAGGATATTTTATTGTCATTCATGCATATTCATTTGCATTGCATTCATATATTACCCTGGACCACTTGTGCTATACACACTACTATATAATAAATATTGTATATATGTAGGGGATATGGGAAAATAGAAAGGTGTTATATACGCACATCACCTGCAGATGGTACATATTATCATAAAAGAGCCCGAAGAGGTCAACATGAATCGATGCCCATGTGTGGCCGATATAATCGGATGGCCATAGAGGCAGTTATGGAGAGGAAGATGCCCTTGTGTGGCCAATATATATGCATACCACATTTGTATCATACATACATTCACAAATCATTACATGGTATGTCGCCCACAGAGGTTGTTATGGTAAGGAAGATGCCCGAAGAGGTTGAGATATATATGTATATACATAACATATATGCATATATATTAGGACCCTTAGAGGCAATTACTGTTGATCGGTTGTCTTATTTCAGTTATTGTTACAACCCTGTTATGTTGTTATTTATGCCTGACATACTCTATACATCAGTCGTATTGACGTCTTTTGTTGAGGGACGCTGTGTTTCATTAGGTTCGCACAGGCAGGACGACGGTCCACGTGAATAGGTTGTTGATTCAGCAGATTTTGGAGCACTCCTCTCTTCCCGGAGTGTCAGTCTACTTTTGATATGGTACATTCCTGCTTGTATATACGGGTATGGCAGAGCCCTGTCACGACCTTTCGGTGCCATTTACTCTTTAGATGATTGTAGACGGGTACCCTGTGGGTGTAATAGAGTTGTACGTCCTTGTCGGCCTTTGGGATGTATATGTGTATATATATAAGTTGGTTTCCTAATGGGTATGGATATATGTAAAAGTCAATTTTCTGGTTAAAATCTTTTATAGTCTTTTCGGCTTAGTCCGTGCTTATTTATAGTTGGGTGTTGGTTGCATGATTAGCAATACTCGGTGGGTGGAATCCGAGTGCCCGTCGCGGTCCTTCGGTTTGGGTCGTGACAAACTTGGTATCAGAGCATGTATGTCATAGGAAGTCTACAAGTCGTGTCTAGTAGAGTCTTGTTTATAGGTATATTGTGCATTATACTTATAAGCAGGAGGTTGCCTGACATTTAGGGATGGTTTCCATTCTTTCATTTCATAAATCGTGTTATAGAACTGAGTTATAAGTATTTCATTCCTAATCCATTTTGTTTTATGATTTCAGTGATGCCTACCGCGTGGAAAAAGTCCAAGGGTATGAGGAAGTTGAATACGGCTGTGGGCGAGGTACCAGTCGATTTCTACCTGCTAGCGAGGGCCAGAGTGAAACCCTCGGTACAACTCTTTCGTATGATGCTCCTAGTTTGCCACCATCGGGGGAGGTTAGTAGAGCTGCAACACCCTCAGTCCCTCCACCTGATACTCTAGTGATGATCTTGATATGCGGAGTGCGGTACAGTTACTGACACGATTGGTAGCCGCTCAGGCCCAAACCTCAGGTTCTCGGTCCTTAAGATAGAGTTGCTAGTGCGAGATCTCGGGATTTCATTAATCTAGACCCTCCGATATTCACGGGGTCAGACTTGAATGCAAACCAGCAGAATTGTTTGGATCATGTATAACGTACTTTGCGAGTGATGGATGCCACCGATATTGAGTCAGTAAAGTTTGCTTCTTATAGACTGCGGGATGTCGCAGCAACCTGGTATGAAATATGGGAGCAATCTAGGGGACCTCGTGCTACACCAGCAGGATGGGGAGAGTTCTTACGACATTTTATGCCAGTCGAGCGCAGGACAGGTTCCTACGTCTTGAGCAGGGCAGTATGAGCGTTCGAGAATATAGCTTGCAGTTTAACTCATTGGCCCGATATGATTCCACGATTGTAGTAGAAATGAGTGACCGGGTACACAGGTCCGTTACTGACTTGGGGCCACACTTGGTCAATGAGTGCACTACAACTTTTTTGAATCCAGATATGGATATTGCTCGCATCCAGGCTTACGGAACCTGGAGGATCGCAAGAGGCAACATCGGGTCGACCGAGAACGTGATAGGGTCCAGCATAAGAGGGCTCGATCCATCGGTAACGTGAGGGATTTTAGAGGTGGGCCCAAGATGCAGCTTTATAGGAAACCATCTTACCCAGTAGCCAGTGCATCATTACCATTTTCAGGGTCGAGAGCGGATCGGTATGTTCAGTCAGGACCTGGGCAGAGTTCACGAGCATCAGGACCTTATTATAGAGGAAATTCTACCCAGATGAGGCTGCCATTGGCTCGATGCAGGCGATGTGGCAAGACACATACTGGGACATGAAAACGGGGATCAAATGTATGTTATTCTTGTGGAGAACCTGGTCATTTTGTAGACTGTCCGACAAGAGGTGAGGGTGTTAGAGCTCAGCCGGTTGGATTTGCAGCAGCTTCATATCAGTCAGTACGCCCACTAGGGCAGAGTCCGCAGACGTTATCTGGTCGAGGCAGAGGAAGGGGCCAGAACTGTACTTATGCATTGATGGGGAGACAGGATCATGAATCCTCATCTGATGTCATTACAGGTACATTATCGGTATTTTCACATAATGTGTATGCGTTGTTAGATTCATGATCAAATTTATCATATATTACTCATTTCGTTGCCTATAAATTTGGTATGGATCCTGAGTTGATAGGGATCTATTTGTCGTATCTACACCGGTTGAATCAATAGTCGCAAGACGGGTCTATCAGAATTATGCAGTATTAGCTTGTAGTCATCAGACCCTAGCAGATTTGGTGGAATTAGAAATGGTTGACTTCGATATTATTATGGGTATGGATTGACTAGCGTCATGCTACGCTAATGTTGATTGCCGAATGAAGATTGTTAGATTCCAGTTTCTAAGCGAGCCAATCCTGAAATGGAAAGGTAATGCAGCAACGCCAAAAGATAGATTTATTTCATACCTTAAGGCAAGAAAGATGATCTCCAAAGGTTGTATATACCATCTTGTTCGGGCGAGGGATATCGATGTCGAACCACCTACATCTCAATAAATTCCGGTGGCCAGTGAATTTCTTGACGTATTTCTAGACGAACTTTCAGGTCTTCCTCTTGAAAGGGAAATTGAGTTCAGTATAGACGTGTTTCCAGACACTCAACCGATATCTATTCATCCTTATAGAATGGCTCCAGCGGAATTGAAAGAATTGAAGGAGCAATTAAAGGATCTGCTCGAGAAAGGCTTTATTAGGCCTAGTATATCTTCTTGGGGAACGACGATATTGTTCGTATGAAATAAAGATGGATCGTTACGGATGTGTATCGACTATCGATAACTAAATAAAGTCACTATCAAGAACAAGTATCCTCTTCCCAGAATTGACGACTTGTTTGATCAGTTACAAGGTGCAAAATGGTTTTCAAATATTTACCTAAGGTCAGGCTACCACAAGTTAAGGGTTAAGGAGAAAGACATTCCAAAGACGGCTTTGAGGACGAGGTATGGGCGCTTCGAGTTCTTAGTAATGTCATTTGGACTCACAAATGCACCAACAATATTTATGGATCTAATGAACTGTCACGACCCGACGGGCCGCGACCCGGTGCCCTAATTGGACACTCTTATACTGACCTGTCACATATAATCAACTAAGACCAAGGAAAATGTAGGAATCTGTATCATATATTGTGGACTCACAATGCCACGTAACAAAGAGATCATGTCCCCTGAACTGTCATAGCAAATCCTCATAACAAAATAGGCAAGCCGACAAGGCTGCCACTATATACGGGAACATCCCAAAAGAAAGTACAATAGTACAGCTGACCAAAATATGTCTACAATCCATGCATGTCCAACCCACACATGTCTACAGACCTCTAAGAGTTTAACAGTGAAATAGGACGGGACAGGGCCCCGCCGTACCCCTAAATATGTATAAGTCTATAATAGAAGATCTGTACCGAAACGACTAGGCTCCGGAATAATGGAGCTCTCCAAACAGCTGAGTGGAAATCCTAGACTGGAGGATCACCAAAGTGAGTACCTGTACCTGCGGGCATGAAACACAGCCCCCCGAGGAAAGGAGGTCAGTACGAAATAATGTACTGAGTATGTAAAACATGAAGTAATGTAAAGAAGATCATAACTGGCCAGAAGATAACGTGAGACAAGTATAATAATCAAGATATCAATGTAACTGTGTCTTATGAAATGAGAGTCATACATGTTCATATAGTATATCATATCCGTGGATAATGTCCACATATACCGTACCAGGCCCATTGTGGGACTCGATGAATAAAGTCATATTCGTGGATGCATGTCCACATATATCATATCTGCGGATGCTTGTTCGCTGCACACATACCATACCCGGCCCATCGTGGGACTCGGTGAAATAATCATATCCGTGGATGCCTGTCCACATATATCGTACCCGGCCCATTCTGGGACTCGGTAAGATCATCATATATATACATACCGTACCCGGCCCAATGTGGGACTCGGTGAAATAATATAATCACATCAAGCACGAATAGAATATCATGAGTAACCTTATACAATTTGAATCATCATTTGACTCTCAATGGAATTAATAGAATGAACTATCACTTGTAAAATCAAGGCAACTATCATATCAAATATCACTAGGAATTAGGATTCAATGGAATCATGTACGTCTGCCGTACACTCATTTTATATAAATCGTGCCAAAAGAAGAAAGGATAGTTTCACATACCTGATAGTTGAACTAACCCACTCAATATTTAGAATACGTCTCAATTAGCACTTGAACCTATAATAATAATAACATGTCCGTCAACTCTATGATTACTAGTACACTTTATATGTATCGAATGGCGACTCTCTTGTTACATAAAATTGGGCAGCACTTCCCCTACTTATATACACATCCACAACTCACAAACAATGTCAACAACATCAATAACAAGACACAACTTCAAGGATAACTAAAACAGTCCCATATACTTCATATACGCCATCGTTATACATTCTTTATCTTTACCTTCGTGTAATACAACAACCACAACAACCAAGGTGATTAATACACCTATTTCTCATGTTAATTCATCCCCTTAATCCATATCAAAACAGCCCCTAAAACAGTCCATATACCAACAACAACGAGAATACAAAGTAGCATCTTTATTTCTTTTAGGACATACGTTAGAAATTACCACAATGTACATGCATATTCATAACTAAATTTCCAGCATTCTAACTCCACAAAACATCCCCTAAATACAACACAACATGTCCAATAAATTCATGAAGGTCTCGGCCACAACACACAATAACATAGCTCTTCTCATAATTCCTTAAAATCCAATTGAAGTCTTAAAATCCAATTCACATTTCAACAATTTCATATGAACAACTACAACTTTAAATATCAAGATTTATTTCAAGACTTCCTTAAATTTTTAACATGCAATTAGTGACGATAATAAAAACAACAACAATCAAACCCAATGTATACAAAACAGCCCCAAAATCGTCTCAATAACATCAACAACAACCACATGCATTTTCTTACTTCCAATTCTTCTTAATATAAGTTAATTTCTTAACTACAACACCATTTAACTCCAATAACTCAAATAAGAAGAAGAAATTTTACCTTAGTTAGCCAAAACAGTCCCTCTAAGTCACGGCACCACTGCTCCTATTTTTGCACCATTTTTACTCCATTTCACCACTTCTTAAACTTATAATGACATGCATGTATTCCTCATGCTTAAATCCATCTTACTTGCATGTTTTTCTTCCAAAATAGTTCATCGCCAAAGCTTGAAGTTGTTGGGGCAGATTTCGATCCAGATTACCGATTTTTAGCACTGTTTTAGGAGCTTACCATGGCTTAGAAATTGTAGAAGAATGTAATCTTGAAAGGGGGAGTTAGTTGGTCTTGAACTTAGCTAAGGAGGTCAATAAAAATCTGTTTTAGAAGAGAAAGGATGGAGGGATGAGGGAGAGGGCTGATTTTCAAAAATGGAGGGGAGAGAAATGAGAGGAGAGATATATTGATATAAGGTCTAACAAAAGAAAGTCTTGCATGTTTGGCACAAGTTCCCCCAAATCCACTTATTATCATCTCCACTAAAATAAAACCCACAAATAATAAATCAATCTCCCATACTTAATAATCTTAGACTCCTCTTTATTTTATATCCTGAAATTTTCGATATGTCCTCATTTTCGACGACAACATTTTTATAACACGACACTAATCCATAACCTCATTGTGAAATTTCAACTACTAGTATTAATTCTCATCGTCACACTTGTAGTATTCAAGATTATTCCGGGATTACATTCTTTCGTATACTAATTTTCGATACCCGAATCTTAATTTCTTAATTACGTTCTCAAATTATTGTCTCAAAAGTACGATGTGTAACACCCTTCCCCCCTTAGAAACATTCATCCTCGAATGTTCATAGTAGGTCTCATACTATAAAAATTTCGGCATAGTCTCTTCTATAACTACACATGCCAACCTATACTAAGCAAATCTAAAGATGTCACACATGGCCACAATATATCATATACATTATTCTTCAATCAATATAGTCAAGTAAGAAATTGAATTACCTGCAGGCATAGGGAATAACTGAGGATACTTTTACTTCATTTCATCTTCTGCTTTCCAAGTTATCTCTTCCCTATTATTGTTTCGTCATAATACTTTGACAGAAGACACATCCTTAGTACGCAACCTTCTAACCTGTCGATCCAGTATAGCTATCGGGCTCTCATCATAAGACAACTTCTCTGTCACCTGAACATCATCTACAGGGAACACCCTAGAAGGATCATCAATACACTTATGTAGCATCGATACATGGAAAACTGGATGTACCGCTTCCAAATCAGATGGTAGATCCAACTCATAGGAAACCTTGTCTATCCTACGAATAATCTGATAAGGTCCAATGTACCTCGGGCTAAGCTTCCCCTTCTTTCCCTTCAGGAATACCCAATCACTAATCTGAAACTCTATGTGTCGACGTCGATTATCTGCATATGACTTCTGTCGACTCTGGACTGCTAATAATCTCTCATGAATAAGCTTCACCTTATCAACAACTTGATGAATCATGTCTGGGTCGATTAACTTAGTCTCTCCCACATCGAACCAACCAATAGGTGACCTGCACTTCCTCTCATATAAGGCCTTATACGGTGCCATCTGGATACTAGAATGGTAGCTATTATTATAGGTAAACTCAATGAGTGGTAAATGATCATCCCATCTACCTCTGAAGTCAATAATACATGCTCTCAACATATCCTCTAGTGTCTGAATAGTACGCTCAGCCTGCCCATCAGTCTGAGGATGAAATGTCGTGCTAAGACTCACCTGTGTCCCCAATCTCTTCTGGAACAATCTCCAAAAGTTAGCTATAAACTGAGCTCCTCTGTCCCTTATAGACGTGGAAAACCCATGAAGTCTCACTATCTCCCTGATGTACAATCTCGCATAGTTCTCAACTGAATAAGTAGTCCTGACTGGAAGAAAATGGGCTGATTTCGTCAGCCTATCCACAATCACCCATATAAAGTCATACTTCCGCTGAGTACGCGGTAAGCCTGTAATAAAATCCATATTAATCACTTCCCACTTCCAAGTTGGGATATCTATCCCCTGCATCAATCCACCAGGCTTATGGTGCTCGACCTTAACCTGTTGACAATTCGGGCACTGAGCAACAAACTCCGTTATGTCCCTTTCATGTCATCCCACCAATACAAGCATCTGAGGTCATGATACATCTTCGTTGACCCTGGAAAATAACGGGCATTATGTGTCTCTCCCATAACCTACCGTCGCAGCCCTGCAACATCAGGTAAATATAATCTACCTTCATACCGTAGCACTCCATCAGGTGCAACCTCAAATAGAGTATTCTCCTTTCGAAGAGCTGCATCTCTATACTATGCCAGAACATGATCCTCAGACTGATGTCTCTTTAATCTTCTATGATAGAGGACTCAGCAACTCCTCGAACACAAACTCCACTATCTCCAGAATCGGTCAAACGGACTCCAAGGCTCGCTAGCTGGTATATCTCACGAACCATCTCCTTTATTTCTGGTTGCACATCCGTCTAGCTACCCATAGATCTACGGCTAAGAACATCTGTCATTCATTTGCTTCCCGGGATGATATAAAATATCAACATCATAATCCTTTAGTAACTCTAGCCACCGTCTCTGTCGTAAAGTCAGCTCTTTCTGCTTAAAGATATATTGGAGACTCTTGTGATCTGTATAAATATCAACATGAACTCCATATAAATAATGTCTCCATATCTTCAAAACATGAATCACTGCTGCTAACTCCAAATCATGAGTAGGATAATTCTTCTCGTGCTTCCTGAGCTGTCGGGAGGCATAAGCTATAACCCTGCCATGCTGTATCAACACACAACCTAGTCTAATACCTGAAGCATTACAATAAATAACATAACCATCTGGTCCCTCAGGAAGAGTTAGAACTGGAGCCGTAGTTAACTTGTATTTCAACAACTGGAAGCTTTGCTCAAAAGCATCCGTCCATTGGAACTTAGCTGCCTTCTGAGTTAGCCTTGTTAAAGGAGCTGAAATCGAGGCAAATTTCTCCATGAATCTCCTATAATATCTTGCTAGCCCCAGAAAATTGCGTACCTCAGTAGGCGTCGTAGGTCTGGGCCAAGTCTTCACCGCCTCAATCTTCTGCGTATCTACCCGAATACCGTCCGCTCCGATAATATGCCCCAAGAATGCTACTGAAGTCCACCAGAATTCGCGCTTTGAAAATTTGGCATACAACTTCTGGTGCTGGAGTACCCTAAGCACCGCACTCAAATGGACTGCATGTTCCTCTTCTGAACGTGAATAAACCAGGATATCATCAATAAATACAATGACAAACATATCTAAGAATATCTTGAACACTCGGTTCATCAAATCCATAAACACTGCTGGAGCATTGGTCAGCCCAAAAGACATCACTCTAAACTCATAGTATCCGTATCGGGTCCTGAATGTTGTCTTCGGAATATCTGCCTCCTTTACCCGCACCTGATGATAACCTGACCGCAAGTCTATCTTTGAAAAATACTTAGCACCCTGCAACTGGTCAAATAAATCATCAATCCTGGGGAGGGGATATCTGTTCTTTATTGTCACCTTATTCAACTGTCTATAATCAATACACATCCCAGCGATCCGTCTTTCTTCCTCACAAATAATACCGATGCTCCCCAAGGTGATGTACTAGGCCTGATGAAGCCTTTTTCCAACAAATCTCTCAGCTGCTCCTTTAATTCATTCAATTCTGCAGGTGTCATTCTATAAGGAGGAATAGATATGAGTCGGGTATCTGGTAGCACATCTATACTGAACTCTATCTCCCGTTCTGGAGGAAGACCTGGAAGGTCATCTGGGAATACATCTGGGAACTCATTAACTACCTGAATCGATCAAGAGGTGTACTTCGCTTCAGATCATGCACCCGAACCAAATGATAAATATAACCTTTTCTGACCATCTTCCTTACCTTGAGGTATGAAATAAACATACCCTTCGGCGATGCTGTATTCCCTCTCTACTCTATACTTGGCTCGCCTAGAAACTGAAATCGAATCATCTTCTCTCTACAATTAACTAGCATAACAAGAAGCCAACCAATCCATACCCATAATAACATTAAATTCAGTCATGTCTAACTCTATCAAATCTGCTATGGTATGGCGACTATATACAACACCAAACAATTTCTATACACTCGTTTAGCTATGATCGAATCTCCTACCGGTGTAGCTACCTCAAATGGTTCTATCGACTCAGACTTTATTCTGATTCTACTAGCAACAAAGGGAGATATATATGATAAGGTGGAACCTGGATCTATCAATGCATATACGTCTCATAAAAAAGATCGATAATATACTTGTAACCACATTTGGTGACGCCTCCTGATCCTACCTACTAGCCAAAGCATATATGCGGTTCGAGGGACCGCCAGAACTAGAAAATCCGCCACGACTTCTACCACGGCCTGCTGGCATATGAACCCCCTGCCCTGTGGGGCGCATAGCTATGGACGAAGACAAACCAGCAACCGATCCAGTAGACTGAGCCATACCACTTGTACCACCTCTATAAGGACATTCTCTCATCACATGTCCTTGACGACCGCAAGAAAAACAAACAACTGTGGTAAAACGGCATTCCCCAAAATAGGACCTACCACACCAAGAACATCGAGGCAAAGGTGGCCTCGACTGACTAGAACCCCTGTTCATCTGTGAACTCAAGCTCGAGCTCGCCGCCTCGAATACCGCGCGGTCAAATCTCCTACCCATGGACTGTGGAGGTGCACTCTGTGCTGGCTGGGAAGAATATCTAACATGTTGTTGAGGCTGCCCGCCTCGAAACTCACCAGAATATCCAGCCGACCTAGCCCTCTTATGCTGGCCTCTGTCGTGATCCCTATCAGGCTGACGTCTTCTATGTCGGTCCTCTACCCCCTGTGCATATGCATGTATCTGAGCGATATCCATACCTGGATGAAGAGCCACTGCCATACAATCATCAGTCAAATAGCAATCCAGCCCCATCACATAACGATGCACTCGATCCGCCATCTCAGTTACAATAGTGGGCGCAAATCTAGCCAACGAGTCAAACTCAAGGCTATACTCTTGAATGCTCCTGCCATTCTGCCTCAACTGCAAGAATCTATCAACTCTAGCTCTCCTCATCTCTGGAGAAAGGAAGTGGCCAAGGAAGGCCTCTTTAAACTCATCTCATACTGCTGGAGGAGAACCCTCGCCCCTAGATAACTCCCAGGACTCATACCAATTTGTAGCTATATCCCATAATCGATATGAAGCCAACTCAACAGACTCCGTCTCAGAAGCCTTGATGATCCTCAATGTACGCTGCATCTGTCGAATAAACTCCTGCGGATCATCATCGGGCTTTGACCTGAAAAACTCTGGAGGATTACAACTTAGGAAGTCACGAATCCTCAGACTATTAGCCCTATGGTCAACTCCTAGTCCCTTTCTGCGGGTCTGTCCGGCCACTAATCTGGCCAGCAGCTGAACTGCATCTCTCATGGCCCTATCCTCCGCCCCTAGCTGAGGAGCTGGAGGCTCAGGTGTTGGGGCCTCAGGAGCTGGCGGTGATGTCACCCTCTGAACTGGAGACGCTGCTTCTCTAAGCTCGTCTGGAGGTGACGATGCAGTAGAGCTTGTCGAATGGGGCACAGTCTCGGGAATAGACTGGGTATGGGCCCCAGTAACTCTCCGAATCTGACTAGTAGCTCCTGCTACTGATTTGCCCTTCTGGGTTGTGGTCGCTTTCTTCGGAGGCATAACTGTAAACACATTAATTCGTCAGAGAGGGGAACTATCCTAATAACACAGCTCTATCGCACGATCTATGAGATGAAAGAAAATATGACATTCTAAATATCCGGTAGCCTCTTGCGTATAAGTATGGTGTACAACATACCCATACGCAAGACTCTACTAGACACGGTTTGTAGACATTCCGAGGACGAACTGCTCTGATACCACTTTTGTCACGACCCGACCCAATGAGCCGCGACCTGGTGCCCTTATTGGACACCCTTATACTGACCCGTCACATATAATCAACTAAGACCAAAGAAAATATAGGAATATGTATCATATACTGTGGACTCACAATGCCACGTAACTGTTACGCCCCGTAATTTCAAGAGAATAAGATGAGAACGTACGAAAGGAAATAAGATTTGAATTTGGTAAGATAAGTTGGCAAAAATATTTTAGGCAGATTTTTAGTCAACTTTGGAGTGCGATATATTCCAGTTTATTAAGAGTTTTTAGGTGTATAAAAAGCCTAATATGAAGTTCATTTAGTCTAGTTTCCAACACAACAAACCGCACGTCGATAGGACATCGGAGCGGAGAATTATGGACGTTAGAAGTTCAGTTGGCAGAAAGGAAGGAAAAATATTCCAGTCAGGCGCCACAGCGCCACGGCGCCGGTTGCAGGGTCATGTCGCCGTAAGTCCTGAAAGTTTCTGAAGTTGCAGCGCCACGGCGCCGAGGCGGGATTTTTCGCGAAAAATGGGGAAAAATCATAAGATATTTGTGTAAAGGCCTATGGGAAGGCGACAAGTGTCCCTCCAATCTTGTAGATCAAGAGAAGGTCTTATATTATGACCAAGTCTTGAAGACTTGGTCATTTGCAAAGGTTTTTCCTAAAGAAAATCCTCTTCTCTTCTCTCTAAAAATTTAAATAACCCTAAGCCTAGTGTGATGAGATTTTTGGAAAGGCGACAAGAAGGATATATATTGGCAAGCTTGTAGGGGGTTCGTAGAGGTGATTCTAACGTGAAGAAGAATTGCGGAAAGAGGGCTTATTGAGGTAAAATCTTCACCTTCTTAATGTGATTGAATATTACATGTTATAGTAGTTAAGAAATGAGCATGTGGTATATAGATGGAAGTTTGAAAATATTTGAATCATGTCGACATGTTAAAACCGAAAATGGACAAGTTAGCCATTAATGTTGAAATACAATTTGGTCGATAGTTATTATCGTCGCATGTTAAGGAAGAAATGATTTATAGTTGTTGTAATTGTTATTATGTATATAACATGTTAGGACTAACAACTTGAATTGAAAAAGGAGTTGAAAGGAAATTGATAATTGTTGTGACAATGGTAGCCGAATATGACTTGGAAATATTGGACAATTTTATATTGATTGTGGGGCAGAATTTTACACGTCCTATTAGGCGTGTAATCCCCTTTGTATTGCTGAATTGTTGGGTCTTAAATGTGGCATTTGGTTATTGAATTCGGGCCTTGAAAAAGGTGGAAAAGTGTGTAGAAACAAAGGAAGTGTTGTCCATTTTTCCGTAAAATAAGGGACTTTACAATTAGAATATTCTACGTTGAAGCTAGAAGTTAATAGACATATTATGGTCATTATAGGTTGACATACTACGTACGGAATATTGGACTTAGCAAGTGGATTGAACCGAAGAGGTATGTGGAAACTTTCTTATCTCTTGAGCATGAGTAGTTATAAATGTATAGTACGGTAGACGTACGAGATTTAAATGAAGTCAGTTCATTTGATATACTTGACTTGTTTTAGGAATGTCTAAGTTGGTTGAGTTAGAGAATTAACTCACTTGTTTTTAAAGAAAAAGAAAGGTTAAAAGAATGGTTTATTCTAATAAGGTAAACAAGAATTTCTTGACTTGAAAAAGTATAGAATACTTGATTTGGAAAGTATTGATTCTTGAACTATTCTAAAGATAAGAGACTTGATTTCTAAGTTAAGAAACTTGATTTCTAAGTTAAGAAACTTGATTCTAAAGTTAAGAGACTTGAAGTATTTTGAAAATTGTGTAACTTTATTTGAAAGTATAAGTCTCTTGGTCATAAACAGAATGAATTTGTCTAAGACATAAAGAGTTATAACGACTTTATGGGAAGTTAGTTATGACGGCTTTATGAAAGGTTAAAGATGTCTTAGTTTCTAAAGCATAAAGTTAGTATAACGACTTTATGGAAAGTTGGTTATAACAACTTTATGGAAGGTTAAAATAATGATTTTCTCTAGTAATGTAAACAAAGAAATGACTTGAAATAAGGAAGAGCAATTTGATTTAAAGGCATCAATTTCTTAAAGTGTTAAAGTAAGGGTCACTTGAGTTAGAAGCCTAAAAATGTATTTCTAAAAGTGTAGTGACTTATGTGAAATGTAGACAAGCCTTGATACTACGAGTGTTAGTATCTTGGGGTTTTGTATGAAAAGGAGTCCTTTGAAAAGAATGGAAGTATGTAGTACTTTGGGTTAAATTCCCGGATTGTTATGTGATATGAAAGTGCCTTGAGTTAATAAAAAATGAGATTCATTTTTGTATGATAATGAAAGTCTAAAGATTTTATGAACTTGCCTATGCTTGCTTGTGATAGCCTTTGAGTGCAAGTATTATATTTTTACGCTGCCGTGACTCTCAGTTGGAGGGCGGTATGTCTTGTTGAATTTACTTGGGCGTGCAAGCGGTGACGGAGGATTCCACAGGTATGCTTCCATTGTGATTGATCCTTGGACATGCTTATACGATGAGGGATTTCAGGGCATGCGACCAGGATGCAGGTTAAATTCCCGGATACGATTATTACCCCATGGACATGCTTATACGATGAGGGATTCCAGGGCATGCGACCATGTTATATACGATTATTACTCCATGTATTAGCTCTCCATGAAGACATGTACCCGAGATGAGGGATTCCACGGGCATGTTATATACGATTATTACTCCATGGATTAGCTCTCCATGAAGACATGTACCCGAGATGAGGAATTCCACGGACATGTTATATACGATTATTACTCCATGAATTAGCACTCCATGAAGACATATACCCGAGATGAGGGATTCTACGGGCATGTTATATACGATTATTACTCCATGGATTAGCTCTCCATGAAGACATGTACCCGAGATTAGGGATTCCACAGGCATGTTATATACGATTATTACTCCATGAATTAGCTCTCCATGAATACATTTACCCGAGATGAGGGATTCCACAGACATGTTACATACGATTATTACTCCATGGATTAGCTCTCCATGAAAACATGTACCCGAGATGAGGGATTTCACGGGCATGTTATATACGATTATTACTCCATGGATTAGCTCTCCATGAAGACATGTACCAGAGATGAGGGATTCCACGGGCATGTTATATACGATTATTACTCCATGGATTAGCTCCCCATGAAGTCATGTACGTGAGATGAGGTATTCCACGGGCATGAGATATATATATATTGCATATGTGCACGCCGACAGTGAGGTAGGATGCCACAGGCTTGTTACATGTATATATTGTACACTTACGGCTGTCGACAGTGATGGAGGGTTCCACGGGCACGCCTTGAGGTTTTGAGGGCTTGAGACCCTTGTTGGACTGTGCGATGATGTTGAGGGCTTGTGTCCCTAGCTATGGTGTGACTATTGTTCATGTGTTGAAATAGTCTTTAAAAGGTAAAAACTTACTTTCATTACTTTCATTTAAGAAACGCGGTTATGCTATTAATTTGGTTATCATACATGTCTCGACTTTATTTTAGACTATTATGATTTAAATTACGATACTTTCGATTTACATACTTGGTACATATTTTGTCTTGACCTCGCCGGGGCTGCGTTAAATGTCGCAGTTGAAGAACATAGATTGTTGATCCGCTCTTAGGATCACCGTCGATTCTTGAAAGCTCCATTTCTCCGGAGGCTTTGTCTTTTGGTACGGTTCCCTGAGGTTGTAGATTTATGTACATTCAGGGGTATGGCGGGGCCCTGTCCCATCACAGTTGTTATGTCAAAACTCTTAGAGGTCTGTAGTCATATCTTGTGGGTCGCTTTGTAAAAAAAAAGGTAACTGCTTTTGGATTTATATATATCCAGGGAGGTAGCCTTATCGGCTAACCTGTTATTTATTTCTTGTTAAGTTCATGTATGTTCCGCTGATTATCTCTGATGTATGCCGATAAGGGTGCCCAGGTAGGGCACCAGTCGCGGGCCCGGAGTTGGGTCGTGACAAAAGTGGTATCAGAGCAGTTAGTCCTCGAAAAGTGTCTACAGACCGTGTCTAGTAGAGCCTTGGTTATCGGTGTGTTGTGCACCACATCTATAACCAGGAGGCAGCAGGACATTTAGGATTGGTTTCCATTCTTCTCACTCTGAGATCGTGCGATAGAGCTGTGTTGTTAGGGTCGTCTCTCCCTAATGAGTTATGTTGATTGCAGCTATGAGAAAGGCAGCAGTGACCCAGGAAGGTTTATGTGGATTGCGTATCCAAGTTGGTAATACTTGTTGTATAGTTGGTATAGTGACATACAGCTATACGGTTTTATGTATGAGGGTCAGACGCGTGTTGCCTAGAATGATTTTGGATTACCAAGGATTGGTAAGGACTAAATAGATATCGGGAAGGTATGAAACAGTTTAATGAATTCTCATCAAGGTTTTACGTACTAATTTGAGATAATTAGGAGGTGATGAGCTGTCTGAGAAGGTATTGAACCTTTAAGAAATCATGTTAAGGGACTTAATGGAAGACTATGTTTGTAAATTAAGCTACGTGGTATGCTTAAGATGATAGTACGAATGAGATCCGTATGGGGTAAGTAATGGTTGTTGTGATCAAGATAACACGATTATGGTATTATGAGAAGTTAGTGTACCCGTTTATGGGGTGGGATCAGTTGGTAGTAGTCCCGCTACGTGACAGGGTCATGAGGGTGCAAGGCACAAGTCTAGTAAATTGTTTTACGGGTTCGTGGACGCGTTCCACCGGAACCAGGTCGTGAGAGCCAGAAATGGCCTTATATTGTTCGATTTAGTAACTCCAAAGATTGGAGTCCAGAATCAGTATGAAGGTTATGTACGTATGTTAGAATAAGTTGGGAAGTACGGAAAGAGTACATCCAGTAAGAAAGAGAGCAACCAAGTGTAAAAGAATAGAGCCTGAATCCATAAGAACCTTTCAAAGAAGCTACACCGTGAGAGATTGGGTGATAGTTGAGCAGGTATATGAAATTGCCCGGTGATGATACAGTCGTCAGATCCTAGCAGACCTAGTAGAGTTGGATACGACAGACTTTGAGGTCATTATGGGTATGGACTAGTTGACTTCTAGTATGCAAATATTGACTGTAGAGAGAGGTTGATTCGATTCCAGTTTTCCGGTGAGCCGGTTATCGATTGAAATGGAAGTGTTAGTATATGTAAGTTATTCCTTCCTTCTTGGACATGATAAATTAAGGAGTATATGTGACTTGTTTAATTGAAGGGATTGATTTGAATTTAAACGTTAAGAGACGGAGATAAGAACATACGATCATTGAAGGATTTTATGTTAAGTTCCCTTGGAGGTGCTTGGAGTTGTTTAGTGTGGTGGTCAGGGCCACGACTTCCCGAATGATTTTAGGAAAATGCGCAAGGCAAAAATAAGATAAGTACGAGTGTTGCCTGAGGAGAACAGAAGATATCATGGATAGGTCTTAAAAATCTATACAATTATAAGGTGGCACTTGATGATCAAGATTATGAAAGGGAGATAAGCTCCCCCCCCCCCCACGTAAAAGGATGGTTTTACGTATTATGGGGCTATGTGTACCCATGTTATTAGGCGATGGATGTGAAACTGGTAAAATCTTCAGTGTCGTTATGCCATAGGTTACAGTTTTAGATAACCGTGGGAAAAGTATTGTGTTGTGGCAAAATTGGTATGAAGGGGTTGTAAAAGGAAACTATGTCGCTACCTATTAGATTAACTCTGAAGGAACATTCGGGGACGAATGTTTCTAAGGGGGAAGAATGTTACGCCCCGTAATTTCAAGTGAATAAGATGAGAACGTACGAAAGGAAATAAGATTTGAATTTGATAAGATAAGTTGGCAAAAATGTTTTAGGCAGATTTTTAGTCAACTTTGGAGTGCGATATATTCCAGTTTATTAAGAGTTTTTAGATGTTTAAAAAGCCTAATATGAAGTTCATTGAGTCTAGTTTCCAACGCAACAAACCACACGTCGATAAGACATCGGAGAGGAGAATTATAGACGTTAGAAGTTCAGTTGGCAGAAAGGAAGGAAAAATATTTCATCGGCGCCACGATCACGAAAGTTTACGAGTTGCGGCGCCACGGCGCGGCTGCGAGGCAGCGGCGGGATTTTTCGCGGAAAATGGGGAAAAATCAGAAGATATTTGTGTAAAGGCCTATGGGAGGGCGACAAGTGCCCCTCCCATCTTGTAGACCAAGAGAAGGTCTTATATTATGACCAAGTCTTGAAGACTTGGTCATTTGCAAAGGTTCTTCCTAAAGAAAATCCTCTTCTCTTCTCTCTAAAAATTTAAATAACCCTAAGCCTAGTGTGATGAGACTTTTGAAAAGGCGACAAGAAGGATATATATTGGCAAGCTTGTAGGGGGTTCGTAGAGGTGATTCTAACGTGAAGAAGAATTGCGGAAAGAGGGCTTATTGAGGTAAAATCTCCACCTTATTAATGTGATTGAAGATTACATGTTATAGTAGTTAAGAAATGAGCATGTTGTATATAGATTGAAGTTTGAAAATATTTGGATCATGTCGACATGTTAAAACCGAAAATGGACAAGTTAGCCATTAATGTTGAAATACAATTTGGTCGATAGTTATTATCGTCGCATGTTAAGGAAGAGAGTATTTATAGTTATTGTAATTGTTATTATGTATATAACATGTTAGGAATAACAACTTGAATTGAAAAAGGAGTTGAAAGGAAATTGATAATTGTTGTGACAATGGTAGCCGAATATGGCTTGGAAATATTGGACAATTTTATATTGATTGTGGGGCAAAATTTTACACGTCCTATTAGGCGTGTAATCCCCTTTGTATTGCTGAATTTTTGGGCCTTAAATGTGGCATTTGGTTATTGAATTCGGGCCTTGAAAAAGGTGAAAAAGTGTGTAGAAACAAAGGAAGTGCTGTCCATTTTTCCGTAGAATAAGGGACTTTACAATTAGAATATTCTACGTTGAAGTTAGAAGCTAATAGACATATTATGGTCATTATAGGTTGACATACTACGTACGACATATTGGACTTAGCAAGTGGATTGAACCGAAGAGGTATGTGGAAACTTTCTTATCTCTTGAGCATGAGTTGTTATAAATGTATAGTACGGTAGACGTACGAGATTTAAATGAAGTCAGTTCATTTGATATACTTGACTTGTTTTAAGAATGTCTAAGTTGGTTGAGTTAGAGAATTAACTCACTTGTTTTTAAAGAAAAAGAAAGGTTAAAAGAATGGTTTATTCTAATAAGGTAAACAAGGATTTCTTGACTTGAAAAAGTATAGAATACTTGATTTGGAAAGTATTGATTCTTGAACTATTCTAAAGATAAGAGACTTGATTTCTAAGTTAAGAAACTTGATTTCTAAGTTAAGAAACTTGATTTCTAAAGCTAAGAGACTTGAAGTATTTTGAAAGTTGTGTAACTTGATTTGAAAGTATAAGTCTCTTGGTCATAAAAAGAATGAATTTGTCTAAGACATAAAGAGTTATAACGGCTTTATGGGAAGTTAGTTATGACGACTTTATGAAATGTTAAAGATGTCTTAGTTTCTAAAGCATAAAGTTAGTATAACGGCTTTATGGGAAGTTGGTTATAACAACTTTATGGAAGGTTAAAAGAATGGTTTTCTCTAGTAATGTTAACAAAGAAATGACTTGAAATAAGGAAGGGCAATTTGATTTAAAGGTATCAATTGTTTAAAGTGTTAAAGTAAGGGTCACTTGAGTTAGAAGCCTAAAAATGTATTTCTAAAAGTGTAGTGACTTATGTGAAATGTAGACAAGCCTTGATACTACGAGTGTTAGTATCTTGGGGTTTTGTATGAAAATGAGTCCTTTGAAAAGAATGGAAGTACGTAGTACTTTGGGTTAAATTTCCGGATTGTTATGTGATATGAAAGTGCCTTGAGTTAATAAAAAATGAGATTCATTTTTGTATGATAATAAAAGTCTAAAGATTTTATGAACTTGCATATGCTTGCTTGTGATAGCCTTTGAGTGCAAGTATTATATTTTTACGCTGTCGTGACTCTCAGTTGGAGGCCGATCTTGTTAATAATTTACTTGGGCGTGCAAGCGGTGACGGAGGATTCCACGGATATGCTTCCATTGTGATTGATCCTTGCTTATACGATGAGGGATTCCGGGGCATGCGACCAGGATGTGGCAGGTTAAATTCCCGGATACGATTATTACCCCATGGCCATGCTTATACGATGAGGGATTCCGGGGCATGCGACCATGTTATATACGATTATTACTCCATGGATTAGCTCTCCATGAAGACATGTACCCGAGATGAGGGATTCCACGGGCATGTTATATCGATTATTACTCCGTGGATTAGCTCTCGTGAAGACATGTACCCGAGATGAGGGATTCCACGGGCATGTTATATACGATTATTACTCCATGGATTAGCTCTCCATGAAGACATGTACCCGAGATGAGGGATTCCACAGGCATGTTATATACGATTATTACTCCATGGATTAGCTCTCCGTGAAGACATGTACCCGAGATGAGGAATTCCACGGGCATGTTATATACGATTATTACTCCATGGATTAGCTCTCCATGAAGACATGTACCCGAGATGAGGGATTCCACGGGCATGTTACATACGATTATTACTCTATGGATTAGCTCTCCATGAAGACATGTACCCGAGATGAGGGATTCCACGGGCATGTTATATACGATTATTACTTCATAGATTAGCTCTCCATGAAGACATGTACCTGAGATGAGAGATTCCACGGGCATGTTATATACGATTATTACTCCATAGATTAGCTCCCCATGAAGTCATGTACCCGAGATGAGGGATTCCACGGGCATGAGATACATATATATTGCATATGTGCACACCGACAGTGAGGTAGGATGCCACAGGCTTGTTACATGTATATATTGTACACTTACGGCTGTCGGCAGTGATGGAGGGTTCCACGGGCACGCCTTGAGGTTTTGAGGGCTTGAGACCCTTGTTGGACTGTGCGATGATGTTGAGGGCTTGTGTCCCTAGCTATGGTGTGACTATTGTTCATGTGTTGAAATAGTCTTTAAAAGGTAAAAACTGACTTTCATTACTTTCATTTCGGCAAGGCACGGTTGTACTGTTAATTTGGTTATCATACATGTCTCCAGCTTTATTTTAGACTATTATGATTTAAATTACAGTACTTTCAGTTTTACATACTTGGTACATATTTTGTACTGACCTCCTTCGGGGGGCTGCGTTCATGCCGCAGGTTGAAGAACATAGCTTGTTGATCCGCACTCTTAGGATCACAGTCCAGTTCTTGGAAAGCTCCATTTCTCCGGAGGCTTTGTCTTTTGGTACGGTTCCCTGAGGTTGTAGATTTATGTACATTCAGGGGTATGGCGGGGTCCTGTCCCGTCACAGTTGTTATGTCAAAACTCTTAGAGGTTTGTAGTCATATCTTGTGGGTCGCTTTGTAAAAAAAAAGTAACTGATGTTGGATTTATATATATCTAGGGAGGTAGCCTTATCGGCTAACCTGTTATTTATTTCTTGTTAAGTTCATGTATGTTCCGCTGATTATCTCTGATGTATGCCGATAAGGGTGCTCAGGTAGGGCACCAGTCGCGAGCCCGGGGTTGGGTCGTGACATTAACAAAGGGATCCTGTCCCCTGAACTGTCATAGCAAATCCTCATAACAAAATAGGCAAGCCGACAAGGCTGCCACTATATACGGGAACATCCCAAAACAAAGTACAACAGTACAGCTGACCAAAACATGTCTACAATCCACACATGTCCAATCCACATATGTCTACAGACCTCTAAGAGTTTAACAGAGAAATAGGATGGTACAGGATACCACCGTACCCCTAAATATGCATGAGTCTATAATAGAAGATCTGTATCAAAATGACTAGGCTCCGGAACAATGGAGCTCTCCAAACAACTGAGTGAAAATCCTAGACTGGAGGATCACCAAACTAAGTACATGTACCTGCGGTCATGAAACGCAGCCCCCCCCCCCCCCACCCGAGGAAAGTGGATCGGTACGAAATAATGTACTGAGTATGTAAAACATGAAGCACTGTAAAGAAGATCATAACTGGCCAGATGATAACGTGAGACAAGTATAATAATCAAGATATCAATGTAACCGTGTCTTATGAAATGAGAGTCATACATGTCCATATAGTATATCATATCCGTGGATACATGTCCACATATACCGTACCCGGCCCATTCTGGGACTCGGTGAATAAAGTCATATTCGTGGATGTCTGTCCATATATATCATATCTGCGGATGCCTGTCTGCTGCGCACATACCGTACCCGGCCCATCGTGGGACTCGATGAAATAATCATATCCGTGGATGCCTGTCCACATATATCGTACCCGGCCCATTCTGGGACTCGGTAAGATCATCATATATATATATACATACCGTACCCGGCCCAATGTGGGACTCGGTGAAATAATATAATCACATCAAGCACGAATAGAATATCATGAGTAACCTTATACAATTTGAATCATCATTTGACTCTCAATGGAATTAATAGAATGAACTATCACTTGTAAAATCAAGGCAACTATCATATCAAATATCACTAGGAATTAGGATTCAATGGAATCATGTACGTCCGCCGTACACTCATTTTATATAAATCATGTCAAAAGAAGAAAGGATAGTTTCACATACTTTATAGTTGAACTAACCCACTCAATATTTAGAATACGTCTCAATTAGCACTTGAACCTATAGTAATAATAATAATAACATGTCCGTCAACTCTATGATTACTAGTACACTTTATATGTATCGAATGACGACTCTCTTGTTATATAAAATTGGGCAGCACTTCCCCTATTTATATACACATCCACAACACACAAACAAGGTCAACAACATTAATAACAAGACACAACTTCAAGGATAACTAAAATAGTCCCATATACTCCATATACGCCATCGTTATACATTCCTTCTCTTTACCTTAAAGTAATAAAACAACCACAACAACCAAGGTGATTAATACACCTATTTCTCATGTTAATCCATCCCCTTAATCCATATCAAAACATCCCCTAAAACATTCCATATATCAACAACAACGAGAATACAAAGTAACATCTTTATTTCCTTTAGGACATACGTTAGCAATTACCACAATGTACATGTATATTCATAACTAAATTTCCAACATTCTAACTCCACAAAACAGCCCCTAAATACAACACAACATGTCCAATAAATTCATGAAGGTCTCGGCCACAACACACAATACCATAACTCTTCTCATAATTCCTTAAAATCCAATTGAAGTCTTAAAATCCAATTCACATTTCAACAATTTCATATGAACAACTACAACTTTAAATATCACGATTTCTTTCAAGACTTCCTTAAATTGTTAACATGCAATTAGTGACGATAATAAAAACAACAACAATCAAACCCAATGTAAACAAAACATCCCCAAAATCGGCTCAACAACATCAACAACAACCACATGCATTTTCTTACTTTCAATTCTTCTTAATATAAGGTAATCTCTTAACTACAACACCATTTAACTCCAATAACTCAAATAAGAAGAAGAAATCTTACCTTAGTTAGCCAAAACAGTCCCTCTAAGTCACGGCACCACTGCTCCTATTTTTGCACCATTTCACCACTGCTTCAACTTATAATGGCATGCATGCATTCCTCATGCTTAAATCCATCTTACTTACATGTTTTTCTTCCAAAATAGTTCATCTCCAAAGCTTGAAGTTGTTGGGGTAGATTTCGGTCCAGATTACCGATTTTCAGCACTGTTTTAGGAGCTTACCATGGCTTAGAAATTGTAGAAGGATTTAATCTTGAAATGGGGAGTTAGTTGGTATTGAACTTAGCTATGGAGGTCAATAAAAATCTATTTTAGAAGAGATGATGGAGGGATGAGGGAGAGGGTTGATTTTCGAAAATGGAGGGGAGAGAAATGAGAGGAGATATATATTGATATAATGGCTAACAAAAGAAAGTCTTGCATGCTTGGCACAAGTTCCCCCAAATCCACTTATTATCATCTCCACTAAAATAAAACCCATAAATAATAAATCAATCTCTCATACTTAATAATCTTAGACTCCTTTTTATTTTATATCCTGAAATTTTCGATAAGTCCTCCTTTTCGACGACAACATTTTTATAACACGACACTAATCCATAACCTCATTGGGAAATTTCAACTACCAGTATTAATTCTCATCGTCACACTTGTAGTATTCAAGATTATTCCGGGATTACATTCTTTCGTATACTAATTTCCGATACCCGAATCTTAATTTCTTAATTACGTTCTCAAATTATTGTCTCAAAAGTACGAGGTGTAACATGAACAACGTATTTCACCTATTTTTGGATGTATTTGTGATAGTATTTATAGATGACACCCTGGTTTATTCTCACTCGGAAGCAGAGCATGTGGAGCATTTTGCGGATAGTACTACATACGCTCTGGGATATGTTGTATGCAAAGCTCTCCAAGTGTGAGTTTTGACTGAAGTCAGTGGCTTTTCTTTGTCATATAGTGTTAGACGAAGGTAGAAGAGTTGACACTCAGAAGATTGAAGTAGTAAAGAATTGGTCGAGGCATGCAACTCCAACAGAGGTTCGCAGCTTTCTAGGCTTAGTCGGTTGTTATAGAAGGTTCATGGAAGGATTTTCTACAATATCAACACCATTGACGAAGTTGACACAAAAGGCTATAAAATTCCAATGATTCGATGCTTGTGAGCGGAGTTTTCAGGAGCTGAAGGACAGATTAACATCGGCACTGGTTTTTACTCTCCCAGAGAGTCCAGAAGGTTATGAAGATCCATTTGTATCATATGGGTCTAACCCTGTTGGAAAATCAACCAAGTTCCACACTTGATTGTTGTACATTGAGTCCATTTCGGATTTCATGGCTTCTTGCCATCTTTGCGAATCAATGTCTAACATAGCTTCGTTGTAGGTTGTAGGTTCATTGTCATCAGGAATATCTATCTCATTGTGTGTTTTAACAAGGAAATTAAGACTTTCAGGCGGACGATGAGTTCTAGTGGTCATATGGAGTTGAATATTTTGCGTTTCAGTGTTTGTTGTATTCTGATTGTGATGAGGTGTTTGTGTGTTAGACAATCCTCCACCTTGAGATCTTTCAGAAATGTCATTTTCATGTCTTTCCTGAATGGGATGATGTACAACTATTGTATCATCTTCCATTGGTTGTGTATGAGAGTCTTGCATTTCTACATTATCTCTCACAGCACTCCCATTGTCTGAAGGGCGTACTCTAAGTACCCAATCTTTACCAAATACTTTAATTGAATCCTTGCCTTGGTCATTTGACAAGGGTTCAACCTCTGTATTATCTTGTGCTTCTTGAATTTCTTCAAGTTCTATCTTATTGCAACTCTGTTCCTTGTAGACATAGTCTTCTTCAAGGAAAATTGCATTTCTGGAAACAATGACCTTATGTTCTCCAAGAAGATAGAAACAGTATCTCCTAGTTTCTTTTAGATACCCACAAAATAATACTTCTCACTTTTGGATTCCAACTTATCAGTAAGCAACTTGTTTACAAATGCAGGGCACCCCAGAGTCGCATGTGTTTAAGTGCTGGATTCTTGTCGTTCCTATCCCATATGGTGTTTTCTCTACTGACTTTGAAGGAACTCTATTCAGAATATATATTGAGCTTTGTAATTCATATCCCCAAAGGTATGTGGGTAGAGCTGATAAACTCATCATGGATCCAACAATATCTAATAAGGTTCGATTTCTCCTTTCAGCAACACCATTCATTTGTGGCATTCCGAGAGGTGTCTATTGTGATTGGACTCCATGAAGCTTCAAGTAATCTAGAAATTCTTTACTTAAGTATTCACCTCCTCGATCTGATCGAAGGGTCTTGATATTTGTTTCAAGTTGTTTCTCTACTTCTAACTTGTACTCCTTGAATTTTTCAAAAGCTTCAGACTTGTGTTTCATAAGATACACATGCCAAAACTTTGTGAAATCGTCTGTAAAAGTGATGAAGTAAGGGAAGTCTCCCTTAGCTTGAGTCGAAAATGGCCCACATACATCGGTATGGACTAACTCAAGCATCTCTTTGGCACACACGCCTTTCCCAGAAAGTGGTTTAGTGGTCATTTTTCCTCTCAAGCAAGATTCACAAATATCATATGATTCCAAGTCAAATGGTTTTAGGTAGTCTAACTTCCTTAATCTTGCTATCCTTGATTCATTGATGTGACCAAGTCTACAGTGCCATAAGTAAGTGGGGTTTCTTAGATTACTTATTTTAGCTCGTTTATTTTGTATATTGAAAATTTTGTGACTACAGTTTAGAACATACAATTCATCTACAAGTGGTGCATTTCCACAAATAAAACCATTAAAAGGTAGCATATAATTGTCATTCATAATAAATGAGGAAAAAACATCAACGTCAAACATTGGGACATAAATAATATTCTCCGTTAACAAGGGAACAAAATAATAATTATTAAGTTCTAAACAAAAGCCAGAATGTAAATCTAGTCTATAGGTTCACGTTCAACATCCACTCGTGCTCCATTTCCAACGCGCAGATCCACTTCCCACGGTCCAACCCTTCTGTTGTCAGTTAGCCTTTGCACATTGTTACAAATGTGTGAGCCACAAGCTGTATCTAATACACAACAATGAGAATTAGTTATAGACATATTTATTTCAATAACAAACATACCTTGTCAGCGGGGCGAGAGCACACAGTGCTTTGTCTCACGAAGGCATGCGATCCTTCTTCCAATGCCCCTTTCTCTTGCAGTTGAGGCAAACATCTGCAGCTATTTTTGCCTTCTTCTGAACAACTCCTCGAGGTCTCAAAATTGTAGGTGTAGCGGAAATCGTCTTACCCTTCTTCTTTTGCATGTTCTTACATTTAGGTTTGAATTTGCTAGAGGAGCCCACCATAAGCACAGTCTTACCTTTGGAGGTGGAAGATTCGAAGGTCCTCAACATATTGTGAAGCTCTGGGAGACTCGCCTTGGTTCTATTCATGTTGAAATTTATAATAAAGTTCTCAAACGAATCAGGGAGCGAGTTCAAGATTAGGTTGACAGAAGCATTCATGGGCAACTTCGTTCCAATTGAAGTCAACCTCTCTATTAACTCAATCATCTTCAAAACATGTTATGACATTTGACCCCCTTCGTTCAACTTACATTTGAAAAGGTCTCTTAACAGTTCATACTCCATTGTCTGAGACTGTGAGTCATAGAGACTCTCCATTGTCTGAGACTGTGAGTCATAGAGACTCTTCAAATGTTCTAGCATCTCGTTGGGGCCCATGTTCTCATGCTGTCTTTGTAACTCTGGAGTCATAGAAGACAACATAACACATTGTGTCGGAATAGCATCATCAAGATATTTCTGATAGACTGTCTTGTCAAACAGGGCATACTCTTCAGAATCTTCATCATAGACTGTTGGGAATGCTTTATCTAACACATACTAAATCTTTTCCAATCGCAACACCAGACGCATATTTCTTAGCCAATCAGGGAAGTTTGCTTCAGTCAGCTTGTTTGTTTCAACCAACATTTTAAGTGACAGATTCGACATTGTAAACTGAAGATAAGATAGACCTGAAAATTAACATCCTAATATATAATTTCTATTTGAACACATTCATTAACTAATTAATCGTGACCTTTAGTTTAATTAGCTCCCACTATTTTAACATATCCTTTTACCCCATGAAAGAATACGTAATTATATCAAATATGGTCATAATGGGCCAAGATCCAGACTCATGTTGTCTTCGCGTTTGCTGAGGCCGGTAACTTCAACAACATGATCTGGTAGGTCTCTAAATCAATTACAATAATTTGCAACTCTTGGTTGACCGAATGTTTTAAATAAAACGATCTACGTCCCTCGGCTTATTCGACACTGAGGCGCCAAGACAGTCTAGCAAGTCAACCCCGTTATGCGACTGCAATTATGTATCTAAGTGGGTTTTGCCTTCATACAGTAAACACTGGGGTGTAAATACCTATGAAGGTTTATCACCTACTTCTACATTTAACATGAATTTATGAAAGAGTCTGAGTCCTCGTGGACTTAGAGCAAATGCTGGGGCATAAATACTCATTTCGCCGAAAAGGATTTTGCACTACAATCAATTATAACGGACGATGCGTTCATATTAAATGAGACTTGTATTAAAATTTGGGGAATATTTTTATTCAGAGTTTTAATCAGGATCAACTCTAACATAATTTAAACATCACTCAAAGCATGATATTAAACAGTTAAACATGTATTTGGGCGCCGTCTACCCAAGCATAATTTACGGACGCTAAACTAGTATTGGGCGCCGCCTACCCAAGCATTATTTGCGGACGCTATTCTAGTACAATAAATGACGATCATTTAGCACATAAAACAGTATACTAAATATAATGTATAATAATAATAATGGGTTAACTTTCTGAAACTGAATTTTGTTTTTTGACTTACTGGACATCAGGCGCCGCGACGCTCCACCATGGAGCTGCGGCGCTTGCGAGGCAGAAACCTTTCGATTTTTGTTTTGTGAGTTAGAGCTGCGGCTCTCCACCATGAGGCCGCGACGCTTCTTGTCCAGTGAGTTCCGAATTTTAAAAATGAGGTAATCATAATTTTGAATTTGAGCGGCCCTGCCTATTACCGTGATTGGCGCCGCAGCGCCCTACAACAGGGTCGCGGTGCTGACGTCTTGTCAGAATGATTTCACGTTGATTTTCGAAAATCATCCAAAAACTAAATTCAATTTAGGGATCAGATCACGAATTTTTTATTACACCCACCAATATCAATAACGCACATGTCAACCATCATTCATTCCCACTCATTCTTTGTCGTGCACCATGTTCGCAATGAACCAATTTCTGCACTAGGCTTAGTTCGAGCTAGAACGGAATGACTTCCTCGATTTAACGTAGTTGATAATTTAGGGTGACTACAAATCGTTCAGTCAAGGTATGTCGGATTTCAAGTGACCTTGTTTTAATTCAGATTAAAAATCATTTTTTTCTCGTTTAACCCATATTATTATGTCTTTCAATTGTTACGTAATCATTGAACCAACATGGGCTCTAATACCACTATAGGATTTTGTTGGGTCTAAAACACGTAAGTAAGGCACAACAGAAGTTTAAAATTTGTTTAACTTACTTACCCCAATAATTTCGTCTATGGTATGATTACGTTACAATTGAAACCTGTAACGACATGAGATATAAACTTACAGTTGATATTCTTGGAGTCTTTACTAAAGGGAGTGCACGCGAGTATCCTTTCGATCGCAAGTCTTGCTATGGTATATTCCTCTGTCAAGAAAGCTAGGAAATCTTGACAGAGGTTTGAGATGATTTTATTTTCTGAACTCTGAGTTCAGAAAAAAAAAATTGAGCTATCAATTTCATTAACATAAGTAATGGGGTTAAGTACTGAATATATATGGGAGGTTATGTTACAAGTCAGATTAGGATTAGACTTAAAACCTGACCCGAAATCCGAGATCACGATGGGCGGTCGGATTGGGCCCATTTCTTGCGTCTGGCGTCAAGTGCTTTCAAGACATTTTGATTTAATTAAATTCAAAATCTAATTTTGACTTAATTAAATAATTTCCATTAAATAGAAATGATCCCATAATTTATTATTGGTTTAAATATCTTAATTCTAAATCAAGTATTTGACATTCTCTCAATATACGCATCAACCGAAAAGACAATCGACTTAGTGTGACCCTTTAGGCCTTCACACATCGACATTAATCAAATTAAGGTTCACACGGAACTCCTAGACTGCGCCATATGACGAACTTAATATGTGAATTATGTTTACATGACTCCTGTAAACACAACCTTTATGTGAGATGATAAATTTCTTTCATTCGCGACACACTCGATCAAGCTTAGAATTTGCCATATGTCTATCCAAATGGCTTGATCACTTTATCTCATCTATATTAGTCGACAACTAGACCATATCCTAAATATCTTTTGCATTGGTCAATGACTTGGTCGACCTAATATTACTGAGAAGCTAAGTGTTCTCTCTCAAATATCCAATCGAGGAATAAATTCTATTCTTGGCTTAACTACCATCTTTGTTTACATCGCAATGTACCCAACTCAAGTCATGTCTTATCCTGTAGGGAATTTAAGTTTAGGACGGAGTCAAAGTACATTACTCTGTAAATTAGGTGCGTATTGACCTCAAGTCAAAGGACCTATATATCCCACATGCTGATAATACTCTAGACATTTATAACAAATAGTTTATCAGCAGGGTAAGAGTATCTATATGCCCATACTAGTAGTATGTGAGACATACTACATTCTCTAAGAATGTGATGCAGACCACATATTGACTTATAATATATCATTGATATCTCATTCTCAATGATCATCAGTCAAGGCTTCTTTGAGAGTTACGTTCTATCATTAATATCTCACTTTATCAATGATAACGTAAGTTCAAGGGATTAATGAATAATCACAAGCAATCAAAATTATAATTCAATAATTGTAAATGTTAAATTATATTAATTTTATTAATAATATAAATGTGTTCAAATATATTTGTCCTTAAAATGATTATTTTTAGGACATACATACTTTCAAAATTTGTTAGTAATAATTTATTAGTCAAATTATAGGAATAAATTGCAGCAGAGAAGAACAACAAGGAAGAAAGTGCAACTATTTTAATTAGGTGAGTCGAGTTAAAATGAGAAATTAAGTAATTTTAAGTGAAATTGAAATTGATTCGGAGGATTCCATCTAATTGATGTATATGTTTATTCACTATGGTGCAAGAATGACCTCAACTTGCAATGAAGGATAAATTTGACTAATAAATAGAAGTAAAGGATGTTTAACCCTTTTCTCTTAAATAAGAGTGTCACATAAATAAATTTTAAATTGAAATTGAGACATATAGAGTATTACTTAGTTGGATGATTGGCAGTGGCAATTAGTTACTATATTTGACTTAATTTTCACACCCATACTCTTTATTCATAAAGAAAAAGAAAGTTCCCGGGTCACTATCCAATGGAAAAGGAGGGGGACTTAAAGCGCTCTGGACACTTGTAGCGTGGGATCGATTTCCAGTTTAAGGTTGATCCTTGTAGGTGCTATTAATTTTTCGTTCTCAAATCCTGGTTATTGGAGCACATCCCGCGATTTATTGGTAATAGTGCTGAGGAATCGATACTACTACCTCCAGGATTATTCTGGCGCAAGCCGAAAACCTGAATATAAAAAAAAGAGTTAATTACATTGACAGTGAAAGATAATAGGAAAAATAGATTGGTGTCGTGTGGCTTGTGAGGTGGGGGGGCAGTTGGGGCTAAAATGCATTGGGAAATGTGTTGAAAAAAAAAACAAGAGATATGCAAAAATCTGCCATATTCTTAATAAACATGTAGATTCAATTAATAAAGTTCCAACATCTTCTAAGACAAGTGAGTTGCAAGTGTTTAGGAGATTTCATGGTCCCAAGTCCTATACATACAAGCTTTCATTTATTACTCCATGAGTTTTGGCTGATAAATTCTGTTTTTCTACTATAGTGGTAGCAGAGTTTAAGAAGGTATATTTATTGTACTCTCATCTTACATATGAAACATGTCTGCGGTAAAAACAAATTTCAGTCTAACGCAGTAACATATGAAACATGCATGCTAACAAATTGAACAAATTAACTACTTAGTAAATAAATATCTAAGCTAAATCTCAATACCCCTCAAGTTGGAGCTGAGGTCTTCACTGACAAGTTGTCTAACGCAGTAACATGCTTTACTCCTATCAAAGCCTTCGTAAGTATATCAGTCAGTTGAGAAGAAGTTGCAATATGATGAAGAGATATAAGACCATCTTGTAGCTTGTCTATAGGAAAGTGACAATAAACTTCAATGTGCTTGGTACACATGAAAACTAAATTTTTGGCAATATGCAAGGCTGATTGACTATCATAATACACAACAATATGATGTGAACAAGGAACTGTTAACTCATTAAAGAGTCTTTGTAGCCAAACTAGCTCACCCATCACTTTCCTGAGAGACATGTATTCTGCTTCTGCTGAGGATAATGAGATGGTTTCTTGCTTCTTTGACTTCCAACTCACTGGACTGTCTTCCAATAATACCAAGTAACCATTTACATACCTTCTAGAATCTAGATAAGAAGCCCAGTCTGAATCACAATAGGCTTTGATAATGCAATCTGAGGAGTTGGACATGAAGATGCCTAGAGTAGGATCTTGTTTAAGGTATCTAAGAACATGTATTGCTGCCTGAAGATGTGGTACTCTGAGGTCTTGCATATATTGACTCAGATACTGCACACTAAAGGCTATATCAAAAAATGTTTAGGGATTGTTTGGCATAGACATAGATTATAGAGTTTAGACAAATAGACCAATGATTATATATTATTGTATAATATACAAATGTGCTAAGTGTTTTGAATATGATGCATTTAAATTATTAGCATAGCGTCCGCAATTATTGTCTGGGTAGGCGGCGCCCAGTAATTGTTTACTTTCAATGATCGCTATAACTGTCTGGGTAGACGGCACCCGGTATTTGATTAAAACCATCTTATATCATGGGTTTGATGGTTTTCCATCTAAATGTGTTTAGAAATTTCATGATAGGATGTCAAATGATGTATGACATAATTATTGATCTTGGTTGAAATTTCCGAAAACTAAAAATGTTCCCCAAACATTAAATACAAGTCTAATTAAAACGCGTCATCCATTATAATTGTTGAGTGCAAAATCCTTTTCGGCGATACGAGTATTTATGCCAAAACATTTTCTCTAAGTCTACGAGGACTCAGGCCTTTCATAGATTTGTTAAAGTGAAAGTAGATGATAAATTTTTATTAATATTTACACCAAAGTGTTTGCTTGCAAATGCTAAATTTACTTAGGCATTTAAACGCAGTCGCGTAATGGGGTTGGCTTGTTTAGATGAATCTTGGCGCCAAAGTGCCGGACTAATCTGAAGACGCAAGATTAAAATGAAAGATATTTAATCAAACCAAGAGTTGTAAATTAGTTTTGCAATTGGTTGAGGACCTACTGAAATGTGCTATTGAAGTTATCAACCAAAGCAAACGCGGACATAGAATATGTTTGGATCTTGGCCCATTATGACATTAAAATGATTTAGGTCCGTATTCTACCTTGGGATCGTAGAAGTATGCAAAATAGTAGGAGCTAATTAAACAAAAGGCCATGTTAAATTAGTATATAATGAATATGTATAATTAGGAGAATGAATTTTTTATTGCATTTTCATGTTCTATCTATATCTTCAGATCTTCAGAATGTCGAGCTTCTCGTTGAAAATGTTAATGGAATCAAATAGATTGACCGGACCCAATTTCCTAGATTGGCTCAGGAATGTAAGAATTGTCCCGAGACAAGAAAAGATTTAATATGTATTGGACCAGGTATTCCCTACAGTGCCTGCAGAAACTTCTGTCGAGTATGCCACATTTGATAAGGTTTCTTACCAGAAACATTTTGATGATGCCACTTCAGCTCAATGTTTAATGTTGTCTTCTATGTCACTACCATTACAAAGGCAGCATGAGCACATGGGCCCCATCGAAATGTTAGAACATTTGAAGAGTCTCTATGACTCGCAGTCTCAAACAATGGAGTATGAACTGCTCATAGAACTTTTCAAATGTAAACTAAATGAAGGGGGTCAGGTGTCTCCACATGTGTTGAAAATGATTGAGTTTATAGAAAGGTTGACTTCGATCGATATAAAGTTTTACCACAGAGTTGCCTCCACCCTCATCCTGCATTCACGTCCACGTTCGTTCGAGAGTTTCATCATTAACTACAATATGAATGGAACTAAGGTGAAGTTGCCGGAGTTGCATAATATACTGAAAACCTTCGAATCTTCGGTCTCCAAAAGCAAACCTATTCTCATGGTTGGCTCCTCTAGTCATCCCAAACCGAAAGGTAAGGGACAACAGAAGAGGAAGGGCAAAGTTGTTGCTCGTCGGCCAAGAAAGAAGCGAAAGAAAAAAGAAGAAACTCCCGACAACGGATGTGTGCATGAACTGCAACAGGAAGGGGCATTGGAGAAAGGAATGTATTGCTCCAGGAAGAGGGATGGCACCTAGTGCATCATCCTCTAGTGGACAAGGTATTTTTGTAATTGAAATTAATCTGTCTATAAACGATTCTCATTCCTGGGTACTAGATACCGCTTGTGGCTCACACATTTGTACAAATGTGCAGGGGCTAACTAATAGTAGGAAGGTCGGACCTCGAGAGGTGGACCTGCGCATCGGTAACGGAGCACGATTTGATGCTGAGTGCGTGGGAGATTATAGATTAGATTTACCTTCCGGCAAAATTTTAATGTTAAACAATTGTTATCGCCTATTTATCGTTCTCACTCGGGAGCCAAAACGAACACGCCTGCTACCTACTGTACTGGACCTTCGACGTTGTTGCATAAGTAGCGACATGCACGAATGGTGTAACGACTGTCCCGCTGTCTCTGACATGGACCCAATGAAATTGAATTCTCCGTGAAGATGCGAGCTCAAACGGCGTAACTCCTTATAGTAAAGTGGCTTGGAACGTCCTTCCCTTTTTCAGCTTATCTGTATGTTCCCTCATTGACGAGGAACATTATTTCCATTCCTGTTCTTGACACTGAAGGCTTTTCCTCAAGCATTAATAATGGCAATATGATTTTGGCTTTTGATAATGTTGTGTATGGAATTGCGCCTCTTCTGAATGGATTGTATATATTAAACTGCCGCAGGAAAATTTTCAATGTACAAAATAAAAGAGTTACGTTAAGTGAAAGAAATTCTACTTACTTATGGCATTGTAGGCGTGGTCATATCAATCAAACAAGGATAGAACGGTTGAGGAAATTAAATTACCTTGAACCATTTGACTTACAATCTTATGGTAACTGTGAATCCTGTTTGAAAGGTAAGATGACCATTAAACCTCTTTCTAGAAAGGGGATCCGTGCCAATGAGGTGCTTGAGTTGGTACATACTGATGTATATGGACCATTTTCGACTCAAGCTAGAGAAGGTTTCTCTTACTTCATTACTTTTATAGATGGTTTATAAAGGTATGGATATGTGTATCTTATGAGACACAAATCCAAGGCCTTCAAAAAGATTAAGGAGTTTAAGTGTGAAGTTGAGAAACAGCTCTCAAAGAGTATCAAGACTCTTCGATTTGATCGAAGAGGTGAATACTTAAGTAAAGAATTTCTTGAATACTTAAAGCTTCATGGAGTTCATTCAGAATGGACACCTTCTGGGACACCACAGATGAATGGTGTTGTCGAGAGGAGAAACCGAACCTTGCTTGACATGGTTCGATCCATGATGAGCTTTTCAGCTCTTCCTACATACCTTTGGGGATACGCTATTTTAACCTCAATATATGTTCTGAACCGAGTTCCTGAAAGGACACCATATGAGGTATGGTGTGGCAAGAAGCCATCACTTAGACACATGAGGCCCTGGGGGTGTCCTGCATATGTCAAGAAGTTGATCACTGATAAGTTAGAGTCAAAAAGTGAGAAATGTTACTTTGTTGGGTATCCAAAGGAAACTAAGGGATACTATTTCTATCTTCCTGGAGAACATAAGATATTTGTTTCTAGGAACGCAATTTTTCTTGAAGATGAATATGTCTGCAAGGAAGAGAGTTGCGTAGAGATAAAACTTGAAGAAATTCAAGAACAATGTAACATAGAGGTTGAACCCTTGCCGAGTAAACAAGGTAAGGATTCAGTGGGAGCTTTTGGCGAAGATTGGGTACTCAGGGTACGCCCTTCGGCCAGTGGGAGTGCTACGAGGAGAAATGCAGAAATGTAAGATCCTCCTGCACAGACCTTGGGAGAAAGTGCACCAGTTGCACCTCCTCCCAATCAGGAAAGACATGTAAATGATATTTCTGAAAGCTCTAATGTTGGTGGATCAACCAACACACAAGAACCTTCTCACAATCAGAATATACCTGAAACTAGACTGCAAGATACTCAACTCCGTAGGTCTGTTAGAACTCACCGTCCTCCGGAAAGACTAAAATCTACTTGTGGAAACACAAAATGAGTTAGATATTCCCGATGATGATGAGCCTACAACCTACAGCGAAGCAATGCTAGACATTGATTCGAAGAGATGGCAAAAAGGCATGAAATCCGAAATGGAATCTATGTATATCAATCAAGTGTGGAACTTGGTTGATTTGTCGAATGGGATTAAACTCATAGGATGCAAATGGGTCTTCAAGAAGAAAATTGATGCATCTGGTAAGATTCAGACTTATAAAGCTAGACTAGTGGCTAAAGGTTTTTTACTTAGCGTTCTGGCGTGGATTATGATGAAACATTTTCACTAGTGGTTAAGATAAAGTCTATTCAGATTTTGCTTGCGATAGTTGCACATTATGATTATGACATTTGGCAGATGGACGTCAAAACTGCATTCCTCAATGGTAATCTAGTTGAGGAAGTGTATATGAAACAACTCGAGATTTTTCATCCGAGTCCAGACCAAATGTTGTGTGCAAGTTACATAAGTTCATTTATGGGCTTAAGCAAGCCTCTAGGAGTTGGAATATTTGCTTTGACAAGGCTATCAAATCTTTTGATTTCGTCAGAAGCAAAGAGGATCCTTATGTTTATATCAAACGCAAGGATGAGGCTATTGTCTTCATTATTATATATGTTGATGACATATTGATAATGGGAGATAATAAGACTATCATGCAGTCAGTTAAGAATTGGTTGTCCAAGACCTTCATGATGAAGAATTTAGGTGAAGTCTTACATTCTGGGAATTAGGATCTATAGAGATAGACCTAATAGATTGTTGGGGCTTTCAGAGTCAATCTACATAGACAAAGTGCTTAGACGTTTTTCAATGGAGAATTCCAATAAAGGCGGTCTTCCAATGGGTCAAGGCATCAAGTTATCTAAGAAAGGTTGCCCTTCTAGTGCATTAGAACTTGAGCGCATGAAGAGGATCCCATATGCTTCGGCTATAGGATCAATCATATATGTTATGACATGTACTAGGCCAGATGTGACATTTGCACTTAGTATGACTTGCAAGTTCCAGGATTCTCAAGAGTATTCTTAAGTGGGAGATTGAAAGTGTATGTATGTTCTAGAGACAATCTATATTAGGTCAAAATGTACTTTATACACATTCGTATTTATATTAATGATGATTAATATTATGACATTTGCATTTGTTGAATTATTAGTTGATTGTTTATAATATTCTATAAATGCATCCCTAGATTTTACGTGGTTATTAATAATGTGAGAATTAATATTACAACGTAACTCTTAAATAGCCTCGACTAATGATCATCGAGATTGGGATATCGATGATATACGATACATTGACATGTGGTCTACATCATATCGTTAGGGGATGTAGTATGTCTCACTTGCTATGAGTTATGGCAACTCGTGATGGACACATGGATACTTGTTGAAGTATTGGTATACCCTGCTGATGCACTGTTTTGTTATATGTCTATATCGGCGTGTGGGAGATAGAAGTCCTTAGACTTGATGTCGATACCACCTTGTTTACGGAGTAATGTACAAATGCCTTATAGGTTGAGACGCGACTTGTTTTGGGTGCATTACGAAGTAAATTAAAAGTGGTGGTTGAGCCAAGATTAGGATTCATTCCTCGAATGTATATTCGAGTGAACACTCAAATACTCATATGGTATTAGGTTGACTAAGTCGTTGGCCAACGTAATGGACATGTCTTTGATATGGTCCAGTTGTCAGCTAATATAGATGAGTTATAATGATCAAGTCATTTGGATAGACACTTGACAAATCCTAAGCTTGATTGAGTGTGTCGTGAATGAAATGATTTTATCTTCCCACATAGAGGTTCAGTTCACATGTTTCGTGTAGCTAAACTTTACATATTGAGTTCGTCTTCCGGCGCAGTCTAGGAGTTCCGTGAAGATCTTAATGTTATTAGTGTCGATATGTAAAGGCATGAAGGGTAACATTAAGTCAAATGTTCCGTCGATTGAAGGATGTAATTAGAAGGAGATTATATAAATGTTCGGTTGATAACCGGGACATTAGAAATAAAAACAAGGCAGAAAATGAGACAGGGTCGCGGCGCCATTGATTCAGGGCCACGACGCCAAAACGTGTGTCGAGCGCTGCGGCGCCACTTATGCAGGGTCGCGGCGCTGAGGCGCGTCCAGTGAATCCGAAGTTGGTCCAGTCTGCTGAGTTGTTAAATTGGTTGGCCCATGGGGAACCCTCCCCCTCCCATTTCATTACACCAAAAGCAAGAGACTAATCTCTTCTAAAGTTCTGTTGGAATTCCTAGCATTCCAAGACTTAGCAAATTACATCAAAAATTCAAGAACTTGCAAATCGAGAAATATTTGTGTGTGCACCCTCGGACTACACAAAGCTTCAAGTTTCTGATTGCTATCTACAAAATGTAAGTCTTCATTCGAAGTATTACATTATTATTTTGTGTTATTTACATTATATAATCATACTACAGTTTGATCGTCATGTCGGGTTTGAAACATAAATTTTCAAATTACGTAACATGACATTTCCAAAGACCTAGTTTTACATGAGCAAAAAGTCACTTCACCTGATTAATGACTGTTATGTTGCTTTCAACAGACACAAGATAAGATAAACTACCATTCAACATGTATACAAAAGTGCTTCAGTATTATCATCATACACACACACACCATCACAAAACAAGATTTTCCATTGCAATTATCAGCTTCTGATCATTAGTACAGATTAGGAGAAAGATACATAACTCTACAAAAACTATGATAGCCATACATGTTATGCATTTTTTTAAGGCAGATATCTGTGAAATGTGAGAAAATTAAAAGGGTGTCCGGTTTATTAGGTTTAAGTTCTCAGAAGTTGCGAATTATGCATACGCCATCAATGACCTGCATCTATTATGTGTAATTTTGTTAAAATAAGGTCGATATACCTTGTTTTTAAAATATAGAACGAACAAGTGAGCAAGACGACGTCCATTTCTCAATATTATCCACTTTGCAAAATGCCAAGCATCGTCGAGCTTGCTGCTTGTGATAGTAATGAAGGTGGCTCATATGATTCTATGTTACCACTTTCATATATAACCATCTACATCTTTCCTTCTTGAGCCCATACTTATAGAAACCAATCAGATATAGTTCAGAGGTTTGTATCTGACCCAAAAATGTCAACCAGAATGGTAAGCTCTCAAGTTTCCCTAATGCAGGTTTGTACCTTCTGCATCAGTTTATCTTGTCTCTCTGCGTCGGTTTCAAGATCCGTCGGGGTCCAGAATTGCTCTTGTTTTTGTTGTTCCTGCATTTCTGTTATCCATGACAAAGAAATACAACTGTCCAGTCTTCAGCTGAGTTAGGCTTGTCAAGAGCTAGTGTTTTCGCATATGCAAC
Organism: Przewalskia tangutica; assembly: GCA_029844215.1. NCBI lineage: Eukaryota > Viridiplantae > Streptophyta > Magnoliopsida > Solanales > Solanaceae > Przewalskia > Przewalskia tangutica. The sequence goes on from CM056738.1 coordinate 9,744,907, forward strand.
CATTTCTCAGAGCCATTAGGGGATGAAGCAGACCGAAATTGTGTAATTCGAATGATGTTGTCAGTCAATGACCTAAAAGGAAAATGAGCCATTAGAGTGGATATGTGAATTCTAACATGACATTTCCAAAGACTACAAGATTTACATGAGCAAAACGTTAATGACTGCTCTGATGGACACAAGAAAAAAGATAAAACTACTACTCAACGTGCTTTAGTATTATCGTCACACAAACGCCATTACAAAACAAGATTTTGTCATTGCAATTATCAGCCCCAGAACATGATCATACGTCCAGACTAGGAGAAAGATACATAACAAAAACTTGATAGCCCTACATGTTATGCATTTGTTTAAGGCACATAAAAGGGTGTTTAGTTCAACAACAACATACCAGTGTAATCCCACAAGTGGGGTCTAAGGGTGTTCAATTCATTAGGCTTAAATTCTTAGAAGTTGCAAATTATGCATACACCATCGATAACGTGCATCAATTGTATGTAATTTTGTTAAAATAAGGTCGATGTACCATGTTTTTATCACTTCTCAACCTACGAAAGAGAACCAGAAGCTCCACATATTCCATGTTATGTATTTATGTATGTATGACATCTCTTTTAGGATAATTTGTTAATAAACAAAAGACCAATAAGCAGCAACAACATACGCAGTGAAATCTCTTAAAGTGGGATCTGGAGAGGGTAGAGTGTATGCAGACCTTACCCTTACATGGGAGGTAGAGATGTTTTCGGTAGACCTTGGCACAAGGAAAAGACTTACTTAATGCCGAACAGGGAACTACTATTCTTCACGATAACCAGACAGAAAACACTTACTCTTATTTAATGACAAAGAGGGAACTACTACCCAGCGGCGATGATACCGGGTTCATCTGAATCCACTACTTCTGATGCGAAGTATACATTATATGTAAAAGTTCACTAAAATTACAATAAATAGTAGATATGCATCCACTGTATGACTTGTGGGTTCACGAGAACCCAATAACTTTTGTCTAGACCCTATATATAGTATATATTAAGAAATTCACTAAATATCTATAAATATTTGATTGTGAATTCAGTTATTATTATATATTAACTCAGTGGATAGTGGATATAGGATTACATAAATTTTAAATCTTGAATCCACTTCTGAGTATGAATCCATAACTTTAAGAATATAATGAGTTGCTCCTAAGAATCTTAAACGTTGAACCCATAAATTTAAATTCCGAATCCGTATATGCCACTACCATTAGTAAAAATCAAAAGGGCATGGATATATAATTTACCGTTCATCTGTTTCCAAAATGCAATCACACAAGTGCATAGATAAAATTCAAAAACAGAGGGGAATGTATTTTTAGAATGTGGGTCGGTTTCGATTGAGGAAATGGATTTTCTGGCATACCCGATTTTATTTAGCCCATGTTTAGGGCAAAGCCAAACTAATAACAACAAATACCTAGTGTAATTAGGGATGGCAAATGGAGCAGGGCGGGGCAGGGCAGGATAAATCAAAAGTTAAACGGGACAGGGCAAGACGAGGCAGGTCAAAATATATTTTCAAAAAATTCTAATTAGGGCAGGTATAGGGCAAAGTTTTCCAAGTGCAAATGTAAATAAAAGGTGAAATTCAGAATTACACAACAAATTCGCAATATTTTTTTAAAAAATAAATTTTACATTTAAACGAGCTACCTCTGATAAAAGTATTTCAGTAAAATTCAAGATTTCAAAACTCCCTCCGTCCCCCACCCACACTGCCACACACACACAAAAATAAATTACTTGATTTACCTCTCCCACTTCATTTATTAAGTATTACTACTATTAATTTGTTCTATAAGATAAAAAGAACTGCATTTTTATCTCTTTATCATAAAATCTACTTGTAATTATAAATATTTATGAATGCATAAAAGATATAACTAGTACATAGAAATTAATATTTAATTAATAAAATCTATTAATATTTTATTCTATGTTTGGTAATCTCTTCAATTGCTAATTAAATATTACTAATGAATCCTTGAGAAATCACATTACTAACAAGATGATGGGGATTTTAAAATAAAATCAGAATTTTATTCCTGCTAAGTCGCGCAAGTTCGCTAATCTTTATTTGAGAGAAGAATTAAGCTTATAGTTCGTCATTATGCAATTGGAAAAAAAATCTAGAATTTACTTACACAAAATATAAACTCAATTGTTCATCTAATTTTTTAAAAAAAATTAAAAGATGTTAACTAAATAAAAACCAAACTGAAAGTGAAAAATAATAAGAAGAATAATGAAAAAAATAACATAAACAGGCGGGGCAAGACTTAATGAGGCGGGGTAGGAAGGACAAATTTTTAAAAAATACTAAATGGTGCGGGGTAGAGTGGGTCAAAATCTTAACAAGTCAAGGCTTGTCCTGCCCTGCCATGCCCCACCCTAACCTGCCCCATTATCACCCCTAAGTGTAATCCACAAAATGTGGGTCGGGAGAAGGGACTTACCTCTGAGCTGTTCTGATAGACTCTCGTCTCAAACTAATAAATGTAAATTATTTGTCTTTGGGTTAATAGCATTTTATGTCTTGTTGTTAAGATATGTGATTAAGCATATTTAATTATTTAAAATGTGCATTTGTCATCCTTTTACTTGTCAATAATCACAAAATTTTCGAAATATTAACTGTTCAACTATTTAATTATCAATATGTTATAGTGAATCGAGAAATAAGTTTAATTGTCCATCTTATATATATCAGGCATTGCATTTTCCAGATAATTCAAATCGAAGCAATTGAATGTCCAACTCGGGTCTATGTGACATGACCGGTCAATAGATCCACCTTTTCCATATATTCCATACATCACACTAGATAGATATCATATTCATGAATTACTTCATATTTGAAGATAATGTACCTTTAAAAATCGCTTAACATATTTCCTACATAAAAGAATCAAAATCACATATTCTAATTAATTAAATGTTAAATGTATTGCATCATATATCACAAGGATCAAGATCAGAATATACTCTATTGGGAGACCAAAAGTGTTGTTAGCCCTTGTCGTTTATAGTTACATTAAACATTTAATCATAGTTTAATTGATATATATATATCTTTATTTTAATTTTTAACTGATAAAGGATCTATTCTCTTCTCCGAACTTCGCGCATAGCCGGAGCTTAGTGCACCGGGTTATCGTTTCTTTAAGATTAATTACTCAACTTGGTATAAATGTTCTATTACGAATAAATTTTTCTTTTTTTACATTCAAGAGTATTCTGTCGACTATTGAGAAAGGAGTTTTTTTTTGTGGTGAAGAGCTGGTGGAGCAGGAGAATGATATTTTAATTAGGAAAAAAACTCAAATATGTCATTGAATTTTTTGAAATGATTTATTTATTTCTTTAATAGTTGAGTTCATTTATGTCGTGATTGAAATGCTCATTCATGACACTTGTCATTAACAATTGAAATGACTGGGTTTTCAAACATGTGGCCTCCAATTAGAGGTCCACGTCGCCAAATTAAACTAGCCTAAATAAAATTAAAACCTGTCCTAAAAAAAATTGAAACTCGACCCAGACCTGAACACAACCCTTTTAATCCAAATCCCTATTCTTATTTCATCACATTAAACGATCAAAATAAAAACCAATGTACCATTTTTTGGGTTGTTAACCACAAGTGGCATGGATGAGATATTTCGATAATATCGATGACATAAATGAGCTCAAACTCAATTTGTGATGTACTTTTTTTTATCCTCGGAAACTTGGACAGTTGCCTATGGTATGAATTTTGTTTACAATTTGTTGCTGTAAAGTCTTCTGTTTCATAAATGCTTAGTGTTTTTCTCTTTATTGTAAGTCTCCCATTTTCAAGACTTGAAGACAAAGTTTCTTTAATTCCTTCAGTAGTATTTGATAGCTTACACTCCGTAATATCATGTTACAAATTCGTCTCTCCATTTCTCTTTCTCACTTTAGCTAAACATAGTAAGGACTAATGACCTTCTCAAGAATCCAACAAATATGTAGACAGATAAAGCTTCACTATCAACCTACAATATCCAGAAAAATGCTGCTTTTGATCCTTTTCAAGAAATGAGAAAATGCATACACACACAACATGAGATAGATATGTGCATTTGAGGTCATTGCCATGCACAATGGCGGATCCAGAATTTGAACTTCGTGCACTATATATAACTCTATCTATATTTGTTTCTCGCAAATAGGGTTCGACCTTAAAACATTGTCGAACCCAAAACTCATGGTTGGATCCGCCTCCGGTCATACACATTGGGCTTCTAGTAAGGCATTGAAATCTTCCCTGGCCTTACGCAGGCGAGGAGTCATGCAGGATGTTGGCGAGCCAGAGTCAGGGGATGAGGTAGAAAACCGAACATGGCGTGTTGTGGACTCGTTTGATTTTCGATCAGCTGTTTTTGCCGCGGTAGTACTGTTCTTCAGCACCCCTTTTGGTTCCTTGTCAAAAACAAATCCTGTTGTTACTGGAGAACAAGTGTCCTTATCATCACTGTATTGGATGAGCTCAATTGGCAGATCAAAGAAGAGATTATTGGACTCATCATTTTCTTCATCATTGATTATAGCTGATGATGTCCATGATCCACATTCGAATTTCTCCAATGACACTTTCCTTGAAACATTGTGTCCAAGTCCAATATCAGGTACTATTTCAGGTTCTACCCTCCTAGCTCTCACTTGTTTTGCTTTTCCTAAACCAGGAATAAACAAACACATAGCCCCACATTTGAACTTTTGATCAATAGACTCCACTTTATCTTCATCACCACTAGACTTATAAAGTACTTTGCTAACTTTGCTTGCCTCAACATGTTTAACACTATTGTTATTGACCTTTGTGAATCCAAGAACATGTTTTTCCGGTGGCGCAGTTGATCTTCCTTCACCACACGACTTGCTCCTCCGCAAGTGGTTTTCTTTTAAACGTTCGAGGTTTGTCAGTGCCACAGAGTGTTGCCTAGCCAAAGGGTTGTTGGAGAGAGGAGAAGGTTGGTGGTTTTGGTTTTTGTTTTTTTTCTTGGATGAGTTTGATGCAAATCTTGGTGATGAGGTTGTTGAATTTGGAAGGCTGTTGCTCAAGAACTTGTTTAAGGGTGGTAAAGGGAGAGGAATTGTTAAAAGGTCAGATTTTGGATGGGTATTTGTTGATTCTTTGAGGGAAATGGGGAAATCAAATTCATTTGATTCTTGAAGATCCATGAATGAAGGCATATTTGAACTCTGCTGTTGAAAGTGGAGTGAGATGGTGGCCATCAATTATGGAATGATGTATTTAAGGGAGAAGCTAAACATAGATTTAACAAAAGTTTGTGGGGGACATGTCTTAGTATCTTAGTTATGATTCTCACGTCTTCCCTTCCCAACGTGTGTGGAAAACAAATTTCATTAATCTAGGTGATACCTTGACTTAATATGAACTAAGAGGACATCAAGTTCTATTAAGCAATCACAAAGCAGAGGAAGAACAAAGAATTTTGAGTTTATGAATTCCGGACTATAGAAAAAGGTAGCTTACTAGATTCTGGATAAATTAATTATACATGTTCAGTAAATTTTTGATACAAATATAAGATTTTGGCCAAAGCTACTAGGTTCTCCTGTAGCTAACACTCTAGCTCCGCCTCTGCCACCAAGGATTGTGGTCGGGTGCGGATCCACAATTTCGATTATGGATTTACATGAACCCAATAACATTTGCCGAGATTTTGTATATATGTTTAGAAATTTCTTAAATATTTGTTTCTGAACCCAGTTAATATTATATATATAAACTTAAAGTCGTTATAAGAACTCATAAACTTCAAATTCTAGATCTGTATCTAATTGTGTCGGGATAGTTGACCCTCTAGATCCTTAACTTGATGTCTCGATTTGAGTCATGTGAATGAAGTACAACTTGATAGAGAGTGTTTTACTACCCTTATTGGCCTATCCGATGCTAATTTAAATTAGTCGGATCAGTAAATTTTAGATTCCGGATGCCTAAGCTAAAAAGAATTCAGACTTAGTTTTGTTGCATAGCATTCCACTGGCATCAAAGGTTCAATATAACCCTCCATTAACTCAAAAAGAATGAAAAGAATCTTACAAAATTCTTAAATTATGTCTTCAGGTATTAAAAAAAGAACCCCAACAGCATGAGTTGCTATATTTTAGTCAACTTATTTCTGACTTTCGAACTCAAATTTAATAAAATGAACGTGCAATCACACGATTGAAAAGGCTTATACAACTAACAAAATTATTGAGAATGGTCAAAGGTAAGCATTCCAAACACTAGAAAGAGATGAAACGACACCGCCTGTATCGATCATCGGATCACTCTTACGAAAGAGATCTAACTGATTCACTTACATAAATACACATTCACAAGTATATGTAGAATGAATTTGGTGGCCGGAGAGGGGAGAATATACTCAATACATGAGCTCTATATAGAAACTGATACACATAAATTTTCTATGGCAAAATTCAAGTTCCACTATTCAAAGGACAAATGGTGTACACTGAACAATTTATCGACCCTGCAAAAATGCCAAAGGCTGTATCACTGTAGAGAATTATAGAAGAGAATCAACACAACAGAGATGCCAATGATGACTGGAAATGCAGAGACCAAGTATAAAGCTCCGTATCCCTGCACGAAAATGTCCCTCGTCAGAACCAGCTCCAAATGAAGCGGTAATGACAGCAACATATCTGGCGACGTTTCACAATTACAACTGGATTTTCCTGTTTTAAGTTTTATATTAATAAGCACCTGATGTAGTCACTACATCAAGCAGATCGTCTAAAACTAAAACCTACAGTTCAAAAAATCTTTAGAAATCACTATTTGATGGAGCTATATTATAATGCATCTGAAAAGATTTGAGGTCTTTGCAAAAATGCTTGCTTGGGTTGTTTCGCCTAAAGAAAGGAATGAAAGCGATGGCAACGGCGGGAGAAGGAGGTTGGCAAGAAGTTCTTTCCCAAAGAAGCATCTAACAATTTTCCGATCTATGTCATATTAACCGATTTTTTGTTACCAGAAAAATATAATCTTTCCATGAAGCTAAGATTTTTCTGAGCTACCAGCTAAACATGTTCTATAGCCGGTTGGCCAAGCTTCTAGAACTGCTTATTTTGAAAAATGTTTTTTGTTAAAAGTGCTTTTCGAAGAAGTATCTTTGGAAAGTACACCCCGTCCCAATTTATGTATAGGGCACAGAGTTTAAGAGAAAAAAGAAACACTATTGAAACTTGTGGTTTAAAATAAGTCATAAGAATGTTTTGGCTATAAATCATTTCATTAAGGGTAAATTGGGAAGTTTGATGTTAAATTGTTACAAAATATAAAAGGATGTCATTTTTTTGGGACCGACTAAAAAGGAAAGAGTGTCCATATATCGAGCCGTTTGTGTTTGGCTAAACAATTTGAAAACATTTTTGCATGTTATAGCATCAATTTCTGCTTGACTAAGGTTCCAAAAGTGCTTACGGGAAAACTACTTATTTCAGCTTCTGCTGTTACTCAAAAACACTTATTTTTTTCCCAAAGAGCTAGGCCAAACACCTTAATTCTCTAAAATAAGCATTGTTTTTAAAAAGAAAAAAATACATTTGGCTTCCCAAAAGCTTGGTCCCTGATACTTTAACTTGTTAAGAGAAGTGAACCTATTAGTTTTGCTGGGTATTCAAACCATAACCATGTAAAATTGGTGCATTTAACATATTCCATGAGATTGTAAGCTAATTATCGAAAATGGTACTTAGCCAGCCTAATGAATAATCAAAACAAAAGGGATAACCAGAGAAATTCCTAAGCATTATTCCATGGACTAACCAGAGCTGGATTAACGTCTGGCTCGTCACTATCAGCTGCCTCCTCAATCTCAGCTGCTGAATCCCAGTCAATCTTGAGCCTCTTAGCAGCCTCTTTTGGATCAATACCAGTATCCGTGGCTTTTGCATACAGGGATCTGCTCTTATTTTGCTTTGAGGCTTCAACCTAAATCCAACAAAAATACAGTATAACTACTAATGGCTGAATGATGAAATCGGTGCCACTACAAAGACATCACGTTCCCAGGGGATGCAAAATAATGGGATAATCTCTAAAAAAATTATAGCTGGAAAATGTATATGTTTTGTATATTAAGTATAAGTTTACATATAATATACATAATTAGTGTATATGTTTCATATATTTTGGCAAACGCCCATAATTAATCTTGGCCGACGGGCCAAAAATGAAACAACCCCTAAAATAATCAAGGAGTCTCATTCGATTTCAAGAATTGAAAAAGAAATCAATATTATCTGTAAATGGGATTTGTCCATATCACGTAAAAGCTTAATACAACAACATACCCAGCGTAATCCCACAAGGAGGGTGATGTGTACGCAAATCTTACATCTACGTAAAAGCTTAATACAGAAATTAGTACTGGTGTCTGAAATTTCCAAAAATAAACACAAATGATTTCAGAAAAGTTGCAGCAAACGGTTTAAGAAAAGATATAAAACTATCCTGACATCTAAATTTAGGAGAAACTATTCAACCAATAAAATCAGTGTTAAAAATTCCAATGCAATTAAAAGATTTCATTTTGATCAGTGTATCTGACTTTGAGTGTGAAAGGCACCATGGACTGGACGGTTAAAAATTTGCTATTTGATTGGCGTATCCTAATAAAGTTTCACTAACAAACCTCCAACGCCTGTTAGGCTGACTTTAATTAGGAAAACACTCGACTCTTAGGTATAAATTTATTGAAAATTTGAGATTTTGCTCCCCAAGAAGTTTACATCCCTCATTTAGAACAAAAGAGAGATGCCATCTCATTTACTTTTAGCTGACACGGTACTAAAAAGAGTCTAGTTAAAAAAAGTAGTAACTTGTTGATCATGCTTAATTGTAAAATTGTGTCCAAAAGAATGTTTGAGGTCACAGTAATACCTCCAAATTAGGCCATGAATTCATCTCTTCCGCTAGCATCTGCAGAGCAACCTGATCTTTTGGTACTTTTCCTTCATTTATCTTCAAAAAGAAAAATTATAATAAAAGATTTAGCAAGGCCATAGGAAATATATATTTAGAATCACGGACTGCAACGTTAATAAGAAAAAAATATAAGCAACAAGCCTTTATCCTTCAACTGGTTGTTGATCAAGGAAAATTAAAATTTCAATAGATAGTAATTTGGTCCAACAGAGATGCTTCTTTTACATTCAAATAGAAACAATCTGATTTATAGCTATGCATATAAAACTCATTGAGGTGAACAATTTGCTCTTCCATGGTCTCATTTTATGTGAACATATTTTCCTTTACAAGATGTTATGAAATCTTCAATGTAGTTCTGCAAATAATTTGTTTGTAATACAATTCACTCATTTCGAAATTCACATTCTGATGATGATGTGAGATTTTCCTTACTGAACAAACTTTATACACAATACAATGAGTAGTTAAGTGCTTTCTTCAATTAGTAATAAAACACTTAAGAAATTAGCTCACTCACTCTTGAGAGCTAGTCAAATTGGACCACATAAAATGGTAGTTGATATTTAAGTTATCTTCCTTGAGAACATTGATAAATTTTCTTGCAACTTATTTTTAGGTTCATCTTCATATTTTCTCCAAACTGCTAGTTTAATTCTGCTATCACATTGTTAGAATATATATCTATCCTGCTGAAATTTTGCTTTGTTAATATTTGGCAATATGCATGTGATTGCCATTTATAGCCATCACATTTATTCTTCGCAAACAGAACCTCGAATAACATTTTCAATCGGTCCATATACGGAGCTCCTTGTTTTCTTAACTCTTACCAAACAGCATGATATTTTCCTTTCTGATGTGGTCAGCCCCGCCCTCTCAAACCACCCCCCAGGGGCCAACATTGGAATTTTCCACTCTTTTTCCCCTTGGACTCGAACTCCAAACATCATGGTTAGAGGTGGAGGATCCATTCCACTTAGGCCAACCTTCTCTTGTCTACCATATAGCATGATAGTAAATGAGTTTGATATGGTCTTACAATCTTAGCTTTTCTTTTTCCTAATTAGGTTATTCCCAGATTTCCTTTCCGTAACCTCCTTTCTGCCCTGTTATTCCTCAAAAAATAACTTTGAGAGGCTTGTGGATTTCCCAAATAACAAGGACTAGTAACATGATCTACATGGGTTCTAATAAATATTGGTTAGATAAGTTATCAGATGTTATCGAATTTGAAAGATATGACAATCTAAGCCAAAACCTTAAGCTACTCCACCCATTACCTTTAGTATGTTGAACAACCAAATTGTTTCATATAAAATCCTTAAAAAACAGAAGTGAGCAATTTTACATCTCTCATATATTTCTAACAGGAGTTGCAGAAGAATCCTTCAAGGGAGTGGCCTAGTGACCGAATAGCTAAGTAACAACCTTGGAAACGAAACTTCCAAACCCAACAGAGACGACAATAAGTGAATCTTTCCATCTGTCTAAATCTTGGTGGTAGAGCTACTCGACCTTTACTGGAAAACACTTATGAAGGAGATATATCCACTTGCTTTGCACACTAGACAATAAGGTGTTTAAATTCTTTTTGCTGAAAAAACCTATTGATTAAGGTCCCTAATGCGGAAAGGACGGTTACAGACTTACAGTAGTTCATAATAAAACTGTTGTCCGTCTTATAACTTGTCTTTTGGTGGAAAACATTCTTTCCCCAAGTGGAAAAGTACAAAAAGGGAAGTGAAAATAAGGGGAAAAGAATGCTGTTGAAGGAAGAAAATGATAAAGGAAAAAGAATGAGGAATGAAGAGAGAACTACGAAGCAGTGACAGCAAAATGAGACTTTTTGGTATTGCTTCATTAGTGAGAACCTCTGTTCAGAGCAAATTTTGTAATCAGTGTGATTCAAATATCTGCCTATTTCAATGCGCACAATTGAAGCATGTATAACATATTTCCTAAAACAAGTGTTAGCATCTGTTTTCATTCTTCCAATATCAAGGCCCGCTTTCAAAGTGTTTCCTAGAAACCGAAAAGGAACTTGTCACCAAACAACGTCATTCCCTCTGGTTTCTAAAATTTTATAACAAAACAAAAGAACAATTATATTCTTTTTCTTACCAAGCAGCTCTTTCTTTTGGCACAAGAAAAACTATAGAAAATCTCTAGGACTGTTATTGAAACATTTATATCATAGTGCACGTAAAAGAGACCGACACAACCTTCTCGGTCAACTTCAATATCTTACACTGTAAATCCATCTAATATGTTATGTTGCAACATATTGCACTCACACTTCATTGACTTCTAGATTATGGTCTAGTTGAATGGATTCTTCCATTAAAAGGTGTGGAGCTTTTTTCATTTGCTTAGAACAAACTTTCCTTTGCAATTGCACCAGAGAAAACACTTCGCATTGAAGTGTTGTATTCTTATCCTCAATCAATTTATATATTACACTTCAATACCAAGCAGATGACCTATTCTTATTAGAAGTCCTATATTTCTCCTTTTATGAAGAAACATTTGGTACCAACAAATATGCTGGCTTAGTAGTCCAAATCATAGCTCCAGAACTAGATCACAACTTTTTTTATAACTGTGGTGTTTGGGCCAGCTTGCATCTCGACTAACTGCACATAATACCTAGTGCTTTTGTATTTGTTGGATTTGATCCTGAGACTCCATGGTTCTCAACCTAGATCACAACTTTGATAGCAGCAACCAAAAATATAGTTCAGGAGCACCCTCCCGAGTCAAAAAGGCATATAAATCGGTCAGCATTGATATGCGGCATTTGTGGAGCAAATACTTACTTCTTCTAAACAGGCAGCTAAGTCTTCCCTAGTTGGAGCATTTTCATCATCAATCCCAAGCAGCCGCCTCCGCTCGACGTCCCTGGGGTCTTCAATCATTATAGTCAACTTAACCTGTAATAAACACAAGGGAGTTAGTCAATCTAGAAACAATTTTACATTTAAATTACCCTGTTGAGCTAGTTAACTAAAACAATCTACCAACCAATTAATCAACTATTCCTCAATCCCAAGTTAGTTGGGGTTGACTATGAGAACCTTTCACTATCCATTCCACTCTATTCAGGTCCATTTCATGTCAATACTAAATAATTTGTCTTCAAAGGCAAATTACGTAAATTAAGGTTCTTTAACCCCCTGTTTGGATGGTTGTTTCCCGTGGGTCATTATTGTATTGTTTTCTACAAAACCATGTTTGTTTTTATTGTTCCTAAAATTATGTTGTATGGTGTTGTAAATCCGTTGTAATCCCGTGGTTAAACCGTGAAAAAGCTTAATTTTTATAACCACGGATTTGATGGTTTTTTGCGTGGTTATGTATTTCATTTTTCCATTATACCCCCACTTACTCACCTCTATTACACCCAAATCCACCCACCACCACCCTACCACCCACCCCCTCCATCACACCAAACCCACCAACCCCACCCTCTACCACCCACCCCCACACTACTACTCACCACCCCACCCCACCCCACACCACCCATGACCCCTCACCACCACCTACCACCACTAACCCACCTCCCCATCCCCCCCACCCCTCCCACCCCCACCCACCACCTACTTTTTTTTTAAAGTTCTCATTTTATCATTTACCGTAATTTTGTTAATATATAAAAACTAGTTTGTAATTAAGGGTTGAGGGTATTTTAGTAAACTTACATGTATAATAACATTCAATCAAACCAAACAATAAAAATGTCATGAAATCACAAAAAATGATACAGTCTATCCAAACATTGTGTTTATTAATACAGTACAATACAATACAACACCATACTATACCATACAATATTGTACATTAATGAACCACGGGAAACAACCATCCAAACAGAGGGTAAAACTACACTTCTCTGTTAAGCAGTGGGCCTAGCCCAGTCCGTGTATTGCTCCTTGTCTAGTCTGTACCCCTTGTATATTATTTTATGGTAGTTTGTATATTAGTCTTATACCTTAATTAGGATTGTAATATAACCATAATTGTATAGTTAGTCTCCTTATAAAAAGGGATTTAGATGTAGAATAGGAAAATGATTTTCCTATTGTAACTTGTATATATATGTTTTTCATCAATAAGAATAATCAAGGGATTAATTCTTTCGTAGTATCAAGAGTCTAGATTCTTTTCCTTGCTTCCGCTTCTCACTTCTTTCTCAAAATTCTTGACAAAATACTGTGACACAAATCCCCCCCTCGGATTTCTGCAAATTCCGAGACCTCCTCTCCCCCCAAAATCTTGTCCAAATTTCGTTCTATTCACCATGACTGATAAGAACACTTTTCATCCTGCCCTCACAGTTTCTAACATCAAGAGTGTTCTTTCTATTGTTCTTGACCTAGAAAACGTCCAATATGGGACATGGGCGGAGTTATTCAAGATTCATGTCACAACACATCAAGTTCTCCACCACATCATTCCTCCGGCTACTACTACGGAGGGGGCTACGGAGACTGCAATGGAGGGTACTACAGAGGCGGTGTCCACCAGACGATCCAAAATCATGGGTCACGCTTGATGCAAAGATCTTCAGTGGATTTATGTCACTATCTCGCTTGACCTCTTACAGACGATTATGGAACCCAACTTCACAGCTATGGAGGCGTGGAATCGATTGCGTGACATATTCCAAGATAACAGTCATTCCGGGATTGTTACCTTGAACAGGAATTTTCTCAAGTCAAGATGGAGAATTTTTCAAACGTTTCGTCTTATTGCAAACACCTAAAGGACTTGGCGGATAAACTTCGCAATGTGGGTGCTCCTGTGAGCAATAGTAGCCTCGTCCTACAAATGGTTGCAGGCCTGTTTGAGGCCTATAATAGTGTTGCTTCAATTCTTCGTCAAAGTAACCCCCTGCCGGAATTTTACCAAGCACACTTCATGCTTACATTGGAAGAAGTAGGATTGGCTAAGAATGCGATTATTGGGGCTAGTCTTGTCGTCATGATGACTGAGTCCAATTTTTCTCCTTCCGATTCCACCAACTCGAGCCAAAATTGCAATAACGGTGGTGATAAAAAGGGGCAAAATAGGAAAAATAATGGCAAGAATCGCGGTAACACCAGCGAGCGATGGCGATGTGGCGATCAGCGATCGCATAAGCGTGGGGCAGCGATGGCGATGGGTCCCGATCCTGTCGCTCCGGTAGCCGCTGGCCGATTCATCGCGCGCTTTGGCCCATGGGCCGTTTGGCCCAATCGATGCAGGCGATTACTCGGTCGCTCGGGTTTCACACCATTTTATGGACCGACCCAGCAGTCCAGCATACTTGGGCCTCGCCCCCCTCAGACCCATCACGCAATGGGACCGACGCAGACCGACATTGAAGCTGCAATGCACACGCTTGGAATGACTCAACCAGACCCAAATTGGTACATGAACACCGGCGCCACCACCCATATGACATTTGACCAAGGTACTCTCTCGACTTATTCAAATTTGAGCAGTAATCGTGGTATAATTATTGGTAATGGGAATTCAACTCCAATTAAGGGTTATGGTCATAAAACTTTGTCCCCTCCTCATCCACCACTTGTCTTGAAAAATATCCTTCATGCCCCAAAATTAATTAAAAATTTGGTGTTTGTCCGTAAATTCACCACTGATAATTGGGTTTATATTGATTTTGATCCGTTTGGGTTTTCTGTGAAGGATTTAAGATGGTGAGTCCTCTCATGAGGTGTGACAGTAGGGGGGATCTTTATCCAATCACACCAAGTCTCGGTTTCTCGCGTCAGACCATGTCATCCACTTTTGCAGCTCTTGTGCCTTCCTTGTGGCATGCTCGTCTAGGTCATCTGGGATCGTCTATTTTATCTACTTTAGATAGAAATAAGTTAATTTCCTGTAAGGGTACGCGTAGTACTCCGACTTGTCAATCTTGTTCTCTAGGAAAAATTATTAAGTTGCCGTTTGTAGCTTCGAATTCTAATACTTCAATGCCATTTGATATTATTCATAGCGATTTATGGACATCTCCTATTCTCAGTTCTATGGGTCGTCGATATTATATTTTATTCTTAGATGATTATTCTAAATTTTTATGGACGTTTCCAATTGCGAAAAAATCCCAAGTTTTTTCCATCTTCGTAAAATTTAGAGCTTTCATTAGAACTCAATTCGAACGGGAAATAAATAA
The DNA here is from genome assembly GCA_029844215.1 of Przewalskia tangutica. NCBI lineage: Eukaryota > Viridiplantae > Streptophyta > Magnoliopsida > Solanales > Solanaceae > Przewalskia > Przewalskia tangutica. Next base: position 9,760,130 of record CM056738.1, read on the forward strand.
TATTCAATGTGATAATGACAAAGAGTATGACAATGGGGAGTTTCGGGAGTTTTGTGCTCAAAATGGGATAAATTTTTGTTTTTCTTATCCTCATACATCTTCACAAAATTGGAAAGCTTAACGTAAATTCGTATCATTAATAACATTATTCGCACCTTATTGGTTCATTCTTCTGTCCCTCCGTTGTTTTGGCATCATGCGCTACAAATGACTATAGATCTACTTAATACTCTTTCTTCTAAAGGTTTGACATATTTTTCCCCTCTTCAAGTTTTATACGATAAAACTCCTTCATATTCTCATCTTAGGGTCTTTGGATGCTTATGTTATCCACTGTTTTCATCCACCACAATTAACAAACTTCAGGCACGTTCTACCCCTTGTGTGTTTTTGGATTATCCGTCAAATCACCGTGGTTATAAATACTTTGATTTGTCATCTAAACGAATCATCATTAGTCGTCATGTTCTCTTTGATAAGTCCCAATTTCCATTTTCCAAAGTAGAAATACCCGTGTCTAGTTCGTATGATTTTTTGGATGATGATATCTCCCCCTATATTCTCCGTCATTTTTTGGATCTGTCCCAAAATTCGTCGTCAGCGTCGCGGCGCCTGCCATCCAGTGACCAACAAAATTTGACATCGTCGTCAGCCGCATGACCGCGATCGCGGCGCCTCGTGATAATTTCTAAAATGGGCGGCGGGCCAGCTGCTCTTGGCTAGTCCATGTCGTCTCCCAAAAAATTTCAAAATTCACCCAATCCAGCCCCGAGTCATGGTCCAATCACTCGCAGTCAACGGGGTATTTTTAAATCAAAAAGACATTTTAATTTAAATTCTAATGTTCTTAGGTCACCTTTACCCCGTAATCCTGTGTTTGCCTTAAATGACCCTAATTTGAAAATTGTCATGACCGATGAATATAATGCTCTTATTGATAATAAGACGTGGGAGTTGGTGCCCCGTCCATCTGGTATTAATATTATTCGGTCTATATGGATTTTTGCTTATAAGAAAAATTCTGACGGTTCATTTGCAAGGCATAAGGCTCGTCTTGTAGGTGATGGTAAGACTCAGCAGGTTAGTATGGATTGTGGTGACACGTTTAGGCCGGTGGTCAAACCGGCTACCATTCGCACTGTGTTCAGCATGGCTCTTTCAAAATCATGGCTCATTCATCAGCTAGATGTGAAGAATGTTTTCCTACATGGTGATCTCAAGGAGACAATGTATATGCATCAACCCTTGGGGTTAGGGATACTAGATATCCTAATCATGTCTGTTTGATGAAGAAGTCCTTGTATGGGGTTAAGCAGTCTCCACGGGCTTGGTATAAGAGATTTGCTGACTATGTTTCGACTATGGGTTTCTCTCTCACAGCAGGTCTGATAATTCATTATTCATATATCGTCGCGGTTCTTCGATGGCTTATATACTACTATATGTGGATGATATTATCTTGGTTGTCTCTTCTGATGCTTTGCGAAAGTCTATTATGACAATGCTCAGTTCTGAGTTTGCGATGAAAGACTTGGGCCCACTGAGTTATTTTTTGGGGATTGATGTCACTCGTTATGCAGGTGGATTGCTCTTATCACAGAGAAAGTATGCAGCAGAGATCATTGAGAGGGTTGGGATGTCATCCTGTAAGTCCACTTCTACTCCAGTTGATACTAAATCCAAGTTGGGTGTTGCAGCTGGCTCTCCCTATAAGGATTCAACCCGCTATCGTAGTCTTGCAGGTGCCCTTCAGTATCTTACGTTCACGCGACCTGATATTACATATGTCGTATAGCAGGTGTGTTTGTTTATGCATGATCTCAGGATTGAACATATGAATGCGCTCAAACGCATTCTTAGGTACATTCAGGGAACACTTGATTATGGCTTGCATTTGTATCCTTCGTCGACGTCTACACTTGTCTCCTATACAGATGCTGATTGGGGTGGTTATCCTGACACCAGACGGTCTACATCTGACTATTGTATGTTTTTGGGTAATAACTTGGTCTCATGGTCTTCCAAACGTCAATCCACGCTTTCACGTTCAAGTGCAGAGACCGAGTATCGAGGGGTAGCCAATGTGATTTCTGAGTCATGTTGATTACGCAATCTTCTTTTGGAGCTCCATTGTCCTATTCAAAAGGCTACCTTGATGTATTGTGATAATATAAGTGTCATCTACCTTTCTGGTAATCTTGTTCAGCACCAGCGCACGAAACATATAGAGATGGATATTCACTTTGTTCGAGAAAAGGTAGCTAAAGGACAAGTACGCGTCTGTCATGTCTCTTTCAGATATTCAATTGCAGACATCTTTACAAAGGGTCTTCCCTCAGTCCTTTTTGAAGATTTTAGAGACAATCGCGGGGGTGTGTTAAGCAGGGCCTAGCCCAGTCCGTATATTGCTCCTTGTCCAGTCTGTACCCCTTGTATATTATTTTATGGTAGTTTGTATATTAGTCTTATACCTTAATTAGGATTGTAATATTACCATAATTTTATAGTTAGTCTCCTTATAGAATAGGGATTTAGATGTAGAATAGGAAAATGAATATTGTAACTTGTATATATATGCGTTTCATCAATAAGAATAATCAAGAGATTTATTCTTTCATGCTCTAAGGGCCTATTTGGAAAGTCACCCAGGTAATTGGATTGGGTGTAATTACACAGTTTGACCTAATAATTACACAGTTAGGAGGAAATTGAGTGAAATTGAGAGGATGTAATTACACTCTCCAATTCTCAATGGTGGTTGAGAATTGAGTGTAATTACATCCTATAATTATAGAGTTACTTTTTAGTTTCTTCTTTTTTGTTTTACTTTATTTTATTTTCTTTTTAAATTTATTTATTATTTTTATTTCTTTTAAATTATTTTTATTTTTTAAAATATATTTTTCTTTTTATATTATTTATCTTTCATTTCCTTCTCAACCTTTACTTCTTGTGGTTCCACATAATTGCTCGTATTTTTTTATTTTTTTTATTTTATTCATTTAGCATAACTGTGTTATTATTCTAATTTTTGAAACTACACCTCTTAATATTAGAAATAATGAGTTATTAACAAACTTGGCATATAATGAGTGACGTTATTAAAGTAGAATTTCGTTGTAAATGACGTTATAGATTTATATTTTCTCTTTCTTTTGAATTATTTACTTAAGTTATGTTAAAACTTATTTATGTAATGTTGGAATTTGACATAAGAGTATGATGTTAAACTTCTTTTTTTGATTTTGAATTTAGGTTATATTTTTTATTTTAATTTATTTGCATTAGTACTATTGACTTGTTATTTCACATTGGATGTTGTTTATTTTTTTCACTTAAAGTTGATAGATTTTATTTTTATCAAACATTTGAATAATGTTATGGCATTTCATTTATAAATATTATTTTTTAGTGAAACATCCAATCCATGATGTTCTCACAAAAAAAAAGTCTTGCTTTTACGTTTTATAATTAATTAAAATTAAAATATTATTAATTTGAAATATATATATATATATATATATCAAATATTTTTTACAATATTCATTACAAATATATAATTATTAAATAATATATTTTCAAGAAATAATGTGTTATTAAATAACTAATTTAATATCATTTATAAAGGCACATATTTTTTAATTATTAATTTTAAATTTTATGTAAATTAAACTAACTGTGTAATTACACTAGTGCAACCAAAAAACACGCTTGTAATTACACTGTAATTACATCATTTCAAACAAACAAGTTGTTGTAATTACTACCCTAGTAATTAAAAATGAGAAAAATGACTTTCCTAATGGAAGAAAAATGACTTCCCTAATGGAAGTAGGAAAAACAAGTTTCATAAGTAGCATTCATTCATTCCCTTCCTCCAACACACCCAATCCCACCCCGACCCCCACCTCCATCACCCCCACACTCCTACCCCCTACCCCACATCCATGATGTTTGCCTAGATTTTTATATAAATGCTTTTAAGATTACCAATACTAGAAAATAAGTAACAAAATCATACATTTTCCTTCATACCAAACACACCCTAAATCTCTCATTTATTCATATGTGGACATACAAGTCCCCAATTAGAAGAAAACAAATATCATTATAAACACCATACTTAATGTAACTAAGCTTTAATCCTAAGCTAAAACAAGCTATATAGTACTAAAAAGGAGAGGCACCAACATCTTTCCGAAAACATTTGCTAAAGAGACAATAAAAATGTGCAAAAAGCATTCCGAACTTAGTAAATGTTGTGAGCTTATACTAGTAAGAGTTAACATTCCTCATCCTACATTTGGAAACAAATTAATGACCTGCTGAGATAACCTGAGAAGTTACAACAACAACAACAAGAAGTACGCCTTAGTCCCAAAACAAGTTGGGTCGGCTATATAAATCCTCATTTCTTCATTTAAGTTCATATCATACGATCATCATACTTGTTAAATGGGTTGGTATCGAACAACAGCCCATCACGGGCAGTGGAAGTATATTAGGACAGCTCAATATTTTGTATATTAGGAAAGTATATTGTAATATAATTAGACTTGTACTATTACCATAATTATATAGTTAGTCTCCAAATAGAATAGAGTTTTAGATGTATAATAGGAAAAGGATTTTCATATATGTAACTTGTATATATACCCCATTCATTTTTTAGAATAATCAAAAGATTATTTCTTTCATGGTATCAGAGGTCTAGGTTCTTCTCCTTGCTTTCGCAAAATTTTCTCTTCCTCTTGATTTCCGTGCAAATCCCTACCCCACCCCCCCACCCTCGGTTTCTTCATACCCGAGACCCTCCCCCTAAAATTTTCTTGTCCAAATTTTGTTCTCTTCATTATGACTGATAAGAACATATTTTACCCTACCCTAACGGTTTCTAACATCAAGAGCGTTTTTCCTATTATTTTTGACCTAGAAAACGTACAATATGGGACTTGGGCGGAATTGTTTAAAATTCATGCGATGGCACATCAAGTTCTTCGCCACATAATCCCTCCGGCTTCTAATACGGAGGGTCCTTCGGATCCTAATACGGAGGGGGTGCCCACCAAAGAGGATGATCCAAAATTATGGGTCACTTGATGCAAAAGTTCTTCAGTGGATTTATGTAACTATCTCCCTGGACCTCGTACAGACGATTATGGAACCTAACTTTTCCGCTATGGAGGCTTGGAATAGATTACGTGATATATTCCAGGATAACAGTCAGTCATTCCCGCATTGTCACCCTTGAACAGAAATTTCTCAAGTCGCTATGGAGAATTCCAAATGTTTCCTCTTATTGCAAACGACTCAAGGATTTGGGAAATCAACTTCGCAATGTGGGTACTCCTGTTAGCAATAGCCGTCTCGTTCTATAGATGGTTGCAGGCCTGTCTGAGGCCTATAACGGTGTTGCTTCGATCCTTCGTCAAAGTAACCTTCTTCCGGAATTCTATCAAGCCCGCTCCATGCTTACGTTGGAAGAAGCCGTTTTGGCTAAAAAGGCGGCTACCGGTACTAGCTCTGTTGTCATGATGACGTCCTCCACAAATTCTCCAAGTTTCGATGATCATTCAGACCAAAATCGTACCCACGGTGGTGGCAAATATAATCGTAAAAACAACGGAATAAATCACGGGGGCAAACGCGGCGGCAACGGGAACGTTAGCCAAAACAATGGGGCGATCCACGGCGATGGGCTCATGGAAGTGAAGTGGGGCGTGGTCGTGGCCCAACAACCCTATTTTCGAGTCCAGGCCAAGGCGCCGATGGTGGACCGTCTCCTTCGAGCCAGCGGTTTTGGTACAACATCGGCGGCTCTGATGGAATTCTTGGGGCTCGGCCCACACAAGCATTCTCGGCAGTAGGATCCACACAAACTGACATTGAAGCCGCGATGCACAAACTTGGATTGACTCAACCCGACCCGAATTGGTACATGGACACCGGTGTCACTACACACATGACCTCCGATCAAGGTACTCTCTCGTATTATTTTAATTTGAGCAGTAATCGTGGTATAATTATTGGTAATGATAATTCAATTCCAATTTCGGGTTATGGTCATAAAATTGTGTCTCCCCTCATCCACCACTTGTCTTGAAAAATATCTTTCATGCCCCAAAATTGATTAAAAATTTAGTGTATGTCCGTAAATTCACAACTGATAAGTGGATTTCTGTTAATTTTGATTCTTTTGGGTTTTCTGTGAAGGATTTCAAAACAGGGAGTCCTCTCATGAGGTGTGATAGTAGGGGAGATCTTTATCCAATCACACCAAGTCATGGTTTCTCGAGTCAAGTCATGTCTTCAACTTTTGCAGTTCTTGCTCCTTCCTTGTGGCATGCTCGTCTAGGTCATCCTGGATCATCTATTTTGTCTGTCTTAGATAAAAACAATCTTATTTCTTGTAAGGGTACGCGTAGTACTCGAAATTGTCAATCTTGTTCTTTAGGAAAAATTGTTAAGTTGTCATTTGTAGTCTCTAAGTCTCATACTTTAATGTCCTTTGATATTATTCATAGTGATTTATGGACGTCTCATGTTCTGAGTTCTATGGGCCATCGGTATTATGTTCTATTTTTTTATGATTATTCTAAATTTTTATGGACTTTTCCAATAGCGAAGAAATCTCAAGTTTTTTCCATCTTCTTGAAATTTAGAGCACTCATTAGAACTCAATTCGAGCAAAAAATAAAAAAAATATTCAATGTGACAGAATATGACAATGGGGAGTTTCGGGAGTTTTGTACTAAAAAATGGATCAATTTTCGTTTTTCTTGTCCTCATACGTCTTCACAAAATGGGAAAGCCGAACGTAAAATTCGTACCATTAATAACATTATCCGCACTTTATTGATCCATGTTTCCGTACCCCGTTCTTTTGGCATCATGCTCAACAAATGGCTACATATGTTCTTAACATTCTTCCTTCCAAAGGTTTGACATATTCGTTCTCTCTTCAAATTTTATATAATATGACTATTTCGTATTCACATCTTAGGGTCTTTGGGTGCTTGTGTTATCCACTTTTTCCGTCCACCACAATTAAAAAACTTCAGGTCCGTTCTACCCTTTGTGTTTTTTGGGTTATCCGTCGAATCATCGTGGTTACAAATATTTTAATTTATCATCTAATAAAATTATCATTAATCGCCATGTTATTTTTTATGAATCCTAATTTCTGTTTGCTAAGGTCAATAGTCTCGTGTCTAGTTCGTATAATTTTTTGTACGATGATATATCCCCGTATATTATTTACCATTTATCGAATATGTCCCGCACCCCGAATCTGCTAGCGGGCCCACTGCCCGCTGGTCCTCTCTTACTGTTGTCACGGGTCCAACAACTGGGCCAAAGTTCGCCCGATTCGATCCTCAATTCGGTGGCCGCCAGCCCAACAGCAGCGGTTCTGTATCCGATTCACGGGCGGCCAGCTGCATCTTATGCTAGCATGTCACGTGTCCCGAAAATTCTCAAAATTCACCCAACTCTGCCCCGAGTCATGGTCCAGTCACCCGAAGTCAATGGGGTATTTTTAAACCAAAAAAACATTTTAATTTAAATTCAAATGTTCTTAAATCACCACTACCCCGTAATCCTGTGTCTACTTTGAATGACCCGAATTAGATTGCTATGACTGACGAATATAATGCTTTCATTGATAATAAGACGTGGGAGGTAGTACCCCGTCCATCTGGTGTTAATATTATTCGGTCTATGTGGATCTTTGCTCATAAAGACAATTTTGACGGTTCATTTGCGAGGCATAAAGCTCGTCTTGTAGGTGATGGTAAGACTCAACAGGTTGGAGTAGATTGTGGTGAGACATTTAGCTCAGTGGTATTCGCACTGTGCTCAGCTTGGCTCTTTCGAAAGCATGGGTCATTCATCAGCTAGACGTGAAGAATGCTTTCTTATATGGTGATCTCAAGGAAACAGTTTATATGCATAAACCTTTGGGGTTTAGGGATCCCAAATACCCGCATTATGTTTGTTTATTAAAGAAGCCCTTATATGGGCTTAAGCAATCCCCAAGGGCTTGGTACAAGAGGTTTGCAGACTTTGTGTCGACTATTGGTTTCTCTCACAGTAGGTCTGGTAATTCATTGTTCATATATCGTCGTGGTTCGTCATTGGCTTATATACTCTTATATGTGGATGATATTATCTTGACTACTTTATCTGATGCATTACGTCAGTCTATCATGACAATGCTTAGTTCTAAGTTTGTTATGAAAGACTTGGACCCTTGAGTTATTTTTTGGGGATTGCTATTACTCGTCATGCAGGTGGATTGTTCTTATCACAGAGTAAGTATGCAGTTGAGATCATTGAGAGGGCTGGGATGTCATCCTGTAAGTCCACTTCCACTCCAGTTGATACTAAACCCAAGTTGGGTGCTGCGGCAGGCTCCCCATATGAGGATCTGACTCATATCGTAGTCTTGCAGGGGCCCTTCAGTATCTTACGTTCACGCGACCGGATATTACATATGTTGTACAGCAGGTGTGTTTGTTTATGCATGATCCCAGGATTGAGCACATGAATGCGCTCAAACGCGTTATTAGGTACATCCAGGGAACACTTGATTATGGCTTGCATTTATATCCATCGTCGACATCCACACTTGTCTCGTATACAGATGTTGATTGGGTGGGTGTCCTGACACCAGACGGTCTACGTCTGGCTATTGTATGTTTCTTGGTAATAACTTGATCTCATGGTCTGCAAAACGTCAGTCAACGTTGTCACGTTCTAGTGCAGAGGCCGAGTATCGAGGGGTAGCCAATGTGGTCTCCAAGCCATGTTGGTTACATAATCTACTATTAGAACTTCATTGTCCTATTGAGAAGGCTATCTTGGTTTATTATAATAATGTTAGTGCCATCTACCTTGCTGGGAATCCGGTTCAGCATCAGCGCACTAAACTTATTAAGATGGACATTCATATTGTTAGAGAGAAGGTAGCTCGTGGACAAGTACGCGTCTGTTATGTCCCTTCCAGATATCAAATTGCAAACATCTTTACAAAGGGTCTTCTCTCGGTCCTTTTTGAAAATTTTAGAGACAGTCTCAGCGTACGAAGACCGTCCGCTATGACTGCGTGGGTGTGTTAAATGGGCTGGTATCGAACAACAGCCCATCACGGGCAGTGGAAGTATATTAGGACAGCTCAATCTTTTGTATATTAGGAAAGTATATTGTAGTATAATTAGACTTGTACTATTATATAGTTAGTTTCCAAATAGAATAGGGTTTTAGATGTATAGTAGGAAAATGATTTTCATATATGTAACTTGTATATATACCTCATTCATTAATGAGAATAATCAAAGAATTATTTCTTTCAATGCTAAATAAAATAAAAGTGAAAACTAAGAACTTAAAAGGATGCAAAAGTCAAAAGATCAAACTAAAATGACTGAAAATAAAATCACACCTCACCAAACAGCATATCCCTATTCCTCTTGAGAAGCTCCAAAGCCTACAAGAAAAGATATACAATTTTGAACCCTATATATATCATAAGTTATAAAAATAAAAATAAAAAAAGAGCTGTCGGTCCTCTATTGTACACAGTCTTATTCTGCATTTCTGCAAGAGGCTGTTTTCACGGTTTAAACCAAAGACCCGGTCACACGACAACTTTACTAATTACGCCAATGATCCGGGGAAGGGCCAGACCATAAGGGTCTACTGTACACAGCCTTACTCTCCGGTATTTTTGCAAGAGGTTATTTCCACAGCTTAAATCAGTGATCTTCTGGTCATATGACAACAATTTTACTAGTTATATCAAGACTCCTTCTATATACATTACAAGTATAACAAGAAAATTGGGTAAAAGCAAAACAAAAAAAAGACTAACTCTTTTTATTTGAGAAACGTATTCAAGTGATTCAGGATCTGGGTCGTCGTCGTCATCATCATCTTCTTGAGTAACAGTAGAGATATCACTTTCTTCCTCATTGGTGGTCAATTGGGTATTTTCTTTATTCACAAATAAAGAACTGTGACTACTCCTTTTAAGACCAAAATTTTGCAAATATGAGGTAGATAAAAGGCGTTTATCATGAGTAATAATGGGTAAGAAGGGAATGGAGCAAAGTTTGCAGTGTGAAGAGGATAACAAGAATAGAGATGATGGCAGTTGAAGCGCCATTGGAATGGGAGATATTTACTTGGGATAAAGCATTTGCTTGCGGTTAAGAGCTAACTGAAATGAAAGGATAATAGGATAACATCAAAATATTCATTAATTATTTCCTTCCTATGGTCTTATAGTTTCATATGACAAATTTAATGACATATTTTCTTAACCCAATCAATTTTGTCATTTGGGAGTAAAAGGCGAAATCCCTCGTCGCGGGCCCACCCTCCGAATTCGATTGGTGGAGAAAGGTAAATCGTAGTCTTCATGGCGTTAGGTGGGAGACAGCGGTCTAGTCTTGAAGTCATCCTCACAAAGGAGAATGAACTTCATACTTGCATTATCATTTCGAGCACTTTTCTTGAAAGAATCTGCCATCCTTGGAATCAATCGAATTCTGTGCGGGTAATTTTGTCATTCTTTATTATGCCAGATGAGTTTTCTTTGCTATCCTTTTTAATTTTTAGAATATTATATTATTATATTTTTTTACATGGCTATGATTTTTTACAAATTGTAAATAGGTGAATAATGAGTTTATATGTAGATATATATTCTCCTTATTTTCTGGTTATTTTATGATAATACATTGTTCTTGGGATATTGTTACGATATCTATTTGTGTTATTCTCTTCTTCTTTCTTTTTTGATATGTAATTGGTATGAACTTTCTTGAATGGAAAGTGTAATCACTATTTTTCAAACTCAACAGATTTTTCTCTTTTACGTTAGGTGTGTTCTTTTGGACTATCCTTTCTATTTTCTTTTTAATTTCTAAAATATTATATTGTTATACTTTATACATGATTGTGATTTATTTTTATTTTTCAGATTAGAAATAAGTGAGTTAAAGGGTTTATATGTGAATACTAACATTCTTCTTTTTTTCGGTGATTTTATGATAATATTAATTTTGGCGTATTACTATGATTTCTATTTGTGTTATTCTCTCTTTATTTTTGATCTCTAATTGATATGATTTTTTCTTGGATTGGAAGCAGTAATCACTATTTTCTTGTTCCACTCTCATTTTTTTTTAAATTTCTAAAACATTATATTGTTATACTTTCTACACGATCTAAAAAGATGAAAGTCATTCATCTTATTAGGAGGTTGGTGGAGCAGTATAGAAAGAGAAAGAGAGACTTACATATGGTTTTCATCGACCTCGAGAAGACATACGACAAAGTCCCTAGGGAGGCTCTATGGAGATGTTTGGAGGTTACAGGTGTACATGTGGCGTACACTAGGGCGATCAAGGATATATATGATGGAGCCAAGACTAAGGTACGGACAGTATGAGGAGACTCGGAGCACTTTCCTGTGATGATGGGGTTGCACCAGAGATCAGCTTTTAGCCCATTCTTATTTGCCTTGGTGATGGATGGACTGATGCGACAAATCCAAATGAGGTGACATGGTGTATGTTATTCGTAGACGACATAGTCCTGATTGATGAGACTCGCAGCAGAGTGAGTCTAAAGGGTCCAAGCTGAGTAGGACCAAGACAGAATACTTGGAGTGCAAGTTTAGTAACAGGAGCGACCATGAGACAGACATGGAGGTGAAACTTGGTATTCAGGTCATCCCAAGGAAATGAAACTTCAAGTACATCGGGTTTATTATCCAATGGAATTGAGAGATTGATGACGATGTCACACATCGTATTGTATCAGGATGGATGAAATGGAGGCTCGTATCTGGAGTCTTGTGCGATAAAAATGTGTCTCCAAAACTTAAAGGCAAGTTTTATAATGTGGTGGTTAGATCGATTATGTTGTATGTGGTGGAGTGTTGGCCAGTCAAGACTTTGCACATCTTAAAGATGAAAGTTGTGGAGATGAGGATGTTGAGATAGATGAATGTGTATACAAGGAGGGATGGGATTAGTAATGAGGATATCCGACACAGAGTAGGAGTGGTCTCGGTGGAGGATAAGATGCGAAAAGCGAGATTGAGATGGTTTGGGCATGTGTGGAAGATAAGATGCGGAAAGCGAGATTGAGATGGTTTGGGCATGTGCATAAGAGAGACACACATGCCCCAGTACGGAGGTGTAAGAGGTTGACTATGGACGGGTTCAGGAGGAGTAGAGGTAGGTCAAAGAAGTATTGGGGAGAGGTGATTAGACGGGATATGGCGCAGGTGCAACTTACTAAGGACATGACCTTAGATATGGGGTTGTGGAGACACGAATTAGAGTAGAATGGTAGTAGGTAGTTGAGCGTAGTTCTATTTACGCTTACAAACTGGTAGTTTTAGTGTTATTATTGTAGGACTGTTTAGCCTATCATACTAGTAGGCGCAATATTTCTTTATAGTCTCATGTCGTTTGATTTCTGCTGTTATGTGTTTTTAGTGTACTTTGTTTATCTTATTTACCTGAGTTAGTTACTGCTTCTTTTTTACCATCATTTTCATACTGTTTTACATTTCTTGTCCGGGATTGACCGTTTCTCTTGCTTTGCTGGTGCTTTTGCTTGTCTTGAGCCGATGGTCTTTCGAAAATAGTTGTTCTACCTACCAAGGTAGAGGTAAGGTCTGCGTACACTTTACCCTTCTCAGACCCCACCTTGTGAGATTTCACTGGGTATGTTGTTGTTGTTATGAAATTTTTGTATAGTTTCGATGATTTTGAGAATGGAAAAGATGAGTAGCTTTAAAGTGGAATTATTGGTTATAAAGAGTGTGATGTTTCAGTGAAAGAAGAAAAAAAAGGTAAATATTGAATGGACGAGGAAACAAGAAAGAAAATAAAAGAGGAGAAAAGATAAAAACAAGCAAAGATAAGGCAAAACTTAATCTACGAGATTTCGTTTGTTGTTGTTTTCTTAATTTATTAAAAGTATTTTTTCTCATAGAAAAAGAGATATTAGCTAAATTTATTATTACTTATATTTTGGACTGCGAAAAGCACTCTAAATGAAATTCTATTCTAAGAGTTTATACTTCTTGGATCGATGTTTAAAAGAGGAAAAAGATAAAATTGATGATGAGAAAAGATTAAACTTTTTAATTAAATTGTAATTTTTGAAAGGTAGAGTAGACAAGTTAGATAGATACTTAATGTATATTAGATGAACAAAGAAAAACTATATTTAAAGTTTATAAGCATATGAACATAAAGATATTGAAACCCCTAAAATAAAATGAACAAGGTAAAATTACATTTAATCGATGTTCCACCTATATAGATTATATTAATATATAAAATTCAACTATTTTTGGAAGAATAAAAACCATAATTGTTAAAAAAAAAGAATAAAACTAAGTAACAATAATCTAATCCATTTGATTTTGAAGACAAGTTTTAAAATATTTTGAATATTCAGATATTAAAAAAAATATTTCATAAAATATAATAAGAATTTTAGAATCACGCAATGCACGAACCTATTCACTAGTATGTAATTAAGCTCAACATTTTATAAATTTTTTCCTTCATTTCCTTTTTTTTTTTACTTGCTCTTGATATTGTAATCTTTCATCTCCATTTGGACAATTTTATGTAAAACTTCAGGGTTAAGTCAAAATTCAATTATGAATTTTTCATCTAATCCTACTTGGGGGGGGGGGGGGTGTGAATTATTGGAATAAAAGAATATGGAGATTGAAAAGCGGCTTAGATTTTTTTGGGGAGAAGAATTTTTATCGGGAGGAATAATGTTTCATAATAATATTTCAAGTTCATTGTCTTCTCCACACCGACTCAACGACTCCATTCTCCCGCCCGCCACCTCATCCCACCCTCATAATATTTTACTAAATTATATATAAATATTATTGGACTCAATGTCATTTGACATTTCTGTTTGAGCAGCTAAAAAGGTTTACTCCACTCTTAATTACTTGAAACTTTTATGAGAAATTTTTTAGAGCGTGATGTTAGCATAGTTGTTTATATTCCGTCAGATATATTTTAATATGAGTTTATGATGATTTAAAGGATTCTACAAACATCAGTATTTCAGGTATGAAACTCACAAAATAATAATAGCGATTTCTTTTATCCTATTCACCTTTTTTCTTTTTTCCTGCAACTATCTAATTTTAACCTTCTCAATTTTTTGTTAATGCAATCATCGTCCGAGAGAAAAACAAATGCGAGGCAAAAAATATTTCTAAACTATTTGAAATAGATCAACTTTACTGTCCATTACGTTTTGACTCAAGAATGCTTTCACTATTATGTTTTTGGCCCAAAAATACCCTCCGACTGCCAAATAACTTAAATATGCTTCCTACTAACGATTGCTCTAAAACAAGAGAAAATGAGATAATTTTACCCTCGAACTATTCGAAATGAGGCAATTTTTCCAAACAGATCCTTAATTAGATTTAGGTCTTCATTCCCTAGTACGGTGTACAACATGTATTGATGTACCTAAGTGAAGGTTGCTAGACTGTAATACCCGCATGTTTCAATTTACTTGAATTTATTTGATTGGATACGGAGTTTGAGAAAAAAAAATTAAAAAAAAAAATTGTGATCTTAATATGTAATATTATTTGATTGGCTATATTTTTTTTAAAATTTATGGTCTTAAAAATATCATATGTGGCTATAAAATATTTCCCTGAAGAATAAAATGAGAAGTTTGAATTAAATAGTTTCCAAATTTTAAAAAGATGATTCATTTAAAAACAAAGCACAAAAAAAATAGTTCACATAAAATTAGAACGGTGGAAATTTGATATGTGCACGCACATATATAATAGTAGTATGGTATTTGTTGGAAATTTATTAATGTGAAATCAAGCATGTCGAAAACATCGTTTTCACACACGTACACATATTGTACCGAGGATAGTATATTTTATTATTGAAAGAGATATTGGTACGTAAGTAAAATGTTTGAGACATAGAATGATGGACGGTCATTGGCCAAATGATGAGTGTTCCACGTTGGCAAATGAAGGAAGAAGTGTGCATCGTGTAAAGAAGAAACGGGGTCGGAAAGGGCCGCGGAGCCGAGAAGGGTCGTGACGCCACCTCGGCACCGGGGAGCGCGGCGACGCAAATTCCGGCCGAAGTTACTGGAGCCGCAGTGCCGCGGCGCTACCCAGGCAGAAAGTCTGAAACAAAAATCTGATTTATGGAGACGTTTAGGCTGCCCTCAATGTCATTCATTCCATCATTATTCAACCATTATTTGGCTGATAAATGGGTGTCATTACTTGGACAATTCATTGTTATTATATGGGTGATTCAATACCATTACTTGACTTTTGAAGAGACAAATCTTACACTATAAATTGAGGAACTTTTAGGCTAATTAAAAGCCGAAACAAAGGAAAAATATCGGCATGTAACTGAGAAAAATGGGATTCGGTCAACCCTTTGGCTCAATTGTTTAAACACTTTTCTGAACTTCAGAAAATCTTCTTCCTCTCTAGCATTCTTTCAATACTCAAAGTTCTTCAAGAGAAACACTTGAGTTTCCTTTGCTCAATTGTGTTGGCAGCTATTTTATTTTTGAAGACTATTGCCTAACAACGTAAAAGGATATATACAAGGCAATCTTGTCTTAAAGACAGAGTTCCATCACTCGACTCAGCAAGTATTTTTCCTAACAGTTTTAAGAAAGATTGTATTAGTACTTAGTGAAAATGACTGGACAAGAACAATTTATTTCTGAATCTGCTGCTGTTACTCAAGGCAATACTTTTGTCTATCCCTCTGTTGCTGCTCCTTAAGGAAATACTTTTGCCCCTCTCTCTTTTGCTGCTCCTCAAGGCAATACCTATGCATTCCCACTGCTGCACAAGGGACAACCAATGGTTTTCTTGCTACTCAAGGGAATGTCAGAAATCCTCCACCTGTCGGGTTTTACCATGAACGCCTTGAAAAGTTCATGATCATTGATTTCAAATTATGGCAACAGAAAAATGTTATTTTTCTAACCGTAATGGGAGTGACACGCTATGTTACAGAAGACTTGCTAACACAGGAGTTGGTGCGGACCCTCAGTCTATTGATACGACTGAAGGGGGCCAAGGTTCCCAGGCTCGCCTGGAAATGACTCTTGATGCATGGACATATAATGATTTCATGTGTAAGAACTACATCATGAACTGCTTGTCAGACCCGTTCTACACAGTGTATTGCATCATAGGCTCCGCCAAAGAGTTGTGGGTGAATCTTCAGAAGAAGTACAACGCACAGGATGCAGGTATAAAAAAGATTCATCGTTGGAAATTCCTGAAATTTCAAATGGTGGATCGCAAGACATTGATGTCTCAAGTCCAGGAGTTCCAAATGATTCTACATCGCCTGGATTTGGAGGGTATGAAATCAAATGAACAGTTTTTTGTTGCACCACTGATTAAAAAATTGCCTTCCTCTTAGAGTGAGTTTATGCGTTACTTAAAACTCAAAATAAAGGAAATGACCTTTGAAGAGCTTATTATCAAACTCCAAATTTAGGAAGATAATAAAAAGTCACTGCCTAAGGGAAAGCAATCCGCTGAGACCAAGGCAAATTTGGTTGATGCCAAAGGGAACCCAAGCAAGAAGCGCAAGTTCCAGAAAGATGACAAGACCCAGACAGTGGTGAAGTTCAAGGAAAACTATCACCACTGTGGAAAAGCTAGTCACATGATCAAGGACTGTCGCAAGCTTCAGGTGGAACAGAGTCAGAAGGCCAAAGAAAAGGCCAAAGGAAAAGCAAAGGCCAACGTCGTCGAGGACACGCTTCTTGACGACATGATTAAGGAGTTTCCTGCGGCGGTGCTAGAAAAAAATCTGGTAGAGAATGCCAAACAATGGTGGATGGACACGGGTGCTATCCGTCACATCTGTTCCAATAGAGATGCCTTCTCCACGTATACACCAGTTACATATAAAAAGTTGTTCATGGGTAACAATGTTTCATCTGACATGCTGGAGGTAGGAAAGGTGGTGCTGAAGATGACTTCTGGCAAAGAGCTCACTCTAAAGAAGGTGATGCATGTCCTTGAGATTAGAAAAAATTTAATTTCAGGTCTTGTATTTGTTAATGTTGGTTTTAGGCTAGTATTTGAGTCCAACAAATTTGTAATCACCAAAAAATGGAACCTTTGAGGGAATGGGCTTCGTATGTGAAAGACTCTCAAGGTTAACGCCATGTTAGTCATACGTTCAAGCAATAAAAGTGAAGTTTCTTCTTACTTGCTTGAGTCCTCTAATTTATGGCATTATAGATTAGGACATGTGAACTACAAATCCATTCAAAGGTTGGTAAAGTTAGAGTTGTTTCCATCTATCGATGTAAACTTTCAACATAAGTGTGAGGTGTGCGTAGAGACAAAACTCACTAAGACTCCCTTTAGATCCGTCGAAAGGGATACCGCTCCTCCAGAACTTGTTCACACAGATATATGTGATTTAAAGTTTGCACAAACTAGAGGGGAAACAAGTACTTTGTGACATTTGTAGATGATAACACAAGGTATTGTTACCTTTATTTGTTTAAAAGTAAGGATGAAGCCATTGAAGCATTCAGACGCTACAAAGTAGAAGTTGAAAACTAATTAAACGTACGAATTAAATCAATTCATAGCGATAGAGAGGGAGAATACGTAGTGCCATTTGAGGAATATTGTGTCCAAACAGTCATTGTTCATCAAATGACGACTCCATACTCATCTTAGTCGAATGGTGTCGATGAACACAAGAACCGTACATTGAAGGAAATGATGAATGTCTTGATAATCAATTCCGGTCTTTCGCAAAACATGTGGGGAGAAGTTGTCCGTACTACTAATACAATTCTTAATAGAGTCTCACATAAGGGTAAGGACAAAACTCCATACGAGTTATGTAAGGGAAAGAACCCCACCTACAAATATCTGAAGGTGTGGGGTTGTTTGGCAAAGGTTGAAGTACCTAAGCCAAAGTAGGTCAAGATTGGACCTAAAACTGTAGATTGCATTTTCATCGGATATGCAAATAATAGTAGTGTTTATCACTTCTTAGTGCATAAGTCAGATGTACCAAATATCCATGAGGGTACGATCATGGAATCAGGGAATGCCCAATTCTTTGAGGATACTTTTCCTACAAAGGAAAGAGACATAACCTCTCGCAAACGAAGTTATGAACAAAACTCTCAGGAACCAGGAGTCGTTGACTGCCCGGACTTAGATGGTTCAGATCTAGTGGACTCCGAAATGGTTGAATGTTCGGAATCTAGTGTTCCAGATTCTCAGAACTTGGAGACTCCAGAGATGGAACCAAGACGAAGTAAAAATGTTAGGAAGGATAAATCATTCAGTCCTGACTTTATAGCTTATATGGTTCACAATGAACCACGGATAATTGTTTAAGCGTTGTCAACTCCAGAAGCTCTGGAAAGAAGCTATTGAGAGTAAAATAGACTCCATCTTGCAAACCCATACTTGGGAGTTGGTTGGTATTCCTCCGGGAAATAAACTCTTAGGTTGTAAGTGGATACTCAAATGGAAGTAACAAGTAAATGGGTCTATAGACAAGTACAAGACCAGGTTGGTAGTCAAGGAATATCGACATAATAAAGGCCTTGACTATTTTGACACGTACTCCCCGATGTCTAAAATAACATCCATACGAGTATTCATTGGGATCGCAATGTTCCCTGACCTTGAGATACATCAAATGGATATTAAAACAACCTTCCTAAATGGTGATTTAGAAAAAGAAATTTATATGGAACAACCCGATGGGTATGTGGTTCCAGGGCAAGAGAAGAAAGTATGTCGACTTGTCAGATCTCTGTACGGGCTGAAACAGGCCACGAGGCAATGTCACGAAAATTCGACATGTTGATCATAGGGAGTAGTCCTAGTTTGATCCTAGAGACTAAAATATGTTGAAACAATTTTTCGACATGAAGGATATGGGTATTGCAGATGTCATCTTAGAGATCAAAGTCTCTAAGACGTTTGACGGACTGGTCTTATCGCAATCTCACTACATCGAGGATGTGTTGAGAAAGTTTGAGATGTTCGACAGTTCGTTGATGAAGTCACCACTGGATATGAATCAGAAAATTGATAAAATCATGGTGCGTTTGTATGCTATGAGTGATATGTTGTCACGACCCGACCTCGGACCCGTGACTGGTGCCTTACCCCGGGCACCCTTGTGATACAACATCAGAGAAAACCAGCGGAAAATAAACTCACAACAAGAAACCATATATAATATAAAGCAGGCTAACCCAAAATGGCTACCTTTAAATATAACAAAATCGAGCTACATCCTTAACAACCCAATTTATAACAGACTACAGCACTTCTAAGAATGTGTAACCACTATGACGGGACAGGCTCGCCATACCCTGAATGTACATACTATCTACAACATCAGGGAGAACCGTACCAAAAATCAAGCCTCCGAAGAAGTGGAGCTTCTGACACCTGAGCAAAGATCCTAAGAATGAGGATCCACCATCCGCTACTCCCTACCACAGATTTAACGCAGCCCCGGCGAAGGGGTCGCATACACATGTACAAGTATGTAAAGCGGAAAATACTGTAATAATATCATAAGTCTAAAATAAGCTGGAGTCATGGAAGAAAATCAAATTACATTGCACTGTGCCTTACTAACAATGAGAGTAACAAGTATAAACTTTACTGCATAACAATAGGAGGCTCATGATCAAAACAGGGTCCCTCGCCCGTAGTATCATTAAGCAATCCTACTCCTGGGACTATTTCACCCGCATAGGTCCTGTGGACCCGCATGAGGTTGTCACGCAAGCTAGAATAATTAACTTAATGAGAAGCAAATTTCTAGTGTTGAACTATTTTCTAATAGCGACTTAAAGCTTAGGCTATTCTAAATATATTAATGTTAGAGTAATGTTAGACAAGTAATTACAACAAATGAATGGGGAAAGGATATGAATTAATAAGGATGACTCGAAGAATGGCGATGTCCTTTCACCGCGGTTTGGAATTTTTCTATGCGAGGTGGATGTACATAAATGCGGGCCTTCATTTGAAGTAGCTCAAGATGAGTCTCGCCATGAGACTCTTTGTTGCTCCGATGCATTTCATGTAAAAAAAAAGAAAGATTAGGATTAATATACACTCAAGGCCATATTAATAATGCAAATAAGATGACACATTACAGGTACCAACAATACATTTCAACCAAATATGACCCTTAGTAGACAATGTACACATCCTATAAGCTTCGATTCCCTTTTACGATGCATTCTCCATTAAAACCAACTCAAACTGACTTATGACAGCATACCACTAACTATGATAGACTCTGTAATCCCAAATGAGCTCCTAAATTATTTTTACATGATACTAGTTTAAACCAGGCATGCAAAAGAGTCTTGTCCTTTACTTAAACATGTGAAATAATCAATTAGTTACTCTGGCAGTCAGGTAAGAACAAATAGAAGGTTAAAACAGATCCAAGACAAAATAGCACATACTCATAACACGCTATTTAGGCATGTGTTCCACTGACAAGAATTAAGACACTTCCTATTCTTAGATGAGATATTTTTAAGTGATTTATTAAGTCCTGCCATCCAAATCAGCTTTCTACACTAGATTACGCTTATACATACCGACCACACGAAACATGGTTGTGAGTTCAACATGGGATACTACTATGACCAACACGGCAGAGGCTAGTTCAAATAGTGCAAAATATATAACGCAAGTAACACATGACAACAAAGCATACAAGCATGATACCAAATGACCTAGATGACTTATGTATACATCAACTTAGACTAGTATGTCTAACAATATCCCAAGTAGATTTTCCGATACGAGAATGGGCGGTGGTATGATTGTGCATAGTACTAGACCGCGTCGTAAGATACGATATGCGCATACGGTCGATTTAGCATTACAAGCGCTTTCATGAACCCGACCGCAATTTAAAAGCCCGAGACAAATAGTACATCATAATTAGCATTTCAAGGTTTAATATGGACACTACGTAAGATCCAAACTCCCTATAACACACTGGCAGAGCACACAAAGCATGAGCCTATGACACAAATACAAAACAATCTTAAGTAAACTGATTTAGACATTATATCCACTGAGAAAACATAGAGAGAGGTCGGCAAAATTGATCAAGATTCGCCAATACAATTTCGCATTTAGGCTTGGCATAGAATACATGAGATTTCTTAAAGAGAGTATGGATTATATTATTCGCATATGTATTGACTGACATTAAGGTCTCAATAATAATGATATACTCGAACCTGACAAGCCACCCATCCTCAATATACATCAATCAACCATTGCTTGAATCATCTTTAAATCATTGAGCTTCTAAACAAACCTTAGACGCTTTTTAGGCATTCGAACATGTGTGACATTTTTTCGATTATCCAATCGGTCAGATTTCCAATTAATAGCATCATATTGATGAAAAGCAATCTAACTAACACATTTAACACGTATACACACCAAATACAAAATGAATCGAGAGGAATTTGAGTTTACCTTCTCCGCAAATAACCGAGGCAGCAGATCAAGTCGCCAGGCCCGGAAGGCTTGCTAATGCAGCGGAAAGAAAGAAGGGTTTTGCGAGAATTGTTGACTATTGGGGTTAGGTTCTTTCTCAATAACTCGATTGGATCACGCTCTTGAATGAGCTCCCCTTCGATTTTCACCGATGCTTCCCTTTTATTGGGTTTTACTTGGTTTTCCCGATCGATTTTGAATCTTGGTTTCAAATTCTTCAATGATCTTGGATTCTTCCTGAGGTTCTCGGGTGTCTTTCATGTGTAGAAAGCTTAATCCTTTTATAGTCCCAAAATTGGGTTCCATTTGGGGTAAGTTTTAAGACTGATTTTGGACAATATTCGGTACTAATTTTGGACTATTCTAAGGGCTGATTCGCGGATGATTTGAAGGGGATTTTGGTGCGATTTTAGGTGTTATATGGTAAGATTTGTAGGGATTTGGAGTGATTTCTTTATGGTAAGATAGGGGTATCGATATGGGAGGTGATTCGCCGGATTCTCCGGCGAGAATCCCGGCATGTGCGATGGGGACGAGGTGCGGCGATTGACATTTTTTTGTTTAGGTTTCGTTAGTTTTTTTTAGGGTTCCTGATACTAAAGGAAGGGGGAGGGTTAAGAGGGTGAAAATATGGGTCGGATATGTAGGTTGGGGTGAGTGAAGAGGAAGAATGCTGGTCATGGGCCAAACGAATCTGGCGAGTGAATGGTGGTTTTATTTAATTAGGGGTAGAGTTTTAAGTGTATTAGTGTAGGTGTATTATTAATTAGTGGTAAATTAAATTAATAAATTGTGATTAAATTATTTTAGGTGCTTTAAGCTTGAGTTTAAATTATTAATAAAACTAACGACGGACATGCTATTTAATTAGTGCTTGATATTTATAATGCGATGCCGTTATTAAAATCTTATTTATTTATTTATCGTTATTTAATTTATGCTTTAAATTATTATGAAATTGGTTTGCGTATAAAATGCGGCTATGCTATTTAAAATGATGTCATTGTCAAATTATTTATTTTATGTATTTATTTATTATTAAGAATTGTTTGAGTTTTAACTAATGGAAATATGGCTTAAATTACGACTGATATTAATAAAATTGCTTGTTATTAAAGGACGAATGCGGACGTGAGACTCAAGGTGTGCTTAATTTCTACGTAAGACGCGGTGTCATTATTAAATTACTTGTTTACGCATGTATTAATGTATTATTGTTGCATTTTATTATAAAAAATTATGAGAAATTATTTTGCAAAATTAGTGTAATTTTATAGTTAATGACTGGACGGGAGGGTCAAAATTGGGTGTCAACAGAGGTCATACGCCTCGCATGAGACTATTTCACCCGCATGGGACTATTTCACCCGCATGAGGTCATCCGCCTCGCATGGGACTATTTCACCCGCATGGTCCCGGTGGGCCCGCATGAGTACAAGCGTCGCACTCGCATCATGGGTAGTAAATCCATGGTATAAGTAGTAAGTCATCCTAATGGACGCATACCCGTGGACCATCCATCGTGTCAGTATGTCCAAAGGAAATAACAAGAGTAAGTAGTAAACCATCCTAATGGACGCATACCCGTGGACCATCCATCGCACAAGATGTCCAAAGGAAATAACAAGAATAACCCGGGGTCTACCCCGTAAGAATACACAACCTAGCACAACCGGCTATCATACATAACATAAGCGCTAGCTTATCATAACATACGCAAGTTAAGAAATCCCCTAACTTCTTATTAACATTATTAATATATCCTCTCATTTTAGTTTACTTAAGACACTAACATGTCATTTAAGAGAAACTCCGGGAATTCAACCCAAGTACCACGTACTTCTAACCTTTTAAGAAATGACTCCTTTTTATATAAAACTTCCAAGATACTAATAACCGTAGTATCAAGTCACGACTACTTTTTAAGACAAGTCACCTTTCCTTTTAGAAATATAATAGGCTTCTAAATCATGTGACTTCTTTTCTTTTGAAACCTTAGGCAATTGATGCCTTAAAACCAATTTGTCTTTCATAAATTCAAATCATTTATCCGTACTTATTTTGCTTAGAGTAAATCTTTCTTTTGTTAACCTTCCATAAAGCTAATATAACCAACTTCCCATAAAGTCATTATATTAACGTTATACATTTGTCAAATACTTTTCCCTAAATCCAAGGGACTTATACTTTTAAAACGAAACAAGTATCATATACTTAAAACAAGTGAAGGATATCAAATCTTAGACGCTCACCGCACTATATAGGTACAACTACTCATGCTCAAGAGATAGAAAGCTCCACATACCTTTTCGGTCAATCCACTTGCAAGTCGATATACCACGCGTAGTATGTCAACCTATAATGACCATAATACGTCCATTAGCCTCTATCTTCAACGTAGAACATTATAATTGAAAAGTCCCTTATTCCTACGGAAAATCGACAAAGACTTCCTTTGTTTCTACATACTTTGCCACCTTTTTCAAGGCCGAATTCAATAACCAAACACGCCACCTTTAAGGCTCAACAATCCAATCAACACAAAGGGGATTACACGCCTAACTTGGACGTGTAAAATTCTGCCCCACAATACATAACAACTAATACAAACTACAAAGTCCAATTTGGAAATTTTGAGGTATAACAACATAACTTCTTATCCAATTCCTACATGCAACACCTCTAAAGGCAATATTGACATCTACAAATCCTTTCTTCCACACATGCAACATAATTTACTAGCAAAAGAGAAAGGATTGTTACCTTAAAGTTTACCCAAATTAATTCAACAAATTTCTCTTGTCTTCTTTCCACAATCACCTCCACAAACCTCCTACAAGATTGCCAACAAGTTTCCTTCTTGCCACTTTTTCTGAAATTTTCTCTAGGCTTAGGTTCTTCTTGAATTTCTAGAGAGAAGGGAGAGGAATTTTAGAGAGAAGGAATAACTTTTTAGAGAGAAGAATGAGCTTTGAAGAATGACCAAGTCTTCAAGACTTGATCAATAAATAGGACATGCAAAAATCAGATGGGGGGGACACTTGTCACCCTCCCAAGGCCTTTTTAAAAAAAAAATCTGATTTTTCCTCGGTTCCGCTAAAACTCCGCCCTCAGAATGGCGGCCGCGGCGCTGAAACCTCCGCGAACCCTCAGAATATCCGGCGCCGCGGCGCTGTGGCCCAGACTGTAAATTCCTTTCCGCTCGACCGCGCACTGAACTTGTAACCTTCATAACTTTCTACTCCGATGTCCTATCGACGAACGGTTGGTTGCGTTGGAAACTAGACTCAACGAACTACGTACTAGGCCTTTGAAACACCTAGGAACTCTCAATGTAACGGGACATAAACCGCCTCAAAGTTGACTAACAACCCGTCCGAAACATTCCGTCAACCCATCATTCTAAAATTTAAAACTTAATTCCTTTCGTACGTCCCCCTAAGCATGACCCGAACTACGGGGTGTAACATTCTCCCCCCTTAGAAACATTCGTCCCGAATGTTCCTTATACGTCTCCAGAACGCATGCGCCGGTGTAGTCTTCACTACTACACCTATAAAACCAATTATGCCACATATGGCCATAACATACTAACCACGCAAAAGCTTATCTCCCAGCCAACGAGGAATTACCTCTAACGCGTATAACAACTTATTAGTTCTCATCCATGGTCTAAGAGTATTCTCCTCACAAAAAGATCACTTCCATCCTCTTAACACATGTTCGCTTCTTCTTCCACTCAAGATGGCCCTGTATCTAAGGTTCCCACGATTATCAAAATCCTAAGGCTCACAACTTCCATGTCCCCAAACTTACCCCTTCTACAAGCCATGCTTTAAAAATCACAATTTACAAAAAAATTACCCGCACATAGCACTTAACATGTAACCATCTTATCATACCCATTAATTTTTAGAGGGTTAAGGATATACCTATAACTATTGCTTCACTTCCCCTTGTCGTTCTAATCATGATTTTGCCCTGCACGGCGCATAGCAAAAGAAGGCGATGAACCAGCCACTGATCCCGAAGGCTGAATCTCTACATCCGCGCTATCCCTGGTCGGACAATTTCTCGAAAAATGGCCCTACTGGCCGCATGTAAAACAAACTCCCAAACTAGCACGTCACTCCCCATCATGGAGCCTACCACAACGACCACAACGAGGTAGGGGTGGTCCCATATGACTAACATCCCTGTTCCCTCGAAAACTCAAACTCGAGCCCCGACCGCTCCCGACCTCCCGAACGCCCCGAAGATCGCGTGGAGTACTCCGTACTGGCTGAGGCGCATAACTAGCCTGCTGCTGAGGCGGTCCTCCTCGAAAGTTACCAAAGGACCCTGCTGTCTTGGCCCTCTTCTGCTGATCTTGGTTGTTCCGTCGACCTCTACGTTCCTCACACCCAAGTGCATAAGCCTGTATGCGGGCAATGTCCATGCCCGGCTGAAGAGTTACTCCCGTGCAACTCTTTGCTAAGTAATCATCTAGCCCTGTGACATAGCGGTGTACTCTGTCCTCCATGTCTACCACTAAAGCGGGTACATACCGAGCCAATGAGTCAAACTCTACGTTGTACTCCCGGACCGTCCGCCCACTCTGTCTCAACGTCAGAAATCAGTCGGCCCGAGCTCTCCTCATCTGCGGAGGCAAGAAATGGCTAAGAAACGCCTCTGAGAACTCATCCCAAGCAGCTGGAAGCGCATGCTCCCGACGCTTCCTATGAATCAAAACGATCAAGCTGCGGATCACGCACCGATGTGAACCCAAAACTACCGACTGTCTCCGAGGCCTTGATCACTCTCACGATCCGTCAGAATCGCTCGGATAAACTCACGAGATCATCCTCGCCTCGACCCATAAAACTCGGTGGCTGCGACTCAAAAGTCCCTAAATCTCACGCTTATCCGATCTAGGGTGAACTACGATTCTGACCGGAATCACGTCTCGCTCGTCTCATTCCTCGCCACGATCCTCGCTAATAATCGGGTCATCTCTCAGAACCCATCTCTCCGCTCCAGTACGTAATCGAGGCTCGTGTACCGCGGTCTCGATGGCCGCCTGCCTCAACTCACTGGCTGGCGACGTCGTGGAACTTGCCGTCCGAAACATCACCTCAGGTAAAGACTGGGCCTGTGCCCCCGTAACTCTCTGCGTCCTACTAGCAGCACCCTCGGCTGCCTTGCCCTTCTAGGCCGCGATTGCCTTGCGTGGAGGCATAACTGATACGTAAAAATATGTCAGAGGAAGTTCAACCTATAACACAACTCTATTGCACGATCTTAGAGTGAAAGAATGGAAACCAATCCTAAATATCTTGTAGCCTCCAGATTATAGATGTGGTGCACAACACACCGATAATCAAGACTCTACTGGATACGGCCTGTAGACCCTTTCTGAGGATTAACCTGGCTCTGATACCCCTTTTGTCACGACCCGACCTCGGACCCGTGACTGGTGCCTTACCCCGGGCACCCTTGTGATACAACATCAGAGAAAACCAGCGGAAAATAAACTCACAACAAGAAACCATATAGAATATAAAGCAGGCTAACCCAAAATGGCTACCTTTAAATATAACAAAAACTGAACAGTTACATCCTTAACAACCCAATTTATAACAGGACTACAGACCTCTAAGAATGTGTAACCACTATGACGGGACAGGGCCCCGTCATACCGCTGAATGTACATACTATCTACAACATCAGGGAGAACCGTACCAAAAATCAAGCCTCCGAAGAAGTGGAGCTTCTGACACCTGAGCAAAGATCCTAAGAATGAGGATCCACCACCTGCTTACCCCTACATGCGGCATAAACGCAGCCCCCGAGGAAGGGGGTCAGTACACAATATGTACCAAGTATGTAAAACTGGAAAATACTGTAATAATATCATAAGTCTAAAATAAGCTGGAGTCATGGAAGAAAATCAAATTACATTGCACTGTGTCTTACTAACAATGAGAGTAACAAGTATAAACTTTACTGCATAAAAATAGCAGGCTCATGATCAAAACAGGGTCCCTCGCCCGTAGTATCATTAAGCAATCCTACTCCTGGGACTATTTCACCCGCATAGGTCCTGTGGACCCGCATGAGGTCATCCGCCTCGCATGCGACTATTTCACCCGCATGGGACTATTTCACCCGCATGAGGTCATCCGCCTCGCATGAGACTATTTCACCCGCATGGTCCCGGTGGGCCCGCATGAGTACAAGCGTCGCACTCGCATCATGGGTAGTAAATCCATGGTATAAGTAGTAAGTCATCCTAATGGACGCATACCCGTGGACCATCCATCGTGTCAGTATGTCCAAAGGAAATAACAAGAGTAAGTAGTAAACCATCCTAATGGACGCATACCCGTGGACCATCCATCGTGTCAGTATGTCCAAAGGAAATAACAAGAATAACCCGGGGTCTACCCCGTAAGAATACACAACCTAGCACAACCGGCTATCATACATAACATAAGCGCTACCGGCTTATCATAACATACGCAAGTTAAGAAATCCCCTAACTTCTTATTAACATTATTAATATATCCTCTCATTTTAGTTTACTTAAGACACTAACATGTCATTTAAGAGAAACTCCGGGAATTCAACCCAAGTACCACGTACTTCTAACCTTTTAAGAAATGACTCCTTTTTATATAAAACTTCCAAGATACTAATAACCGTAGTATCAAGTCACGACTACTTTTTAAGACAAGTCACCTTTCCTTTTAGAAATATAATAGGCTTCTAAATCATGTGACTTCTTTTCTTTTGAAACCTTAGGCAATTGATGCCTTAAAACCAATTTGTCTTTCATAAATTCAAATCATTTATCCGTACTTATTTTGCTTAGAGTAAATCTTTCTTTTGTTAACCTTCCATAAAGCTAATATAACCAACTTCCCATAAAGTCATTATATTAACGTTATACATTTGTCAAATACTTTTCCCTAAATCCAAGGGACTTATACTTTTAAAACGAAACAAGTATCATATACTTAAAACAAGTGAAGGATATCAAATCTTGTACGTCTACCGTACTATATAGGTACAACTACTCATGCTCAAGAGATAGGAAAGCTCCACATACCTTTTCGGGTCAATCCACTTGCAAGTCCAATATACCACGCGTAGTATGTCAACCTATAATGACCATAATACGTCCATTAGCCTCTATCTTCAACGTAGAACATTCTAATTGAAAAGTCCCTTATTCCTACGGAAAATCGACAAAGACTTCCTTTGTTTCTACATACTTTGCCACCTTTTTCAAGGCCGAATTCAATAACCAAACACGCCACCTTTAAGGCTCAACAATCCAATCAACACAAAGGGGATTACACGCCTAACTTGGACGTGTAAAATTCTGCCCCACAATACATAACAACTAATACAAACTACAAAGTCCAATTTGGAAATTTTGAGGTATAACAACATAACTTCTTATCCAATTCCTACATGCAACACCTCTAAAGGCAATATTGACATCTACAAATCCTTTCTTCCACACATGCAACATAATTTACTAGCAAAAGAGAAAGGATTGTTACCTTAAAGTTTACCCAAATTAATTCAACAAATTTCTCTTGTCTTCTTTCCACAATCACCTCCACAAACCTCCTACAAGATTGCCAACAAGTTTCCTTCTTGCCACTTTTTCTGAAATTTTCTCTAGGCTTAGGTTCTTCTTGAATTTCTAGAGAGAAGGGAGAGGAATTTTAGAGAGAAGGAATAACTTTTTAGAGAGAAGAATGAGCTTTGAAGAATGACCAAGTCTTCAAGACTTGATCAATAAATAGGACATGCAAAAATCAGATGGGGGGGACACTTGTCACCCTCCCAAGGCCTTTTTAAAAAAAAAATCTGATTTTTCCTCAGTTTCTGCCAAAAACTACGCCTGGGCCCTGCAGCCGGCGCCGCGGCGCTGAAACCTCCGCGAACCCTCAGAATATCCGGCGCCGCGGCGCTGTGGCCCCGACTGTAAATTCCTTTCCGCTCGACCGCGCACTGAACTTGTAACCTCCATAACTTTCTACTCCGATGTCCTATCGACGAACGGTTGGTTGCGTTGGAAACTAGACTCAACGAACTACGTACTAGGCCTTTGAAACACCTAGGAACTCTCAATGTAACGGGACATAAACCGCCTCAAAGTTGACTAACAACCCGTCCGAAACATTCCGTCAACCCATCATTCTAAAATTTAAAACTTAATTCCTTTCGTACGTCCCCCTAAGCATGACCCGAACTACGGGGTGTAACATATTCGCAGGTGATTGAGAGTTTGATGTACATAACAAACTGCACCCGACCTGATATCACTTATGTAGTCAATAAGTTGGCTAGGTTTGCCCGTAATCTGAGCAATGATCATTGAAAAGTGTTGAATCGGGTACTACGGTACCTGAAATTCACGCTAACTTACGGGTTGTATTATTCGAGATATTCAGTTGTACTAGAGGGGTATAGTGATGCAAATTGGATATCTGATATAGAGAACATCAAGTCTACCAGTGGGTATATATCTATAATTGGTGGTGGGGCTATGTCTTGAAAATCCTCGAAGCAAACTTGTATCGTCAGATCCACGATGGAGTCAGAGTTTATTGTTTTAGACAATGCAGGAGAAGAAGGTGAGTGGCTTCATGACTTCTTAGAGGACGTCCTGTATTGGGACAAACTCGTACCTTCTGTAATGATCCAATACTACAGCCAGTAGGCTCTAGGAAGTGAATGAAGTTCTATGTATAAAGACAAGTCTCGTCATATTCGACGGAGATATAAGACTGTTAGGCAGCTGATCACCACGTGTATTATTTCCATTGATTATGTAAAATCAAAGAATAACATTGTAGACCATTTGACTAAGGGCATAACCAGAGATCATATGTTCTGTATGACTAGGGGAATGGGCTTAAAACCCAAAACACTAAGGACTGATACGGTGGTAATCCAACCTTACTGACTAGAAATTCCAGGAATTAGGTTCAATGGGAAAACTAAGCTATAAAGGTTCAGTTGAGCGCTTTGGTGAAAGAAATAACACTTTGAGTTATGATTTTTGTAAGGAACATAAACCCAATGTCGTTCCCGCAATAGACATTAAGTGCTATCTGCAGTGTGGGTAGAGGTTAAGTTTCTAAAACCTTTAATGATCATCAATGATTGAGGTTAGGTTTGGGGAAATTTTTAATGGTTCCTAACACTTATGAAGTGGGGTATATTAGGATACCTTGTAGGAGACCACATATTTAAGTGCGAGGACAGGCCACCTCAAATGAACGCACTTAAGAATCCAAGAGTGTTAACGACCACAACAAACAAAATGTTAAGAAATACATAGTAAGGAAAGTTGTTGTGTTGGTACCGTTGCCTTGGCTTACACTAAACACTGATGGTGCAAGACATCATATTCACCACGCAGTAAGTAATTCCAATGGTATTCAACTAAGGAAGGTTCAAAGCGGAATCTACCTCTCCTGATGCAACATCAGTCCGCTAAAAGATTACTGGAAATAAGCACCTTGTGAGTGCGCCAAAATCTCTTTCAAGAGGGAATTGTTGGAAATTTATTAATATGGAATACAATTTATCCCATTATTTATGATTCGAATAATTGGGGCCCCGCACGTCAGAAATATCGTTTTCACACACGTGCAAACATTGTATCAAGGATCATAAATTTCATTAGTTAATGAGATATTGATATGTGAGTAAAATATTTGAGACATAGAATGATGGACAGTCATTGGCCAAATGACAAGTGTTCCACATTGGTAAACGAAGGAAAAAGTATGTATAGTGTAAAGATGGAACGGGGTCGGAAAGGGCCGCAGAGCCGAGGAGAGCTGTGGCACCACCGCGGCACCGGGGAGCGTCGCGGCGCCATCGAGTCGTTGCGCAAATTCCAGCCAAAGTTACTGGATCTGTGGAGCTGCGAAGCTTCCGATGCTCAGTCGCGGCGCTACCCTGGCAGAAAATCTGAAACGAAAATTTGATTTTTGGAGACGTTTGGGTTTCCATCATTGGAATTCATTCCAGAATTATTCATCCATTATTTGGCTAATAAATGAGTGTCATTATTTGTGCAATTCATTGTCATTATATGGGTGATTCAATGCCATTACTTGACACTTGAAAACACAATTCTTGCATTATAAATAGAGGGTTTTGGCTCAATTATTGAACACTTCAGAAAATCTTCTTCTTCTCTAGCATCCTTTCAATACTCAAAGTTCTTCATGAGAAACACTTGAGTATATTTTGCTCAATTGTGTTAGTAGATGTTTTATCTTGTGAGACTATTGCCTAGCAATATAAAAGAATATATACAGGTGTTGCGATAATTCTGTGCGCTAAAGCAAGTGTACGTATCGCTTAAGTAATAAAGTCTGTAAGACCGAGTTATCGTCCACAAAGACTGGTTTATCAAGTACTGAATATCTAATCTATAGTATCTATTTGACTAGCGTTCTTTTGTTTGGTTTATGAACTAAGAATTAAAAACAAGAAATAAGCAAGATTAACTAACGATGATAATACTTTGGGATTTAAATAATTATGAAGGAATTAGGATTTCCAATCTCCTCAACTATCCACTCTTTAACGTGTTAATGCAATACTAATGACTCTTCTTCTTATTAAGATAGCAGGTTAACGAATATGTTCTATATTCCGGTTAGGACATATAAAAACTCAACCTTGTGCAGAAACCTTCTATATTTCTATGATAGATTTTACCACACATGAGGATTAAGAACAATAACCTAAAATACTACACAAGTATTAGGATACTTTCGTCCACGATTTTAACCTATGTCTAAACAACTACAGCATATTCAAATCTCCCTTTTCAGATCTCGAAATCATATAAGTTATGACAATTAATGGTCAGTCAATTATCAAACAATCAATACAATATTGAATAGATCTTAATATAGTTGAAGAAGAAATCAATAACTATGCATTAACGTCTGAAAGAGTTTCAAGCGATTCGACGAAAAACCCTAATAAAGAAATTAGCTCCTAGACATTGTCATGCTAAGAACTAATTTAATATCCAACATAAACTGAATTAAATAAAGTAAAGGAAAAGAACTTGAACAAATTGATGTCTCTAATCTTGCTCTTGCCTCCATTCCTAGCCTCCAAAAGTATGATATGAAATAAGATAGGGTTTCAGGGTTTTATATCTGAGAAAAACTGCGTTTCGGACCCTTTTACCCTTCTGAAAATCGAATTTTCTCGCCTAGTTCCGCGTCGGCGCCGTGACGCTGACTTCGCCAAATCTATCAGATGTTGCAGTACTTTTGGCGCCGCGGTGCTGCTGGCTGGAGCCGCGGCGCCGTCGACGTGATTTTCCGATTTTGCGTCATTTTTCTGTCCGGACTTCGTCAGATTTATTTTGTGCTTCCCGGGACTTCTTAGGCTTCATTTATTGGGGTTTTCTTGTGCAATTGCATCTTCAATAGCAGTATTTTCTCCTTTATGACCGCAGTGACTCAAAAGAAAGAAAAACAACCCTAACACTATACTAAATACAACCGAAAAGAGGAAAATACTAACTAAAAAAGACTCATCAAACACCCCCAAACTTAAACTTTACTCGCCCTCGAGTAAAACACTAAAAAGAACCAAGGAAAAAACTCTATGAAATGGATCAAGTAGTTATATTAATGTTGCCTCAAAAATCATGGATGAAAAAAATGGGATAATATGTTAGAACATAGCATGAATTTTCAGCAATCTAGAATTTCAAATTAGATATTTCGCAAATTCAATTAGATCATAATCACTGGAAATACAAACACCTAACCTATGCATGTCAATTTCATTTCATCTTTCCCAAAATTCAATAGACATGTCTACTTGTTATTCTCCACTAATCATAGACATACACATTAGAGATCTTCAGGACTTTCAAGGGTTGTAATGTAGGCTTAGGCAGGGGTAAATGAAAGTTGACATTAGCCTCAATTCCATACCATAAGCATTTTTCATTTAACTAATTTTTCCTTCTTTGGACTTTCTTTTTAGTCTCATACCTATTTTCTCTCCTTTTTTCTTTTGAGAGAATGAGACATATTACTCAAGAACAAGCACCCCCAAACTTAGGCTTTTGCATATTTTTTATTGGGGTGTATCAAATTTTCACTCTCTTTTTCATTATTTTTCAACACTTTTCATCCCAATAATTTTCAATTATCACTTATGGCACAACCAGGGAATCATAGGATGTCAAACAAATATATATTTAGGCTCAAAGAAACTGACTAAAGATACAATTTATGTCAGGGTAGGTAATGAATGGTAAGAAGGGCTATCAAATAATGCCTGAATCATTTCCCTAAACATGTATATCTTAACTATTTCGCCTCAAATAACAAGCAAATAGGTTTTCTAGACATTTTCAACCTTTCTTTCCATAATTGACAACACATAGGCTAAGCACAAATATCCAAATAATTAGATGTCATGAATTTTTGACATATCTAACTTAAGCACCCAGATTTTTGCTTTTGATTTCATTACATTATCTCACTTTATTCACTCAATATCTTTAGCAACTACAACATACATGATCCATAAAAATATTTTGACTAACAAAACACATAAAACAAACAAAAAGACTCAAAACAAAACACAAAATAAAGTAAGATCCCCCCAAATTTAATCAACACGTTGTCCCTAATGTGTAACGACTAAAAATAAAGGGACAACTTACAGACAGAAAACAGTGGTCACAAACAGAGGTCTCGAGGAGGTTTTTGAAATTACACAAGCATCGGGACTCTTTGAACTTTCGGCGCACGCCGCGGTCCTGTAGGTTGGCGACGCGGCGCTGTGCCAAATTTTCTACTTTTTCAGCATTTTTGTCCCCTTTTTCCACTCGGGGTCAATTCCTGCTTTACCTGTGAGACTGTTCAAGACAAAATAAAACAACTAAAACAAAATTTTTAAATAACATAATTAACAACATTGGGTTGCCTCCAAGTAGCGCTGTCTTTAACGTCATTTAGCCGGACGCAGATGCCTTGTTCACTCAAGGGGGTTGATTACCCCTACATCATATCCATTTCAATATCATCTCCTTCCTTCTTCTCCTCTTCTTTTTCACAGGGTTGAGTTCAGAAGGGTTCACCCCTTTTTCATTATTCACAGCTTCATTTATCTTACTTTCAGATTCTTCATATTGCTTTAATGTTACCCCACGAGGATCAGTACCCTTGGGGCTTTCATGAGGATCAGCTTTATCAACTATACTAACAGCAAATCATTTGTCACTTGCTTGTGACTCGGTTGGTGGCCTGAAAACTTTGAATACCATTTCTTCATCTTGGACTCGGAGCTTTAACTCTCCATTTTCAACATCAATGAGGGCTCTCCCTGTAGCTAGGAATGGTCTCCTAAGGATAATGGGTATATTCTCATCTTCCTCCATATCAAGAATGAGGAAATCAGCAGGAAAGATGAATTTGCCCACTTTCACCACTACGTCTTCAATTATACCTCGGGGATGTACGATTGAGTGATCAGCTAGTTGCAAGTTGACTGTGATTGGCTTTGCTTCCCCCAACCCAAGTCTTTGAAACACAGAAGAGGGCATCAGGTTGATACTTACCCCCAAATCATACAGGGCCCTTTTACATGTAACCTTCCCTATAGTGCAAGGTATGGTGAAACTCCTTGGATCTCTCAACTTTGGGGGAAGTTTCTTCTGCAAGATTGCACTGCACTCTTTCGTCAGCACCACTGTCTTATAGTCTGCCAACTTTCTCTTTTTAAAGATAATACATTTCATAAATTTGACATACGATGACATTTGCTCCAAGGCTTCAATGAAAGGGAGATTGATGTGCAGCTTTTTGAAGACCTCTAAGAATTTGGAAAACTGCTTATCCAGGAACTTCTTCTGAAGTCTTTGAGGGAAATAAATTATGTATGTATATTCCCTCATGACTGCTGGTGGAGCCTTCTCTAAAATAGGGCGGTCATCAGTAACCACCTCTTTCTCTGCAGCAACTGTCTTCTCCAACTCATTCTCCTCTTCAACCAATGGTTGGGGTGCAACCTGCTCTAACTGTTTACCACTCCTCAATCTGATCACCTGACACTTCTCCCTAGGGTTCATCACTGTGTTGCTGGGGAGATTCCCATGTGGTCTGTCACTAAATTTCTCTGCTAGCTGCCCCATTTGAGTCTCCAAGTTCATAATAGAGGATCTTGTCTCCGCCATGAATTGGGTCTGAGAGTTGGTCAGAGTTAAAAATGAGGACCTGGTTTCCGCTATGAATTGTGTCTGGGAGTTGGCAAGGGTCAGCCGCTTCTCACTTCATCCGCTTCGCGGGTGGTGAGTCCGCCGTTGCTTTGGATCTATCCACGGCGAGCTGGATTGGTATGTTGAAATATCACCTGAAACTGAGGTTGCTGCCCTTGGTCATTCCTCCATGAAAAGTTGGCATGATTTCTCCACCCCTGATTATATGTGTTGGAGTAAGGATTGTTGTGGGGCCTTTGAAAATTCTCAACTGCTTGAACCTGCTCCATAGGTGTTACACCCCAGAATTTCAGGTCATGTATTGGGAACGTAAGAAGGGAAATAAGAATTGAAATTGGAAAGATAAGTTGACAGAATGTTTTGGACAGTTTTGGGTCAACTTTGGAGCGGTATATCTCCTAGTTCATTAGGAGTTTTTAGGTGTTTCAATAGCCCAGTGTGAAGTTCGTTGAGTCTAGTTTCCAACGGAACAAACCGCTCGTCGATAGAACATCGGAGTAGAAAGATATGGAAGGTACAAGTTCAGTGGGCAGACGAACAGGAGAGCATTTTCAGCCAGGGGCCACAGCGCCACAGCGCCACGGCGCCGGGTGCAGGGCCGCGGCGCCGGATGGACGGATGTGGTCTGGAGTTGCAGCGCCGCGGCGCCGGATGGACGGATGTGGTCTGGAGTTTCAGCGTCGCGGCGCCGTCAGAAGATATTTTGTTAAAAGTTTGTGGGAGGGTGACAAGTGTCCCTCCCATCTGTTTGACTAAGAGGAAGTCTATTTTATTGACCAAGTCTTGAAGACTTGGTCATTTTAACAAAGAACCCTTCTCTCTAAAATATTTTCCTCACCCTTCTCTCTAAAAAATTTCCTCTCCCTTCTCTCTAGAAATTTCAAGGGAAAACCAAGGTCTAGTAAAATTATGGGAAAAGACGACAAGAAGGAGTTATGTTGGCAACTTGTAGAGGGTTCGTGTGGGTGATTTTAGCGTGAAGAAGATTTCGGAAGGAGGGCTTATTGAGGTAAAACCTTCACCTTCTCATGTAATTGAAAATTACAAATTATAGTTAGATTGTTGGGCCTTAAAAGTGGTGTTTGGATATTGAATTCGAGCCTTGAAAAAGGTGGTAAAGTACGTAGAACCAAAGGAAGTGTTGTCCAAATTTCCGTAGAATAAGGGACTTTACAATTAGAATATTCTACGTTAAAGCTAGAAGCTAATAGACGTATTATGACCATTATAGGGTGAAGTACTACGCATAGCGTATTCTATTTGAAGGGTGGAAAAGGCTAGCAAGGTTATAGTATTTTGGAGCATCTTGCTACTTGTCGATAATCGTCGCGAGGTATGTGATTCTTCCTATTTTCTTGATCATGATTATTTGTGAAATATATAGTTCGGTAGACGCACGTGTGTTAAAAGAGTTTGATTTCCTTTTTGTGCCCTTGACTTGATATGAAGTGTAAAGGACTTGATTGTGTTGAAAAGTGGTAAAACCTTATTCGTTAGTAATGGGTACTTGGTTGTTAAAGAATAAGCCCTCTTGGTCTCATAAATGCTTATAGTTGTATTTGGTTGGTTTTAAACATAAAGTGTTATAATAGCTTTATGGGAAGTTAGTTATAACGACTTTATGAAAATGAAAGAATGACTTTATTATTGGCTTTAAAATGGTAACTTGACATTTGTTTTAAAAAGATATGAGACTTGATTTCCCCGTTATGGGATTTGGGTTAAAAGTAAGAGACTTGAGAATTTGAAGTTTTGAAACTTATACTAGTTCGAGAAGTGATTTGATATAAAAATAAGACATGGCATTGTCTTGGTTTATTTGAAAAGGAAGTATGGAAATTGTTTTTGGTTTACTTAAAATAATAGTTACTCTATTTTGACACCACGGGTGTTAGTATCATGTGACTTTTGTGAAAAAAAATAGACTTTTTAAAGAAATAAAGTAAGTAGTACCTTGGGGTTAAAACCCGGATTTTTGGCATAGAATGAAAGTACCTTGAGTGTGAATAACTTGCCTATGTTTGCTTGTGATAGTCTTGGTGTACAAGTATTGTATCCTTATGTTACCGCTGCGTCTCACTGAGGGCGGTCATATTATTCTCGATCATGTTGGACATATCGACACGTTGGCGCCCACGGGTACGCTTACCAAGAGTGTTATCTTGTTATTTTCGACATACCGACACGCCATGCCCACCGTACGCCTTCAACTATGAGTGTTATCTTGTTATTTACTTTGGACATACCGACACGTTGGGGCCCACGGGTATGCCTCACCAGGAGTGTTATCTTGTTATTTTCTTTGGACATACCGACACACGTTGGGTGGCCCACGTATCTTCCACCATGAGTGTTATCTTGTTATTTCCTTTGGACATACCGACACGATGGATGGTGCATGGGTATCGTCCATTAGGATGGTTCCATGGCCACGCTTATACCGAGGTAAGATGTCGGCACGCGCCATCAGGCGAGTTAAATTCCCGGGTTATATTTGAGTGATGACTTTACGGGCGTGAGTCCCTGACTTGACTGCTAATATATATTGTGTACTGCAGTTTGGTTATCACACATGTCTCTTGTTTTATAAAGACTATTATGATTTCATTTACGATTTTCGATTTCACATACTGTACTGCATCGACCTCCTTCGAGGCCGTTCACGCCGCAGGTAGGCACACCATTGTTGACCTTCTCATGGATCACGTCATTGCGTTGGGAAGCTCCGTTTCTCCGGAGGCTTATCTTTTGGTACGTGTCCCTGAGATTGTAGGTTCTTGTACATTCCGGTGTATGGCGGGGCCCTGTCCCGTCATAGTTGTTATAAAGGCTCTTAGAGGTCTGTAGTACTATTGTGGGCAAGAGTTGTAAAGGATGTAACTGTTCGGTTGTATGTATATGCAGAAAGGTGACCGTTTTGGTTAGCCGGTTTTATATTTCATTGTTTCATATCTGTAAGTTTTTATTTCCGCTGATTTTCTCTGATGCTTTATCACTAGGGTGCCCGGGGTAAGGCACCAGTCGCGGGCCCGAGGTCGGGTCGTGACAAAAGTGGTATCAGAGCAGTTAGTCCTCGGAAAGTGTCTACAGACCGTATCTAGTAGAGTCTCGATTATCGGCGTGTTGTGCACCACAACTATAATCTGGAGGCTGCAGGATATTTAGGATTGGTTTCCATTCTTCTCACTCTGAGATCGTGCCTTAGAGATGTGTTATAAGTTGGACTCCCTCTGATGTATTATTTTTATACCAGTTATGCCTCCACGCAAGGCAACCAGGGCCCAGAAGGGCAAGGCAGCAGAGGGAGCTGCTAGTAGAACACAGAGGGTTACGAGGGCACAATCCCGCCCCACCGAGAGGATGCTTGACGGCGAAGTTCCACGACGCCGCCAAATTTCAAAGAGAGTTCGAGCAAAGGTGGCTCACGAGACCACGCACTGAGCCTCCGCCATACGACTGGAGCAGAGGATATGGGTTACAAGGAGATGACCCAGTTATTAGCCAGGATCGTGGCAAGGCAGGAGGACAGACGGGAGACAGCGGTTCCGGTTGTACCCGTAGTTCACCCCAGATCTGATAGATTGAGACTTCGGGACTTTTTGAGCTGCAGCCACCGTAGTTCTATCGTCGAGGATCGAGATGATCCTCAGGAGTTTATTCGACAGTTGCAGCGGATAATGAAAGTGATCAAGGCCTCAGAGACAGAGTCGGTGGTATTGGGTTCACATCGGTTGCGTGATACTGCAGACGACTGGTTTGATTCGTGGGAACTATCCTGGGGGGATCATGCGCTTCCAGCTGTTTGGGATGAGTTCTCAGAGGCATTTCTTAGCCATTTCCTGCCTTCGCAGATGAAGAGAGTTCGGGCAGATAGATTTATGATGTTGAGACAGAACGGGCGTATGGTTCGGGAGTACAGCGTAGAGTTTAACTCATTGGCTCGGTATGTTCCCGCTTTAGTGGCAGACATGGAGGATAGAGTGCACCGCTATGTCACAGGGCTCGATGATTATTTAGCGGAGGGTTGCACATGAGTAGCTCTTCAGCCGGGCATGGACATTGCCCGCATCCAGGCTTATGCACAGCAGACTGAGGAACGTAGAGACCGACGTAGGGACCAGGATCAGCATAAGAGGGCCAAGACAGCAGGGTCCTTTGGTAACTTTCGAGGCGGACCGCCTCAGCAGGCTAGTTATGCGCCTCCGCCAGTACAGAGTGCCCCACCACGCCTTCGGGACGTCGAGATTCGGAGCGCGGTCGTGGCTCCAAGGTTTCAGGTTTTCGGGGGAACAGGGATGTTATTCAGATGAGACCACTCCTACCTCGTTGTGGCCGTTGTGGTAGGCTCCATTATGAGGAGTGTCGTGCTAGTTTGGGAGTTTGTTTCACATGCGGCCAGCAGGGCCATTTTGCGAGAAATTATCCGATCAGAGGTAGCGCGGATGTAGAGACTCAGCCTTCGGGATCAGTGGTTGGTTCATCGCCTTCTTTTGCTATGCGCCGTGCAGGGCATGATCATGATTAGAACGACAAAGGGAAAGTGAAGCAATAGTTACAGGTATATCCTTAACCCTCTAAAGATTAGTATGTGTGATAAGCTGGTTACATGTTAAGTGTGATGTACGGGTAGTTGTGAGTAAATGGTGACTTAGAAAGCCTGGTTAGTAGAAAAGGTAAGTTTGGGGACATGGAAATTATGAGCCTTAGAATTTTGATAACCGTGGGAACCTTAGATATAGGGTCATCTTGAGTGAAAGATTCTACGGGTGATCTTTGTCAAGGAACGTAGTATACTTGGGTAATAAGTTCATGAGTGGTGTGAAATGATAGTGGGTAGTTAAGCTAAGGAAACCACTAGGTTTTCGTGACTTGAATAGTGAGATTGTTCCGGGCCGGGAACAAGAGTTGGGTACGTAATGGGTCGGGTTGAGGACCAATCGCGGGTCAACCCGCAACCCGGAATGAAGTGAGGTAAGTTTGAGGGGTCCTCTAGGTGATAAGGTCACTAGAGTGCTAGGCCCAAGTTTAGGTAATCATCGTACGAGTTCGTGGATGCGTTCGACCAGAATCGGATCATGAAGGCCGGGAATGGCCTTCAAGGAAATTGAAGCTAGTGATGACCAAGTTTGGAGATAGTAACTCCAAGGTTTTGGAAACAAAAGCAATGAAGGAAATGTGGTACGTATACTAGAAGAAGTTCGAGTGGACAAGGAGGGTACGACGAGTAAAAAAAGAAGCGAACATGTGTTAAGAGAATGGAAGTGATCTTTTTTTTTAAAAGAAAAGATGTGAAGAGAGTACCCTTAGACCATGTGTGAGAGCTAATAATGTTGTTATACGCTTCAGAGGTGATTCCTTGTTGACTGGGAGTTAAGTTTTGCGTGGTCATTATATTATGGTCATATGTGGCATAATTGGTTTTATATGTGTAGTAGTGAAGACTATACCGGCGCATGCGTTTTGAAGACTTAGAAGGAACATTCGGGACGAATGTTTCTAAGGGGGGAAGAATGTTACACCCCGGAATTTCAGGTCATGTATTGGGAACGTAAGAAGGGAAATAAGAATTGAAATTGGAAAGATAAGTTGACAGAATGTTTTGGACAGTTTTGGGTCAACTTTGGAGAGGTATAACTCCTAGTTCATTAGGAGTTCTTAGGTGTTTCAATAGCCCAGTATGAAGTTCGTTGAGTCTAGTTTCCAACGCAACAAACTGCTCGTCGATAGGACATCGGAGTCGAAAGATATGGAAGGTACAAGTTCAGTGGGCGAGCGAGCAGGAGCGTTTTCAGCTGCCAGCGCCACGCGCGCCGGGGCGCAGTCTGCGCGCGGATTGACGGATGTGGTATGGAGTTGCAGCCGCGCACGGATGGACGG
Organism: Przewalskia tangutica; assembly: GCA_029844215.1. Classification (NCBI taxonomy): domain Eukaryota; kingdom Viridiplantae; phylum Streptophyta; class Magnoliopsida; order Solanales; family Solanaceae; genus Przewalskia; species Przewalskia tangutica. The sequence goes on from CM056738.1 coordinate 9,801,910, forward strand.
ATGTGGTGCAGGTTTCAGCGGCCGCGCTCGCAGGGCCACGGTGCCGAGGCGCGAAATTTCGCGGGAACAGGGTAAAAATCAAAAGATATTTTGTTAAAAGTTTGTGGGAGGGTGACAAGTGTCCCTCCCATCTGTTTGACTAAGAGGAAGTCTATTTTATTGACCAAGTCTTGAAGACTTGGTCATTTTAACAAAGAACCATTCTCTCTAAAATATTTTTCTCACCCTTCTCTCTAAAAAAATTCATCTCCCTTCTCTCTAGAAATTTCAAGGGAAAACCAAGGCCTAGTAAAATTATGGGAAAAGACGATAAGAAGGAGTTATGTTGGCAACTTGTAGAGGGTTCGTGTGGGTGATTTTAGCGTGAAGAAGATTTCGGAAGGAGAGCTTATTGAGGTAAAACCTTCACCTTCTCATGTAATTGAAAATTACAAATTATAGTATTTGAGAAATGAGCATATGGTTTGAGTATTGTAATCAATTCGGTTGTTAGCAAAAATCGTTGCATGTTGTATTAGAAGGGTATATCGTTGTTAAAATTGGTTAAGACTTATTGCATGTTGAATTAACAAGTTGAATTGAAAGGATTTGAAAAGGTTGATATGTGGGCATGTTTTAGCCAAGAAGTTGCCTTAAACTAGTTAGATTGTTGGGCCTTAAAAGTGGCGTTTGGATATTGAATTCGAGCCTTGAAAAAGGTGGTAAAGTACGTAGAACCAAAGGAAGTGATGTCCAAATTTCCGTAGAATAAGGGACTTTACAATTAGAATATTCTACGTTAAAGCTAGAAGCTAATAGACGTATTATGACCATTATAGGGTGAAGTACTACGAATAACGTATTCTATTTGAAGGGTGGAAAAGTCTAGCAAAGTTATAGTATTTTGGAGCATCTTGCTACTTGTCGATAATCGTCGCGAGGTATGTGATTCTTCCTATTCTCTTGAGCATGATTATTTGTGAAATATATAGTGCGGTAGATGCACGTGTGTTAAAGGAGTTTGATTTCCTTTTTGTGCCCTTGACTTGATATGAAGTGTAAAGGACTTGATTGTGTTGAAAAGTGGTAAAACCTTATTCGTTAGTAATGGGTACTTGGTTGTTAAAGAATAAGCCCTCTTGGTCTCATAAATGCTTATACTTGACATTTGTTTTAAAAAGATATGAGACTTAATTTCCCCGTTATGGGATTTGGGTTAAAAGTAAGAGACTTGAGAATTTGAAGTTTTGAAACTTATACTAGTTCGAGAAGTGATTTGATATAAAAAAGAAGATATGGTATTGTCTTGGTTTATTTGAAAAGGAAGTATGGAAATTGTTTTTGGTTTACTTAAAATAATAGTTACTCTATTTTGACACCACGGGTGTTAGTATCATGTGACTTTTGTGAAAAAGAAATGGACGTTTTAAAGAAATAAAGTAAGTAGTACCTTGGGGTTAAAACCCGAATTTTTGGCATAGAATGAAAGTACCTTGAGTGTGAATAACTTGCCTATGTTTGCTTGTGATAGTCTTGGTGTACAAGTATTGTATCCTTATGTTACCTCGTCTCTCGATGGAGGGTCGGTCATGTTATTCTCGATCATGTTGGACATACTGACACGTGGGTGCCCACGGTATGCTCCACTGAGTGTTATCTTGTTATTTTCTTTGGACATACCGACACGCCAGCGCCCACTGTATGCTTCCCATGAGTGTTATCTTGTTATTTCCTTTGGACATACCGACACGCCAGTCCCACGTATGCTTCCACTAGGAGTGTTATCTTGTTATTTTCTTTGGACATACTGACACGTTGGGTGACCCACGGGTATGCTTCCACTATGAGTGTTATCTTGTTATTTCCTTTGGACATACTGACTGACACGATGGATGGTCCACGGGTATGCATCCATTAGGATAGTTCCATGGCCATGCTTATACCGAGGTAAGATGCCGGGGCATGCGGCCATTGTGCGGGTTAAATTCCCGGGTTATATTTGAGTGTGACTTTACGGGCGTGAGTCCCTGACTTGACTACTAATATATATTGTGTACTGCAGTTTGGTTATCACACATGTCTCCTATTTTATATAGACTGTTATGATTTCATTTACAGTATTTTCAGTTTCACATACTTGGTACCTGTTAGATCGACTCTTCGGGCTGCGTTCATGCCGCAGGTAGAGGCACACCGGTTGTTGACCCTCTCTCATAGGATCACAGTTCAGCGTTTTGGGAAGCTCCGTTTCTCCGGAGGCTTATCTTTTGGTACGTGTCCCTGAGATTGTAGGTTCTTGTACATTCCGGGGTATGGCGGGGCCCTGTCCCGTCATAGTTGTTATAAAGGCTCTTAGAGGTCTGTAGTACTATTGTGGGCAAGGGTTGTAAATGATGTAACTGTTCGGTTGTATGTATATGCAGAAAGGTGACCGTTTTGGTTAGCCGGTTTTATATTTCATTGTTTCATATCTGTAAGTTTTTATTTCCGTTGATTTTCTCTGATGCTTTATCACTAGGGTGCCCGGGGTAAGGCACCAGTCGCGGGCCCGAGGTCGGGTCGTGACAATAGGTACATTATTTGGATCCACTATTGTGAACCTATCAAAAGTATGGGGACCCCCACAAATCTCATAACCCACTGATGTATGAACTGCTTTAACGGACATGGTTCTCTGCTGCAACTGCTTTGTCAAAGTGGCAACATGGACAGCCAATGCAGTGATAACATCCAACTCATGAACCCCAGCCACTTTCCTGATGTTTGTTACTCTCTCATCTGACCACTGATGGTTGTTGGTGGTCATGTCTTCTAATAAATCATGTGTCTCATTGGCACTTTTGCTCATAAACGTTCCTCCTACAGCAGCATCAATAATGGTGCGAGTAGCACCACACAGCCCATTGTAGAATATGTGGACCAACGTCCACTTCTCAATCCCATGATGCGGAAACTTTCTCTGTAAGTCTTTGAACCGCTCCCATGCATCATACAATGATTCTCCCTCCAGCTGATAAAATTATTAAGCTCTCCTCTGAGCTTTGATGCCTTCGATAGAGGGAAGATTTTGGCAAGAAACTTCTGAGCTAAGTCTTGTCATGTGGTAATGGAGTTCGCCTGCAATGAGTTCAACTAGCTCTTGGCTCTGTCCATGAGTGAGAATGAGAAGAACCTCAATAGAATGACATCATCAGTAACGCCATTGTATTTAAATATTGCACACAATTCCAGGAAATTTGCTAAATGCATATGGGGATCTTCAGACGGCAACCCCCCAAACTGAACTGAGCCTTGAACCATGTGAAAGATCGCTGATTTTATCTCAAAATTATTAGTCTCCACAGCTGGAAGCCTGATGCAAGTCTGCATCCCTGTAATTATCGGCAGTACATAGTCCCTCAAACTCATCTCTGCAGGATGCGGGACTTGTCCCATGACAGGCGGTAACTCATCTTTCACCTCATTGTTGTTTCGCTGATTTTCCATTGCTAAAGAATCATCAGTTTTTTTGTCTTTCATGTTATGTCTGCACAATCTTTCAATCTCAGGGTTCAAAGGGACAAGAGTGTCTGCTCCTCTCCCACTTCGCATAAACAAGTTTCCTGAAATCAATCAAAAACAAACAAACAGATCAAGGCAAAAGTGTTCTAAAATAAATAAATAAAAAAACCAAATTAGAAATAAGAATAGATAATTTGATATTGATAGTACGTCAGTCCCCGGCAACGGCGCCAAAAACTTGTTGCGATAATTTTGTGCGCTAACGCAAGTGTACGTATCACTTAAGTAATAAAGTCTGTAAGATCGAGTTATCATCCACAGAGACTGGTTTATCAAGTACCGAATATCTAATTTATGGTATCTATTTGACCAATGTTCTTTTGTTTGGTTTATGAACTAAGAATTAAAACTAATAAATAAGCAAGAATAACTAACGATGATAATACTTTGGGATTTAAACAGTTATGAAGGGAATTATTGTTTCCAATCTCCTCAACTATCCACTCTTTCACGTGTTAATGCAATACTAATGACTTTTCTTCTTATTAAGGTAGCAGGTTAACGAACATGTTCTATATTCCGATTAGGACATATAAAAACTCAACCTTGTGCAGAAACCTTCTATATTTCTATGATAGATTTTACCACACAGGAGGATTAAGAACAATAACCTAAAATACTACACAAGTATCAGGATACTTTCATCCACGATTTTAACCTATGTCTAAACAATTACATCATATTCAAATCTCCCTTTTCAGATCTCGAAATCATATAAGTTATGACAATTAATGGTCAGTCAATTATCAAACAATCAATACAATATTGAATAGATCTTAATATAGTTGAAGAAGAAATCAATAACTATGCATTAACGTCTGAAAGAGTTTCAAGCGATTCGACGAAAAACCCTAATAAAGAAATTAGCTCCTATACATTGTCATGCTAAGAACTAATTTAATATCCAACATACACTGAATTAAATAAAGTAAAGGAAAAGAACTTGAACAAATTGATGTCTCTAATCTTGTTCTTGCCTCCAAAAGTATGATATGAAATAAGACAGGGTTTCTGGGTTTCATATCTGAGAAAAACTGCGTTTCGGACCCTTTTACCCTTCTGAAAATCGAATTTTCTCACCCAGTTCCGCGGCGCTGACTTCGCCAAATCTATTAGACACTGCAGTACTTCCTGCGCCGCGGTGCTGCTGGCTGGAGCCGCGGCGCCGTCGATGTGATTTTCTTATTTTGCGTCATTTTTCTGTCCGGACTTCGTCAAATTTCTTTCGTGCTTCCCGGGACTTCTTGGGCTTTTCTTGTGCAGTTTCATCTTCAATAACAATATTTTCTCCTTTATGACCGTTGTGACTCAAAAGAAAGAAAAACAACCTAACAATATACTAAACACAACCGAAAAGAGAAAAATACTAACTAAAAAGGACTCAAAAGTATATATAAAATAGACTCAACAACAGGACAATCTTGTCTTAAAGGCAAAGTGGCATCACTCTACTCAGCAAGTATTCAAATCAAGTGTTGGTTTTAGTTTTCAGTTGTTCGTTAAAATTATTTCTTTTGTTGTAATCTATTGTTCTTCATTTTTCCTAGTTCTTGTAATAGGTGTTTGATATTTCCCGTTTCTTGCCTTTATTTTGCCAACATGAAGTGTCTGCCAGAAGATTTAGATGAGTGTTAGAAAAAAGACAGTTTATTATAGTTCAATCAATATCAAAGCAATAATTAAGAAGGGGCACAGAGCACATTAGGCCAACAAATATGATGTCCAAAAATTAAGTAAAGCCAAATAAAAATCAATTCATCAAAGCTCGGATTTGGTTAGTATCCCTGCGGAGTCGCCAGAGCTGTCATACCACTTTTTCGCCCCGCAGTAACTAGGTTTCATTTATTAAAAAAATTCCAATAAAAGTCATGGTTTTGAAGTAGAATTTATTTATTTAATAGAGTCGCCACTTGAAATAGAATTATGGTATTTCAAATCACCTTATGAATCCCTACTCAAAAGAAAAAGACTCTATTGTTATTCGTCCGAGAAAATCGAAGACCGAGAAGAAGGTATTAAGCATTCCCAGAGTCCCGTGGTTCTAATACGATCGCTTTATCGACTTGTATTCAGCTTAACTAATTTTGGATAAAGATTACACTTATGAGCCTTGAATGCTTAAGTCCCGCCTTTTTATTCACTTTAAAAAAATTATCTTATTTTTTACTAATGTGTGGTATACTGATAGCGCCTTTTGATGCATTTATGGATTGTTCCCACTCAGTGTGCCTGAATAAGCGTCTAGAAAGAGAGTGTGAATCAGATATAAAAAACAAAGTAAATTTGGGCCCTATTCTCTCAAAACATCAAAACGATCTTGAAAAAGATTACGCGGAATCGGACACAAAGAAGGGTAAAAAGAAAAAACAATACAAAAGAAACACGGAAGCACAACTAAATTTATTCTTGAAACGTTATTTGCTTTTTCAATTGAAATGGAACGATGATTTGAATCAAAGAATGATAGAGAATATCAAGGTGTGTTGTCTATTATCATATAGAAAGAGGTGAAGCGTAGCGATTCGTACTACCGGCTTAAATAGAATAAAGCGAATGGAGCCCACATGCGAGGGTTTTCGAGCAGGCCCCCTTCTCTGGCTTTCCCTTGTTGTGACATGTATGTATAGTCTATCCACCCACTTAATCCGACTTCAAATATGATAAGTAAATTTTATTGAAAATGATTCATCGGTAGCATCGCTGAATTTATCGCTAAAAATTATTTAATTAAGTTAATAACTTATAAATTTTCGGATTAGAAACTCGAACTCGTTCTTGATCGAGTAAAATCTTTTTCTCTTTGACAACGGGTCTTGACTCGCAACCCATCTCGCCCCTTACTCACAAGTCACAACTAATTATTAATTTATTTGGGCCTTAAATATTGGTCTAAGCCCCTAAAGTAATATATCCTTAAATCAAAATAGGCAGTCTAACAATGAAACCTAAACAAAACCGTTGAAATCTAAATATCCAATCATGCAAACTCTATAGCACTTAATACCATTTAATGAAAACATCAATCCAAAATGTGATACAAACCCAATTTTGCATCAGATTATCAAACTTAAAGTTCCAAAATATTTAAACTCTACATTTTAAAGCAAAGAAAAATCAATCTAAGCTAAATTCATGCTTCTGCCTAGGGGTGACAAATTGGACCCAAGTCCAATTGACTTGTCCATTCCGCCCAGATTTCAATGGATTTGGACATTGACATATTATTAAATGATCTAAGTTTGAGTTAGCCCAAGTTAACTCATTCATCTTGAACAACTCAAATCAACTCATTATATTAGTCCAAAGTAACTCAGCTATTATTTTATTGTTTACCCAAGTCTTCTATTTCATATTTTTTTACTTTTATAAAAAAATTATTAAAATTATGATTTTTTTTATTACCTCATCCCCTACCTCCTCCACCACATGCCCTATCCCATCCTCAAATTTCATACCTATCCCCACCTCCCGCCCTACCCTCTGTCCTACCACATCCTCAAATTTCGATTTTTTATTTTTTTATTTTTATAAAAAATATGAAATTTTATCTTACCTCCCCCTACACCTGCCCTACCCCCTTACCCCAATCTCAAAGTTTTATTTTATATTTTTTTTACTTTTATAAATAATTTATAAAAATATAAATTTTTTTCTTACCCCGTACCGACACCTACCCCCTTCACCCCCACCCCATCCTCAAATTTCTATTTGATATTTTTTTTACTTTTATAAAAAATATGAAATTTTTCTTACCTCTCCTCTACCGCACTAACCCCACCTACCCCCACCCCACCCCACTCATCCTCAAATTTTTATTTCATATTTTTTGTTAATTTTATAAAAAAAAATTATTAAAATATGAAAATTTTCCGTACCTTCCCCTACTCCCCACCTCCCCCCCCACCCTACCACATTCTCAAATTTCTATATTATATTTTTTTACTTTTATAAATAATTTATATTAAAATAGGAATTGTTTTCTTACTCCGCCACATCTACCCCTTCCACCCCCACTCCATCCTCAAATTTCTATTCTTATTTTTTTGCTATTATAAAAAATAAAAAAATTCTTAAAAATATTATTCTTATTTTAAAAATAAAGATATGAAAAAATCAAATATCATACAAAATAAAATAACATCATAGAAGGTAAGTTTGAAATTTATAAAAGTAATGGGTCAAGTTGAGCAATTTGGGTTATGACCCATCATTTAGCCCATCTTAACCCACCCATCTTAGCGCATGTAAATTTTGGGCGAGTTGGACATTGACCCGTCTACAACTTCAACCCATCTTAATCCGCCCAACTTCAGTCCAAACGGCCCTGCCACCCCTATTCTGCCCCTTCATTTCTTTTAGATCTAACCCCAGGACATGTTCAATCTTTTGTTTTTCTCTTGCTGAAGCCAAATATTATAATACACTAGCTTAAGAAAAAACTAATTTTCAGATCTAAATGAGGAATGACTAAAATGCTTATAGATCCTTCTTAAGAACCTATTCAGAAACCAACAAGACCAGTTTTGATGCATGTAACGATGGAAGATTGTTTAAATTAGAGACTCCGTGAATTATATATGATATATAGATTCCCTCGTAATTTATACATATAGTATTAGTTATGCAGGTTTTTAAATTGCAAATTAAATACCATATTAACTTTATACATAAATAACTTACCTCCTAACTAGCTACCAAACGTGGTATTACTTATGCACGATTTAATTCCTGCACATTCTCCTTCTCTGTTATTTTATTTATCTTTTTTTCATCTTCACTTGTTTATGATTCTCCTTAAAAGTTCTTTTGCAGATTATAATTAATTTGCTTTACTGATTTCTTAAGATGGTGCAGTTGTTCTTGCAAAAAACAAATATGGTATCTGATGTTCTTCTATTTATGACTTTGACAACAAGGACGTCAGAGATAACAAATGCATATGCAAAGATTACAAATCTAAGTGTTGCCACTGCATATATCTTTGCATCAAGGTTGTAGGTAGTAGTAGTTATAATAATTTTCTTTTGCTGTTTCACAGTGAACAAAAATATGGTATGATGAACCAAAATGCATAAGTTAGAGAACTTACAATGAAATAAATAATCCTTTTTATTATTTTCATTAATTGAAAGACAATATATACACTTCTGCTCCTAAAACCCTATTCTATTTGGAGACTAATTATATAATTATGATAAAGTGTACAAGACTAATTAAAGTACAATACTAATATACAATATTACCAAATCTTCTATTTTTGGCCGAGATGGGCTACTCCTTCTCGTACTTTGACTAATATGTCAAATACACATACAATATACATATAAATCATGTGTATATTGTTGTCATAATAATCTGTATTCAGTTAAATAATGTTTCAACACAATCTGTTAAACACTTAGTAAAACAGATTACACGATATAAACATTACTTAACAGTAAATTGATCATGAAACAGTAAACGAAAACAAAATCTGTTTTGAAAAATAATTTCAGAATGTAATCGAGCCCACTTAGTTCAAAGTGTGTCCTTAAAGAAATTATTTTCCTCACAGTACTCGAGGTTAATGGAATATCGCCTCCCAGGATAGAACAATTATCTTACCAGAATAGTAGTACTCCAAATTTCGGTAGCAACGAACCACTCAACGACAGTATATCACACAAAATGAATAAAAATGAATTTTCGAAATGTAGAGAAATTCGTATTATGTTTTAATATATTGAATAAATTCTTGGAACAAACAAGAATTTATAGGTTTTGGAGGTACCATTTCTGAATGTTTGCAACCATTCAGAATAGTCACCAAAATTTTGGAGGGAAATTCGAAAAGGAAAAGGAAAAATGTCGGTCGCGGGCGGGTCAGGGTCGGTCGATCCGTATTGGAATAATTAAAGAAAAGTTTGTCCAAAAAGATTATCAATCAATCTTTGACGAAACTGAATCCGAAGCCGAGCCGAGCGAGCGACGACGACGGCGCGAGGGGTCCTTGCCCCCTCAACCCTTTTAGCAGCTAGAGAAGGTGTAATGTAATATATACACCTTTTTCCTTCTCTTTTTCCGATGTGGGACAAAGGACCTTTTGCATTTCCTTTAATTTACATCCCATCATTTTCCATTCACCAATATCAAAACCCAACAATCCCCCACATGAATAGGGAATGGCAATAAGATAAAAGAATGTGCGGACAAGTGTGATATACAAGCGAAGATTGACTGTATCTGGATAAGTAGGTTTTCCTTTGAACTTTCCGTAGTGAACTTATATCGGATATACTCGATTAATAGGTAGATTTGATATCTTTGAACCGTCGAACTTTGTTGTATACATAGACAACATAAGTCACATAATCAACCCTCAACCATTTATGGTTCTCACGGTTGTGTTCGTTTCAGCCATGAACACCGTCTGGTCACATGAGTGCATAGAGAATGGGCCTTCACTTTCATTCCCCTTTAAAGCGGCTTACAATTAACACTCACATAGGTGATTTCTAAACATGTGGTCCTATAGCCACATTATCTGGTCATACATCACCAGATTTAGATAATCATTAAAAACTCTTAATGCTTTATTAACTCATTAACAAACCATAAAGTTTTATCCTTATTTCTGAACATTGTCTTCATCCGAGAATGAGTTGAGTTATTTGACAATGTTGAACCGTCAGTCACAACTTTATTTGATCTCCTTGAACCTAGCTCTTGGGATCTCCAGTCTGCTAGGTAGAGTTACCGCCATGATGACTTGTCCTCGGCCTTAACCCCATTCTCATTGATGATCTATTAACTCCCTCTCTAGATAAGCCTTTTGTAAGTGAATCCGTCACGTTATCTCTTGACTTTACATAGTCAATTGTGATAACGCCACTAGAGAGGAGTTGTCTAACGGTATTGTGTCTCTGTCGTATGTGACGAGATTTTCCGTTATACATTACGCTCTCTGCCGTACCTATTGCTGCTTGACTGTCACAATGTATACATATATGAGCCAAAGGTTTGGGCCAGAATGGAATATTTTCTAAGAAATTCCGGAGCCATTCAGCTTCTTCACCGGCTTTGTCTAAAGCTATAAATTCATATTTCATTGTAGAGCGGGCGATGCATGTCTGTTTTGATGATTTCCAAGACACTGCGCCTCCACCAACGGTGAAAACATATTCACTCGTGGATTTAACTTCAGATGATCCGGTGATCCAGTTTGCATCACTCTATCCCTCAAGTACTGCAGGATATTTATTATAATGCAAAGCATAGTTTTGGGTGTGTTTTAAATACCCCAAGACTCGTTTCATAGTCATCCAATGAGTTTGATTGAAATTACTCGTGAATCGACTCAGCTTGCTTATAACACATGATATATCTGGTCGTGTACAATTCATAATATACATCAAACTTCCCAAAATTCGTGCATAGTCCAATTGTGAGTCACTTTAACCTTCATTCTTTTGAAGTGCAAAACTTACATCAATTGACGTCTTTGCAACATTGAAATTTAAATACTTGAACTTGTCAAGCACCTTTTTAATATAATGTGACTGTGATAATGCTAGACCTTGTGAAGTTTTATGGATCCTAATGCCTAAGATCAAATCAGCAACTCCTAAGTCCTTCATATCAAATTTGCTAGCGAGCATACGCTTTGTAGCTTTTACATCGGCAATATCTCTACTCATTATCAACATGTCATCAACATATAAACAAACAACGACTTCATGATTTGAAGTATTTTTAATGTAAACACATTTGTCACACTCATTAATCTTAAATCCATTTGCCAACATTGTTTGGTCAAATTTCGCATGCCCTTATTTGGGTGCTTGTTTAAGTCCATAAAGAGACTTAACAAGTCTGCACACTTTCCTTTATTTACCAGGAACCACAGAACCCTCAGGTTGTTCCATGTAAATTTCTTCCTCCAATTCTCCATTTAAGAAAGCCGTCTTGACATCCATTTGATGGATTTCAAGACCATATACGGTCGTCAGTGCCACTAACACCCGAATAGATGTTATTTTTGTTATCGGCGAGTATGTGTCAAAGTAATTAAGACCTTCTTTTTGTCTATAACCTTTGATCACAAGTCTTGCCTTATATTTGTCAATAGTGCCATCAGCTTTCATTTTCCTTTTAAAAATCCATTTTGATCCTAAAGGTTTATTTCAGGAGGAAGATCAACCAATTTCCATGTATGGTTATTCAAGATTGATTCAATCTCACTATTGACTGCTTCTTTCCAAAATGTTGAAACAGAAGATGATATTGCTGCTTTAAATGTTTGAGACTCATTTTCAAGCAAAAATGTCACAAAATATGATCCAAAGGAGGTAAATGTCTTTTGACGTTTGCTACGCCTTGGATCCTCTTTGCTTGGTGTACTTTCCTTTGGTTCTTCCCGCGGCCGTTTAGATATTTCACTTGACGACTCACATTCGGTTTTGTCACGACCCAACCCCGGTCGCGAATCGTACCTACCGGTACCGTCGCCGTATATATCGAGAGAATAGCGGAACATACATAATGCATAACTTATAAAAAGGGTAAACATCATCGCCACCGATAAAGTGTCGCTTTCCATAAAACATACTTAAACAAAGTATAGCGGACAACCTGGTTCTTATAGCCCAAAACATACATGTGACCACGCACTTAAAGATAACAAGCGTGGCGGGACGGGCCCCGCCATACCCTGAATGTACAAAATACCTATAAGATCGTGGAATATCCGTACGATAAACAAGCTTGGAGGAATGGAGCTTCCGATCTAATAGTGATCCTAAGAACGAGGATCCTCAATCTGCTTACCCTTACCTGCGGCATGAACGCAGCCCCCGAGGAAGGGGGTCAGTACACAATATGTACCAAGTATGTAAAGCTGGAAAATACTGTAATGAAAATATCATAAGTCTAAAAGTAAGCTGGAGTCATGGAAGAAAGTCAAAATACCTTTTACTGTGCCTTACTAACAATGAGAGTGACAAGTATATATATATGTAATACTGCATAAAATAGGGGCCTTAGGATCAAAACAGGGTACCTCGCCCGTAGTATCAATAAGCACCCCTACTCCTGGGACTATTTCACCCGCAGGTCCCGTGGACCCGCATGAGATATTCCTCGCATAGTCAGACTACCGCGCACGGGACTATTTCACCCTCATAAGCCCATAAGGACTCGCTTGAGGTATTCCTCGCATTGTTGGTAGCAAATCCACGGAAAAGGTGGTATAACGTTCTTGGGGACTTACCCCTCAGATATACTCTTACCACGGCGGATGGTATAACGATCTGGGGCTTGCCTCGGATATACTCTACACCAAGGCGGATGGTATAACGATCTTGGGGCTTGCCTCGGATATACTCTACACCGAAGAAGGTGGTATGGCGATCTTGGGGCTTACCCTCGGACATACTCTTACCCCGAGTAGGTGGTATAACGATCTTGGGGCTTGCCGCCGGATATACTCTTACCCTAGCTCAATCTGTCATCATAACATAATCATAAATAAGTTAAGAAAACTTATAACTTCTTATTAGTCTTGTTCATATACCCTCTCATTTTAGTTTACTTAAGGCACTTAATCATATCTTTAATAAAAGAACACCGGGAGTTTAACCCAAGTACTACATGCTTCAACTCTTTTAAAAATGACTCTTCTTTATACATAAAACTCTTGGGCAATTGATGCCTTAAAACCAATTTGCCTCACCATATACTTATCTTACTTAGAGTAAATCTCTTCTCATTAACCCTTTTATGAAGCTAATAAACCAACTTCCCATAAAGTTGTTATATTAACTCTACACTTTAGTAAAATCATACTTTTCCCCTAACTAAGGGACTTATACATTCTTAAAACGAACAAGTCATTATATACTTAAAACAAGTAAGAATACCAAATCTTGTACGTCTACCGTACTACATAGTTTCATCTATTCATGCTCAAGAGAAAGGAAAACTTCACATACCTCTTTGGTCAATCCACTTGTCAAGTCCAAACTACCGCAAGTAATATTTCAACCTATAATAGTCATGATACGTTTATTAACCTCTAATCTTAATGTAGAACAATCCAAGTTCAAAGTCACTAAATTCTATGGAAATTTGGGTAGCATTTCCTTTGTTTCTACTCACTTTGCCACCTTTCTCAAGGCCGAATTTATCATCCAAACACCACATTTAAGGTTCAACAATCCAACATTTTAAAGGGGATTACACACCTAAACTTGGGTGTGTAAAATTCTGCCCCATAAGTTTACAACAATTCACTTAACAATTCTAAGGTAGTTTTTAGGCTACAACATGCTCATAATCTCTTCTTAACCCATTCTTCATATCCAAACCACATTTTCTAGCATGCAATGACTCTAAGAGCATTATTTTACTACCACAAGTTCATTCTTCTAAGCATGCAACACTAGAACTAATTCTAAAGGAAGAAATGTTACCTTAAAGTTTTAGCCAAACTTATTCCAAAGATTTTGCTAGCTTCCTTGCCAAGAACACCACCACAAGCTAGCCACAAGCTTCCTTTTTTGTTCTTAATTTTTCGATTTTCTTAGGCTTGGATTTCTTTGGAAATGTAGAGAGAAGGAGGAGCTTTTGCTTTAGAGAGAGAGAGAAATTGGAAGATGACCAAGTCTTGAAGACTTGGTCAATATATTGCATGCAAGAAATCAGATGGGGGGGGACACTTGTCACCCTCCCAAGGTCTTTTAAAAGAAAATCTGACTTTTCCTAAGTCTTTTCGCCAAAAATCCGCCTCGGCGCTGCTGCCCTTAGCCGCGGGCGCTGCAACTTCAGCGATCCTCGACTTTAGGCGCCGCGACCTGCATCCGGCGCGCCGCCTCGCCGCTTTGCACAAACGCATTGTCATTGCGCCGAACTTGTAACTCTCATAACTTTCTACTCCGACGTTCTATCGACGAACGGTTGGTTGCGTTGGAATCTAGACTCCACGAACTATGCCCTAGACCTTTGAAACACTTAGGAATTCTCAATGAATCGGGTCATAACCCGCCTCAAAGTTGACTAAAACCCGTCCGGAATAATCCGTCAACCTATCCTTTGAAAATTTTAAGTCTTACATGCTTTCGTACGCTCTCATACGTAGGGTCAGAACTACGGGGTATAACATTCTCTCCCCCTTAGAAACATTCGCCCCGAATGTTCCTTCTAGGCTTACTCAAATCACAATATCGACTTAGACCCTCTTAACTATTCTTTTGCAAATAAAGAAGCTCCATGAGCCACAACATACTGAAGCGTAAATGCTAAATCAAAACTAACAAGCAGGAAAGTGGGTTACCTGGAGGTATAGGAAATAGGTGAGGGTACTTCTTCATCATGTCATCCTCTGCTTCCCACGTCATTTCCTCCCTGTTCTCGTTCCGCCATAGGACCTTGACGGAAGCCACGTCTTTTCGTCCAAGTCGTCTAACTCGACGATCGAGTATCGCTATGGGACTCTCTCATACGATAGCTCCTCTGTCACTTGGACATCGTGAACCGGGTGCACTCTAGATGGATCTCGATACATTTCCGCAACATGGACACATGGAAAATCGGATGTACCGCCCAAATCGGACGACAGATCTAACTCATAGCAACCTTGCCTATCCTACGGACAATGATACGGCCAACGTACTGGGCTAAGCTTCCTTCTTTCCAAATCTCATCACGCCTTCACGGGCGATACCTTTAGAAAACCCAATCATCTATCTCAAATTCCAAGTGTCGACGCCGATGATCTGCATACGACTTCGCCGACTCGAGCCGCCAACAACCGCTCTGGATAAGCTTCACCTTATCCATCGCTCACGAACTAAGTCCGCCCGAATAATCGAACTTCTCCCACTCGAACCAGCCTATCGGTGACTGCACTTCTCCCGTATAAGGCCTCATAAGGCGCCATCCCGAATCCGGAATGGTAGCTGTTTTTGTAAGCAAACTCCACAAGAGGCAAATGATCCTCCCGCCTACCCCGAAATCAATAACACAAGCCCGCAAGATATCCTCGAGTGTCGGATAGTGCGATCGCCTGTCCGCTTGGCCCGAGGATGAAACGCCGCATCGAGACTCACCTGTGTCCCTAATCCCTTCCAAAAGACCTCCGAAGTTAGCCGAGAACGGGATCCTCTATCCGATATAATCGACACCGACTCGTGCGATCTTACAATCTCTAATATATAATCGGCATAGTCTCACCGAGAACGTCGTTACGATCGGAAGAAAATGGGCTGATTTCAATCGACTGTCGACAATCACCCAAATGGAATCATGCTTCTCCGAGTGGTAGGTAGCCCCGTAATAAAATCCATATTTATCACCTCCCACTTCCAAGTCGGAATCTCGATAGCTGCAACAGCCCACCGGCTTCGTGCTCAATCTTAACTCGCCGACAATTCGCATCGTGCCACGAACTCCGCAACGTCCCTCTTTAGGCCATCCCACCAATACACGCATCTGAGGTCATGATACATCTTTGTCGACCCCGGATGAATAGAATAACGAGCACTGTGTGCCTCCCCCAGAATCTGCTGACGAAGTCCTGTCACATCGGGAACACACACCCGACCGAATCTTAGCACCCCATCAGCGCTACCTCAAATAGACTCTTCTCCTTCGGAGAGTCGCGTCTCGATCGTACCAAAATCGGATCCTCATACTGTCGCCTCTTCACCTCCTCGACGATGGAAGACTCGGCAACCTCTCGAACCCGAATTTCGTCACTAACAGAATCAACCAAACAAACCCCAAGGCTCGCTAGCTGGTGTAACTCTCGGACCATATCCCTCTTTTCTGGCTGAACATCAGACAGACTACCCATCGATCTGCGACTAAGGGCATCTGCAACTACATTGGCCTTCCCTGGGTGGTATAGAATATCAACATCGTAATCCTTAAGTAGCTCCAACCACCGTCTCTGTCGCAAGTTCAGCTCCCTCTGGCTGAAGATATACTGGAGACTCTTGTGGTCTGTGTAAATGTCCACATGAACTCCATATAAATAATGTCTCCAGATCTTTAAAGCATGAATCACTGCTGCCAGCTCCAAGTCATGTGTGGGATAGTTCTTCTCATGCTTCCTAAGTTGTCGAGATGCATAAGCTATAACTTTGTCGTGCTGCATCAGCACGCACCCAAGCCCGACACCTGACGCGTCACAATAAACCACATATCCATCTAAGCCCTCTGGAAGAGTAAGAACTGGGGCGGTCGTCAACTTCTCCTTTAGCAACTGGAAACTTTCCTCACAAGTATCCGTCATCGAACATAGCCGCTTCGAGTCGCCTTAGTCAAAGTCTTGAAATAGAAGCAAACTTCTCCACAAACCTCCGATAATATCCTGCAGGCCCAAAGCCGCGCACTCCGCTTGTAGCTGGTGCGAGCCAAGTCTTGATCGCTTCAATCTTCGCCAGACAACCCGAATACCATCGGCCCCGATAACATGCCCTAAGAAAGCCACTGAAGCTAACCAGAACTCGCACTTCGAGAACTTGGCATACAACTGCCGGTCTCGGAGGACTCTCAATACCGTCCTCAAATGATCTGTATGCTCCTGCTCTGTGCGCGAATACACCAAGATATCATCAATAAACACTATAACGAACATATCCAAGAATGGCCTGAACACCCTATTCATCAAATCCATGAATATTGCTGGGCGTTGTCAAACCGAAAGACATCACCAACTCATAGCCCATACCGGTCCTGAATGCGATCTTTGGGATATCTATCTCTAACTCGCACTTTGATGATAACTGCATCGCAGTCTATCTTGAGAAACACTTTGCACTCGCAATCGTCAAACAAAACGTCAATCCCGGGAGTGGATATCTTCTTGATAGTTACCTTGTTCACCACTGTAATCAATACACATACGCATGGCCCCATCCTTCTTTCTTTACAAATAACACCGTGCTCCCTGGGGAGAAACACTGGCCTAATAAAGCCCTTCTCCAAAGAAATCTTTCACTGGTCCTTCAACTCCTTCAAATTTCGGCAGTGCCATCCTCGTATGGCGGAATAGATATCGGTCGAGTATCCGCGCCAAATCAATGCAAAACTCAATCTCCTCTCGGGAGGATACCCTAAGCTCATGCGGGAATACATCCGAAACTCTCTAACGGCCGGAATCGATCAAGGTCCGATTTCAGCCTCGATGTCGAATACCCGAACCATATGGTAGATATACCCTTCCGCACCATCTTCCTAGCCTTGAGGTAAGAAATAAACTTACCCTGGGCGATGCAGATTCCTTCCACTCGATAACGGCCACGGAACCGAACCGAACTAATCTCTCTACAGTCCACGTTGGCATAGCAAGATGCTAGCCAATCCATACCCATAATCACATCAAAGTGCCATATCCAACTCTATCAAGTCGCCAGAGTCCGACGGTATCTATAGTCACAGGCAAGCCTTATACACCCGCCTACCATCGAATCACCATCGGGCGTAGCCACCTCAAAAGGTCTTATGGACTCGGGCTCTATCCCTATTCTACCGCAATATGAGGAGATATGTAGGACAAGGTAGAACACGGATCTATCAAAGCATATACATCACAAAGAAGAAACCAATAATGTACTGGCGACATCCGGGACGCCCGGTCCCGCCGACCGACATAGCATATATGCGGTTACGAGGACCGCTAGAATCGAACCCCTACCACGACCTTCTCGCGCTGCCGCCCATAAGTACCCTACCGGGCGTCTAACCATCGAAGATGAAGATCCAAAGAATGCACGTCGGCTGAACCGTAATGCTCCCGCCGCCTGGGACGGACAATCTTCTTCGATGGCCTCGCCGCCACAAGAGTAGAATGCTCCCGAACCCATACGGCACTCGCCCGGATGAGACCTACCGCATCGAACGCACCGAGAGGTAGGTAGTCTCGATTAGTCTTTGGCTCTCGCCTCGAAACACAAGTCCCGGAGCCACGACCGCTCCTAAATAACCTGCTGATCGGACCTCCGCCGGAAATCGAGAAGGAGCACTGCTGTCGGTGGAAGGTGGACCTAGTTCGCCGAGGCCGCCCGCCAAAATCGCCTCGAGAACTCGATGTCACGCCTCTTGGTGGCCCAAATCTAGGCGATCCCGCTTCTCTCGCCTCAATCCTGCGTATGCTGCATCTCCGCAATATCCATCCCTGGCTGAAGAGCCACCCCCAAGCATGCAGTAATCATGTGACGGTCTAACTCCATCACATATCGATGAACCCTGTCTGCCATGTCAGCTACTATGGTGTGCGCATATCTGGCCAAGGAGTCGAACTCCAGGCTGTACTCCCTGATAGTCCTCCCGTCCTGTCTCAAGGTCAAGAACCTATCTACGCGGGCTCTCCTCACCTCAGGAGGCAAGAAGTGGTCTAGAACGCCTCGTGAACTCTTCCCAATCACCGGAAGAGCATCCTCACCCCTCGACAATACCCATGACTCAAACCAGTTCAACGCAATATCGCATAACCGGTAAGAAGCTAGTATAACAGACTCAGTCTCCGATGCCCTAAGGACCTGCATGGTCCGCTGTAACTGCCGGACGAACTCCTGCGGATCCTCCTCAAATCTCGAACCATAGAACTCGGGTGGGTGACAACCCAAGAAATCCCGAATCCGTAATCGCTATCGGCTCAGGGTTGGCCGCCGCTGCTCGCCGCCGCCACTGCCATCTTTGGTCGAGAACGAATCATTTCCCATAATCTCGTACTCGGACCACGATTGTGGGATGGAGGCTCGTCATCGCGGTCTCGTGAGCCGCGTCCGCTGCCTCGAACTCTGCTGAGGCTGGCGACGACGTGGAACTCGCCGCCTAAACATCATCTCGTAAGGATCGGGCTCGTGCCTCGTGACTCTCCGCGTCCCACTAGCGACTCTCACCGCTTTGCCCTTCGGGCGCGATTGCCTGCGTGGAGGCATAATCGATACATAAAGGAAAACATCGGAGGAGGTTCAACCTATAACTCACTCTATTGCACGATCTTCGAGTGAAAGAATGGAAACCAATCCTAAATATCCTGCGACCTCCGATTATAGATGTGGTGCACGACACCGATAATCAAGACTCTACTAGACACGGCCGTGGACACTTTCTCGAGGACTAATCGCTCGATACCACTTTTGTCACGACCCAACCCGGGCCGCAATCGGTACCACCGGTACCGTCAGTATATGTCGAGAATAGCAATGAACATACATAACGCATAACTTATAAAAAGGGTAACATCATCGCCACCGATAAGGTCGCTTTCCATAAAACATACTTAAACAAAGTATAAGTACAACCTGTTCTTATAGCCCAAAACATACATGTGACCACAGCACTTAAAGATAATAACCGTATGACAGGGCCCCGCCATACCCCGAATGTACAAAATACCTATAAGATCGTGGAATATCCGCATTAATAAACAAGCTTCCGGAGAATGGAGCTTCGACACCGAATAGTGATCCTAAGAACGAGGATCCTCAATCGCTTACTTACCGCAGATGACGCATGGCCCAGGAAGGGGGTCGACACAATTTGTACCAAGTATGTAAAGTGGAAAATCTCGTAATGAAAATATCATAAGTCTAAAAGTAAGTTGAGTCATGGAAGAAAGTCAAAATACCTTTTATCGTGCCTTACTAACAATGAGAGTGACAAGTATATATATATGTAATCTGCGTAAAATAAGGGCCTTAGGATCAAAACAGGTACTCGCCTGTAGATCAATAAGACCCCTACTCGGGACTATTTCACCCGCATAGTCCCGCGACCCGCATGAGATATTCCTCGCATAGGTCAGACTACCGCACGGGATTCTTTCACCCGCGTAATCCCATAAGGACTCGCATGAGGTATTCCTCGTGATCGTGGGTAGCAAATCCACTAACAGTGGTATAACGATCTTGGGGACTTTCCTCGATATACTCTACCACAGGCGGATGGTATAACGATCTTGGGCTTGCCCTCGATATACTCTTACACCGGCGGATGGTATAACGATCTTGGGGCTTGCCCCTCAGATATACTCTTACACTGAAGAAGGTGGTATGACGATCTTGGGGCTTGCCCCTCAGACATACTCTTACCCTGGAGTAGGTGGTATAACGATCTTGGGGCTTGCCCCTCAGATATACTCTTACCCTAGCTCAATCTGCCATCATAACATAATCATAAATAAGTTAAGAAAACTTATAACTTCTTATTAGTCTTGTTCATATACCCTCTCATTTTAGTTTACTTAAGGCACTTAATCATATCTTTAATAAAAGAACACCGGGAGTTTAACCCAAGTACTACATGCTTCAACTCTTTTAAAAACGACTCTTCTTTATACATAAAACTCTTGGACAATTGATGTCTTAAAACCAATTTGCCTCACCATATACTTATCTTACTTAGAGTAAATCTCTTCTCATTAACCCTTTTATGAAGCTAATAAACCAACTTCCCATAAAGTTGTTATATTAACTCTACACTTTAGTAAAATCATACTTTTCCCCTAACTAAGGGACTTATACATTCTTAAAACGAACAAGTCATTATATACTTAAAACAAGTAAGAATACCAAATCTCAGACGCTCACCGTACTACATAGTTTCATCTATTCATGCTCAAGAGATAGGAAAGCTTCACATACCTCTTTGGTCAATCCACTTGCCAAGTCCAAACTACCGCAAGTAATATTTCAACCTATAATAGTCATGATACGTTTATTAACCTCTAATCTTAATGTAGAACAATCCAAGTTCAAAGTCACTAAATTCTATGGAAATTTGGGCAGCATTTCCTTTGTTTCTACTCACTTTGCCACCTTTCTCAAGGCCGAATTTATCATCCAAACACCACATTTAAGGTTCAACAATCCAACATTTTAAAGGGGATTACACACCTAAACTTGGGTGTGTAAAATTCTACCCCATAAGTTTACAACAATTCACTTAACAATTCTAAGGTAGTTTTTAGGCTACAACATGCTCATAATCTCTTCTTAACCCATTCTTCATATCCAAACCACATTTTCTAGCATGCAATGACTCTAAGAGCATTATTTTACTACCACAAGTTCATTCTTCTAAGCATGCAACACTAGAACTAATTCTAAAGGAAGAAATGTTACCTTAAAGTTTTAGCCAAACTTATTCCAAAGATTTTGCTAGCTTCCTTGCCAAGAACACCACCACAAGCTAGCCACAAGCTTCCTTTTTTGTTCTTAATTTTTCAGATTTTCTTAGGCTTGGATTTCCTTTGGAAATGTAGAGAGAATGAGGAGCTTTTGCTTTAGAGAGAGAGAGAAATTGGAAGATGACCAAGTCTTGAAGACTTGGTCAATATATTGCATGCAAGAAATCAGATGGGGGGGACACTTGTCACCCTCCCAAGGTCTTTTAAAAGAAAATCTGACTTTTCCTAAGTCTTTCCGCCCAAAAATCCCGCCTCGGCGCCGCGGCGCTGAAACCTCCGCAACCTCTCTGAACTTTCGGCGCCGCGGCCCTGCTGGCGCTCAGGCCGCTGCAACTTCAGCGACCCTCGATTTTTAGGCGCCGCTGCCTCGCATCCGGCGCCGCGCCCCGCCGCTTTGCTCAAACGCATTTCCGATCACGCCGAACTTGTAACTCTCATAACTTTCTACTCCGACGTCCTATCGACGAACGGTTGATTGCGTTGGAATCTAGACTCCACGAACTATGCCCTAGGACTTTGAAACACTTAGGAATTCTCAATGAATCGGGTCATAACCCGCCTCAAAGTTGACTAAAACCCATCCGGAATAATCCGTCAACCTATCCTTTGAAAATTTTAAGTCTTACATGCTTTCGTACGCTCTCATACGTAGGGTCAGAACTACGGGGTATAACAGGTTTTATACGGATGAATTCAAAGAATTCAGCATTATCTGATTCAATTACCGTTTAACATGAATTTCAGGATTGTCCGATTTGTGAACCAAAAACCGACAAGCTTTGTTGTTTGTAGCATAGCCAATAAAAACACAATTTATAGTTTTTGGTCCGATTTTTATCCTTTTGGGCAAAGAAACTTGGACCTTTGCTAAACACCCCCACACTTTAAAATATTTCATGTTGGATTTTCTTCCTTTCCAAAGTTCATATGGAATGGATTGTGTTTTGCTGTGGGGCACCCTGTTTAGTATTCGGTTAGCTGTAAGGATAGCTTCCCCCACAAGCTCTGCGGTAAATCGGAACTTATTAATAACACATTCATCACTTTCTTTAGTGTTCGGTTTTTCCTTTCCGCAATTTCATTTGATTGTGGTATGTAAGGGACAATAGTTTGATGAATAATTCCATATTTCAAACATGTCTCTGCAAAAGAAGATTCGTACTTTCCACCCCTATCACTTCTAATCATTTTGATCTTTTTATTCAATTGATTTTCCACTTCGTTCTTGTATTGTTTAAATGCATCAATTGCTTCATCCTTACTATTAAGAAAATACACATAACAATATTGCAATCGTCAATAAAAGTTATAAAATACTTTTTTCCACCACAAGATGGTATTGACTTCATATCACATATATCTATGTGAATTAAGTCTAAAGGATTTGAATTCCTATCAATAGACTTATATGGATGTTTAACAAACTTAGATTCAACACATATTTCACATTTTGATTTGTTACACTCGAATTTAGGCAATACTTTTAAAATTAATCAATTTTCGCAAGGTTTTGTAATTGACATGTCCTAAACGAACATGCCATAAATCATTTGACTCCAATAAGTAAAACGAAGCTGAATTTTCATTAATATTGTCAACAACCATTACATTGAGTTTGAAAAGTCCCTCGGTGAGGTAGCACTTTCCTATGAACATATTATTCTTACTTATTACAATTTTCTCACTAACCAACACACACTTAAACTCGTTTTTGACGAGTAGTCAGGCTGAAACTAAATTCTTCCGAATTGTTGGAACGTGCAGAACATTATTGAGAGTCAGGACCTTGTCGGAAGTCATCTTCAGAAGTATCTTCCTATATCCTTCAACCTTGGCATTGCGAGATTTCCCATAAATAGTACCTCTTGGTCCAAATGAGCATAGGTTGCAAATGCTTCTTTCGGCAAGAAACATGTCGAGTGACACCAGAATCAAGCCACCACTCCTTTGGGTTTCCAACCAAATTGCACTCTGACAGCATTGCACACAGATCATTTATATCATCATTCATTTCCACCATATTGGCTTGTCCTTTTCCCTTGTCCTTTTTCGGGAGACGATAATCTGGGCTTTTGTGGACAGCTTTCCCACAATTATAGCAGCTGCCTTTGAACTTTTTCTTGTTAGAGTCCTTCTCTTTTCCAGAAGGCCTCTTCCTTTTCTTGTTCCTTTTGGAGCAGCATCTTCAACGATGTTGACCTTTCAATTGGTGAACTCTTACGATACCTCTTCTCAGCGGTTTTATTATCTTCCTCGATCTTGAGACGAATCACAAGATCCTCCAACTTCATTTCCTTTCTTTTGTGCTTAAGATAATTCTTGAAATCTTTCCACGAGGACGACAATTTCTCAATTATTGCAGCCACTTGGAATGCTTCATTCACTACCATAACTTCAGCAATAAAGTCATGGAAGATAAGTTGAAGCTCTTGAACTTGGGTTCCAACGGTTTTTCCATCAATCATTTTGTAGTCTAGGAATTTGGCAACCACAAACTTCTTCAAGCAAGCATCTTCTGTCTTGTACTTCTTTTCAAGTGCACTCCATAGTTCTTTGGAAGTCTCTACTGCACTGTAGACATTGTACAAGTCATCTTCTAAGGCACTTAAAATGTAGTCTTTGCACAAAAAATCAGCCTGTTTCCAAGCCACAGTAATCATGAACTGCTAGTTGTCAGGCATGTCGGCGGCAGGCACGGGAGGGTCCTCACTGGTGAACTTTTGCAAACCCACGGTGGTAAGCCAAAAGAACATTTTTTGCTGTCATCCTTTAAAGTTGGCACCGGTGAACTTCGCAGGTTTCTCAGCCGGTGGTACTGCGGTACGGGTTGTAGTAGCAATCGTTGGTGCAGTATTTGCAGAGATAGTTCCTGTCTCAATTTCCATTGTTTGTCACTGTCAAATCGACAAACTGTTTTAGTTAATAAAACCAAAATAGCAATTAATTCACAGACTTCAACGATGAAAATTTTATTTCTTCAAATCGCAGTTGAATTATAAACTTAAACGATGAAGATTTTATTTCTTCAAATCGCAGTATAATTATGAAACTTAGTATTCCAACGAAGTTTTTATATCTTCGAGTCAGAATACTAATATTCATATGGAGTAGAAAACTACACAAATTTTAATCTCCTTAAACAGAACGACGAAGATTTTATATTCTCCAAATCGTTGTACAAGTATCACATGAGTAAGTCAAATTCATTCTTACTACCTTGAAAATAATCTTCACGTATTTCATGCAACAAATATAATACACAATGGTGAAGATTTTATTTCTTCAAACCGAATCAATTATGCTTGAAACGAAGTACAGTAGATTGTATGTTGTGTACTTGATGAAGTTTTTATATCTTCTAATCAAGTACCCCAAATGAGTAGAAAGTTATGAAAACTTTAATCTCAATCGGAGTAGAAAATTCGAAGATTTTAGTCTCCAAACAACATACAAGAAAAACACTTTTTTTTCCCTCTGAAAAACACTTTTTCCTGGACTTTAATATTCCAATGAAGTTTTTATGTCTTCAAGTTAGAATATGAAATTGCATACGGAGTAGAAAACCACACAGGTTTTAATCTTCAAACCAGAATACAAATTAAAATCAAATAAACATAATTTCCTTAAAATTGTTGTCATAATAATCTGTATTCGGTTAAATAACGTTTCAACACAATTTGTTAAACACTTAGTAAAACAGATTACACGGTATAAACATTACTTAACAGTAAATTGATCATGAAACAGTAAACGAAAACAGAATCTGTTTTGAAAAATAATTACAGAATGTAATCGAGCCCACTTAATTCAAAGTGTGTCCTTAAAGAAATTATCCCCTCACAGTACTCGAGGTTAATGGAATATCGCCTCCTAGGATAAAACGATTATCTTACCAGAATAGTAGTACTCCAAATTCCGATAGCAGCGAACCACTCAACGACAGTATATCACACAAAATGAATAAGAATGAATTTTCGAAATGTAGAGAAATTTGTATTATGTTTTAATATATTGAATAAATTCTTGGAACAAACAAGAATTTATAGGTTTTGGAGGTACCATTTCTGAATATTTGCAACTATTTAGAATAGTCAATTTTGGAGGGAAATTCGAAAAGGAAAGGGAAAAATTCGGATCGGATCGGTCGCGGGCGGGTCAGGGTCGGTCGATCCGTATTGGAATAATTAAAGAAAAAATTGTCCAAAAAGATTATCAATCAATCTTTGACGAATCCGAAGCCCAGTGAGCGACGACGACGGCGCGAGGGGTCCTTGCCCCCTCAATCCTTTTAGCAACTAGAGAAGGTGTAATGTAATATATATACACCTCTCTTTTCTTCTCTTTTTCCGACGTGGGACAAAGGACCTTTTGCATTCCCTTTAATTTACATTCCATCATTTTCCATTTACCAATATCAAAATCCAACATATATTGTATGTATATCTAACAGTTGGTGGATTCATATATCATGCTTTTGAGTTTCTCTATGTCGAGGCAATACAGCTTCAGCGGAGTAGAGTTGCTTATGGCATGACCTTGAGGTCAGTGATGAAGTCAAGAATGTCGCTAAAGATATTTAATGTATATATTTATGAAAAGTAGCTTTTTAATCTAATATACACTATTTTTCCTATATATATAGTATAAATTTCTAACATGTTTAACTAACCACCCTTCAATCTATATAATTATAACTGCATAGGTAGCAGAAGATATTGATCAGAATTTCAGAGGCAATGTCTCAAATTTGTTGTACTTTTGATATTATGAGTTTATATTTGAATATATTCAGATCTCTCTATAACAACATTTTTATAGAACAACACTTCATTAAAATAGTCATGTTTTCTATTGAACCGATCTTTCATGAATATGTTATATTATACGTTTTTTATAACAATATTTCACTATAATAGTTTAAAAATATCGAAACAAACGATGTCATTATAAAGAAGTCGATCGTATATGTTTGAAATTTTAATGGTGTTTCACATTCGTAATTTACCTTGCATGTCAAAATTATTGGTTCAGTTGAACACCGTTGTTAAGAAAACTGCATCCGCCTCTTTTTTGATACATAGGTTGATAGAAACCGAGGATCACGAGAAATCGATCTGCATGTAGCCCAGCACTGTCGATGCACAGTGAACCAGGTAAGGAATTGAAGAAGACGAGAGAAAGGAGAGGGTGCGAGAACTTTCTGATTTTCTGATTAACCACAAATCATAACAAATGCAAGTATTTATACTGTGGGTCATTTGCGCAAAATGCCCTTATGAAACTAAACTTAGGCTAGGCTAGAAATACAAGAGCTGAAAACAACAAAACAACAAAGTGTATATCACGGACATTTATTATGTATATCGACGGTATCTCCAACACGCCCCCTCAAGCTAGGATCAAAAAACAGATTCTTGAGTCCTAGCTTGGACAATAGATAGTCATGCCGACCCTGAGTAAGTCCCTTTGTGAGCGTCGTCATTGCTGCTCATTGGGCAAATGAGCAAAGACGACGTACCCGCATTGGATTTTCTCTCGGATGAAATGGCGGTAATATCAATATGTTTGGTTCTTCATGGAAGACCGGATTGTCTGCAATCATGAGGCGATTTATCGTCAGACATCGTATGGAAGGCTGAAGATAGACAGATAATTCAGCAAATAAACCTGTAAGCCACACCACCTCCGCAACTGCTGCTGCTAGACTCCTATACTCAGCCTCAGCTGAGCTTCTGGACACAGTAGGTTGCTTCTTCGACTTCCACGAGATGAGGGATGAGCCAAAGAATACTAAGTAGCCTGTAATGGACCTCCTTGTATTAAGGCAGGAGGCCCAGTCAGCATCACAATAGGCTGTGAGACTGGTTGTCTCCCGCCTGAAAAAATCCTGCACGGTGCTTGTTTCAGGTACCTGACTACACGATGTGCTGCCATAAGATGAGATGTTTTTGGACTCTGAAGAAACTGACTCAAGCTCTGGACAGCAAAGGATATGTCAGGCCTAGTATTTGTCAAGTATAAGAGCCTCCCAATAAGTCTTTGATAGCTAGTTGGATCTGCTAGTAATGTATCCTTATTCTGTGATGTGCCAGCAGGTGCAGGAACCCACTGATCATAAATTGCAGATGTCAACTGGGCATTAAGCTCTATAGGAGTTTTTGCTGGTTTCCCTCCAGATAGACCAAGATCAGAAATCAGCTCTAATGTGTATTTTCTTTGATGCATGACTATTCCACTAGCATTTCGAGCAAACTCAAAGCCTAGGAAATATCTTAAAGTCCCCAAGTCCTTGATCTTGAAGTTCTGCTGAAGTGATTCCTTGGTCTGTTGAATGAGATCACTATCATTTCCAGTAATGACAAGGTCATCTACATAGATGAGTACCAACACTATTCTATTTCCCACCTTTTTGGTGAGGAGTGAATGGTCTAACTGGCTTTGGACAAAACCTGAGTTCTTCAGGGCAGTAGTGAGCTTAATATTCCACTGCCTAGAAGCTTGTTTTAAGCCATATAGAGATTTGACCAGCTTGCATACTCTTCCTTGCTTATCATCAAAGCCCTGTGGCATGGTCATATATACTTCCTCATTAAGATCACCTTGGAGAAATGCATTGTGGACATCCATTTGATAAATGTCCCAACCTCTGAAAGCAAGAATCGAGATTACTACCTCATCAGAACCATTTTTGCTACAGGTGAGAAGGTGTCTTGGTAGTCAACTCCTTCCTTTTTATTGTAACCCTTAGCCACCAACCTTGCATTGAATCTTTCTATCTCACCACTAGATTTGTATTTGATCTTATAGACCCACTTGCATCCAATGGCTTTCTTGTATTTGGGAAGATCAGTAACTTCCCAAGTATTATTGTCCTCCAAAGGCCTTCATCTCAAATTCTCCATTGCTTCCACCTATCCGGTATCCCGAATCACGCAGAGTATGATGCTGGCTCTTTCTCAAATCCCATCTTTGCAATGTAACTCTGATATCTAGCAGACAGTCCAGTGTAAGTGAGACTATTTGACATAGGATATAGGCATTTCCTGCTATTACTTGTTCCACCTCCATGCCTGTATGTTGGATAAAAGTCCTTCATCCATGTAGGCTATTTTCTGCTCCTATCTGATCTTCTCAGGGATGACTCAGCCTCAGGCTCAGGTGCAATTTCAACATCAGTACAACCATCAGCATCATCAGCTTCCTCAGACTGATCTGTAACCTCTACATTCCTGGATGGATGCCTTCCATCATCAGCAGCTTCAACTTGTTGAGACTGATCTGCAACTTCAGCATTTCTGGATGAATGCTAAAAAATAGTCCCATCACCAGCAGCTTCAACTTGTGGAATTTCTGAAGGTATTGTATGACCTTCTCCAGAAGCTTCTGAAGGGATTGTATGGCCTGGTCCAGGTATCTGCTTTTGCTGGAAAGGAAATATATCTTCATGGAAGGTAACATCTCTGCTTACAAAGAGAGTGTTGTTAGATAAATTTAATAGTTTGTATCCTTTATGCTTGGAGGAATACCCAAGCAATACTGCTTTTATTGCTATAGTGTCAAATTTGTCTGCCTGTAGTAAGTTTGTTGCATAGCAAAGGCAACCAATGACCCTCATATGGGACAGAACTGGAGCCTTCTCATATAATTTTTCATAAGGTGAAATGTTTCCCGCATTATCGCAGTAATCTATTCATGATATACCCCGCACCTCTACACGATCCCAAGCACTATTTGGTAAGTAACTTTGAAACTTGATAGCCCTTGCCAACTCTAAGATATGTCTATGCCTCCTTTCAACTAGTCCATTCTGTTGAGGACTATAAGGACAAGACCTTTGATGTATAATGCCTAACCTGGCAAACAAATATATACATGTACTGTTAATAAACTATGAGCCATTATCAGATCTGATGGACTTAACAACCACACCATACTGTGTCTTGATCATCACACATAAGTCTTTAAGCATAGATGGCACATCAGATTTAATATGTAACAGATAAATCCAGGTCCATCTGGTAAAGTCATTAACTACAGTTAAGAAATATCTCATTCCAGTATATGTGGGAACTTTATATGGTCCCCAGACATCAATGTGTAACAGCTCAAATGAAGATGTAGTTCTACTATCACTAGCTGGAAATGATAATCTAGTTTGTCTTGCCATAGGACATACATCACAGTGTGGAATAGTAAAGCTAGACTTATCATTACTAAAGATCTTGATCTTCCTAAGGACACTCATAGGAGCATGCCCTAGTCTTTTATGCCATAAAACTGCCTTGGATCCCTCTGGATTAACCTTTGTCATGTGTATGCCTCGTCACTACCTGCATTACGCTTTCCTCAGCTCCAAAGACATATAGACCATCCACTTCTTTACCAATCTCCTTCACCTTCCCAGTGAGGAGATCCTGTAGGACAAAGAAGTCAGGGAAGAATCTTGCACTACAATTCAATTCCCTAGTTAATTTGGATACTGAAAGTAGGTTGAATTGAAAACTTGGCACACAAAGTACATGGTTTATTAAATCACCTCCTGTCAGTCTACAATTCCCAGTTTGTGAGATTTGAGCAATGCCCCCAGTAGGCAGCTGCACATGTCCTGGATTTTCTGAAGAATCGGGTGTTTCAATCATTTTTCTGTCTTTAACCATATGGTTAGTAGCACCTGAATCTACTATCCAGCTATATCTACTGTTATCTTCAATGTGATCATATTTACCTGCCATATGCACCTTTGCAGTTACAGTATGATCTATACCTGTCCTTTTCTCCTGAGACATAACAGCCATCAGTTGGTGTAGCTTATCTGGTGTACAGGTGCTGATCATATGCTGAAGTTGATCCTGTTGGTATGTTGACAATTGGGAACTGTTGGCTTCATATCTTTGCTGGATATATCTAGCTGCTTCCATTTGTGGTCCAACAGCTGCATTAACTGCCTTCTTTTTTTCTCTGGAATCAGATGGATAACCGACAAGTCTATAACATTTCTCCACAGTGTGACCTGCTTACTACGGTGATCACGAATATAGTAACAGGATGCCTTTCCTCGCTGTTGTGTCCCTTCATGCGACAGTGATCACAATAGGCATATGTATTGTATTTCCTATTGCTATTAAATGAAGCTTTACTTGCCAGTGCCATGCTCTCGACAGAATTCCCTTAGGACAGAATGTGCTTCTGACTTTCATCCTGTGCCACCATGGCATAGGCTTGATTCACACTTGGTGTGGGAGACATCAACAAGATGTGACTCCTAGCTTGATTATATCCGTCGTTTAGTCCCATAAGGAACTCCAATAGCCTCTGGTTGCTTAGATGATTGATGTATTCTCTCGGATTTGAACATTCACAGGTAGGAGGTGGTATAATCGAGTCTATCTCGTCCCACAAATCCTTCATTCTGGAATAATATTGCGCAACTGATGATGTCCCCTGATTCAGCATCGATAATTCCTTTTTCAATTGATATACTCTAGAGATTAATTTTGTCGAATCGCTCCTTTAGATCCTTCCAGAGAGCTGCTGCATTGGATCGATATAGAATTCCACTAAGAAGATTTTTATCAACATTCCTCATAATCCACGACATTACCAAGGCATTGCATCTATCCCATTGCCTCGTGTGTACAGATCCATACGTGTCACGCTTCACAGATCCATCTACGAATCCAATTTTGTTCTTCGTCAATAGCGTCAACTGCATAGCTCTGCTCCACAGTGTGTAATTTTCCATTCCTGTTAACTGGATGTCAACCTGCAGCCGCACTGCGGTTCGCCGCACTCGTGCATAGAGGATGATTATGGTCGATTATTTCACAACTAGAAGTCGAACTTTTGTCTATGATCATAGAAGGAATTGCTGCGGTGTTTTCCATAATTCCAATCAAATAGCAAATTCTACTAACAGATCGAACACCTTAGTCGAAGAAACGAATCGTACCTTCGTGAATCAGAAAAAATAGAAGTCTTACGATTTTTACGATTTTACGATTCCTGTTGTCGTCTGCACAGATCGATACCTCCAACAGGCTTTGATACCATGATAGAAATCGAGGATCACGAGAAATCGATCTGCATGTAGCCCAAAGACCGCCGATGCACAATGAACTGTAAGGAATGAAGACGCATTTAAATGAAGACGAGAGAAAGGAGAGGGTGCGAGAACTTTCTGATTTTCTGATTAACCACAAATCATAACAAATGCAAGTATTTATACTGTGGATCATTTGCGCAAAATGTCCTTATGAAACTAAACTTAGACTAGGCTAGAAATACAAGAGCTGAAAACAACAAAACAGCAAAGTGTATATCACGGACATTTATTATGTATATCGACGGTATCTCCAACATAGGTGCAACAAAGCAGAGGTACTTCATTTAGTGAATCCTTATGTTTTTACTCTCCCCAATATGGATAGAAACTGGACTTGTATGGATCGAAATACGCTTTCTGGCCCATATTAGTACTCACATTTCTTCTTTGCACGTTGCTATAGAAATTATAAATAAAAATGTATGTTTATTAATTTATCATTATCTCTCTCCAATAAATGGCACGTCAATTAATATTGGTTATGTTCAAGAATATTTATTAAGGGGTAAAATCGGATAAAAATAATTAATTTCATTTTGATTTTATAAAATGACAATTATTTTGGAAAAATGACTTTTAGTAACCTTGACAACTAATATGAAACGGATGGAGTATATATGTAAATCAACAATCGTCTAATTTTACCCATGATGAATATTTCAGAGGCGAATATAGAATTTAAACTTGATAGATTTACCTGTTTTACCATAAAAAATATTTTTTCGGGGTAATTTTTTACTTTATTTGAAAATCAATGTTTATCATGAAAATTTAAAATTCAACTTGAAATTGTATTTCAAATTTGGGCAACAGTTGACTATAACCTATTTTTCAACTCACTTTCACTTTTAAAGTTGTATTTAAGTACATTCAAGTACGAATGATATTCTATATATTCTTTGCGAAAAGTATAACTAAACACAACTCCATCTTCAACACCAACTATAAATTTCAAATAAAGTGAAAGTATTTGAAATATGTAGCCAAATGCCTACTTAATATCTTGTTCTCACCATGTTTGAATTGATTTATTTTAAGTGTTCATTGGTTTTTAAGCTCTTTTTTACTTTTTGCGGTGTATGTGAGAGAGAAAATGATTTTAAACACTTACTTTTAGGTTAAAAAGTACAAAAATAAATTTAAAATTGAATATTAACAACTTATGACTTTTAGCTTTTAGCTTATCGTTCAGCTTTAGAAAGTCAATTCACACTCTGACTCATTGCACTTTTACGATTATCTGTTTGAAATTTAATACTATTTATTAAATTTTAATAATATTTTACATACATATATAAATGATTCGTGATGACAATGCTAGTTCAGGTAAACTCATTCAACTCATATTGCATCCTCCGCCGCCAGTATTCTTAAATAACATAAAGTGTGGAGAGAGTTTTGTTATAATATTTGTGTCATACATAGAGCATATTAAATTTTCTTTGATAATATAAATGTTGGACGTCCATGTGACAGAGTGATACAAAGGAAAGGTATACGGATGACGCGTAGGGAAAGCCAAATTTTTTAATAATTTATAAATTTTGAATCACAATTTTTTATTTTATTAAATTCTAAATAAATTATTTAAAAATATTAAATAAAAAAATTAACACAAATTCAAAGTTTATATTTAAATGACTGAATTATATGATATTCGTAATTATAATAATAGCTCTGAAAGAAATAATCTCTTGATTATTCTTACTGATTGAAGACATATATATACAAGTTACAATAGGAGAATCTTATTCCTACTTTACATCTAAATCCCTATTCTATACAATTAAGGTAATAGAATAATTCTAATTATGGTACAAGACTAAGTCTACCAAATATACAATAATACAATAATAAAGTGTGTCCACTGCTGGACCAGGGCCCACTGTACGTGGGCCAGTGCCGCGGCGCCGTGTCCCTTGAGCCGCGACGCTAATGCAAACTTGTGGACACTGTTTAACACATGCCACACGGAGGTCTTCTGTTGAGATCGCCTCTAAAATTTTCAAAAGGGCCAGGAAGACCTTTGTAAAGATGTCTGCAATTTGATATCTTGAAGGAACATGGCAGACGCGTACTTGTCCTTTGGCTACCTTTTCTAGAACAAAGTGAATATTCATCTCTATGTGTTTAGTACGCTGGTGCTGAACTGGATTACCAGAAAGGTAGATGACACTTATATTATCACAATACACCAAGGTAGTCTTCTCAATAGGACAATGAAGCTCTAACAATAGATTTCGTAACCAACATGACTCAAAAACCACATTGGCTACCCCTCTATACTCGGCCCCTGCATTTGAACGTGAAAGCGTTGATTGATGCTTGAGTGACCATGAGACCAAGTTATTACCTAAAAATATGCAATAGCCAGACGTAACCGTCTGGTGTCAGGACAACCACCCCAATCAACATCTGTGTAGGAGACAAGTGTAGACGTCGACGAGGGATACAAAGGCAAACCATACTCAAGTGTTCCCTGAATGTACCTAAGAATGCGTTGAGCGCATTCATATGTTCAACTCTAGGATCATGTATAAACAAACACACCTGCTGTACGACATATGTAATATTAGGTCGCGTGAATGTCAGTTACTGAAGGGCGCCTGCAAGACTGCGATATCGGGTCAGATCCTCATATGGAGAGCCAGCTGCAACACCCAACTTGGGTTTAGTATCAACTGGAGTAGAAGTGGACTTACAGGATGACATCCCAACCCTCTCAATGATCTCTGCTACATACTTCCTTTGTGATAGGAACAATCCGCCTGCATGACGAGTGACTGCAATCCCCAAAAAATAACTCAATGGGCCCAAGTCCTTCATGACAAATTCAGAATTGAGCATTGTCATGATAGACTTTCGCAAAGTATCAGAAGAGGCAGTCAAGATAATATCATCAACATATAACAATATATAAGCTATGGAAGACCCTCGACGATATATGAATTATCAGATCTACTGTGCGAAAAACCCATAATCGAAATAAAGTCAGCAAACCTCTTATACCAAGGCCGTGAAGACTGCTTAAGCTCATACAAGAACTTCTTCAAAAGACAAACATGATTAGGATATCTAGTATCCCTTGTCACGACCCGACCTCGGATCCGTGACTGGTGCCTTACCCCGGGCACCCTTGTGATACAACATCAGAGAAAACCAGCGGAAATAAACTCACAAACAAGAACCATATAAGAATATAAAACAGGCTAACCCAAAGTGGCTACCTCTAAATATAATAAAACGAACAGTTACATCCTTACATCCCAATTCATGACAGGACTACAAGCCTCTAAGAAGGTATAAAAACTATGACGGGACAGGGCCCCGCCATACCCCCTGAATGTACAAAAGTCTACAACCTCAGGGAACCGTACCACAAGACGAGGCCTCCGGAGAAATGGAGCCTCCCGAGAACCGAACAGTGATCCTAAGAGTGCGGATCAGCAAGCTATGAACCTCAACCTGCGGCATGAGCGGCCCGAAGGAGGTCGGTCATAACATGTACCAAATATGCGGCGGAAAATACGTAATAATATCATAAGTCAAAAATATAAGCCGAGTCATAGGCGAAAATCATTTTACTTTGCATTGTGCCTTACTAACAATGAGAGTAACAAATGTATATATATCTTTGCGTAAAAATAGGAAGCTCATGATCAAAGCAGGTACCTCGCGTAGTATCATTAAGCAATCCTACTCACGACTATTTTGTTATACCAGTAGTTCGACCTACGTATGGAAGCGTCAAAGTATGTGAGACTTAAAATTTCCAGAAGGGCGAGGTTGTGAGTCGTTAGGACGGTTTTTAGTCAACTTTGAGGCGGGTTATGACCGGTACATTGAGAGTTCCTAAGTGCTTTAAAGGCCTAGGGCGTAGTTCGTTAGTCTTGATTCCAACGCAACCAACCGTTAAATCGATAGGGCATCGAAGTAGAAAGTTATGAGAGTTACAAGTTCAGCGCGATCGGGCGTAAATGCGTTCGAGCAAAGCGGCGGGCAGCGGCGCGTATGCGAACGCGGCGCCTAAGAAATCGAGAGGTCGCGAAGTTGCAGCGCCAGGCTGAGCGGCGCAGCGCGCGAAAGTTCGAGAGCTGCGGAGGTTTGGCGTAGCGGCTGGCGGCCGCGGCGGGAATTTGGGCGGAAAACTTAGAAAATCTGATTTTGTTTTAAAAGAGACCATGGGAGGGTGACAAGTGTCCCCCATCTGATTTTCATTGCATGCAATATATTGACCAAGACTTGGTCATTGTCTATCTTTCATCTTCTCTCTCTCTCTCTCTCAAATTGCTCCCCCTTCTCTCTAAAAACCCTTAGAAAAATCTGAAAGATAAGAGCAAGAAAAGGAAGCTTGTGGCTAGCTTGTTGGCATTGTTGTGGTGGTGTTCTTGGCAAGGAAGCTAGCAATATTTGGAATAAGTTTGGCTAAAACTTTAAGGTAACATTTCTTCCTTTAAACTTAGTTCTAGTGGCATGCTTAGAAAGCAAGATCTCGTGGTAGTAAAATAATGCACTTAGAGTCTTTGCATGCAAGTAAATGTGGTTTGGATATGAAGAATGGGTTAAGAAGAAATTATGAGCATGTTGTAGCCTAAGAACCACCTTAGAATTGTTAAGTGATTTGTTGTAAACTTATGAGGCAGAAATTTTGGGTGTGAAATCCCCTTTGAAGTGTTGGATTGATTGAGCCTAAAATGTGGTGTTTTGATGATAATTTCGGCCTTGAGAAAGGTGGCAAAGTGAGTAGAAACAAAGGAAATGCTGCCCGAATTTTCTTAGAATTTAGTGACTTTGAACTTGGATTGTTCTACATTAAGATTAGAGGTTAATAAACGTATCATGACTATTATAGGTTGAAATATTACTTGCGGTAGTTTGGACTTGGCAAGTGGATTGACCAAAGAGGTATGTGAAGCTTTCCTATCTCTTGAGCATGAATAGATGAAACTATGTAGTACGGTAGACGTACAAGATTTGGTGTTCTTACTTGTTTTGAGTATAAAATGACTTTTCGTTTTAAGAACGTATGAGTCCTCGTTAAGGAAAAGTATGATTTTTACTAAAGTATAGAGTTAATATAACAACTTTATGGGAAGTTGGTCTATTAGCTTCATAAAGGTTAATGAGAAGGGATTTACTCTAAGTAAGATAATTATATGAAGAGGCAACTTGATTTAAAGGCATCAATTGCCCAAAGGCTTTATGTATAAAGAAGAGTCACTTTTGAAAGAGTTGAAGTATGTAGTACTTGGGTTAAATTCCCGGTGTTCTTTTATTAAAGATATGGTTAAGTGCCTTAAGTAAACTAAAATGAGAGAGTATGTGAACAAGACTAAAAAGAAGTTATAAGTTTTCTTAACTTATTATTATTATGATATGATGACAGTTTGTGATAGGGTAAGAGTATATGCGAGCGAAGCCCAGATCGTCATACCACCTCCTTCATGTAAGAGTATGTCGAGGGCGGCCCAGATCGTCATACCATCGCCTTGATGTAAGAGTATATCGAGGCGGATCCAAGATCGTTATACCATCTGCACCGAGATAAGAGTATATCGAGGCAAGCCCCAAGATCGTTATACCATCTGCTCCAGGTGTAAGAGTATATCCGAGGTCTGACCCAAGATCGTTATACCATCTGTTTGAGGTAAGAGTATATCCGAGGAAAGTCCCCAAGATCGTTATACCACCATTAGTGGATTTGCTACCCATGATGCGAGGAATACCTCATGCGAGTCCTTATGGGCTTATGCGGGTGAAATAGTCCCGTGCGGCAGTGCAGTACCGATGCGAGGAGTACCTCATGCGGGTCCACAGGACCCATGCGGGTGAAATAGTCCCAGGAGTAGGATGGTTTCTTTTTGATACTACGGGCGAGGTACCCTGTTTTGATCATGAGCCTCCTATTTTATGCGTATTATATATGTATATATACTTGTCACTCTCATTGTTAGTAAGGCACGATAAAAGGTATTTTATTGTCTTCCATGACTCAACTTGCTTTTAGACTTATGATATCATATTCTGATATTTTCCCGACTTTACATACTTGGTACATATTGTGTCACGACCCCTTCCCTGGCTGCGTTACGTCTGCGAGTAAGGGTAAGCAGATTGAGGATCCTCGTTCTTAGGATCACTATTCCGGTGTCAGAAGCTCCATTCCTCCGGAAGCTTATTTATTGGTGTGGATATTCCCTGATGCTATAGGTATTTTGTACATCCAGGGGTATGGCGGGGCCCTGTCCCGCCACGTTGTTATCTTTAAGTGCAGGCCACCTATATATTTTGGGCTATAAGAACCAGTTGTATTATAAATACTTTGTTTAAGTATGTTTATGGAAGACAGCCTTATCGGCTGGCCAGTTATGATTTACCCTTTTTATGAAGTTATGTGTTGTGTTATGTTCACCGCTATTCTCGACATATACGGTGGTACCCAGAGGTACTAGTCGCGGCCGGTCCGTCGTGACAAAAGTGGTATCGAGCGATTAGTCCTCGGAAAGTGTCCATGACCGTGTCTAGTAGAGTCTTGATTATCGGTGTGTCGTGCACCACATCTATAATCGAGGAGTGCAGGATATTTAGGATTGGTTTCCATTCTTTCACTCTAAGATCGTGCAATAGAAGTGAGTTATAGGTTGAATCTCCCGATGTTTTCCTTTATGTATCGCTTATGCCTCGCGCAAACCGCGCGGCCCGAAGGGCAAAGCGGTGAGAGTCTTTGCTAGTGGGACGCGGAGAATCACGAGGCACAGGCCCAATCCTTACGAAGATGATGTTTAGGCGGCGAAGTTCCACGTCGTCGCCACGGCCTCGAGTTCGAGCAGCGGGACGCGGCCATCGAGATCACGATGCGGAGCCTCGGCTCACAATCGAGAACTGAGTAAGATTATGGGAAGCAGTCGATTCTTGACCGGCATAGTGGCGAGCGGCCCGAAGCGAGCGGC
This sequence comes from Przewalskia tangutica, assembly GCA_029844215.1. NCBI lineage: Eukaryota > Viridiplantae > Streptophyta > Magnoliopsida > Solanales > Solanaceae > Przewalskia > Przewalskia tangutica. The sequence continues at coordinate 9,840,674 of CM056738.1, forward strand.
GGCGACCAACCGACAGCGATTTACGGATTCGGATTTCTGAGTTGTCACCCACGAAGTTCTATGGTTCGAGATTTGATGAGGATCCGCAGAGTTTGTCCGGCGATTCTGACGGACCATGCAGTTCTTAGGGCATCGGCCCGAGTGCATTATCGCTGCTTCTACGGTTCTGCGATATTGCGTTGAACCGGTTTGAGTCATGGGTATTGTCGAGGTGATGATGCTCTTCCGGTGATTGGAGGAGTTCACAGAGGCGTTCTAGACCACTTCTTGCCTCACGAGGTGAGAGAGCCGCGTGAATAGGTTCTTGACCTTGAGACAGACGGGAGGACTATCGTGAGTACACTGAGTTTGACTCCTTGGCGGATATGCACACACCATTGTAGCCGATATGGCGAGCGTGGTTCATAGATACGTGATGGGGCTAGACCGTCACATGATTCCTGCTTGCTTAGGAGTGGCTCTTCAGCCAGGGATGGATATTGCGGAGATGCGAGCATACGCACGAGGATCGAGGCGAGCGAGGATCGGCTAGATTTGGGCGGCCCGAGGCGTGACATCGGGTTCTCGAAGCGATTTCGGCGGCGGCCTCGGCGAACCAGTCCACCTTCCGGCCCGGCTCGAGTGCTCCTTCACGCTTTTACCGCGGGAGTCGGATCAGCGAGGTTATTCGAGGCGGTCGTGGCTCGGGCGTCGAGTTTCGAGGCGAGAGACCGGCGCAATCGAGACCACCTACCTCTCGGTGCGTTCGAGGCGGTAGGTCTCATCCGGGCGAGTGCCGTATGGGTTCAAGATCATGTTAGGCTTGTGGCCAGCCGGGCCCTCTGAAGAAGGATTGTCCGTCCTTAGGCGGCGGGAGCATTACAGTTCAGCCGACGTGCATTCTTTGGATCTTCATCTTCGATGGTTAGACGCCGGAGGCGAGTACTTATGGGCCAGCCGCGGCGCAGGTCGTGGTAGGGGTTCGATTCTAGCGGTCCTCGAACCGCATCTATGCTATGTCGGTCGGCGGGACCGGGGCGTCGCGGATGTCCGCAGTACATTATTGGTTTCTTCTTTGTGATGTATATGCTTTGATAGATCCAGTTCTACCTTGTCCTACATATCTCCTCATATTGCGGTAGAATAGGGATGAGCCGAGTCCATAAGACCTTTTGAGGTGGCTACGCGATGAGTGATTCGATGGTAGTGGCGAGTGTATACGGCGTGTCCTGTGACTATAGATAGCCGTGAGACTCTTGCCTACTTGATAGAGTTGGATATGACAGACTTTGATGTGATTATGGGTATGGATTGGCTAGCATCTTGCTATTCTAACGTGGACTGTAGGGAGAGATTAGTTCGGTTCGGTTTCGAGCCGATTATCGAGTGGAAGGAATCTGCATCGCCGGCGGTAAGTTTATTTCTTACCTCAAGGCTAGGAAGATGGTGCGGAAAGGGTATATCTACCATATGGTTCGTATTCGACATCGAGGGTGAGGTACCGCACCTTGATCGATTCGGCCGTTAGAGAGTTTCGGACGTATTCGGATGAGCTTCCGTATCCCTCCGAAAGGAGATTGAGTTTGCATTGATTTGGCGCGGATACTCGGCCGATATCTATTCCGCCATACAGGATGGCACCTGCCGAGCTGAAGGAGTTGAAGGACCAGCTGAAAGATTTGCTGGAGAAAGGCTTTATTAGGCCAAGTGTTTCTCCTTGGGAGCACCGGTGTTATTTGTAAAGAAGAAGGATGGGGCAGCTGCGTATGTGTATTGATTACTGAGCGGTGAACAAGGTAACTATCAAGAATAGATATCCTCCCGTGATTGACGATTTGTTTGACCGGTTGCAGGTGCAAAGTGTTTTCAAGATAGACCTACGGTCCGTTATCATCAGTACGAGTTAGAGGTAGATATCCCAAAGATCGCATTCAGACCGGTATGGGCACTATGAGTTCGGGGTGATGTCTTTCGGGTTGACAACGCCCAGATATTCATGGATTTGATGAATAGGGTGTTCGTGCCATTCTTGGATATGTTCGTTATAGTGTTTATTGATGATATCTTGGTGTATTCGCGCCAGGCGGGAGCATACAGATCATTTGAGGCGGTATTGGAGTCCTCCGGCCGCGATTGTATGCCAAGTTCTCGAAGTCTGAGTTCTGAAGGCGTCGTGGCTTTCTTAGGGCATGTTATCGGGGCCGATGGTATTCGGGTTGATACAAAGAAAGATTGAAGCGATCAAGACTTGGCCTAGACCACTACACCGGCAGAGTGCGTAGCTTTTGGGCCTTGCAGTTATTATCGGAGGTTTGTGGAGAAGTTTGCTTCTATTTCAAAGACTTTGACTAAGCGACTCGGAAAGCGGCTATGTTCGGTGGACGGATACTTGTGAGAAAGTTTTCGATTGCTAAAGGAGAAGTTGACAACCGCCCGATTCTTACTCTTCCGAGGGCTTAGATGGATATGTGGTTTATTGTGGCGCGTCAGTGTCGGGCTTGGAGTGCGTCGATGCGGCCACGGCAAGGTTATAGCTTATGATCGACGGCTTAGGAAACATGAGAAGAACTATCCCACACATGACTTGGAGCTGGCAGCAGTGATTCATGCCTTAAAGATCTGGAGACATTATTTATATGGAGTTCATGTGGACATTTACACAGACCACAAGAGTCTCCAGTATATCTTCAGCCAGAGGGAGCTGAACTTGCGACAGAGACGGTGGTTGGAACTACTTAAGGATTACGATGTTGATATTCTATACCACCCGGGAAGGCGATGTGGTGGCGGATGCCCTTAGTCGCGATCGATGGGTAGTCCGTGCGATGTTCACCAGAGAAGAGGATATGGTCCGAGAGTTACATCGATTAGCGAGCCTTGGGGTTCGTTTGGTTGATTCGATAGTGAGGAATTCGGGTTCGAGAGGTTGCGAGTCTTCTATCATCGAGGAGGTAAGGAGGCGGCAGTATGAGATCCGATTTTGCATGCGACGCAGAGATCGGCTCTCGAAGGAGAAGAGTCTATTTGAGGTAGCGCTGATGGGGTGCTAAGATTCGAGGCGGTTGTGTGTTCCGATGTAGCGGGACTTCGTCGGATTCGGGAGGCACCGCGGTGCTCGTTACTCTATTCATCCGGTCGACTAAGATGTACCATGACCTCGGATCGTGTATTGGTGGGATGGCAAAGAGGGGCGTTGCGGAGTTCGTGGCACGATGCGAATTGTCGGCGAGTTAAGATTGAGCACGAGAAGCGGTGGCTGTTGCGAGCCATTGATATTCGACTTGGAAGTGGGAGGTGATAAATATGGATTTTATTATAGGGCTACCTACCACTCGGAAGCATGATTCCATTTGGGTGATTGTCGACAGTGTGAAATCACCCATTTTCTTCCGATCGAACGACGTTTTGGTGAGGACTATGCCGATTATATATTAGAGAGATTGTGAGGCCGCACGAGTCGGTGTCGATTATATCGAGATAGAGGCGGTTCTCGGCTAACTCGGAGGTCCTTTCGAAGGATTAGGGACACACAGTGAGTCTCAAGACGGCGTTTCACCTCGAGACGGACGGGACAGCCGAGCACTATCCGGACACTCGAGGATATCTTTGCGGGCTTGTGTTATTGATTTCGGGGGTAGGGAGGATCATTTACCTCGTGGAGTTTGCTTATAACAATAGCTATCATTCCAAAGTATTCGGATGGCGCTTACGAGGCCTTATACGGGAGGAAGTGCAGTCACCGATAGGCTGGTTCGAGTGGGAGAAGTTCGATTAGTCGGGCGGACTTAGTCCAGTGACGATGGATAAGGTGAAGCTTATCCAGAGCGGTTGTTAGCGGCTCGAGTCGGCAAAAGTCGTATGCAGATCATCGGCGTCGACACTTGGAATTTGAGATAGATGATTGGGTTTTCCTAAAGGTATCGCCCGTGAAGGCGTGATGAGGTTTGGAAAGAAAGGAAGCTTAGCCCAAGGTACATTGGGCGTATCATTGTCCGTAGGGTAGGCAAGGTTGCCTATGAGTTAGATCTTCCGTCGATTTGGGCGGTGCATCGATTTTCATGTGTCCATGTTGCGGAAATGTATTGGAGATCCATCTAGAGTGCACGGTTCGGGATGTCCGTAGAGGAGTTATCGTATGAAGAGAGTCCCATAGCGATACTCGATCGTCGGGTTAGACGACTTGGACGAAAGACGTGGCTTCCGTCAGTCTATGGCGAAGCAACAGGAGGAAATGGCGTGGGAAGCGAGGATGACATGATGAAGAAGTATCCTCACTTATTCCTATACCTCGGGTAACCTACTTTCACCTTGTTAGTTTTGATTTAGCATTTACGCTTACGTATGTTGTGGCTCGTGGAGCTTCTTTATTACGAATGAATAGTTAAGAGGGTCTATGTCGATGTTGTGATTTGAGTAAGCCTAGAAGGAACATTCGGGACGAATGTTTCTAAGGGGGGGAGAATGTTATACCCCGTAGTTCTGACCCTACGTATGGAAACGTACGAAAGTATGTGAGACTTAAAATTTCCGGGCGACAGTTGACGTCGTTCGGACGGTATGTAGTCAACTATGAGGCGCTTAATGACCACGTACATTGAGAGTTCCTAAGTGCATTAAAGGCCTAGGACGTAGTTCGTTGAGTCTTGATTCCAACGCAACCAACCGTTCGTCGATAGGGCGTCGAAGGAGAAAGTTATGAGAGTTCCAAGTTCAGCAATCAGCGTAAATGCGTTCGAGCAAAGCGGCGTGCGCGCGCCAGATGCAGGTCGCGCGCCTAAAGCACCGAGAGGTCGCAGAGCGTAGCGGCCGCGCCAGATGCCAGGTGGCGCCACAAAGTTCGAGAGCTCGCGGAGGTTTACGCCACATGGCCGCAAGTGGCCGCCGCGCCGAGGCGGGGCAATTTGGGGGAAAAAAATAGAAAAACTGATTTTTTGTTTAAAATAGACCAAGGGAGGGTGACAAGTGTCCCCATCTGATTTTCTGCATGCAATATATTGACCAAGACTTGGTCATTGTCTATCTTTCATCTTCTCTCTCTCTCTCAAATTGCTCCCCCTTCTCTCTAAAAACCCTTAGAAAAATCTGAAAGATAAGAGCAAGAAAAGGAAGCTTGTGGCTAGCTTGTTGGCATTGTTGTGGTGGTGTTCTTGGCAAGGAAGCTAGCAATATTTGGAATAAGTTTGGCTAAAACTTTAAGGTAACATTTCTTCCTTTAAACTTAGTTCTAGTGGCATGCTTAGAAAGCAAGATCTCGGTAGTAAAATAATGCACTTAGAGTCTTTGCATGCAAGTAAATGTGGTTTGGATATGAAGAATGGGTTAAGAAGAAATTATGAGCATGTTGTAGCCTAAGAACCACCTTAGAATTGTTAAGTGATTTGTTGTAAACTTATGAGGCAGAAATTTTGGGTGTGAAATCCTTTGAAGTGTTGGATTGATTGAGCCTAAAATGTGGTGTTTTGATGATAATTTCGGCCTTGAGAAAGGTGGCAAAGTGAGTAGAAACAAAGGAAATGCTGCCCGAATTTTCTTAGAATTTAGTGACTTTGAACTTGGATTGTTCTACATTAAGATTAGAGGTTAATAAACGTATCATGACTATTATAGGTTGAAATATTACTCATGAGTTTGGACTTGGCAAGTGGATTGACCAAAGAGGTATGTGAAGCTTTCCTATCTCTTGAGCATGAATAGATGAAACTATGTAGTACGGTGAGACGTCAAGATTTGGTGTTCTTACTTGTTTTGAGTATAAAATGACTTTTCGCTTTAAGAACGTATGAGTCCCTCGTTAAGGGAAAAGTATGATTTTTACTAAAGTATAGAGTTAATATAACAACTTTATGGGAAGTTGGTCTATTAGCTTCATAAAAGGTTAATGAAGGATTTACTCTAAGTAAGATAATTATATGAAGAGGCAACTTGATTTAAAGGCATCAATTGCCCAAAGGCTTTTATGTATAAAGAAGAGTCACTTTTGAAAGAGTTGAAGTATGTAGTACTGGGTTAAATTCCTGTTCTTTTATTAAAGATATGGTTAAGTGCCTTAAGTAAACTAAAATGAGAGAGTATGTGAACAAGACTAAAAAGAAGTTATAAGTTTTCTTAACTTATTATTATTATGATATGATGACAGTTGTGATAGGGTAAGAGTATGTCCGGCGGGCAAGCCCCAAGATCGCCATACCACCTCCTTGATGTAAGAGTATGTCCGGCGGCCAGCCCAAGATCGCCATACCATCCGCTTCAGTAAGAGTATATCCGAGGCGGATCCAAGATCGTTATACCATCTGCACTGATAAGAGTATATCCGGAGGCAAGCCCCAAGATCGTTATACCATCCGCTCAGGTGTAAGAGTATATCCGAGGTACACCCCAAGATCGTTATACCATATGTTTCGGTAAGAGTATATCCGAGGAAAGTCCCCAAGATCGTTATACCACCTGCTAGTGGATTTGCTACCCATGACGCGAGGAATACCTCATGCGAGTCCTTATGGGCTTATGCGGGTGAAATAGTCCCACGCCGGAGTACACCGATGCGAGTGAGTACTTCATGCGGGTCCACAGGACCCACGCGGTGAAATAGTCCCGGGAGTAGGATGGTTTCTTTTGATACTACGCGAGGTACCTGTTTTGATCATGAGCCTCCTATTTTATGCAAGATTATATATGTATATATACTTGTCACTCTCATTGTTAGTAAGGCACAAGAAAAGGTATTTTATTGTCTTCCATGACTCAACTTGCTTTTAGACTTATGATATCATATTACGCATTTTCCCACTTTACATACTTGGTACATATTGTGTAATCGACCCCCTTCCCCTGGGCCGTTCATGCCGCAGGTGGTAAGGCGATTGAGGATCCTCGTTCTAGGATCACTATTCCTGTCGAAGCTCCATTCTCCCAAGCTTATTTATTGGTGTGGATATTCCCTGATGCTATAGGTATTTTGTACATCCAGGGGTATGGCGGGGCCCTGTCCCGCCACAGTTGTTATCTTTAGAGGTCTGTGGCCACCTATATATTTTGGGCTATAAGAACCAGTTGTATTATAAATACTTTGTTTAAGTATGTTTATGGAAGACAGCCTTATCGGCTGGCCAGTTATGATTTACCCTTTTTATGAAGTTATGTGTTGTGTTATGTTCCGCTGCTATTCTCTGACATATACCTGACAGGGTACCCCAGTAGGGTACTAGTCGCGGCCCCGGGGTCGGGTCGTGACATATTTCACCCGCATAGGTCATGTGGACCCGCATGAGGTCATCCGCCTCGTCATGGGACTATTTCACCCGCATGGATCCTGTGGACCCGTATGAGTACCATCGCCGTACTCGCATGGGACTATTTCACCCGCATGGATCCTGTAGACCGGATCCGCATGAGTACAAACGCCGCACTCGCATCATGGGTAGCAAATCCATGGCATAAGCAGTAAACCATCCTATTGGAGCATACCCGTGGGCCACCCATCGTGTCAGTATGTCCAAAGGAAATAACAAGAATAACCTGGGGTTTACCCGTAATAATATATATATAACATAGCTCATCCGGCTATCATACATAACATAAGCACTACCGGCCTATCATACGTAACATAAGCACTACCGGCCTATCATATCATAACATAATCACTACCGGCCTATCATATCATAACATAAGCACTACCGACCTATCATATCATAACATAAGCACTACCGGCCTATCATATCATAACATAAGCACTACCGGCCTATCATATCATAACATAAGCACTATCGGCTTATCATATCATAACATAAGCAAGTTAAGAAATCCCCTAACTTCTTATTAACATTATTAATATATCCCCTCATTTTAGTATAACTAAGGCACTAACATGTCTTTTAATAGAAAATCCGGGAATTTAACCCAAGTACCATGTACTTCTAACCTTTTTAGAAATAACTCTTTTTATACAAAAATTCCAAGATACTAATCACCATAGTATCAAGTTACGATTTCTTTTCAAGACAAGTCACATCTCCTTTTAGAAATATAATAGGCTTCTAAATCAAATGACTTCATTTCCTTTAAAACCTTAGGCAACCAATGCCTAAAAATCAATTCACCTTCCATAGTTTCAAATCCTTTACCCGTACTTGTTTTAATTAGAGTAAACCTTTCTTTGTGAACCTTTCAAAAACTAATATAACCAACTTCCCATAAAGTCATTATATTAGCGTCATTCCTTTGTCAAATACATTTTCCCTAAATCTAAGGGACTTATACCTTTAAAATGAAACAAGTATCATATACTTTAAAACAAGTGAAAGATATCAAATCTTGTACGTCTACCGTACTACATAGGTACAACTACTCATGCTCAAGAGATAGGAAAGTTTCACATACCTCTTCGGTTAATTCACTTGCTAAGTCCGAAATACCGCACGTAATATGTCAACCTATAATGACCATAATACGTTTATTAACCCCTAATTTCAATGTAGAAATTCCAAATTCAAGTTACCAATTCCTAAGGAAAATTGGGCAGCATTTCCTTTGTTTCTACTCACTTTGCCACATTTTCAAAGGCCGATTTTTCAACACTCAAACGCCACATTAAGGCCCAACATCCAAACCAACACAAAGGGGATTACACACCTAATCTTGGGTGTGTACAATTCTGCCCCATAAGTTATAATAATAGACTTAACAAATTCTAAAGTAGTTTGTAGGCTACAACATGCTCATAATATCTCTTTAGCCAAATCCTTCATATCCAAACCACATTTCTTGCATGCAATGACTCTAATAGCATTATTTACTACCACAAGTTCTTTCTTCTTAACATGCAACCCTAAAAACTAATAATAAAGGAAGAATCATTACCTTAGAGCTTTAGCCAAATTTATCCAACAACTTGCTAGCTTCTATTCCAAGAACACCACCACCTCTCGGAACATTAGGCGTCGCGGCCCTGATTTCCGGCGCCATGAATTCCCGCTTGGCGCTGCGTTCGCCTCCGCCACACGAGGCCCCCGACCGAAGTTTTCGATTTGAGTCCTAACTCCTTTCAGACGCCCCATACGCACTACCGAACCACTGGTATAACATTCTCTCCCCCTTAGAAACATTCATCCCGAATGTTCCTTCTAGGCTTACCCAAATCACAATTCGACATAGTCTCTCTTAACTTATACTTCCTGCAAATAAGGACGCTCCACAAGCCACAACATTACTCAAGAACAATTGCCAAATAAAACTAACAGCCAGAAAGTGGGTTACCTGGAGGTATAGGGAATAAGTGAGGATACTTCTCCATCATGTCATCCTCAGCTTCCCACGTCATCTTCTTCATGTTCTCGTTCCGCCACAATACCTTGACGGAAGCCACATCTTTCGTCCGAAATCTCCTAACCTGACGATCGAGTATCGCTATGGGACTCTCCTCATATGATAACCCCGCCACACCGGATATCCTGAATCGGGTGCACTCTAGGTGGATCTCCAACACATTTCCGCAACATAGATACGTGAAAGACTAGATGTACTGCCTCCAGATCGGACGGCAGATCCATCTCATAGGCAACCTTGTCTATCCTACGGATAATATGATAAGGCCCAATGTACCCTGGGCTAAGTTTCCCCTTCTTCCCAAACCTCATCACACCATTCATAGGTGATACCTTCAGGAAGACCCAATCAACTATCTCAAACTCCAAGTGTCGACGCCGCTGATCTGCATACGACTTCTGCCGACTCTGGTGTTACACCCCGTAGTTCAGGTCATGCGCATGAGAGCGTACGAAAGGGAGTAAGACTTAAAATTTTCAAAAGATAGGTTGACGGATTGTTCCGGATGGATTTTAGTCAACTTTGAGGCGGGTTATGACCCGGTACATTGAGAGTTCCTAAGTGTTTCAAAGGCCCAGGGCGTAGTTCATTGAGTCTAGATTCCAACGCAACCAACCGTTCGTCGATAGGACGTCTGAATAGAAAGTTATGGGAGTTACAAGTTCAGTGCGCAGACGGACAAAAATGCGTTTCAGGCAAAGGCAACAGGGCCGCGGCGCCGGATGCAGGGCCGCGGCGCCGGAAGTACTGAGGGGCCGCTGAAGTTGCAGCGCCGCGGCGCCGGAAAGCAGGGCCGCGGCGCCGAGGCGGGATTCTGGGCGGAAAAACTTAGAAAAATCTGATTTTCTCTTTTAAAAAGGCCATGGGAGGGTGACAAGTGGCCCCCCATCTGATTTTTCTTGCATGCCTTATATTTACCAAGTCTTGAAGACTTGGTCATCTTTCAAACCTCTCTCTCTCTCTAATTTAGCTCCTCCTTCTCTCTAAAATCCCTAGAGAAATTCTAGCCTTAGGAAAAATCTGAAAAGTTAAGAACAAGAAGGAAGCTTGTGGCTAGCTTGTTGGTGTTGTTGTGGTGGTGTTCTTGGAAAGGAAGCTAGCAAAAATATTTGGAATAAGTTTGGCTAAAACTTTAAGGTAACATTTCTTCCTTTAGAATTAGTTTCTAGTGTTGCATGTTAAGAAGAAAGAACTTGTGGTAGTGAATAATGTTCTTAGGTTCATTACATGTAAGAAATATGGGTTGGATATGAAAGAATTGGTTAAGAAGATTATGTGAGCATGTTGTAGCCTAAAAACTACCTTAGACGTGTTAAGTTAGTTGTTTTACCTTGTGGGGCAGAATTTTACACACCCAAGTTTAGGTGTGTAATCCCCTTTGAAATGTTTGGATTGTTGAGCCTTAAATGTGGCATTTGGGTGTTGAATTCGGACCTTAAAAAGGTGGCAAAGTATGTAGAAACAAAGGAAATGCTGCCCAATTTTCCATAGAATTTAGGGGCTTTGAACTTAGATTATTTCTACATTGAAATTAGAGGTTAATAAACGTATTATGGTTATTATAGGTTGGCATATTACTTGCGGTAGTTTGAGCTTAGCAAGTGGATTGACCGAAGAGGTATGTAGAAACTTTCTTATCTCTTGAGCATGAGTAGTTATAACTATATAGTACGGTAGACGTACGTGTTTTGAATGAAGTAAATCCTTTTGTTATACTTGACTTGTTTTAAGAAAATGTCCAAGTTGGTTGGGTTAAGTAGTTAACCCGCTTGTTCTTAAGGAGTGGTTTATCCTAAATAAGGTAGACAAGGATTTCTTGACATAATGAAGTATAGAGTACTTGGTGTGAAAGTATTGAGTATTGAATTATTCTAAAAGATAAGAGACTTAAATTTTTGAGATAAGAAACTTGTTTTCTAAAGGATAAGAGGCTTGAAGTATTTTGAAAATTGTATGAATTTGTTTGAAGTATAAGTCTCTTGGTTAGTAAAAGAACGAAATGGTTTATAAGGAGTTATAACGGCTTTATGAGAAGTTAGTTATAACGGCCTTATGAAAGGATAAGGATGTCTTAAATTTCTAAAGCATAAAGTTAGTATAACGGCTTTATGGGAGGTTGGTTATAATAACTTTATGGAAGGTTATGACAGTTGTCTATTTTGATTAATGAGAATAAGTTGTCTAGATTGTGAAAAATTGAAGTTACTTGGTTTCAAGCTTTGAAACGAGTTTTCTAAAGGTGTAGTAACTTACTTTGAAAAATAGATACGCCTTGATACTACGGGTGTTAGTATCTTGGATTTTACATAAAAGGAGGCTTAGAAAGAATGTCGACATAGTACTTTGGCTTGTTTAATTGAGAATTATTCTATGTGTGCCTTGATAAGTACTTTGGCTTGCTTAAATAAGAATTCTCTTGGTTTATGTGAAAAGAAGGCATGGTAATTGTCTTGGTTTATGTAAAGGCATGGTATTGCAATTCAAATTAAAAGCATGAAGTTATGAGTCTATTTGGGCGTACCGTCAGTGATGGAGGATTCCACGGGTATGCGGCCATGATGAGGGTTCGTTTCCTGCTGATGTTATTCCATGGATTAGCTCTCCATGGTCTCATCATGCGGGGTGGATCTAGTAGTTAGCCTCGTATTGCTCGGCCGGAGGCGTGACGCAGGAGGATCCGTAGTTGATTTCGTACTTGCCGGTCGTGTTAGGGCGGTGGTGTGATGCAGGTGGATCGGTGGTTAGCTCACAGATTGCCCGGCCGATGTGACGCAGGTGGATCTGGTAGAGGCTATCGCACTTGCCGGCCGCCCGTGATTCGATTATAGTATTGTTGGTACGGTGGATCCGTAGTCGCTTTCGTTTGCCCCGGCCGATTGAGGACGCAGGTGGATCTGGTAGATATGCCTTCGCATTTGCCTCGTCACGGTTCTTATGATACATGGGATCTAGTGTTCATGTGTACTCTTAGTGTTGTTATATCATGATCGCCAGTGAGGAAGGAATTCCATGGGCACGATTGATATTATGGGCATGAGACCTATGGTTATATTTGAGTGATGACTTGTAGGCGTGAGTCCACGATTTGACATGGTCGCGTATATATTGTAATCGTAGTTTGGCTATCATACATGTCTCCTACTTTATATATATGGTATTATGATTTCATTACTGATTTTCGCCACATACTTGGTACTGTTGTCTCGACCTCCTTCGGGCCGATTCATGCCGCAGTCGAGATACGTAGCTTCAGTCCGCTTCTCTAGGATCACTGTTCAGCTTCGAAAGCTCCATCTCTCCGAGGCTTTGTCTTTTGGTATGATTCCACGAGGTTATAGACTTTTTGTACATTCGGGGTATGGCGGCCCTATCCCGCCACGCTTGTTATTCCTGTGAAGTGCAGTAGTCACGTTTGTGGTTTGGGGTAAGAATAAGTTGTACTTACGATTAAGTATGTTTTATGGAAGGCACTTTATCTACCGCCAGCGATGTTTACCTTTTTATAAGTTATGTGTTATGTATGTTCCGCGCTATTCTCTCGACATATACCGATGCAGGGTACCGCCGCCCCGGTCGTCATGACAAAAGTGGTATCGAGCGATTAGTCCTCGGAAAGTGTCTGACGCGGTTCAGTGTAGTCTTGATTATCGGTGTATTGTGCACCACATCTATAATCGTGAGGTCGCGGGACATTTAGGATTGGTTTTCATTCTTCTCTTTGAGATCGTGCGAGCAGAGCTGTCATAGTAGGTTGAGTCCTCTCCGACCTATCCTTGTGTAATGATTATGCCTCCACCGGCGACGAGCCCGGCGGCAAGGCAAGCGAGGAGTCGCTAGCGGCACGCAGAGAGTTACCAGACTCGCACGCACTATGCCCGAGGTAGTAGCGGTCGGCGAGTTCAGTACGCCGACAATTAGAGAGCCGAGAGCGGCAGCTCCAGAGGTTCCGCACCGAGCCCCGCCCGCCGCCAGAGCAGGTATAGGGATTACGAGAGTAGATCGGGTTGTTGACTAGCATCGTGGCGTGGCAAAGACCGCCAGAGCCTGGCTAACCCTAGGGCCGACAGTTTAAGGATTCGGGACTTTCTGAGTTGTAATCCACCCGAGTTCTATGGTTCGAGGTCTGAGGAGGATCCTCAGGAGTTTATTCGACAGGTGCGGTGGACTACGCAGGTGCTTAGGGCCTCGGAGACGGAGTCCGTTGTGTTAGCTTCTTACCGGTTACGCGATATTGCGTTGAACTGGTTTGAGTCATGGGAATTGTCTAGAGGGGAGGGTGCTCTTCCAGCGGTTTGGGAGGAGTTCACAGAGGCCTTCCTGGATCACTTCTTGCCTCCTGAGTTGAGGAGAGCCCGCGTGGATAGATTCTTGACCTTGAGGAAGAATGGGAGGACCATCAGAGAGTACAGCCTGGAGTTTGACTTTTTGGCCAGGTATGCGCACACTATTGTAGCCGACATGACAGACAGAGTTCATCGCTATGTGATGGGGCTAGACCGTCATATGATTATCGTGCTTGGGAGTAGCTCTTCACCGTGTATGGATATCGCCGAGACGCAGCATATGCGCAGGGATAGAGGACAGAGAAAGGAGGGTCGGCTTGACTCAAAGCCACCAAGAGGCCGTGACAGCAGGATCTCGGGGCGATTTGAGGCGGACCGCCAAGAAGAAGTTATGCGCCTCCAAGACGGAGTACTCCACCACGCCTTCAGGCGTTCGAGATTCGGAGCAGACGGGCTCGAGGTTCGTGTTTTCGAGAGGCGGTGTTAGTCCGAGGAAGCCACCTCTACCCTGTAGCCGATGTGGTAACACCCATTATGGGAGTGTCGTGCTAGTTTGGGTAATTGCTATACATGCGATGCAGGCCATTATGAGGAACCGTCCACCGGAGATAGCACGGATGTAGAGATTCGACTTTCGATCGCGGGTCGTTCATCGCTTCTTTTGTTATGCGCGCAGGCGTGATCGTGATTAACGATACGCGGGAATGTGAAGCAATAGTTACGGTATATCTTTGACCCTTTAGAGATTAGTATGCATGATAGGATTGTTGTATGATTTAGTGTTATGATCGAGGATATTGAGACCGTACATGTGATAGAATGAGTGAAGTATACGAACGCAGTCGTTAGGCCGTGGCGGGGTAAGTAGTAATGGTTCATATTTTGGTTTCGTTTTCTGTTTGACTTACGGTGAATGGGTATGCGTGTGCGATATCTTAGGGTCATAGGTGGCATAATGAAGTTCCATTAGTATATAGTACGAGGATGTACCGAGGAATAGTAGATTGGCTCCAAAAGAACATTCGGGGACGAATGTTTCTAAGGGGGGGAGAATGTTACACTCTGTAGTTCAGGTCATGCGCATGAGAGCGTACGAAAGGGAGTAAGACTTAAAATTTTCAAAAGATAGGTTGACGAATTGTTTCGGATGGGTTTTAGTCAACTTTGAGGCGGGTTATGACCCGGTACATTGAGAGTTTCTAAGTGTTTCAAAGGCCCAGGGCGTATTTCGTTGAGTCTAGATTCCAACTCAACCAACCGTTCGTCGATAGGACGTCGGAATAAAGTTACGAGTTACAAGTTCGGCGCAGACGACGTAAATGCGTTCGAGCAAAGGCATGGCCGCGCGGATGCAGTGGTCGCGGAAATCGAGGGGCCGCTGAAGTTGCAGCGCCACGCGCAGGAAGCGAGGCGCGCCGTAAGTTCGCAGGTCGCGGAGGCTCAGCGCCGCGCGCCGGAGGCGGCCGCGCCGAGGCGGGATTCTGGGCGGAAAAACTTAGGAAAATCTGATTTTCTTTTAAAAGGCCATGAGGGTGACAAGTGTCCCCATCTGATTTTTCTTGCATGCCTTATATTGACCAAGTCTTGAAGACTTGGTCATCTTTCAAACCTCTCTCTCTCTCTCTAATTTAGCTCCTCCTTCTCTCTAAAATCCCTAGAGAAATTCTAGCCTTAGGAAAAATCTGAAAAGTTAAGAACAAGAAGGAAGCTTGTGGCTAGCTTGTTGGTGTTGTTGTGGTGGTGTTCTTGGCAAGGAAGCTAGCAAAAATATTTGGAATAAGTTTGGCTAAAACTTTAAGGTAACATTTCTTCCTTTAGAATTAGTTTCTAGTGTTGCATGTTAAGAAGAAAGAACTTGTGGTAGTGAATAATGCTCTTAGGTTCATTTCATGTAAGAAATATGGGTTGGATATGAAAGAATTGGTTAAGAAGATTATATGAACATGTTGTAGCCTAAAAACTACCTTAGACTTGTTAAGTTAGTTGTTTTACCTTGTGGGGCAGAATTTTACACACCCAAGTTTAGGTGTGTAATCCCCTTTGAAATGTTTGGATTGTTGAGCCTTAAATGTGGCATTTGGGTGTTGAATTCGGACCTTAAAAATGTGGCAAAGTATGTAGAAACAAAGGAAATGCTGCCCAATTTTCCATAGAATTTAGGGGCTTTGAACTTAGATTATTTCTACATTGAAATTAGAGGTTAATAAACGTATTATGGTTATTATAGGTTGGCATATTACTTGCGGTAGTTTGAGCTTAGCAAGTGGATTGACCGAAGAGGTATGTGGAAACTTTCTTATCTCTTGAGCATGAGTAGTTATAACTATATAGTACGGTAGACGTACGTGTTTTGAATGAAGTAAATCCTTTTGTTATACTTGACTTGTTTTAAGAAAATGTCCAAGTTGGTTGGGTTAAGTAGTTAACCCGCTTGTTCTTAAGGAGTGGTTTATCCTAAATAAGGTAGACAAGGATTTCTTGACATAATGAAGTATAGAGTACTTGGTGTGAAAGTATTGAGTATTGAATTATTCTAAAAGATAAGAGACTTAAATTTTTGAGGTAAGAAACTTGTTTTCTAAAGGATAAGAGGCTTGAAGTATTTTGAAAATTGTATGAATTTGTTTGAAGTATAAGTCTCTTGGTTAGTAAAAGAACGAAATGGTTTATAAGGAGTTATAACGGCTTTATGGGAAGTTAGTTATAACGGCCTTATGAAAGGATAAGGATGTCTTAAATTTCTAAAGCATAAAGTTAGTATAACGGCTTTATGGGAGGTTGGTTATAATAACTTTATGGAAGGTTATGACAGTTGTCTATTTTGATTAATGAGAATAAGTTGTCTAGATTGTGAAAAATTGAAGTTACTTGGTTTCAAGCTTTGAAACGAGTTTTCTAAAGGTGTAGTAACTTACTTTGAAAACTAGATACGCCTTGATACTACGGGTGTTAGTATCTTGGATTTTACATAAAAAGGAGGCTTCCGAAAAGAATGTACGTACATAGTACTTTGGCTTGTTTAATTGAGAATTATTCTATGTGTGCCTTGATAAGTACTTTGGCTTGCTTAAATAAGAATTCTCTTGGTTTATGTGAAAAGAAGGCATGGTAATTGTCTTGGTTTATGTAAAGGCATGGTATTGCAATTCGAATTAAAAGCATGTAGTTATGAGTCTATTTGGGCGTACCGTCAGTGATGGAGGATTCCACGTATACGCCACGATGAGGGTTCGTTTCCTGCTGATGTTATTCCATGGATTAGCTCTCCATAAGGTCTACTGATGCAGGGTGGATCTAGTAGTTAGCCCTCGTACTTGCTTCGGTCAGAGACGTGATGCAGGGAGGATCTGGTAGTTGGCTTTCGTACTTGCCCCGGTCAGGGTTAGGGAGAAGTGGTGTGATGCAGGGTGGATCTGGTGGTTAGCTGCGTATTGCCTGGCCAACGATGTGACGCAGCGGTGGATCTCGTAGAGGCTATCGACTTGCCGGCCACCCGTGATTCGATTATAGTATTGTTGCACGGTGGATCCGTAGCCGGCTTTCATTGCCGGCCGATTGAGGATGCAGTGGATCCGTAGCTATGCCTTCGCATTTGCCTCGCACGTTCTTATGATACAGTGGGATCTAGTGTTCATGTGTACTTTAGTGTTGTTATATCATGATCGCGATGATGAAGGAATTCCACCGCACGATTGATATTATGGGCATGAGACCTATGGTTATATTTGAGTGATGACTTAGAGGGCGTGAGTCCCCGATTTGACATGGTCACGTATATGTTGTAATCGTAGTTTGGCTATCATACATGTCTCCTGCTTTATATATATACTATTATGATTTCATTACAGTATTTTTAGTTTCACATACTTGGTACCTGTTGTACTGACCTCCTTCGGGGGGCTGCGTTCATGTCGCAGGTCGAGATACGTAGCTTGTCCGCTCTCTGGATCACTGTTCGATTCTGAAAGCTCCATCTCTCCGGAGGCTTTGTCTTTTTGGTATGATTCCCTGAGGTTATAGACTTTTGTACATTCAGGGGGTATGCCGGGGCCCTGTCCCGCCACAGTTGTTATTCCTAGAGGTCTGTAGTCACGTTTGTGGTTTGGGCTGTAAGAATAAGTTGTACTTCTGATTAAGTATGTTTTATGGAAGGCACTTATCTACCGCCGATGTTTACCTTTTATAAGTTATGCGTTATGTATGTTCCGCGCTATTCTCTCGACATATACGACGAGGTACACAGTAGGTACCGCCGCGCCCCGGTCGGGTCGTGACATCTGGGCTGCCAATAACCGCTCCTGGATAAGCTTCACCTTATCCACTGCCTGGTGTACCAAGTCTGGCCCGACTAGTTGAACTTCTCCCACCTCAAACCAACCTATCGGTGACCTACACTTCCTCCCATATAAGGCCTCATACGGCGCCATCTGAATACTAGAATGGTAGCTGTTGTTATAAGCAAACTCCACAAGAGGTAAATGATCCTCCCAGCTACCCCTGAAATCAATAACACAAGCCCGCAGCATATCCTCAAGTGCGGATAGTGCGCCGGCCCGTCCGCTCACCGAGATGAAATGCAGTATTGAGACTCACCTGTGTCCCTAATCCCTTCTGAAAAGACCTCCAGAAGTTAGCCGAGAACTGGGCTCCTCTATCTGATATAATCGACACCGGGACTCCGTGCAGTCTCACAATCTCTCTAATATATAGTCTAGCATAATCCTCGGCCGAAAAAGTCATCCTGACTGGAAGAAAATGGGCTGATTTCGTCAGCCTGTCGACAATAACCCAGATGGAATCATGCTTCCTCTGAGTGTGAGGTAATCCTGTAATAAAATCCATATTTATCACCTCCCATTTCCACATCGGAATATCAATAGCTTGTAACAGCCCACCGGACTTCTGGTGCTCAACCTTGACCTGCTGACAATTAGGACATCAGATAACAAAACCTGCCACGTCCCTCTTCAGGCCATCCCACCAATACACGCATCTGAGGTCATGATACATCTTAGTCGACCCCGGGTTAATAGAATAACGAGCACTGTGAGCCTCCCCCAGAATCTGCTGACGAAGTCCTGTCATATCGGGAACACACAACCGGCCCTCAAATCTTAGCACCCCATCCGGCGCTACCTCAAATAGACTCTTCTCTTTCTGAAAAGCGGCATCTCGATACCGTATCAAAATCGGATCCTCATATTGTCGCCTCTTCACCTCCTCGACGATGGAAGACTCGGCAACCTCTCGAACCCGAACTCCGTCACTATCAGAATCAACCAAACGAACCCCAAGGCTCGCTAGCTGATGTAACTCACGGACCATGCCCTTCTTCCCTGGCCGCACTTCGGACTAACCATCGATCAGCTACTAAGCGCATCTGCAACTACATAGCCCTACCCAGTGTGGTATAGGATCTCAATAAAACAATCCTTGAGTAACCCTAATCACCGCTCTCGTCAGAAATTCAGCCGCCACCGATGATATACCGGAGTCTCTTGTGGTCTGCACAAATATCCACATGAAATCTATATAAGGAATTGCCTCCAAATCTTCAAGGTACGATTAACTGCCGCCGACTCTAAATCGTGAGTAGCGTAATTCCTTTCATGCTTCCCTAACCGCCGGGAAACATAAGCTCTAACCTTATCGTGTTGCGTCAGCACACAACCTAGCCCAACACCCAACGTGTTACAATAATACCCTAACCCTCTAGTCTCTCAAGAGGGGTTAGAACTGTAGTCGTGGTCAACTTCTCTTCCAATAACTGGAAGCCTTTCTTGTATTTGTGAAATATTCGGGCATCCTTAATCTAAATTATGGTTCCTGTTTCCCCTTTCTCTGTTGCAACCAAACTTGGTTACTATACTTAGATTTGATTCCTCTGCTTGCCGTATGGCTAAGACTTCCTGCCAATCACAATTTAGGGGGAGACTCTCTTGATCCCGTCAAGTAGTGATCCTATTATT
Organism: Przewalskia tangutica; assembly: GCA_029844215.1. NCBI lineage: Eukaryota > Viridiplantae > Streptophyta > Magnoliopsida > Solanales > Solanaceae > Przewalskia > Przewalskia tangutica. The sequence goes on from CM056738.1 coordinate 9,860,226, forward strand.
CTCTTCCAGCTCGTAGAGCTTATAGTCCGGTGTTCAACCTCAATTCACGGTATTACATAATCCAATGACTTGTCAAGATTTCTTATCGTTCGAGTGTCTACTCGTCTTTCCTTTATAAGTTATTTCAAGTTGTCCTGGGGTCCCTTACCCCTCCGTATTTTCTTACTATCTTTTTTTTTCCAGTGCCGATGCTACCACCTTCCCTCGAGGTGTTCTTACTGCCCATTATTTACTAATGGTCTTACACTAGTCCGGGGTAATTGTATCTCGTGCAACTTACATAACCATAGTCGTATTCTCTTTTATCATTCTGGTCATATCCTTATCTTATGCTTATTATTAACAAAAGTATTTCTATCTTGATCCATGATCATACAGTTTCACACATGCGTACTATCTGCATTTCTTTTTTTTATCCTTATGACTCTTCCTCAACCATTTCGTAACGTCGTTCTTAATTTCCCCAACACAATACCTTTCCCACGGTTATCTAAAACTGTAACTTACGGCGTGATGATACTGAAGACCTTACCAGTCTCCCATCCTTCGTCTAACGACATGGGTACACATAACCCCATAATACGTAAAACTATCCTTTTATGTAGGGGAGAGAACTTATCTCCCTTCAATAAACTTTCCTTGGAGTCACAACCCTAATCACCAGGTCCTCTCGTGGTCCTGTAAATATCTAATCATTACGCACCGCCTTAAAATCGTGTAGATTTTCAAAACCTACCAAAGATGCCCTCAGCTTTCTGCCGGCAGCGCTCATACTTATTTTATTCTTGCCTTGCACATTTCCTTGAAATTATCCGGAAGGTCATGGCCCTGACCGCCACACCAAACCAACTCCATGTACCTCCAAGGACACTTAACATAAATTCCTTCAAATTCAAGTATTACTTTCTGCGTCAACTTTCCTCAATGAACAAATCACACAGACTTATTAAAAACAAAGATGCCAAAGAAGGAAGGATAATTCACTGGTTACTACCACTTCCCTTCCTCTCTACTCGATGGCAACCGCCACGGAACCGTACAATCAATCTCTCTTCGCACCCACGTTGGCATAACAAGAGGCCAACTAGCCCGCACTCATAATGTCCTCAACGTCACATAACAACGCTAGTTCTGCTAGTGGTCCAACGATCGTATCGTTACCGACAATTATTATCTACCCACTCGGCTACCACCCAACACTCACGTGTAGTTACCTCATAAAGGTTCTCATGGATTCTCGCCCATTTCTTTCACACTTGGTTGCTCCTTCCTTACGGCCGTACTCGCTCGCATTTCCAAACTTATTCTAGCTTACGTACATAACTTCCATAATAAAGCTGGCCTTCGATCTTGGAGTTACTAAGTTAAACAATATAAGGCCATTTACGGCGCTCACAACCTGGTTCCGGTGGAATACATCTGCGAACTCGTAAAACGATTAATTAGACTCGGGCTTGTACCGCGGACTCGCCACGTGGCGGACTACTATTAACGGATCCCACCCCTTAAACGGGTACACTAACTTCTCATAATACCATAGTCGTGTCGTCTTGATCATATCAACCATTACTTACCCCACACGGATCTCATCCATACTATCCTCTTAAGCACACCACGTAGCTCAATTTACAACCATAGTCTCCCATTGGGTCCCTTAATTAAACTTCTTAAGGGTCTATTACCTTCTCAGACAACTCATCATCTCCTAATTATCTCAAATTAGTACGTAAAACCTTGATGAGAGTTTATTAAACCGTTTCATACCTTCCCGGTATCTAATTAGTCCTTACCAATTCCTGGTAATCTAAAATCACTCTAGGCAGCCCATATATGACCCCTATACATAAATCCGTATAGTCGTACGTCATTATACCAACTATACAACAATTACAACCAACCTGGATACGCAATCCACATAATCCTTCCTGGGTCGCTGCTGCCTTTCTCGTAGCTGCGATCAACATAACTCGTTAGGGAGAGACGACCCTAACAACACGGCTCTATCGCATGATCTCAGAGTGAGAAGAATGGAAACCAATCCTAAATATCCTGTAGCCTCCTGATTATAGATGTGTTGCACAACACACCGATAATCAAGACTCTACTAGATACGACTTGTATACCCTTTCCGAGGATTAACTGCTCTGATACCACTTTTGTCACGACCCGACCTCGGATCCGTGACTGGTGCCTTACCCCGGGCACCCTTGTGATACAACATCAGAGAAAACCAGCGGAAATAAACTCACAAACAAGAACCATATAAGAATATAAAACAGGCTAACCCAAAGTGGCTACCTCTAAATATAATAAAACGAACAGTTACATCCTTACATCCCAATTCATGACAGGACTACAAGCCTCTAAGAATGTATAAACACTATGACGGGACAGGGCCCCGCCATACCCCCTGAATGTACAAAAGTCTACAACCTCAGGGAACCGTACCACAAGACGAGGCCTCCGGAGAAATGGAGCCTCCCGAGAACCGAACAGTGATCCTAAGAGCGGATCGCCAGCTATGAACCTCAACTCATGCGGATGAACGCAGCCTCAAGGCGAGGTCAAGCACAACATGTACCAAATATGCGAACCGAAAATACCGTAATAATATCATAAGTAAAAATATAAGCCGAGTCATGATTTAAAAATCGCTTTACTTTCAGACCGTGCCTTACTAACAATGAGAGTAACAAATGTATATATATACTGCATAAAAATAGGAAGCTCATGATCAAAACAGGGTACCTCGCCCGTTATCATTAAGCAATCCTACTCCTGGGACTATTTCACCCGTATAGGTCCTGTGGACCCGCATGAGGTCATCCGCCTCGTCATGGGACTATTTCACCCGCATGGGACTATTTCACCCGCATGGATCCTGTGGACCCGCATGAGTACCATCGCCGTACTCGCATGGGACTATTTCACCCGCATGGATCCTATAGACCGGATCCGCATGAGTACAAACGCCGCACTCGCATCATGAGTAACAAATCCATGACATAAGTAGTAAACCATCCTATTGGAGCATACCCGTGGGCCACCCATCGTGTCAGTATGTCCAAAGGAAATAACAAGAATAACCCGGGGTTTACCCGTAATAATATATATATAACATAGCTCATTCGGCTATCATACATAACATAAGCACTATCGGCCTATCATACGTAACATAAGCACTATCGGCCTATCATATCATAACATAAGCACTACCGGCCTATCATATCATAACATAAGCACTACCGGCCTATCATATCATAACATAAGCACTACCGGCTTATCATATCATAACATAAGCACTACCGGCCTATCATATCATAACATAAGAACTACCGGCTTATCATATCATAACATAAGCAAGTTAAGAAATCCCCTAACTTCTTATTAACATTATTAATATATCCCCTCATTTTAGTATAACTAAGGCACTAACATGTCTTTTAATAGAAAATCCGGGAATTTAACCCAAGTACCATGTACTTCTAACCTTTTTAGAAATAACTCTTTTTATACAAAAATTCCAAGATACTAATCACCATAGTATCAAGTTACGATTTCTTTTCAAGACAAGTCACATCTCCTTTTAGAAATATAATAGGCTTCTAAATCAAATGACTTCATTTCCTTTAAAACCTTAGGCAACCAATGCCTAAAAATCAATTCAGCTTCCATAGTTTCAAATCCTTTACCCGTACTTGTTTTAATTAGAGTAAACATTTCTTTGTGAACCTTTCAAAAACTAATATAACCAACTTCCCATAAAGTCATTATATTAGCGTCATTCCTTTGTCAAATACATTTTCCCTAAATCCAAGGGACTTATACCTTTAAAATGAAACAAGTATCATATACTTTAAAACAAGTGAAAGATATCAAATCTTGACGCTCACCGTACTACATAGGTACAACTACTCATGCTCAAGAGATAGGAAAGTTTCACATACCTCTTCGGTTAATCCACTTGCTAAGTCCGAAATACCGCACGTAATATGTCAACCTATAATGACCATAATACGTTTATTAACCCCTAATTTCAATGTAGAAATTCCAAATTCAAGTTACCAATTCCTAAGGAAAATTGGGCAGCATTTCCTTTGTTTCTACTCACTTTGCCACCTTTTCAAAGGCCGATTTTTCAACACTCAAACGCCACATTAAGGCCCAACATCCAAACCAACACAAAGGGGATTACACACCTAATCTTGGGTGTGTAAAATTCCGCCCCATAAGTTATAATAATACACTTAACAAATTCTAAAGTAGTTTGTAGGCTACAACATGCTCATAATATCTCTTTAGCCAAATCCTTCATATCCAAACCACATTTCTTGCATGCAATGACTCTAATAGCATTATTTACTACCACAAGTTCTTTCTTCTTAACATGCAACCCTAAAAACTAATAATAAAGGAAGAATCATTACCTTAGAGCTTTAGCCAAATTTATCCAACAACTTGCTAGCTTCTATTCCAAGAACACCACCACAATAACCTTCACAAGCTAGCCACAAGCTTCCTTCTTGCCTTTTACTTTTCAGATTTTTCCTAAGGCTAGAATATCTCTTGGAGTTTTAGAGAGAAGGAGGAGCTTTGTCTAAGAGAGAGATGAAAGATGACCAAGTCTTTAAGACTTGGTCAATATAATGCATGCAAAATCAGATGGGGGGGGGACACTTGTCACCCTCCCATGCCCTTTTAAAACAAAAGATCAAATTTTCCTATGTTTTTCCGCCAGATTTCCCACCTCGGCGCGTTCGCGCTGGCGCGGCTGGCCGCAATCCTGCGGACTCTGAACTTTAGGCGCCATGCGGCGATTTCGCGCCGGCCATGAATTTCGCCGCGGCGCTGAGGCCCCTGACCGAAGTTTTCTGATTTCGAGTCCTAACTCCTTTCGCACGGCCCCATACGCACGGCCTGAACCACGGGGTATAACATCCCTGAACCCCAAAGGCTGATGCATATACACTGTCTCCTGAAGATCACCATGTAAAAATGCATTCTTCACATCTAGCTGCTGAATGGGTCAGGATTTCGAAAGAGTCAAGCTGAGCACAGTTCAAATTGTAGCCGGCTTGACCACCGGGATAAATGTCTCACCACAATCCATACCAACCTGCTGAGTCTTACCATCACCTACAAGTCTAGTCTTATGTCTTGCAAATGAACCATCAGAGTTTTCCTTATGAATAAAAATCCACATAGACCGAATAATATTAACACCAGATGAACGGGGTATCAACTCCTACGTCTTATTATCAATAAGAGCATTATATTCCTCGGTCATGGTAATTTTCCAATTAAGGTCATTTAAAACAGACACAGGATTACGGGATAAGGGGAATTTAAGAACATTAGAATTCAAATTAAAATGTCTTTTTGGTTTAAAAATACCCCGTTGACTACGAGTGACTGGACCATGACTCTGGGTTGGATTGGGTGAATTTTGGAAATTTTCAGAAATTTCTGGAATGACCATCGAATGCGTCGGGGCACTAGGGGCGAGAGCCGCGGCGCTAGAAGAGCTGCAGAGCTCTCTGAAGTTTTGGCGCGCCTGCTGCCGGGCAGCGGTGTTGTCTCGCAGAGTTTTTAGCCATGGCTTTCAGGCACAACATGGCATTTACATTTTTTCGGACACATCTAAAAAATGACGCAGAACATAGGGGGAGATAGCATCATCCAAAAAATCATAAGAACTAGGCACGAGTTTTTCTACTTTAGAAAAGGAAAATTGGGATTCATTAAAGAGAACATGACAACTAATGATGATTCGTTTATAGGATAAATCAAAGTATTTATAACCACGGTAATTTGATGGAAAACCCAAAAATACACAAGGAGTAGAACGTTCCTGAAGCTTGTTGATCGTAGTGGATGGAAACAGTGGATAACATAAGCATCCGAAGACCCGAAGATGAGAATACGACGGAGTCTTATTGTATAACACTTTAAGAGGGGTTGAATATGTCAAACCTTTAGATGGAAGAATATTGAGTAGATCGGTAGCCATTTATAGCGCATGATGCCAAAAGAATGGAGGAACGGAAGAATGAACCAACAAAGTGCAGACAATGTTATTAATGGTACGAATTTTCCGCTCGGCTTTCCCATTTTGTGAAGACGTATGAGGACAAGAAAAACGAAAATTTATCTCATTTGGAGCACAAAACTCCCTAAATTCTCCATTGTCATACTCTTTGCCATTATCACATTGAATGTTTTTAATTTTCCGTTCGATTTGCGTTCTTATGAAAGCTCTAAATTTTATGAAAATGGAAAAAAACTTGATTTTTTTTTGTAATTGGAAACGTCCATAAATATTTAGAATAGTCATCTAAGAATAAGACATAATAACGATGACCCATAGAACTGAGAATTGGAGATGTCCATAAATCACTATGAATAATATCAAAGGCATTGAAGTATGAGAATTCGAAGCTACAAACGGTAATTTAATAATATTTCCCAAAGCACAGGATTGACAAAGTGGAGTACTACGCGTACCCTTATAAGAAATAAATTTATGTCTATCTAAAGAAGATAAAATATTCGACTCTGGATGACCTAGACGAGCATGTCACATGGAAGGAGCAATAGCTCCCAAATTGGATGGCATAGCTTGACGCGAGGTACTGAGACTCGGTGTGATTGGATACAGATCCCCTTACTGTCACACCTCATGAGATGACTCCCCGTCTTGAAATCCTTCACAGAAAACCCAAACGGATCAAAATTAATGGAACCCCAATTATCAGTGGTGAATTTACGGACAGACACCAATTTTTTAATCAATTTTGGGGAATGAAGAGTATGTTTCAGGACAAGTGGTGGATGGGGAAGGGACAAAGTTTTATGACCATAACCTTTAATTAGAACAGAATTGTCATTACCAACAGTTATACACGATTAGTGCTCAAATTGGAATAAGAAGAGAGAGTACCTTGGTCGGATGTCATGTGGGTAGTGGCGCCGGTGTCCATGTACCAATTAGGGTCCGGTTGAGTCAAGCCAAGCGTGTGCATCGTTGCTTCAATGTCGGTCTGAGTGGAGCCCATTGAGTGGTCGGCCTGATGGGGGCGAGGCCCAAGTATACTGGACTGCTGGGGCTGCCCGTACGCTGGTCTGAAACCTGGAGTCTGGACTGGGTAGAAGTTGGGCCGCGGTGCTTGCACTGGCTAATACTGAGGCGTCGCGGCGCTGTAAGGCTGGGCCACGACGCTGTGAGGCGCTGGGACCCACTGCCACTATCCAGGGACCCCCTATGGGCCCCAGAACTGTTGCTGCTGCTGACGGTTGCCCCCATTGTTACCGCCGCAATTCTTGTCATTATTCTTCCGATTTTGATCTTTTTTACCACCCATATTGTTGTGATTTTGGGTCACGTTGGATGAATTTGAAGGGGGAAAACTGGAAGCATTCATCATGGCGAGGGAATTTACTTCGATTGATGCCCTTTTTGTCAAATCCGTTTCTTCCAAAGTGAGCATGGAGCGGGCCTGATAGAACGTAGGCAGAGGGTTACTTTGACGAATAATCAAAGCAACCCCTGTATAGGCCTCGGATAAACCGACAACCATCTAAAGAACTAGACGACTATCAGAAACAGGAGAACCCACATTGCGAAGTTGGTCTGCCAAGTCCTTGAGGCGTTTGCAATAGGAAGAAACGTTTGGAAAATTCGCCATATAAACATGAGAAAATTCCTGCTCAAGGATAACAATACGAGAATTACTGTTATCTTGGAAGATGTCACGCAATCGATTCCACGCCGCCATAGCTGTGGTTTTGGGTTCTATAATCGTCTGTAAAAGATCAAAGGAGATTGTTACACCCCGTGATAGCAAGGCTATTAATTGAGAATGTGATTAAGGAATCAAGATTTGAATGTTGAAAGGAAAGAATATTTACATTTTACCTCCGGAAAAAAATTTGGAAAAATGTGACGACGAAAAAATGATTAACTTGGAGTTTAATACTTCTAATTGAATTTACGGGATTAGTATTGGATTATGAAGAATTCAAATTGATATGGGGCCCGCCGAGAATTTCACAATTTCGTGGGGCCCTTCAATTTTAAGATATTTTGGACAATATCTAGATATTTTAAAGAGGAAATTATCGACCAATGAGAGGGCGACATGTGTCCCTCTCCACTTGTCTTACTAAGGAAAATATCTATATAGAAGATAAGATTGCAAGACTTAGAGACATTTTCATAATATTCTATCTTCCTAAACATTATATTCTCTATTCCTTAGCCTTATATTTCGAAATTCATGGATAAAGAGAATATCAAAGACAAGTTATTTTCCTAGATTAAGAACACTAATCAAGTTCTAAGACAAGTTAACTCTCCAATAAGCTCCAAAATCCATGTTGGGCCGAAAATGGGGTTGAAAACCCTAGCTTCTTCGTCGGCTTTTTGGAGGTAAAACGTGAAGGTAAGTTGGTTCTAAGGTTGTATTGGATACATGGAAGTGATTTGATCTTGAATAAATGGAGCAAAACGAAAACTACGGGCCAAAAGTGGAGCGGACTGCCTAGGGACATTTTTGGGCATTTTAAAGGTAACAAATCCTCATTCTCTTGAAGTAATTGGATATTACTTATTGTTGTAATGTATAGATGAGCTTTTGCTAAAAAGAATGAAGATTAAAAAGTGTTTGGACCAATTTTGGTGTCTTGGTCGAGAATGGGACAGTTTTGGTGTCATTTAGTTTCGTTGGTTATTGTCGTTGTTATCTTCACCTATTGCATGTTATAATAGAGTAATGTCGTTGTTAATAAGTTGATATAACTTATATAGAAGTTTTGGAACTCGAATTGGAATAAAAAGGATTAAGGAAAGAATTGTTGGATTGTAGTTGTTGGCCGTGGAACCTATAAAATTGTTGGACATTATTATGCAGTTTTTATGGACTTTTTTGTGGTGTTAGGCTGCTGGAAAATCAGCCACCTTAATGCATGTTTAAATGTAGTAGTTGCTAATGAAAGTCCTAAGGATTAAGGGTGTAGAAAGGTGTTGAAAGGCTTCACATTTTATCTTTGTTGTTGTGGGATATTGGGCTGATTTCTATGGACTGTTTTATGTGATTGTGGGGCAAAATTTTACACGTCTAGTAGGCGTGTAATCCCCTTTTGTTAATTGTTTGTTATGCCCTTAAGTGTGGCTTGTTGGTTGTTGAATTTGGGCCTTGAAAAAGGTGGAAAAGTACGTAGAAACAAAGGAAGTGCTGCCCAATTTTCCGTAGAATAAGAGACCCTTAGTTGGTATTACTCTTCCTTAGAAAGTTTGAAATTGATAATCGTGTTATTGTGGTTATAGGTTGAAGTACTTTGAGACGTATTCTAAATTGTAGAGTTTGTTAGTCGCCAAAAAGGTATATGAACTATCCTTTCTTCTTCTAGCATGATTCATTATTGTAAAGTGAGTGTATCCTACTCCTTAGTGATGTAATTCTTGATAGTACTTTGAATTTCCTAAAATAGAAGTTGCTCTATATACTTTCTTGATAGTACTTTGATTTTATAAAATGGAAGTGGTTCTATCCATTCTTTTGATAGTACTTGGGGTTTTTAAAATGAAAGATTGTTATATCTATTCTCTTGATAGTACTTTGGGTTGTCTAAATGAAAGTATTTCATTTTAGTTCATTGTAGTATATGAAAGAAGTTACATGATTGAAAGGTATAAATTACTTGGTGTTAAATGTATACTTGACTTGGTTTGAAAAGTATAACTTACTTGAGTTTAAAAGTGTAGTAACTTGATTTTAAAAGTGGAAGTGTCTTGATACTATGAGTGTTAGTGTTTGGAGGTTTATAAATGAGAAGATGGACGGCGGACTACATAGTACTTCAGGTTCAATTTCCCTATTATTACTAGATGTGATATTGTCTTGAGTTCTCTTAAAATGATAGTTCATTCTATTTGTGCTAATGAGAGTCAGAGATGATTTAAAATTGTATAGTTGGATCATGTGAGTACGTCCATGATTACGACATAAATCTTGTTGTGAAAATTATATAGTTGGATCATGTGAGTACGTCCATGATTACGACATAAATCTTATTGTGAAAATTGTATAGTTGGATCATGTGAGTACGTCCATGATTACGACATAAATCTTATTGTGAAAATTGTATAGTTGGATCATGTGAGTACGTCCATGATTACGACATAAATCTTATTGTGAAAATTGTATAGTTGGATCATGTGAGTGCTGTTACACCCCGTAAATTCAAGAAGATAAGATAAGAACATACCAAGATATATAAGATTTGAAAGTGGAAAGATAGGTGGGCAAACATGTGTTGGACGGATTTTGAGTCTACCTTGGAGTGTTGTACCCCAGTTGTTAAGAATTTCGAGGTGGTTAAAAAGCCTAGTGTGTAATCCGTTAAATCTAGTTCCCAACGCAACAAACCGTTCGTCGATAGGACATCGGAGTCAAAAGTTATGGAAGTTTCAAGTTAAAGAATAGATAGTTGTCTCATCAATAGATAGAAATAGGAGATTTCCCCTTATTCTTGAGAGATTCCATCTCTATCTCTTTCGATCTATCAGAACAGATCAGGCTATCTATCAATCGATTTTAGGTACGTGATCGAGCAAGCGGCGATTTTCGGTTGAGTGCAGTGCGGCCACGAATCTGGCGCGGCAGCGGTTATCTTGGGAGTCATGGGGTTTCAGCGCCATGGCCGAATCTGAGGCATGGCGCGGAATCTGGAACTTTTGGAAGTGGAGCGCATGGCCGTGGCGAACGCGCGCCAAGGCGGGATTTTTCTGCGGTAAAAGACGAAAATCAGGGGATATTTTGTTAAAAGCCTATGGGAGGGTGACAAGTGTCCCTCCCATCCTTTTGACCAGAATAGGGTCCTATTTTAGGGCCAAGTCTTGGAAGACTTGGCCATTTCATCTTGGAAACCCTCATAAGAAAATCCTCTCCCTTTCTCTCTAGTTTTCTTGAAGAAACCTAGCCTTAGGAAATTGTTGGAGCGGCGGCAAGAAGGAAAAGTGTGGGTAAACTTGTGGGAAGCGCTGGTGGACGAGTTTTGACGGAAAAGAGGTGGAAGAAAGGGGGCTTTTGTGGGCTTCTCCAAAGGTAAAAGTTTCCCTTCTCTTGGATATGGGTTAATACTTGTTATAGTAGTTTAGAAATGAGCCTGAGGCTGTTTTATTTAAGTTGAATAGATTTGGATCTTGTTGTCTTGTTGAAACTGAAATGGGCATGTTAGCCTTAAGAGGATAACTTCAATTTGGTTACTAATTTGGTCGTCGCATGTTGTAAAGGGGGATTGTAGTTGTTGAAGATGTCTAGGGCTAGATATCATGTTAGACCTAAGAATTTGGATTGGAAAAGAGTTGAAATGGGTTAGTATTGGTTATATTGTTGGCCAAGATTGGCATGGAAATTATTGGTTTATTTTGTATCATTGTGGGGCGGAATTTTCTGGCGTCTGTAAGCGTGTAATCCCCTGTGGTTAGCTGAATTGTGTGCCTTAAATGTGGCGTTGGTTATTGAAATTCGACCTTGAAAAAGGTGGCAAAGTTAGTAGAAACAAAGGAAGTTCTGTCCAAATTGCCGTAGAATTTAGGGACTTTGCACTTAGTTTATTCTACGTTCGAAGCTAGAGTTTGATAGACGTTTTATGACCTTATTAGGATTGAAATCTTGCGAGTAGCGTATCCTACTTGAAGGATATAGTCTTGTGGAGCCTTTTGCTAATTATCGACAATCGTCGAGGTATGTGATTCTTCCTATCCTCTTGACATGATTATTTGTGAAATATATAGTGCGATAGATGCGGGTGTTAAAGGAATTTGATTTCCTTGTTTTGCCTTGACTTGATATGAAGTGTAAAGGTCTTGATTGTTTGAAAAAGTAGGAAAATCTTATTCGTTAGTAATGGGTACTCGGTGGTTAAAGAATAAGCCCTCTTGGTCTCATAAAGGGCTTATAGTTGTAATTGGTTGGTTTAAAACATAAAGTGTTATAACGGCTTTATGGGAAGTTTGTTATAACCACTTTATGTAGCTAAAAGAATGGTTTGTTGATTTCAAAAGGTAAGAGACTTGACTTGAAATTGACCTAAATGGTGTTGAAAAGTGTGAAACCTCATTCGTGAGAAATGAGTACTTGGTTTTTAAAAGAGTAATGTTACATAAATTTCGGAAATGGGAATAAGAATCGAACAAGCCAATGCAGCGTTAATAAAGGAATTAGTAATGACAATTAATTATATTAAAACCAGTAGAAACCTCCATCTGCATAGAAGCTAAGATAAGACAAAATTGTATTACATTTCCTAGATCATGGCTGCTCTAATAAGAATTATTGAAATCAAGTTTCGATCTTCTTGAAAATCCCAAAGTAAGGAACTCGTTTTCTAAAAGAAAGAGACTTAAGAAATTGAAGTGTTTTGTTTTAAAAGAAAGGCATGGTTTTGTCTTGTATTGTCTTAAAACATAAAGTGTTATAATAGCTTTATGGGAAGTTAGTTATAACGACTTTATGGAAAACAAAGAAATGGATTCATTATTGGATTTAGAATGGTAACTTGATTTTTGGAAAAAGAGAAGAAACTTGTTTTCAAATATTGAACTCTTTGTGATGGAAAAACATAAGTGGCTTGGTTATAAAAGGTAGGAGTACCTTGATCCTAAAGGGGTTAGATACTTGGGTTTTAAATGGTATAATTGACGTTGTGTTAAGGAGTGTTTAAGGTACCTTGAGTTGTGTGTAACTTGACTGTGCTTGGTTGAGATAGCCTTGTTGTACAAGGGTTTGATTGTGCTATCGAGTCTCTCGATGGAGGGCCGGTTATTGGTTATTTGTTTGGACATACTGACACGTTGGGTAGCCCACGGGTATGCTTCCATGGTGAGTATTCTCTTGTTATTTGTTTGGACATACTGACACGTTGGGTAGCCCACGGGTATGCTTCCATGGTGAGTATTCTCTTGTTATTTGTTTGGACATACTGACACGTTGGGTAGCCCACGGGTATGCTTCCATGGTGAGTATTCTCTTGTTATTTGTTTGGACATACTGACACGTTGGGTAGCCCACGGGTATGCTTCCATGGTGAGTATTCTCTTGTTATTTGTTTGGACATCTTGACACGTTGGGTAGCCGGGTATGCTTCCATGGTGAGTATTCTCTTGTTATTTGTTTATACATACTGACACGTTGGGTAGCCACGGGTATGCTTCCTGATGAGTATTATCTTGTTAGTTGTTTGGACATACCGACACGTTGGGTGGCCCCGGGTATGGGCCACTAGGGCGGTTCGGGGCCATGCTTATCCGAGGTGAGATCGGGCATGCGGCCATTGTGCGGGTTAAATTCCCGGGTTGTATTTGAGTGATGATTTCACGGGCATGAGTCCCTGACTTGACATGACTGCTTATATATTGTGTACTGTAGTTTGGTTATCATACATGTCTCTAGCTTTATATAGACTATTATGATTTCATTTACGATATTTTTGATTTCCATACTTGGTACTGTTGTCGACCTCGCCCGGCTGCGTTCATCTGCGCAGTTGAGGTACATAGCTGGCGATCCGCACTCTTAGGATCATTGTTCGGTTCTCGGAAAGCTCCATATCTCGGAAGCTTGTGCGTAGTGCAGTTCCTGAAGTAGTAGACTTTTGTATATTCGAGAATGGCGGGGCCCCGTCCGTCATTATGGTTTCAAAATTCTTAAGTGCAGCCTTTGTTGTGGGCAGGTTTGTAAGGGATGTAACTGTTCAAGTTTTCATTTATGTACAAAAGGTAACCGTTTGGGTTAGCATGTTTTCTTATTTCACTGTTTTTTTTCAAGAGTTTTTATTTCCGCTGGTTTTACTCTGATGTTGTATCACTAGGGTGCCCGGGGTAAGGCACCAGTCACGGGCCCGGGATCGGGTCGTGACAAAAGTGGTATCAGAGCAGTTAATCCTCGGAAAGTGTCTACAGACCGTATCCAGTAGAGTCTTGATTATCGGTGTGTTGTGCACCACATCTATAATCAGGAGGCTATAGGATATTTAGGATTGGTTTCCATTCTTCTCACTCTGAGATCGTGCCTTAGAGCTGTGTTATAAGTTGGACTCCTCGACATATTCTTTGTATACCGGTGATGCCTCGCGCAAGGCAACGAGCCCGAGGGCAAGCGGCGAAGGAGGCTGCGAGTAGAAGCGGCGGCGGTCTCTGCGATACCACGACACACAGCCTCAGGTCCACGGCTGGGGCGAGAGGAGATGGGTTACAAGGAGATGGCCCGATTGCTAGCGAGTTGTGGCGAACGTGAGGATAGGATGGATCTGGCGATTCGATTTGATGGTACCCATGGTTCACCCGAGGTCAGATAGTTTGAGACTACGGGATTTTCTGAGTTGCAGCCCACCTGAGTTCTACGGGTCGAGGCCTGAGGATGATCCGCAGGAGTTCATCCGACAGTTACAGCGGATCATTAGAGTGATCAAGGCTTCGGAGACCGAGTCAGTGGTCTTAGGTTCACATCGGCTGCGTGATACTGCAGTCGACTGGTTTGATTCGTGGGATCTGTCCCGGGGGGAGCATGCACCTCCAGCTGGTTGGGGCGAGTTCTCAGAGGCTTTCCTTGGCCATTTCTTGCCTCCACAGATGAGGAGGACACGGGCCGATAGATTTTTGACGCTAAGATAAAGAGGGCGCACAGTTCGGGAGTACAATGTAGAGTTTGACTCATTGGCTCGGTATGTCCCCGCTCTGGTGGCAGATATGGAGGATAGAGTGCACCGTTATGTCACAGGACTCGATGACTACTTAGCAGAGAGTTGCACCGGAGTAGCTCTTCACCGGCATGGATATTGCCCGCGTGCAGCTTATTCACTTGGGTGTGAGGCGTAGAGGTCGACGGATTAACCAAGATCGCGAGAAGAGGCCGGGCAGCGGCGCCCTCGGTGACCTTCGAGCGGCGGCCTCGGCGAGACTAGTTGTGCGCCTCGCCCGATGAGTGCTCCGCCACGATCTTGGGGCGTTCGAGATTCGGGCGGTCGTGGCTCGAGTTTGAGTTTTGGGAAGCGGGGCGTTAGTCGATGGGACCACCCTACCTCGTTGTGGCGTTGTGGTAGGCTCCATGATGGGAGTGTCGTCTTTGGAATGGGAGTTTGTTTTGCATGCGACGGCAGGCCATTTGCGAAATTGTCCAACCGAGGTAAGCGCGGATGTAGAGACTCGACGCCGGGATCGATGGTGATTCATCTCCTCCTTTTGTGTGCCGTGCAGGGAAGGAACATGAGTAGAACGACAAAAAGGGGAAGTGAAGTAATAGTTACAGGTATATTCTTAACCCTCTAGAGACTAGTATGCATTGATGTTATGGTGATGTGTTAAGTGTTATGTTCGGATAACTTTGTGTTAAAAATGTGATTTAGAAGCCTGATTAGTGAAAAGGGTAAGTCTGGGGATGAGAAAATTTTGAACCTTAAAATTTATAACAATCGAGACCTTAGAGGTAAGGCCGGCTAGAGTAAAAGATTTTACAGTGATCCTTGTCGGAGTACATAGTATGCGGAGAGTATATTCGGGTGATAAGTCCATGAGTGGCATAACTAATTCTTTTGTAAGTGCAGTGGTGAAGACTATACCGGCATCTGCGTTTTGGAAACTTAGAAGGAACATTCGGGACGAATATTTCTAAGGGGGGAAGAATGTTACACCCCGTAAATTCAAGAAGATAAGATAAGAACATACCAAGATATATAAGATTTGAAAGTGGAAAGATAGGTAGGCAAACATGTGTTGGACGGATTTTGAGTCTACCTTGGAGTGTTGTACCCCAGTTGTTAAGAATTTCGAGGTGGTTAAAAAGCCTAGTGTGTAGTCCGTTAAATCTAGTTCCCAACGCAACAAACCGTTTGTCGATAGGACATCGGAGTCAAAAGTTATGGAAGTTTCAAGTTAGGTGCGATCGGGAAGCAGCGATTTCGGTTCGAAGTGCAGCGCGGCGCCGAATCTGGTCGCGACGCCGGTTGTCGAGTCCGGGGTTTCAGCGGCGCCGGAATGCAGGCATGGCGCGGAATCTTGGAACTTTCGGAAGTGGAAGCGCGGCGGGATTTTCTGCGGTAAAGACGAAAATCGAGGATATTTTGTTAAAAGCCTATGGGAGGGTGACAAGTGTCCCTCCCATCCTTTTGACCAGAATAGGGTCCTATTTTAGGGCCAAGTCTTGGAAGACTTGGCCATTTCATCTTGGAAACCCTCCTAAGAAAATCCTCTCCCTTTCTCTCTAGTTTTCTTGAAGAAACCTAGCCTTAGGAAATTGTTGGAGCGGCGGCAAGAAGGAAAAGTGTGGGTAAACTTGTGGGAAGCGTTGGTGGACGAGTTTTGACAGAAAAGAGGTGGAAGAAAGGGGGCTTTTGTGGGCTTCTCCAAAGGTAAAAGTTTCCCTTCTCTTGGATATGGGTTAATACTTGTTATAGTAGTTTAGAAATGAGCCTGAGGCTGTTTTATTTAAGTTGAATAGATTTGGATCTTGTTGTCTTGTTGAAACTGAAATGGGCATGTTAGCCTTAAGATGATAACTTCAATTTGGTTACTAATTTGGTCGTCGCATGTTGTAAAGGGGGATTGTAGTTGTTGAAGATGTCTAGGGCTAGATATCATGTTAGACCTAAGAATTTGGATTGAAAAAGAGTTGAAATGGGTTAGTATTGGTTATATTGTTGGCCAAGATTGGCATGGAAATTATTGGTTTATTTTGTATCATTGTGGGGCGGAATTTTACGCGTCATGTAAAGGCGTGTAATCCCCTTTGTGGTTAGCTGAATTGTGTGCCTTAAATGTGGCGTTGGTTATTGAAACTCGACCTTGAAAAAGGTGGCAAAGTTAGTAGAAACAAAGGAAGTTCTGTCCAAATTGTCGTAGAATTTAGGGACTTTGCACTTAGTTTATTCTACGTTCGAAGCTAGAGTTTGATAGACGTTTTATGACCTTATTAGGATTGAAGTACTGCGAGTAGCGTATCCTACTTGGAGGATATAGTACTGTGGAGCCTTTTGCTAATTGTCGACAATCGTCGCGAGGTATGTGATTCTTCCTATCCTCTTCAGCATGATTATTTGTGAAATATATAGTGCAGTAGATGCACGGGTGTTAAAGGAATTTGACTTCCCTTGTTTTTCCTTGACTTGATATGAAGTGTAAAGGTCTTGATTGTTTGAAAAAGTAGGAAAATCTTATTCGTTAGTAATGGGTACTCGGTGGTTAAAGAATAAGCCCTCTTGGTCTCATAAAGGGCTTATAGTTGTAATTGGTTGGTTTAAAACATAAAGTGTTATAACGGCTTTATGGGAAGTTTGTTATAACCACTTTATGTAGCTAAAAGAATGGTTTGTTGATTTCAAAAGGTAAGAGACTTGACTTGAAATTGACCTAAATGGTGTTGAAAAGTGTGAAACCTCATTCGTGAGAAATGAGTACTTGGTTTTTAAAAGAGTAATGTTACATAAATTTCGGAAATGGGAATAAGAATCGAACAAGCCAATGCAGCGTTAATAAAGGAATTAGTAATGACAATTAATTATATTAAAACCAGTAGAAACCTCCATCTGCATAGAAGCTAAGATAAGACAAAATTGTATTACATTTCCTAGATCATGGCTGCTCTAATAAGAATTATTGAAATCAAGTTTCGATCTTCTTGAAAATCCCAAAGTAAGGAACTCATTTTCTAAAAGAAAGAGACTTAAGAAATTGAAGTGTTTTGTTTTAAAAGAAAGGCATGGTTTTGTCTTGTATTGTCTTAAAACATAAAGTGTTATAATAACTTTATGGGAAGTTAGTTATAACGACTTTATGGAAAACAAAGAAATGGATTCATTATTGGATTTAGAATGGTAACTTGATTTTTGGAAAAAGAGAAGAAACTTGTTTTCAAATATTGAACTCTTTGTGATGGAAAAACATAAGTGGCTTGGTTATAAAAGGTAGGAGTACCTTGATCCTAAAGGGGTTAGATACTTGGGTTTTAAATGGTATAATTGACGTTGTGTTAAGGAGTGTTTAAGGTACCTTGAGTTGTGTGTAACTTGACTGTGCTTGGTTGAGATAGCCTTGTTGTACAAGGGTTTGATTGTGCTATCGAGTCTCTCGATGGAGGGCCGATTATTGGTTATTTGTTTGGACATACTGACACGTTGGGTAGCCCACGGGTATGCTTCCATGGTGAGTATTCTCTTGTTATTCGTTTGGACATACTGACACGTTGGGTAGCCCACGGGTATGCTTCCATGGTGAGTATTCTCTTGTTATTTGTTTGGACATACTGACACGTTGGGTAGCTCACGGGTATGCTTCCATGGTGAGTATTCTCTTGTTATTTGTTTGGACATACTGACACGTTGGGTAGCCCACGGGTATGCTTCCATGGTGAGTATTCTCTTGTTATTTGTTTGGACATACTGACACGTTGGGTAGCCCACGGGTATGCTTCCATGGTGAGTATTCTCTTGTTATTTGTTTATACATACTGACACGTTGGGTAGCCCACGGGTATGCTTCCACAGTGAGTATTATCTTGTTAGTTGTTTGGACATACCGACACGTTGGGTGGCCCACGGGTATGCTCCCACAGGGATCGTTATCTTGTTATCTCCTTTGGGCATACCGACACGTTGGATGGTCCACGGGTATGGGCCCACTAGGACGGTTCCAGGGCCATGCTTATACCGAGGTGAGATGCCGGGGCATGCGGCCATTGTGCGGGTTAAATTCCCGGGTTGTATTTGAGTGATGATTTCACGGGCATGAGTCCCTGACTTGACATGACTGCTTATATGTTGTGTACTATAGTTTGGTTATCATACATGTCTCCATCTTTATATAGACTATTATGATTTCATTTACAGTATTTTTCAGTTTCACATACTTGGTACCTGTTGTACTGACCTCCTTCGGGGGGCTGCATTCATGCCGCGAGTTGAGTCATAACTGGCGATCCGCTCTTAGGATCGCTGTTCGATTCTCGAGCTCCATATCTCCGGAAGCTTGTCCTGTGGTACGGTTCCCTGAAGTAGTAGACTTTTGTATATTCAGGGGCATGGCGGGGCCCTGTCCCGTCATTATGGTTTCAAAATTCTTAGAGGTTTGTAGCACTGTTGTGGGCAGGTTTGTAAGGGATGTAAATGTTCAAGTTTTCATTTATGTACAAAAGGTAACCGTTTGGGTTAGCCTGTTTTCTTATTTCACTGTTTTCTTATTTCACTGTTTTCTTTCAAGAGTTTTTATTTCCGCTGGTTTTCCTCTGATGTTGTATCACTAGGGTGCCCGGGGTAAGGCACCAGTCACGGGCCCGGGATCGGGTCGTGACAAGTGCGTCCATGATTACGACATAAATCTTATTGTGAAAATTGTATAGTTGGATCATGTGAGTACGTCCATGATTACGAAATAAATCTTATTGTGAAAATGGTATAGTTGAAATCATGTGACTATGTCCATGATTAGGACTTGAACATTATATAAACTCATGGACAAGATCCATGATGCGAGTACAAATACATTTTGCGGTTGATCTAACTCTTAAAAGGCAATACCATGCCTTCCTTTTCAGAAATACCAAGGCAATACCATGCCTTTCTTTTTAGAAATACCAAGCCAATACCATGCCTTTCTTTTTAAATAAACCAAGACAATACCATGCCTTCCTTTTTAAATAAACCAAGACAATACCATGTCTTCATTTTTAAATAAACCAAGACAATACCATGCCTTCCTTTTTAAAATAAAGTTATTACACTTTTAAACTCAAGTCATTTATACTTCATATAAATCAAGTCTCTTATACTTCATCTAATCAAGTCACATAGCTTTCAAGTAAATCAAGTCTCATAACTTTCAAAATAAATCAAGTTTCTTAACTTTCAAAATAAATCAAGTTTCATGACTTTCAAAATAAATCAAGTCTCATGACTTTCAAAATAAATCAAGTCTCTTAACTTTCAAACTAAATCAAGCCTCATGACTTTCAAGTAAATCAAATTAAAAAGGAACTTCTACCTTAGAAACCCAAAGAACTAGCAAGGGAATATATCATGTATCATGTAGGATTATAATCTCATAGAACTATGTACGTACACCGTACACTCATTTCTCATAACAACCATGCCAAAGAAGAAAGATAGTTCACATACCTTACCGCTTATTCCAACTTGATAACTAGTATACGTCTCAATGTAGTACTTCAACCTATAGATACAATAACACTTCTATCAACTTCATTCTTTCTAAGGTAGATTAATACCAAGTAAAGGGTCTCTTATTCTACGAAAAATTGGGCAGCACTTCCCCTGTTTATACGTATTTTTCCACCTTTTCCAAGGCCCGAATTCAACAACAAACAAGCCACACTTAAGGGCACAACAAGTCAGCAACCAAAGTGGATTACACGCCTAACTTGACGTGTAAAATTCTGCCCACAATCATATTAAAACAGTCCACATATTAATTAACTTTAAGGGTACAATATGAAACATGTTTCACCCTTATTCCTTCGGGACTTTCATTAACAATCTACTACATTAAACATGCAATAGGGCTACTAAATTTCCAGCAAATATACATGTCTAAAACAGTCCCAAAACTGCCCAAATTATCCAACAATTTCTAGCCCATTCTCGGCCAACAACAACTACATATCCAAAGCCCTTTTCCACAATTCCTTTTAATCCAATTCAAGTTACAACATTTATATACAATCCATAATAACTTATAATAATAGGACTACTTCATTTTAACATGCTATAGGTGTAGATAATGACAATAAAAATCAACGAATCCAACGGCCCGAAAATGTTGCTCTCGGCCTCAACTTTCAAAGTAGGGCATGCACACCTTATTTTTCATATCTTCCTTAATACAAGTTCATCTACTAAGCATAACAATGAGTAATATCCAATTATTTTAAAGGAAGAAGGTATCTTACCTCAAAAGTAGCCCAAAAACGCTAAAATAGTCCGTAGAATATTTGGCCCGCAGTTTTCATTTTGCTCCACTTCTTCAAGTTCCAATCGTATATATGTAACTACCACAATCTTATAACTAACTTCTCTTTGTATTTTACTTCCAAAGAGTTGATAGAACTTAGGGTTTTGCTTGTCAAGTTTCGGCCAACACCTTGGCTAGAACACTTGGAGAGTTAATCTTGGCTTAGCACCTAATCAAGGTGCTTAATCTAGGAGGATTTGCAACTCTTAATCTTCACTTTTGGTCTTAGGGAATCTCGAAATTGGGAGAGAAAATGGAGAGAAGATAAGTCTCAAAGTGTGAGATATTTGTGAAATGAACAAGTCTTGAAAGACTTGTCATATATAGCCAAGTGTAATGACAAGTGGAGGGGACACATGTCACCCCCCATAGGTCCAAACAAGTCTTCACAAAAAAATAAATATCTCAAGACTTGGAAAATATTTAATTTCTCGGAGGGTCCCGCGAAATTGTGAAATTTTTTACGGGCCCTATATTATTAGATCCAACCCTTCGTAATCATATACTAATCTCATATATCAAATTTGGAACGAATCCGACCCCTCGTGAAGAAATTACGGCGTCACGTTCGTCGTGACCACAATTGCTCTAAATCGAAAATGTAACTACACTTTCTTTCCAACTTTCTAATCCTATATTCTTAGTCACGTCCTCACTTACGTGTCGTGGGGTTACGAAGTGTAACATTCTTTCCCCCTTAAAAACATTCGTCCCGAATGTTCATAATAAGTTTCAAGCTATACATCTACCAACTTATACTCAGCAATTCCAAAGATGCCACACATGGCCACCATATAACACAGTTTCATTCATCAATCACAACTAATATACTTCACGTATACTATGTACTTAAACCAAGATCAAACATAAGGTACTTTACTCTTGAAGGCCTTGTCTATCCAAGGTCTCAACGATTATCCAATACTCTAAGATCCTCAAATATTCCATACCCCAAACTTACATTACCTCTCCCCGTATGCGGGTAAGATAGCTTCTCAATATCTCTCAATCATGTTGTCTTAATCACAATAACCCAATATTATCCATACATAACACTTAAGCATACAACATAACTTAACCAACTCCTGATAACTCATAATAATTCTAGGCAACACACACATGACCCTAATAAACATGTTCGTATAGATGTACATCATTATACCAACTATACAACAATTTTACCAACCTGAATACAAAGTCCTTACATTCCTATCTCGGCCACTGTTGCCATTTTCGGAGGCATAGCTACAACCATAATAATACGTTAGGGAGGGACTACCCTAACAACACAGCTCTATCGCACGATCTCAGAGTGAGAAGAAGGGAAATCAATCCTAAATATCCTACAGCCTCCTGTTTATTGGTGTGGTGCACAACACACCGATAACCAAGACTCTACTAAACACGGTCTGTAGACATTCTGAGGACTAACTGCTCTGATACCACTCTGTCACGACCTGAACACCGGGCCCGCGACTGATGCCCTACCTGGGCACCTTTCTAACTATACAACACAAGTAACACGCGAAAACTAAACAACACTCATTTTTTATTTTTAACAACAAAGGCAAAACCGGTAAGGCTGTCATAATATATAATACCCAAATGGGACTACAACTGTACATGACATAATTACAACTCCCGCAAGTCCAGCCCACATATGAATACAGACCTCTAAGAGTTTGATAACAACATGTGACGGGACAGGGCCCCGTCGTACCCATAACTGTACATACGATTATAATACAACTCCGTACCAAATGACAAGACTCCGGAATAGTGGAGTTGTCTCAATAGAAGCTGACTAGAGATTCTAAGCTCGCGGAACACCCAACTGAGTACCTAATACCTGCGGGCATGAACGCAGCCCCCCGAAGGGGGTCAATACAACAGGTACCAAGTATGCAAACATGAAGTACAGTAAATAAGATCATAACTGTACAAAGAATGACAGGAGCAAGTATGAAAATCAAATACCAGATCCTACTGTGCCATATAAAAGCCAAATGTACCTTTTAAAAATTTAGTCATTTTAAAACCATGAATACCTGCTTATATAATCATATACCTGCATCGTGGATACAAGTCCACGGATCAACAAACATCTCATGGGAATCTATACCCGCATCGTGAATACAAGTTCACGGATAATAAACATCTCATGGGAATCTATCTCGCATCGTGAATGCAAGTTCACGGACAGTAACATCTCATGAGAATCTATCCCGCATCGTGAATACAAGTTCACGGACAGTAACATCTCATGGGAATCTATCCCGCAATATGAATACAAGTTCACGGACAGTAACATCTTATGGGAATCTATCCCGCATCGTGAATACAAGTTCACGGACAATAACATCTCATGGGAATCTATCCCGCAATGTGAATACAAGTTCACGGACAGTAACATCTCATAGGAATCTATCCCGCATCGTGAATACAAGTTCACGGACAATAAAATCTCATGGGAATCTATCCCGCATCGTGAATACAAGTTCACGGACAGTAACATCTCATTGGAATCTATCCTGCATCGTGAATACAACATCACAGACAGATATTCTTTTATTTGTAGGTTTCTCTACTTCAGGCTCTTCCGAGGGCCTTTGTTTGAGGTGAGGTTCTATAGTTTGATGGTTACTTATGTTCTCCTCTTCCCTTCCCCGGTAGCTAGGAAAGATTTCGAAATATATTTCCTTCCTTCCGTTCAAGGGCACGGCTTTGCAACCTAACATATGCACAAATAGCTATCATGAGCAACCATGTGCAATTTAAAACATCTTTTGGACTTTCAATAAAATCTTTAAAACAAACTTTCATTTTAGATCCTCATTTGGACAATCAAGACACTAGATACCATGTATCACTTTAAAACGTCATTTAGGAAATCAAGGTACTTTCACTTTTAAACTCAAGTAAACTTACGCTTTCAAAATCAAGTTACTTATTCTTTTCAAATCAAATAACCTATACTTTTCCAACCAAGGCAATATCGTGCCTTCCTTTTTAGAAATACCAAGGCAATATCATGCCTTCCTTTTAGAAATATCAAGGCAATACCATGTCTTCCTTTTTAGAAATACCAAGGCAATACCATGCATTTCTTTTTAGAAATACCAAGGCAATACCATGCCTTTCTTTTTAAATAAACCAAGACAATACCATGCCTTCCTTTTTAAATAAACCAAGACAATACCATGCCTTCCTTTTTAAAATCAAGTTACTACACTTTTAAACTGAAGTCATTTATACTTCATATAAATCAAGTCTCTTATACTTCATCTAATCAAGTCACATAGCTTTCAAGTAAATCAAGTCTCATAACTTTCAAAATAAATGAAGTCTCGTCACTTTCAAAATAAATCAAGTCTCATAACTTTCAAAATAAATCAAGTCTCATGACTTTCAAAATAAATCAAGTCTCTTAACTTTCAAACTAAATCAAGCCTCATGACTTTCAAGTAAATCAAATTAAAAAGGAACTTCTACCTTAGAAACCCAAAGAACTAGCAAGGGAATATATCATGTATCATGTAGGATTATAATCTCATAGAGCTATGTACGTACACCGTACACTCATTTCTCATAACAATCATGCCAAAGAAGAAAGATAGTTCACATACCTTATCTGTTTATTCCAACTTGATAACTAGTATACGTCTCAATGTAGTACTTCAACCAATAGATACAACAACACTTCTATCAACTTCATTCTTTCTAAGGTAGATTAATACCAAGTAAAAGGTCTCTTATTCTACGGAAAATTGGGCAGCACTTCCCCTGTTTATACGTACTTTTCCACCTTTTCCAAGGCCCGAATTCAACAACAAACAAGCCACACTTAAGGGTACAACAAGGAAGCAACCAAAGGAGATTACACGCCTAACTTGACGTGTAAAATTCTGTCCCACAATCATATTAAAATAGTCCACATATTAATCAACTTTAAGGGTACAATATGAAGCATTTTTCACCCTTATTCCTTCGGGACTTTCATTAACAATCTACTACATTAAACATGTAATAAGGCTACTAAATTTCCATCAAATATACACGTCTAAAACAGTCCCAAAACTTCCCAAATTATCCAACAATTTCTAGCCCATTCTCGGCCAACAACAACTACATATCCAAAGCCCTTTTCCACAATTCCTTTTAATCCAATTCAAGTTACAACACTTATATACAATCCATAACAACTTATAATAATAGGACTACTTCATTTTAACATGCTATAGGTGTAGATAACCACAATAAAAATCAACGAATCCAACGGTCCGAAAATGTTGCTCTCGGCCTCAACTTCCAAAGTAGGACATGCACACCTTATTTTCCATATCTTCCTTAATACATGTTCATCTACTAAGCATAACAATGAGTAATATTCAATTACTTCAAAGGAAGAAGGTTTCTTACCTCAAAAGTAGCCCAAAAACGCTAAAACAGTCCGTAGAATATTTGGCCCGCAGTTTTCGTTTTGTTCCACTTCTCAAGTTCCAATCGTATATATGTAACTACCACAATCTTATAACTAACTTCTCTTTGTATTTTACTTTCAAAGAGTTGATAAAACTTAGGGTTTTGCTTGGCAAGTTTCGGCCAACACCTTGGCTAGAACACTTGGAGAGTTAATCTTGGCTTAGCACCTAATCAAGGTGCTTAATCTAGGAGGATTTGCAACTCTTAATCTTCACTTTTGGTCTTAGGGAATCTCGAAATTGGGAGAGAAAATGGAGAGAAGATAAGTCTCAAAGTGTGATATATTTGTGAAATGAACATGTCTTGAAAGACTTGTCATATATAGCCAAGTGTAATGACAAGTGGAGGGGACATATGTCCCCCCCCCCCCCCATAGGTCCAAATAAGTCTTCACAAAAAAAAAAAAAATCTCAAGACTTGGAAAATATTTAATTTCTCGGAGGGTCCCGCGAAATTGTGAAATTTTTGACGGGCTCTATATTATTAGATCCATCCCTTCGTAATCATATATTAATCTCGTATCTCAAATTTGGAACGAATCGGACCCCTCGTGAAGAAATTACGGCGTCACGTTCGTCGTGACCACAATTGCTCTAAATCGAAAATGTAACTACACTTTCTTTCCAACTTTCTAATCCTATATTCTTAGTCACGCCCTCACTTACGTGTCGTGGGGTTACGGAGTGTAACAAATAGAATAATTTTAATTATGATACAAGATTAAGTCTACCGAATATATAATAATACAATAATATAATAATAATGTGTGTGCACTGCTGGACCGGGGCCCACTGCACGTGGGCCAGTGCCGCAGCGCTAATGAAAACTTGTGGACACTGTTTAACAAGCTCCGCCTCTCAAATGATGGTAGACAAGTGGGAGAGGATGATGAACAAAATTAAGTAATCACAATCAAGAAATGAAAGTATTTTGGCAGATACTAGCTCCCAATTATGTCATAGATTGATTTGGACTTTGGATTAATAGAATGGAAAAGACTTTGTCAACTCAATAGCTTAAAGTAACTCACACTAGCCAAGTGTTAGGTCGAAATAACAAATTTTAGGAGTTTAATTTCTATTTAGCTCATAGAAAATGAAACCAACTCTACCATTACGTATCTTCTAATTGATAATTAGGTCAAAAAAGAATTTAAATTTAATTTATTTATTTTTCTCTTTATGAATCCTATTTTGTCTAACTCTCTCTTTCAAATTTTCTAACAAGTATTATTAATGGTTAAACTCTTCACAACTTATCAATGAATTGATATAAACTGTGTAAAATTATTTAACACCATCAATTAAGTTAACCACAATGACGGTTAACATCATCAATTAAGTTAACTTCAATAACGGGGAACGAAACATAGTATACTGCTTTCGCTTCTCATCAGCCCTAGATCTATTTCCGTATTGCTCATATATATATCTAACACTCACACATTTACTATGATTATTTTCATTAATTTTAAAGGGTTGATTGATTCTTGGAATTGAATTTGATTAGGGAGTGCTCTCGTAAAGGTTTGTGACAACAATTTGGTAGTGCGTGAGAACTTACTATCTATCTCGAAACAAATAATTCATTCATTAGTTTTATTAATGAATGAGTATATATACAATTTACAATTTTCATAATATTGAAATCTTATTCCTATTCTACTTCCAAAAACTTATTCTATTTTGTACAAGAATCTTACAATTATGGTAAGTGTACAATGTTAATTCAATACAAATACAACACCAAATATAGAGTCTTACACCATGATATATATGGTTGTGTATACCGTGTATATCACGATCTAAATCTGTTATACATATACACGGTATACACAAGGCATTGTATATGTCGTTTATATCGTGTATATCACGATATATTTTTACACATCCACAGTCATAGCGAGTGATCTTCGTACGCTGAGAATGTCCTTAAAATCGTCAAATAGAACCGAGGAAAGACCCTTCGTAAAGATATCTGCAATTTGATACATGGAAGGGACATGTAAGATGTGTACTTGTCTGTGAGCTACCTTTTCACGAACAAAATGGATATCCATCTCAATATGTTTAGTGCGCTGATGTTGAACCGAATTCCCAGAAAGATAGACCGCACTAACATTATCACAATAAACCAAGGTAGCTTTTTGAATGGAAAAGTGAAGTTCTAATAGAAGATTATGTAACCAACATGATTCAGAAACCACATTGTCTACCCATCGATAATTGGCCTCTGCACTAGAGCGTGATAAGGTAGTCTGTCGTTTTGCAGACCATGATACTAAGTTATCACCAAGAAATATACAGTAACTAGATGAAGAGCTAGTGTCCGGACAACCACCCTAATCAGCATCTATATAAGAGACAAGTGTAGAAATCGATGACGGATATAGATACAAGTCATAATCAAGTGTTCCCTGTAAGTATCGTATAATGCGTTTCAGCACATTCATGTGTGCAATCCTAGGATCATGCATAAACAAACATACATGCTTGACTACATACGTAATATCAGGTCTCGTAAAAGTAAGATCTACAAGACTGTGATAGTGGGTGGGATTCTCGTAAGGGGAGCCAGCCGCAACACCCAACTTGGGTTTAGTATCGACTGGAGTGAAAGTAGACTTACACGAGGACATACCAGCTCTCTCAATAATCTCTGCAATATACTTCCTTTGAGATAAAAATAGACCTCTTGAATGATGTGTGACAGCAATGCCCAAGAAATAACTCAAGGGTCCCAATTCTTTCATCGCAAACTCATAACTGAGAAGCGTCATGATACACTTGTGTAACTCATCAGAAAAAGCAGTCTAGATAATATCAACCACATATAATAGAATATATATATCAGGAAAGTATCACGACGATATATAAATAGAGAATTATCACACCTGTTGTGGGAAAACCCAATAGTAGATACATGTTGACAAATCTCTTATATCATGCCCGGGGGGCCTGCTTAAGTCCATACAAATACTTCTTCAATAAACAGACATGATTAGGATGGGTGGGGTCTCGAAATCCAAGGGCTAATGCATGTAAACTGTCCTCTGAAGATCACCATGTAAGAAAGCATATTCACATGTAGCTGATGAATGGTGCAGGCTTTAGAAAGAGCCGGACTGAGAACAGTGTGAATGGTAGCCAGTTTAACCACCGGACTAAATGTCTCACCACAATCCACGTCAATCTGTTGTGTTTTACAATCACCTACAAGTCGAGTCTTATGTCTCGCAAAAGAACCGTCAGAATTATCTTCATGAGTAAAAATTCACATAGATCGAAGAATATTAACACTAGAAGGACGGGGTACCAACTCCCACGCATTATTTTTAATAAGAGCATTATATTCGTCGTTCATAGCCAATTTCCAATTCGGGTCATTTAATGTAGACATTGGATTACAGGGTAGAGGGGATTTAAGAACATTAAAATTTAGATTAAAATATTATTTTTATTTAAAAATACTCCATTGACTACGAGTAACAGGTCTGTGACTCGGAGGAGAATTGAGTGGATTTGGGGAAAATTTGGATGGCTAACAGATCGCCCAAAGAGTTGTGGGCTCTTGTGACATCGAAACAAAAATTGGATCGGAACTTGGCGCGCTGGTGGACCACTGAAACGATTACCGAGCGATCTTGGTCGTGAGTCCGCCCACTAGGCAGATATGAAGGAACAGTGGGCTTGTGTAGGACAGCGGGCAGTGGGCCCGTTGGAAAATTTTAGGCTCGGGACAAGTCCGATAAATGGTGGATAAGATATGATGAGACGTCGTCATCTAAAAAATTATATGAATGAGGTTCGGGACTACTCATTTTAGCAAACAGAAATTGAGTTTCATCAAAAGTAACATGACGACTAATTATTTGCAACCACAATGCTTAGATGGATAACCCAAAAACACACAAACGATAGAACGAGCCTGATGTTTGTTAATTGTAGTTGACGGAAACAGTGGATAGCAAAAAACACCTAAAGACCCTAAGATGTGAATACGATGGAGTCTTATTATAGAGAATTTGAAGGGGAGATGCATAAGCCAACCCTTTAGTAGGAAGCATGTTAAGGAGGTAAGTAGTCATTTGTAGAGCATGATGTCAAAAGGAATGAGATACGGAAGCATGCGATAATAAAGTTCGGATAATATTATTAATGGTATGAATTTTTCGTTCAGCTTTTCCATTTTGGGAGGACGTATGAGGACAAGAAAAATGAAAAACTACGTCATTAGCATCACAAATTTTCCGAAACAACTCATTATCATATTCCTTGTCATTATCACATTGAATATTTTTTATTTCTCATTCGAATTTTGTACGGATGAATACTAAATTTTAAAAATGTGGAAAAAACTTGAGATTTTTCGCTAGAGGAAATGGCCATAAAAATTAGAATAATAATCCAAAAATAGAACATAATAATGATGACCCAAAGAACTGAGAACGGGAAATGTCCATAAATCGCTATGAATAATGTCAAATGGCATCAAAGTACTTGAAATACTACGCATACTCTTACAGGAAATAAAATTGTTTTTATGTAAGGAAGAAATAATTGACGACCCCGGATGACCTAGAAATGTGTGTCACAAGGGAGGAGCAAGAGCAGCAAAAGTGGATGGCAAGGCGTGTCTCGTAGACGTGGCGGTGATTAGATAAGGCTCCCCCACACTATTACATCTCATTAGAGGTATCCCCGTCTTGAAATCATTCACAGAAAACCCAAAATGATCAAAATTAACAGACACCCAATTATCAATAATAAATTTTCACGGATACTAAATTTTTAATTAAGTGTGGGACATGAATAATATTTTTCAAGACAAGAGGTGGATATGGGGAAAATAGATGGGTATTACCATAATCACAAATTAGAACTGAATTACCATCACCAATAATGCCACGATTTTTGCTCAAATTAAAATAAGACGAGAGAGTACCTGGGTCAGATGTCATGTGAGTAGTGGCTTTGATGTCCATGTACCAATTAGCGTCAGGAGGATTTAGTCCAAGTGTGTGCATTGCGATCTCAATGTCCGTTGGAGTGAGGGTCGCATCATGATGGGCTTGTGAGGCCGAGGCTCAAGCACATCCGCTTGTTGCCCCGGCCCAGAACTGTGTCTCGGGTACCCTAGCTGGACCGAAAAACTGGGTATGTTGTTGTTGGGAAATTGGGCCCAATTCCCTGGGTAGGCAGTCGGCTGGTAGTATGGGCCATTGGGCCCAGGGCCACTGGCCCAGTTCTACGGCCAGGGACCCCAGGGTTGTGGCCAATTGGATTGCGACTGATTACCTCGAGGCCATTACCATCGGTCCCATTGACATCCCCGTTGTTGCCACCTCGGTTTTCACCACGGTTTTTACTATGGCTGGCCAGTGGGCCGGGCCCACCGGGATCGGGACCGGCGGGATCGGGATCGGGTCGGGGTGGAGAGGAGGGGCGGGGTCGGGCTGGGGCGGGCCAGTCGGGATCGGGACTAGCGGGACGATCTGTGTCGTCCCGTCCCGATGGCGAGGCGGGGACGCGGGGACGGGGCAGGTTTTTTTTAAAATTTTTCACTAAATTAAAAATACTAATTTACTAACAAAGTAACATTAACATATAGTCATATAGTGATAGTCATAGACTCATATTATACTATTATAATATTATAGTATTATAATTATACTCATATATATAATATATTTATAAAGTATAAAGTATAAACTAAATAATTAAACAAAGACAAGAAGAGTGTAAAAAACATCCCAAGGTTGTTTTGTGCCTCTTATATTATTAATTATTTCATTGAAATATACAAGATTGAATTACAACATTGTAGTGTCTTGTTGTTGAAAAAATTGCAAAAAGACAGAAAAATTAAAAAATTGCAATGAAATAAATTACCAATTTGAAAATACTTTTCTAGTTTCTTTATAATTTCGTGTGGTTCTTCGATTGGAATTGGTATATCTTGGTCAAATTGTTCCACGTCGCTACTCATGCCTTCAGATAAAATGTCGTTGTAGTTTTCGCCTTCTTCGTTAATCTCTGGTTGTGCGCCTCCTTCGCTCCGCTCGTATCCAATCTCTCGAATAGTACCGCCATCTCCAAGTGTCTCCGCTAATGAGTGTCTGTGCTCTCTATTTGAAATCGCCTACGTAAAAGCGCTTTGAGGCGATTGATGACGCCAATGTTCAAAATATCTCGCCATCATTGAAAGTGTCTGAAATGTCTTCTCATTCGCATCCAATATTTCAAAGAAGTCTTCCTTTCCGCCTTCATTGATAATCGCTTGGTAAGGTAATTTACCTGCAAAACAAAAACATCGAACTCGCTAATTTGGTTAGCATCGCTATCATCGCACATTCTATTTCGAGGCTTTCAATAGAATCAATACTAGCGCGAAACAACATGTCTTTTTAGGCTGTGTTGAAGAAGAAGATGGTACGAAAGCCGGTTGGTTACTAGCACTTTCTTGCTGATAATGCCGATATACTTTTTTGCATTCATCTTCTACGCTATTCAACACTTCTTCTAGCGTTTGTTCAATAGGTGGCTCAACATTTAAATTTTTGGGAGTTGGAGGTGGTAGTACGTCCATACAGTTATAAATATTTTCAATAAGACTTTTACAACCCTCTACTTTAATAGTCGGGTTTAATACAGCACCAATAATATAAATAGGGGGAATAGGAATAAAATATTTCTTTAATTTCATAAACATTTTTTAATAGCTGCCTTATAAGCAGGTTTTTCCATATATTCTTTAAGAAGTAAAAATATTATAGCTATATAAAACAACATAGTTGAAATAGTATGATAATATAAAGTAGAAAATTCTTTTGTTGCTCGTTGAAAATTCTCTAGAAATACAATACGTTCTTTAATTTTGTCCCAATCATTATCCACAATCATATCATTTGGATTTTGATTATGGGCGTTAAAAAATAAAGTGATAGATTTTCTATAGTCATAAGCAACAACTAGTTGGTCATATAAAGAATTCCACCTAGTAGGTACTTCTTCAGGAATTTTTCTGTAAGATAGTCCACAATCGTGACAAGTTCTTTTATATTCTTTTCTCTGTTGAATTCTATTATTTTTAAAAATAAAGTGTATAGCAAATTGTATTTTTTCAAGAATATCTTGAAAACGTGAAAGACCATCCTTTACAACTAAGTTATAAATATGGCACGCACATTTGATATGAAAATGTTTTGGAAAAGACGGAGTTAAAACTTCTTTTAACATATAAATAGCAGAATTGTTAGAAGATGCATTATCTAATGTAATACTCATAACTTTATCAGTTATTCCGTAATAATCGCAGACTGAATAAATATTTTCTGAAAGAAACTCACAAGTGTGCTTACTATCTATATATATATATATATATATATATATATATGCTAAAATACGTTTTTGCATAGACCATTTATAATCTATCCAATGACAGGTTACCGTTAAATAATCATGGTCGTTAGTACTACGACCTATATCAGAAGTTAGAGCGACTTTGCAATTTAAATGATATAATGAATAACGCAAATATTATTGATATTCGTGTGCAAATTTAAACACGTCTTTCTTAACCGTTGATCTAGGAAAACCTTTATAAGCAGGATTATATATATCTCTAATATAATGAATAAAACCAGGCGATTCAGGAAATGAAAAAGTCAAACCCTCCACAGCAACTTACTTTGCCAGTGCTTCTCTATCTTTATGTTTATCGTATTTATGGCCTACAACTCCCCCCGTCATAGGGTTAATTTGACCCTGTACTTTGTCCGGGACAGTATGTGAACCTTGTCCCGATTGAGAGGACGTCTGCTCACCATCTTTTTCAATAATGTATTGGGCATGCAAGGCTTTGTGTTTTTGCAATATGTGTCTTCCTAAATCCCCCGTCCCACCATTGCCTTGTCCAGTTTTAAAAGAATAAACATTTTTACAAGTTTTACATATAGCTACTTGATTCGGTACGTCCCTGTCAAAATATTTCCATACAACTGATTTTAATGGTCGTTTTGCCGGACCTCGTCTCATACTAGGGGGGATAGGAGGCATTTCACTAGTGGGTGTATCATCATCTTCATTAGTAGGTGTATCATCATCTTCATTAGTAGGTGTATCATCATCTAGAGTGTCATCTAAATTAAAATCTTCTTCATTTTGAGGATACACATTTGTGTCAAGATCATATGATATTTCAGGAAACAATTCAGGATCTATAAAATCATCTTGTCTAGGAATACTAGAAGAAGTACCCTTGCCCTTGTTACCCGCCCTACTAGAAGAAGTACCCTTGCCGAAAAGACTTTTTGTTCTTTTCATTTTAATTATGATAATAAATAATTAAATAGTTAAAGACTTAAAGATAATGAAATTAAATGTGCTAAATGAAACAAAAATAAAATAATAATTTAAGGAGGGAACGAATGTACCAAACGCCGACGTAGAGTCGATGTGTAATCGAGAGAGGTTTAAAATTGAAACTTTGCTCGATAAATTAATCCTCATGCTAGTTGCCAACTTCACTCTCAATTCTCAAATTAATAAATAGAGTGAATATGTAGTAGACAATGTTGTATATAGAAATTAGAGAAAATGTAGGAAGATTTGTGAGAAATAAGAAGAGAAAATGAGGTATTTATAGTTGGAAAATTGGGTTAAAGTGTAAATATAATAACTTAGGGGTTAAAAATAAATATAAAGGGGTAGGGGTTGGGGAGTGGGGAAGCCAAAAATGGCTGTTTTCTAACGACCAAAATGTAAAATGGCCGTTAGACAACGGCTATTTTTGGCAAATGGCGGGGATCAGGCGGGATCGGGTCTGGCGGGGCCAAGGTCGGGCGGGACCATACTGTCCGCCGGTTGAGCACCGATCCGTTTTTTAACACGGTGGTTGGGGCGGGGCGGTGTCTGGTCGGCGACCAGGCGATCTAGTTTTTACTATTGTTTTTGTGATTCTGATCCTTCTTGCCGCTACAATTGTTGCGGTTTTGGCCAGAATTGTTGGCGAATGAGGGAGAATAGTCGGACGCGGTCATCATTGCTACAGAAGGAGCCCAGTGGCCGCCTTCTTAGCCAAGTCGGCTTCTTCGAGCGTGAGCATGAAACGAGCCTGATAGAACTGCGGAAGAGGATTACTCTGACGAAGAAGTGTATCAACTCCACTATAGGCCTCAGATAGGCCTGCAATTATTTGAAGGACAAGACGATCATTGGTAACGGGCGAACCAACGTTGCGGAGTTGGTCCGCCAATTCTTTACCTTTTGTAGTAAGCTGAAATGTTAGGGAAGTCTTTCATGTTGACGTGGGAGAATTCCTACTCTAGGGTTACAACACAAGAATTCTTGTTATCTTGGAATATATCACGTACTCTATTTCAAGTATCCAACGCAGTAGCGTCAGGTTCGATAATCGTCTACAAAAGGTCTGTAGAGATAGTGGAATAAATCCACTGAAGAACGATAGCATCAAGGGTCGTCCATAATTTAGGATCATCCTCGGAGATAGGCACCTCCTCATCTCCAGGAGCCGAGGGAATTATGTGATGGAGGACTTGATGAGAGCGTGCGTGAACTTTGAACAGTTCGGCCCACGTCGCGTATTGGATGTTTTCTATTTCAAGAACAATAGGGATGTGGTTCTTGATGTTAGAAACAGTAAGGGCAGGATATGAAACATGTTCTTAGCATAACAAGAAGGAAAGACGTGACATATGGATTTGGAAGAAAATTCGAGACGAGAGAAGGAAACAAAGAGCACGGAAACAAACTGAGGCAGTAGAAGACGTGGTTGGAAGAAAATATATGTGACCTAGACTTCTGATACCATGGAAGAAATAATCCTTGATTATTTTCATTAATGAATGAGTATATATACAATTTACAATTTCTATAATATGGAAAACCCTATTCATATTCTACTCCCAAAATCTTATTCTATTTTGTACAAGAATCCTACAATTATGGTAAGTGTGCAATGCTAATTTAATACAAATACAACACCAAATATAGAGTCTTCAACCGTGATATACACAGCTGTATATACCGTGTATATCACGGTTCAAATATGTTACAACCGTGTCTTGTGTCCGTGATATACACGGACAACGGTATACTCAATGCATTGTATATGTGGTGTATATCACGGTATATTTTCATATCTGGTTAGTATGAATTTCTTGCTTGCTTGCTTGGATTAGTCCAAGTTAAATCAAACATTGTTTTGTAACATCAAACGATAGAGCAGATAATTTGTGGATAATATAATTTGCTTAATAATTGTAGAGATATATCACCTGACGTATGCTAATAAAAAACCAATGAAAACTGTCCAAGATTTTGTGAATGGCTAAAACTAAAATCAAGATCGTTTTCAAGATGACAGAAGAACCATTAATTATAGACTTATAGTACTACAAAATTCTCCACTCAAACGTTAAAGCTACACGTCATCTTATAAAGATTCCTAGTAATAAAAATAATGTACAGAACAGCTCATGTATATGTGCCTTATTAAAAACATAAAAATACAAAATCCCAAAAAAATAAAAAGTGGTGGTTCTGGTTAGCTCTAATATTCCTCTTTGCAAGGTGTATTCATTTGCTGTTAACAGCAAGCTATTTCAATATATATCAAACTTTGTGTTTGTTGGCAGGACTACAAAGACATTGTTCAAATTAAATTGTCAAAAAAAAAATTATTGTCAAATAAATAATTTTGCTACATAAATATTTTAAATTTTGTTTGTTTGTAACCCCAAGAAAACCCACTGTGGTGAACACTTTGTGATAATCTGCTCATTGTGTAATTGCTCTCAAACCATACATAAAATGTAAACCGCACTAAGCAAGCCTCATGCGACGAGCTAATGGTTAAGCAGCAGACAGAGGCTGGTTTCGATCCCGGATCTCCCACATGGGAGTCCCACCTCCCAACCACTCCATGTCCCGAAGGACAAAGCTTTTTAAATTTTGTTTAGCACGAATATATCCTTTTGAATAACGAGCCTTAAAGAAAAGACCTTTCACTATGTAAAAGGAAAATCTGAATGATTAAATTATGTAACAAAGTCTTTATATTATTAAGAAGTATTCAAAGATTTCTACAAAAACGGGAGTTCACCAAGTCCATTTATTCACCATTATCGCCATCATTCACCATTGTCAACTACCTCCACCGCCATCCATCATTATCAACTATCACCACCCGCGACTAGGGTTATTATCGGTCCGGATACACCCGAGAACCGGACAGACATACTCGGACCGAAAAGTTAACGG
This sequence comes from Przewalskia tangutica, assembly GCA_029844215.1. Classification (NCBI taxonomy): domain Eukaryota; kingdom Viridiplantae; phylum Streptophyta; class Magnoliopsida; order Solanales; family Solanaceae; genus Przewalskia; species Przewalskia tangutica. The sequence goes on from CM056738.1 coordinate 9,897,006, forward strand.
TCCGGATACGAGTACAGACATAAGGATCCAGATCGATAAGGATCCGGTTCGGCAACCCGGTCTAATTACCCGATAACTTATATGTTATCAGTCTCGGTCCGATACCCGGTAAAGTTATCTTATCAATCCTTGAGATATTGCTATTATATATTGTTTTAAGTTTGTTAATATGTATTATGTAAAGCAGTAAAGGCAGTAAAGGCAGTAAAGCAGAGATTTTTATAAAAAAAATTATAAGTAAAACAAAGATTTTTAAGTAAAGCAAGAATTTTAATATTTCGGATCGATTTCGGACCGGAAACAGTATCCAGAACCGGATCGGTAACCTTATCGGTCCGGTCCCGAATCTCTTTTCAGGACCGTTCTTATCGGTATGGTCTCGGTCCGGACCGGTAACCTTATTGGTCCGGTTCCGGTATGTTGATATCCGGACCAGACCGATATCAATCCTACCCGCGACCACCATCCTCAACCACAATCATCATTATTGTCACTCAATGAAATCAACCATCTCTATCACTAACCATTATTTATCAATATTATCGTCACATCATTATTACAACAATAATCAATCACTGCCGATAATCACTATATATCGTCAATCACTGTCATCATTCTTCGCTACCATTAGATATCATTATCGTTCAACACAACTATCATCAACTACCACCAGAAATTAGTATATTGTTAGCCATCATCACCACTAGTTATTATTCACAACACCACCATTAGATAACACGATCCCCAACTGGCACCCATAACCACCACTACTAGCAATCACCACCACCATTCTCCATATAATTTCGTTAGTGATATAGTATTAGATTAATTTAATATTTTATTAAATTTTAAATAAATCCAAATTTATACCGTTATTAGTGTCGAGAAAAGACAGTTTTTAATTGTTCGTATTTATATCTTAATATAATATCTTAATAATTTGAATATGTATTCAGATTCAAACATCTAAATCTTAATCCACATCTTAATATTTAAATAAGACCGGAGTATTTTGCTAAAAATATTAAATTACACTAATGATATAAAAATTATTTACTTTATCCGTGTATAATACTTAAACCTTTTGTTTAAAGTAAAAATAAACAAAACTACAGTTAAGGAATATTGAAGGGAATTAGGTGTCCTTCCTTATCATTAATCTTTGATTAATTTGTGCAATCAAATCCCATCGTATTAACAAATCAATAATCACCCTCTTTAATATATAATCCCCATGTGCTTGCCAGCTTAATTTCATCATCCTTATGACCCTACAATCAAATCATTAATCAAACATATATTCATCATTCATTTCTTTTGTTTGAACTTTGAACCAACCCCCATTCTTCATATATAAAAATTGGATGAAATAACTCTGACATGACTATTGTTGAAACTAAGCCTGTCAAGTGGGTCGGATCGGGTCACTTTAACGTGGGCCATATCAAAGCAAGAAAGGGTGTCCGGCCCAGCCTCCTACCCGTGAAGGGGTACATAGTGGGCTTGTCGGGTTGGGCTTTAGTTAGTGAACAGAGCTGGATTTTAGTTTTTTTTTTAAATCTAATAATAAAATAGCCTCCCTTTTAAATTTTGTAGGACTATAAATTATTGCATAAAGATAAATGATTTCCAAATTAATTATATTAGGAGGACTATTACGACCCCCTCCAAGCTTTAGAATTGGCTGTTATGAATTACTTTATTTATCTTCTCAAATACAGATTACATCATTTCATGGATGTTTTAAATTTATATAACAACGTTTCTTACTCCATGATAAATTAATATACTAAATGTGAATGGTGGAGTTGAAAAACACCAAAAATGTAACTGTATAAAATTGACTATAATTAATTTCTTTATGAACAGATTTTGAGTAAAATGAGCGTACACCTAATTAATCGGAGTTATATGATATTTTCTCTAGTAATTAAGTGAATGTTCCAAACCTATTACTGGAATGAAAACGAAGCAACATATATGCATGTGATACTCAATATATCACTATTTTGTGTTTATAATTCTTATTTCTTATTGTCATTGCAAATTTATACAATATAGAGTATTATTTGATAGTAAAAATTTAGCCAGGCTATCAACTGGGTCACTGACGGGTCGGAAAATCAGGTTGTTCACCTTGTCCGACCCAGCCCACTAATAAGTCCTATCTAGCCCAGCTCCCTATTAGTCGGGATTGGGTCGAGACCGGACCGACACGACCCACTTGACAGGTTTAGCTGACACCACAAAAGACCCCATTTGGATTTTAATTTTTAAAAAAAAAATCCAAAACAAAAAAAAACAGTTTTAAAAATTTTACAAACAAATTTTCTTTTCAACAAAATGATTTTCGAATGAAAAAATTAAAGGTTTCATTAAAGTTGATACAAATGTCTTAAGAATAATTCCTCCCAATGTAATTATTCAACACAATCTTGTTATGCTTAAAATTTTATGAAGTCTAATGTTGTAAGAACAAAACAAAAACGGAATTCAAACCATTCACACACTTAATTTAGTTATTTTAATACATGTATAGCTAATGTTGGCCTCGTTGTTATTTCACATTTTATGTCATGTAAAATACTCCATATGTTCCCCTCATGACCCCAATTAATATCCGACACTAACGGACTGTCGAGCAAATCTTCAAGCTAACATAATAGATAATATCATAGAACTGACTGATTTACCTAAAAGGGCCAAAATTATTAACAACACTGAAATATTTAAATTTGAAACTAAATGTTGAATACTAGGAAAGAAAATCTATAAAACAAAGTTATGGTGGTACAAAGATGTATCAAGTGCTTAAACAAAGATGTATGATTTTGGCGGCGGGGCACAAAGATGCATGTAGATCAAAGACTCATGGGGTAATTTCAAGACTGATACTTAGGCATTTATGGACTTCTATATTGCCTATTAGGGACATCTATACCTGATGGGACTCATGTGTGTAGCTCAATTATCAGGAGTAATCAAATTTAGATTTTTGTTGGAATTAATTATATCTCTGATGTATCGGAGAAGACGAAGGAAACAAAGCCACAATTAAAGATTTTTTTGCAGAGAAAAGGAAATGCAATAGAGTACTGTGAAGACATTTGATTTCCTCCAAAGACACGTGACCACAGATAAAGCAAAATGATCATATGCTGTGCACGAGTTTTTTTTCTCTCTAGAACTATGCTGATGTAAAATTAGTAGTATTCAATTCCCATTTTATTTATTAAGTGTAAATATAGTTTGTTATGGCAAATACCAATAGTATAGGGATAGGTGTATAGTTAGTTGCTCTCAATTATTCCTTTTCATTGCTATATAAACATGTATCGTGCAGATGAATAGAGACACAAAAGAAAATTCACTTCAATTTGTTTCTTCGTCATTTTTTATTTATATCATGGTATCAGAGCTTTCGATCTAAATCTGCTCTCATTTCATTCCTTTTGCATTTTTTTTACTAATTTCTTGACTTTCACAAATTTGTTACAATGGCAGATGATAGCAGTGTTGCTTCTGGAACCCAAATTCCCACTACAGTGACCAATACTAATCAAAATAAATTTAACAATACCTCTCATCCTTATTTTATCTCACCATCAGACACTCCTGACACAATGCTAACCAATGCAGTGTTTGATGGGAGAAGTTTTGGTGGATGGAAGAGAGGTATGTGGATAGCCTTGACAGCAAAAAATAAATTTGACTTTGTTGATGGTTCATCCCCAGAACCAAGTGCTGGAACTGATAAGCACAGAGCTTGGTCTAGGGCCAACAACATGGTTATTTCTTGGCTTTTAAATTCTCTATCTAGAGAAATATCATAAAGTGTTCTATATTACTCTACTGCTAAAGATATCTGGACAGAGCTGGAAGCCATATTTGGCCAAAGCTCAGGTGCTAGGCTCTTTCAACTCCAAAAAGAGCTTAGTGACTTAACCCAATATGCTTCCTATTTCACCAAGATGAAACGACTCTGGGATGAGTTGGATACTTTGGACTCTTTTTCACCATGCCTTTGTGTTTGTTCCTGTGGAGCAAAAGAAAAAAATGTCAAGTTCAAACAAGATGAAAGATTGCTTAAGTTTTTGATGGGTTTGAATGGTACTTATTGTGGTGCAAGAGGAAATATTCTCATGATTTCACATCTGCCCACTATATCAAATGTCTATGCACTACTAACTCAAGAGGAAAAATAAAGTGAGGTCCAAAACACACCTAGATTTCCAGGGGAATCATCCTCTTTTGTTGCTGCAAATGCAAATAATGGAAACAAGACTTTTACTACTGATTTTAGGACACAAAGGCAAACTTATGAGAATAAGAAATCTGGGATGGTTTGTAAATATTGCAAGAAAAGAGGACATCTGATTGATAAGTGCTATAAACTACATGATTTTCCCCCTAATTTCAAGTTTACTAAACAAAGGAATTTTCAGAATAATGTACAAGGAAATGTTGTCTCATCAAATGATTATTCTGGGGAAATTTTTGCTAACAACACAGATGAAGGAGTTCAGGGAAAATTCTTATCTACTAAACAACTTTCTCAGGTTATGCAGATGCTGCAACACATGAACAAAGGTGATCAGGCTTGTACCTCTGAAGTCACTGCATCTACTAACTGCACTGGTATAAAATTCACTCTTAGTCCATTTTCCTTAAATTCCAAAATGTATTCCAAGATCAATCATAGATTATTCACAAAACATAGTTGGATCATAGACTCGGTGCAACAGAACACATGAGCTATAACAAAGAATTTTTCTTTAATCTTATGCCTCTGCCTAAGTCCATTACTGTTAATTTACCCAATTCTCAAAAGGTTAAGGTTTATTCCTCAGGATCCATCAAGCTTTTCTCTAATTTTATCATACACAATGTTCTATTTGTCCCTAGTTTTCATTTTAATCTTCTATCTGTCCATAAGTTGTGCAAACAGTTTTCCATGTTTTTATTATTCACCACTTCTCATTGTTTTATGCAGGGCCCTTCAATGAAGAGCCCAATAATGCAGCTTGGTGAAGAACTAAATGGCCTTTATGTCCTCAAAGATAGAATTTCAGCTGTTCCAGCTTTTAGCAGTTTTAATTCTAGTCTTTCTAGTTCTAATTTTTATTCAAAGAAGGATATAACATCCACTCTATCTTGTAGTTCAATTTCTGATGTTCAAAGTCAATTATGGCATGTAAGGATGGGCCATATGCCCCTTTTAAATATGAAAAATATCAGTAATGTTCCTTTTAATGTGTGTTCAAAATTTTCTGTTCCATGTCCTGTTTGTCCATTAGCAAAACAACACAAGCTTTCTTTTCCTAACAGTAATATTTCCACTAAACAACCTTTTGATCTAATACATATTGATACATGGGGACCTTATCAAACTCCCACCTATGATGGTTATAAATATTTTTTTACTATAGTTGATTTTACTAGGGGAACCTGGACTACCTTATTGGCCACTAAAAGCAATGATTTTTCAATTTTCAAAAGTTTCTTAGCCATGACACAAAGACAATTCAACAAAAAGGTTAAGATTATAAGATCTGATAATGCTTGGGAGTTAGGGTCAAGTTCAGAAAATTCCAGTTTCTTGTCTTCTCAAGGCATTTTACACCAAACATCTTGTGTGGCAACACCACAACAAAATGGTGTTGTTGAAAGAAAGCATAAACACATTTTGGAAATTTGTAGGGCCCTACTTTTTCAATCTAACCTTCCACATAAATTTTGGGGGGATGCACTCATGACTGCAACCTATATCATTAATAGCTCTCCTACAAAGTTGTTATCTTTTAAAACACCTTATGAAAAGTTATATGGGACCAGTCCCTCATATTCTCATTTAAGGAGTTTTGGATGTTTTGCTTTCACCTCTACACTGTCACAAGGTAGATCAAAATTGGACCCTAGAGCTGAGCCATGTGTTTTTTTGGGTACCCATTTGGAAAAAAAGGATATAAGTTGTTTAGTCTCAAAACCAACAAGTGTCTTGTTTCCAGAAATGTTATCTTTTATGAAAATATTTTTCCATTAGCTTTCGCTACTCTTACTGTGCCTCTGTTTCCTTTGGTTCCTCATATTCCTCCTATAGATTATGCAAATGATACTCATATCACTGTTCCTGCTCAAGAAAATGTCAATGTCCTACCTTCTGCTAGTCATCCTTCTACAACTACTTCTCTCTCAGTTTCTCCTAGTTGTTCATCTTCTCCTATCTCTACTCTTTCCGCTGATGTTTTAGAACTTGATAACCCTGCTATTCCCACCATTCTCAATGCTCTCAGAAGATCCAAGTTCACACTCTTGTATACTTGAAAGATTATGTTTGCAACAATATCCAACTCTCTAATGTATCAGATTTCTGTTTTACTCCACCTGAAAAATCTCCTATTGTTTTTGCTGCCCTATCTAATCCTAACCAATGTTACATAAATTCTTTATTACACATTCAAGAACCCACAACCTTTTCCCAAGCAATTTTATATCCAGGATGGAAGGATGCTATGACTAAAGAGTTAGAAGCTTTAATCACTAGTGATACTTGGGAAGTGGTCACTTTGCCTCCTGGCAAGAAAGCATTGCCTACAAAATGGATCTACAAGGTGAAATTAAACTCCAATGAAAGTGTGGAGAGACTCAAGGCTCGTTTAGTTGTTAGGGGATATATATACAGATAGAGGGTATTGATTTTATAGAGACTTTTAGCACTGTTGTTAAAATAACCACTATCATATGTGTTTTAGCATTTGCAATAAAGAAAGGTTGGGGTTTATATCAATTAGACGTAAACAATGTGTTTCTACATGGAGAGTTAGAAAAAGAAGTTTATATGAAATTTCCTGCTGGTTTACAAGTTACTAATCCAACTCAGGTGTGTCGACTTAAGAAATCATTATACGGTTTAAAGCAAGCATCGCGACAGTGGTATTCAAGATTAACGGCTGCTTTAAAGTTCAAAGGGCTTAATCATTCGTTGAATGATTATTCATTATTTTACAAGACTCATGATTCTTCTATTTCCATTTTAGCCGTTTATGTCGACGACATACTTCTTACAGGGAACAATAAAGAGGAATTGGATGCCTTGAAATCATTTTTAGACTCAGAATTCAAAATCAAGGACCTGGGGGACTTACATTATTTTTTGGAAATTGAGATTATTCGTGAGCCTCAGGGATTGATTCTAAATCAACGCAAGTTTCTTCTTGAGCTCTTTTCAGAGTATGATTCACTTGGTTTGAAACCAACTTCTTCACCTCTAAACCCTTATCACAAACTCCAGGCTAACATGGGTGATCCTCTCTCTGATGCTACTGCTTACCGGAGGCTCATCGGTCAACTAAACTTTCTTACCCACACACGCCCCAACATCTCTTTCTACGTTCAACACTTAAGCCAATATATGCAATCATTCCACAAAACACATCTTGCAGCAGCACATCATGTACTCCGTTACCTTCTCAATGATCCCGATCTTGGCATTTTCCTTAATTTCTCTCTTTCTCTTTCTTTACTTGCTTTTTGTGACTCCGACTGGGCCACTTTCCCGGATTCCCGACGATCCATCAGTGGTTTCTACATAATCCTTGGCAGCAGTCCTATTTCTTGAAAATCTAAAAAATAAGTGTCTCTCTCTTTCCTCCGCCGAGGCCGAGTACCGCTCCATGAGACGTGTTATCGCAGAGCTTACTTGGCTCGTTCGTCTCTTTTCCGATCTAGATCTACCCATTTCCATTCCCATTCCACTATTTTTCGACAGTCAGGCGGCGATTCACATTGCTAAAAATCTCGTCTTTCATGAACGGACGAAACATGTTGACTTGGATTGTCACTTCGTCCGTCAACAGTACTTAGATGGCCTTATTTCCCTCTATTTTCTTCCTTCCTCTTCACAACCAGCCGATCTCTTTACTAAACCTCTTCCAGCATCTTCTCATGCAAATTGGGTGTCTGTTCCTCCCCCTCCAATTTGAGGGGGGTGTTGGAATTAATTATATATCTTATGTATCGGAGAAGACGAAGGAAACAAAGCCACCATTAAAGATTTTTTGCAGAGAAAAGGAAATGCAATAGAGTACTGTGAAGACATTTGATTTCCTCCAAAGACACGTGGCCACAAATAAAGCAAAATGATCACATGTTGTGCACGAGTTGTTTTTTTCTCTAGAACTATGCTGATGTAAATATTAGTAGTATTCAATTCCCATTTTATTTATTAAGTATAAATATAGTTTGTTATGGCAAAGGCCAATAGTATAGGGACATGTGTATAGTTAGTTGCTCTCAATTATTCCTTTTCATTACTATATAAACATGTACCGTGCAGATGAATAGAGACACAAAAGAAGTTCACTTCAATTTGTTTCTTCCGTCATTTTTTATTTCTATCAATTTCAAAATACAATCAATATAGATAACTTAATAAAATTATAAATAATTTCTTAAGAAAATTATAAAGCCAATACTTGATTAGTAAAAGGGAACGGGGGGAATAAGTAGATCATGTATAATTCTTTTACATAGCAGCTAGAAAATATAAAATGTGCTCGAGCCAAGGAGTTGGTTTTTGACACGATCACTCCATTAATGATAATTATCTCAAAAAATTGTTTTCCTTTATTTTGTAACAAAAAAGTCATTAACTAATGATCATTATCTAGAAAGTCACTTTTTCTTTATTTTGTGATATAAATTCACTCACTATTGTTATTTCATCTGCAAAGTCATTCAACCAATTCAGAGGGTACTCTCACTAAATATTGATGACGTGATAATTTTCTTAAGCCAGACTATAAAAAAAAACCATTTTAATTAACTAGTGAAGCGGGTCAATTTCCATCTAAATATAGTAATATATCTTTGTTGTTATATTTTGCCACAAATATACCTCTCATTTTATCAGAGGAACTGTTGGAAATTTACTAAATGTGGAATTAAGTTTTAACCCATTATTTATGACTCAAACAATTAAAATCTCGTACGTCGGAAACGTCGTTTTCATACACGTGCACATGTAGTGCCAACTATCGTAAATTTCATTAAGTGAAAGAGATATTGGTACGTAAGTGAAACATTTGAGACATAGAATGATAGACGGTTATTGGTCAAATGACATGTGTTCCACGTTGGTAAATGAAGGAAGAAGTGTACGAAGTGTATGATCGAAATAAGTCGGAAAGGGTCGCGACGCTGCCGTAGAGCCGGGGCACCCCGACGCTAATTCTGTGTTTGGTCACTGGAGCTCAGGCATCGCGGCACTTCGGAGGCAGTGTTTATACCTGTCTAACGGGCCGAACCGGTCCGGACCGGTAACCCTTCATCGTTTAATTTGCCTGCATCGGCACGGTCCGATTCACCGGACTACCAGGCCAACCGGTCCGATTCATTACCGGATTTCAGATCGCCCGCGTGGTCGAACCGACCTACCGTCCGTTTTTTTTTTTTTAATTTATAGTATTTATTTTCTATAATGTAAACTAAATTCAATTTAAATATGTAATATAATAATATGATATATAATTTAGTTTTATATATTAAAATTAAAACTTTAAAGTTAACTTTCTATTTTATAATTTATAATTTTATAGTTTATAGTTTATAACTTTATACTTTATCTTTATTTTATAGTTTTCTTTATAGTACTGTTATAGTTATACTTTATAGTTTATAACTTTATATTGTAATTATACTTTTATTAATTTATTAGATTAGTAGATATAAGTTAACAAATAAGTAATAACAGATTAACAACTAAATAGATAGTAAAATTAAAACTAATGATAAGATGTAAACTTTTGAACTTTCATAATGTTAATAAGAGTACATAATGAAGTAATAATAATTTTATTTACATATTATGATCCTTCGCAAGTTCTTCGTAATCTATAGGTTGATTGAATTGGTTATGCTCATAGCCTCTAAATCGAGTATTAATTCCGATCCGCCTCGCTCACTTCCAAAATATTGCCTATTTCTTCATCTTCAAGAATTAACGTCTCACATCCTTGATTTCTTCTCTCGATCGATCCAATCCGCCAGCACTAACACTTCTAATGTTCTTCCACCCAACGAAAGTGACGCGTGTGTCTCATATTTGATCTCGTGCTTGGCTAAATGCACTTTCAGAAGCCACTGTTGAGATCGACACATTAAGAACATCTCGGGTCATCGCTGCAAGTACCGGGAATTGCCTTTTGTTATCCTGCCACCATTGTAAAGGGTCAAAACTTTTCTTCGACTCCGTTGGCTTTTGAAAATAAAATTGCATCTCATCGCAAGATCGACTTGTGCTTGCTTATGTTGTAAAAGTGCTTCATATGTCTAAAGATTCTTCTTCATCGTCATCAGCATTGAATCCTGAAGGTGTAGACACAGAAGCAGAACTAGAAGGAATATTAGTAGCATAGTTGTTGTTATCATGTAATGTAGCATAATATTCATATAATGTAGTTAAATTAGTATCAAATGTATTTATGCAATCAAATGAAGATGGAGTTTCTGTTTCACCTACTTCCATATAAGTATATAAACTACATATTAAATTATGACAATCTACTTTTTTAATAGAAGGATTTAAGACTGCACCAATACAATAAATATCAGGAATAGAGAAAAAATATTTTTTAAATTTTTCAAACATAAGTGTAACTGCATCTTTATATTTCACATTTGATTTTAAACCATAAAGTAAATATGAAATTTCAGCTATATGAGCTAAAGCATTACAAACTGTTGGGTAATAAGATCCTGAAAATTCAACAGTAGCAGTGTAAATTTTTTAAAAGTTCACCAATTGATTTCCAATGTTTGTCGGTTAACATATACATCACGTTCTTACAATGCGCATTTGCAACATGTGTTATGGAGTCTTTATACTTATAACATTCTTTTAAAAATAAATAAGTATAATTCCACCGTGTAATAATCTCTTCTGACATGAATTTAGGTCTCAAATTAAATTATTTACATTTTTCTTTAAATTCTATAATTCTATTTTTCCTATTATTACCCTGAATAACTCCAACAACTCTTTTGACAAGTTTTATTTTAGGTGAAAATAAATCAAGCCCACTTTAACAATTAAATTATAAATATGACAACCACAACGAACATGAAATATATGAGGAAGTGGTGGTTGTACTTCCGCTTTTAAAAGATCTACAACAGCAGTATTATTAGATGCATTATCGAATGATACACAAAGTATTTTATTATAAAGATTATATTTTTGGGCATAAGAACAAATAGTTTCGCTTATATATTTTTCAGTATGACTTTGATCCTCGACATACGCAAAAGCAATAATACGTTTTTCCATTCTAAAATTTTCATCAATACAGTGACAAGTAATTGTTAAATAATCATAATCGTTTAAAGCATGTCCAATGTCTGAAGTAAAACTAACTAGGCATGAAAGGTTAGCAAACAAATATTGCTAAAAAATAACATAATCATTATGAAGTCTAAAAATATCGGCTCTAGTAGTACTACGAGGAACACCTTTAAAAAAATGACTATATACTCTTTGAATATATGTAATTAAATATGAAGAAGAAGCAAAAGAAAAAGGTAAACAACCTTCGACAATCATTTTTGTTAATTCAATGCGATCCTTTTTTGGATCGTACTTAGCCACCCCCCTAGTTAGTGGATTAAGTTGTTGTTGATCGGGTTCTAAATCAGAGACAGTATTTCATTATGTCGTATGATCGTGTTTTATATGTCTACCTATAGTGCCCGTCCCCCGTCACCACCCCCTGTCTTATGTTTATAAGTTCTCCCACAAATATTACATCTAACTCTATCAGTACCCACAATTTTATCATAAAAGAGCCACACTTTACTCCTTTTTTTTTCTTGTTACTGGTTCTGATAAAGGAGGTCTACGACTACGACTACCACTAGCAGTACCAACATTGACAGAAAGAACACTAGTAGGTGTAGGAGGTTCATTTTCTTCAAGTTCAACAATATTATCTAATTGAACGTTATCATATTCATTATCTTCTATTCCAAAATCTTCTTGCATTTGATCATAATATATATTTTGATTAGATGATGAAGAACCTATAGAATGTTTTACCCCTTGAACTAAATTTACGGCGCAGTCCCGACACAATTACCCTTAGCAAAGACATTATAAAATATTTAAATAATCAACAAATAAATATGACAATTTAATAAAATAATTAGAGAATGAAACGAGTGTACCAAACTTCGGAATTCAGAATTCAATTGAAACTCGAAGCTCGAAGTCTTGCGTCTTGCTACTTTGAATTTGAAAACTAATAATAATAATAACTTGAAAATTGATAATAAAGATGATTAAGAGAGTATGAGAAATTGAGAATAAGAGAATTGAGAGAAATGTTGTGTGATAAAAATTGAAAACTATAAAATTAGAGGTTCATTTTTTTTTTTGTTTATTATTATTTTTAATTACATTTTTACCCTTTAAAAAATTTATAAATTCTCTACTGTGCAATTTATTATTATCATATTAGAGTTTGACCTAAATGAAGAAGATGAAAGCCTGCGAAACTAAGATTTAAATCTTAGCAAAGGTAAAAAAAAATCAGTAATTACTTTTCATTTGCCTGAATTATTCGTTATATATTGATGAAATGTAACATGTACTTAGTTAAATAATGGCGGTGCGCACAAGCCTACTTAAACCCCCCCACCCCACCCCCACTCCCTCCCAACGGTAACAATATCGTTTGGGTCACTGTGCAATTTTTTTTTAATTTTTTTGTGTTACCGGTCCGGTCCGAACCGGTTAATGCAATGGAACAGGTTTCATTCTGGGTCTAACTTGGTCCGGCCTTACTGGGTTTTTTCTAACTCACGGGTTGGGGTTGAGGCCAACCCCAACCCGGTAAGCTCCCAGTCGGCCCGATTTTTACCGGTCAACAGTCCGGCTTGGTCAACCTGCACTTGAGAGTTTAGCAGTGTCTCAAATTTCTATTTCATATTTTTTGTTACTTTTATAAAAAAAAATGAATTTTTTTTTTACCCCCTCCCCCGTCATATCCCCTACCCCCACCCTACCCTTATTTCTAAATTTTTATTTTATATGGGGATATTATATGAGATTAAAAGGAATTTTGTGAAAAGAAAATGATAAATGGGTCAAAAAAATCGATGAATAAGCAAAAAAGATTTCTCCGGAAGCACTTCTCCAGATCTGTTTCTCTTTTCATTTAAAAAAACTTTTTAGCTTCTAAAAAATATATTTATACTTCTGATACAAGGGTGTTTGGCCAAACCTAACTAACAACATAAGTTTTCTCATGCGTGCAAACAAATATAAAAAGACGAACAAACACTCTTTTAAACCGGATGGCAATTTATGAAATTTAATAAGAAGAAGGAGGGTACTTTTGAAGGGAGGTATTTATAAAACCAGCGAAGCCACGTGAGCAAGTTGTGTAGTTCAAAACTAAGGGTCCCACAGCCACCTCTGATTGACCCGTTGGCTAGCTGTCAATTTCCTTTCCCCATTTTGCCCTTCATGTTATTCTCTAATTCACCAAATCAACCACTCCTATTATTTGATTTTTTTTTCAAACCATTATTTGATCAACTTAGTCAATTATTCCATAAAAACCCAACCAATTCATAACTTGAAATGACGATTATAGTCTTGAGAATAATTTCAGAGTTTTTTATTATAGTAGTATTGTCTGTGTCAGTTTATGCCCATTACACCCTAAACTCAGCCAATTAATAAATTGAAATGACGATTATAGCCTTGATAATAAGTTCATAGTGTTTCTTTTTATATACTTCCTCATACTCTATTTATGTGATATACTTTTATTTAACACACACTTTAAGAAATAAATAAAGACTTTTGAATCTTATGGTTTAAAATAAGTTAAAGATATTTGTGTGATTATAGGTCATCTCGTTTTGCGTAAAAGGTAAAATTTAAAGTTAAATTATTATTAAATAAGAAAATATATCATTCTTTTTTTAAACAGACTAAAAAGAAAAGTGAATAATTCTTTTTAGAGACAAAGATAGTAATAGTATTGTTTGTGTCAGTTTGAGTATTTCAATTATTCACTAGGTGCATGCTATATATCTCCAAGTCAGTATATATATCGAGTAACTATGATAAATAAGGTATAGGCTAATAAAACATGACCTATAATCACCGCGATCATTTTTAAGTAGGCTTGTGCGCACCGCGATTGTTTAACTAAGTACATGTTACATTTCATCAATATATAACGAATAATTCAGGCAAATGAAAAGTAATTACTGAAACTTTTTTACCTTTGCTAAGATTTAAATCTTAATTTCGCAGGATTTAGGTCAAACTCTAATATATAGTATATCAGTTTTTGTTAGATATCTCATCCATGAAAAAGAGACGACAATAACAACAACATAATCAGTGTAATTTTTGCATAATTTTAAATTAATATATACAAGAAACTATTACAACCTTTATTGCTTTTAAACCGTAAGGTTGAATTTGGTATAAAATATATTTTTTTGTGTACTATGCAAGCATCCAATGCTCAAATTCGACATTCGTCCCTGTCCATGCAAAAAGCCAGAGGTGTGAGAGAGCATGGTGGGGTAGGTCATTTTTGTGATAGACATAGGGTATATATGTAAATAATGAGAAAGACAGGGAGATATTTGGTTTTGAAAATAAGTCTTTGTTGGTATAAGGCAAGCACAGTTGGCTACAAAAAGAAAAGTTTTGCTAAATTGTCCACTTATATATATACACTGGCACAACAGTTATCTGTTTTATTACTCCTTGGAGAGCCAAAAGCATATAATTGCAAATAAAGGAGAGAGATTTCAATTTGCTTTCTTCATATTCATGTAAGTGACTCATTCTTTCTTTCTTGTTTTCTCACTGGAATTAGCTATGAATTTCATCGTTATTTATTGTTATATTGCTCATGCAACGGATTGATGTTTATATACAGATACGGTAAAGAATGAATCTTAGGCTTAACTCAATCTAAAAAGCTAGCTTGTAGGGTGAGGATTGTTTAAGTTCATATAAGGAGTTTATATTTCCATTTGACTCTTAACACTCTCCCGCACGCCCAGATATCGACGAATAAATAATTAGAATGAGTCTGGCTCTGATACAGTAGATTTTGGGCCTAACTAAACCCCAAAAGCTAGCTTGTAGGGTGAGGATTGTTCTAAGTCCATATAAATAATTCCATATCCGATGTGGGACTCTTAACAGATAATTTATTGCTTAAATAGGATTAACAACGATGTTGTTGTTTAGTTACAAAATTTATCCATCTCCATGGATATCAAGAATTTTCATGATATATACTTTTTTTTGCTACAGATATACACATTTTCTGTGTGGATTTTTGAGTTAAAGAAATAAAGATGGGATACTGGCAAGTAAAGGTTCTTCCAAAGATCAAGCAGATCTTTGAGAAAAATCCCAAGAAGGCAGCAGCTGCTGAGGCATGCAAGACTTTTGACGAGGCTAAGGTGAAAAAATTCTTAGTTACCTAGTTCTTATTTCTTATTAATAAATACGAGATATTTGTTTAATATACTACAGGAGCAGTACAGCAAAGAGTTTGAAGAGAAGAAAACTGAGCTTCAACCCAAAGTAGTTGAAATTTATGAAGCTGCTGCAGTTGAGATCAAGGTATTTAATTACTTAATTTAGCAGAATTATTAATATAGTATGATATGATTTCAAGAAAACATACAACTTACTGTTATCATCTCTTTTATTATTATGGAAAAATAAATGCAGACTTTGGTGAAGAAACCAAAGGGTGCAGGGGTTAAGAAACACTCAGCTGAGGTCCAGAAATTCCTTGATGAGCTTGTCAAGATCGGTAAGTAAAATATTTCTTTTTAAATTAGATTTTTTATTTTATTTTTAATGATTTTTTTTATTATATACCGATATTATGACATGTTTAGGATTATGAATTTCAATAAAAAGAAAAAAGTTTACTTTGAATCTCCGGGCGCCCTCTATTTCACTAAAACAAGAAGGGAGAAAGTTTACTTTGAATCTCCGCCCTTTCCTTCGGTTCGTGAGAATATAAAATATTCTCAACCAAACCAAAGAACAAAGAAGGGTTCAGAAGTTTGAGTTCTTAATGAAGGGCAAGACAGACCAAAAATTTACGCAGTCCTTGTGTGCTTGTTTTGTGCACCGGCACAGCAGAATTCGAAGTTGCTCGGCGTACTAGCCCTATAACGGAGCTCTTAGTATAAAGCCCCTCCGGATCAAAAGAGTGTCCGTTTAGTCATTTACACCCCCTTAAAAAAATATGTACTTTTAGGCAAAAATAGATAATTTGACTAAAATATCTCTAATTGATCACTTAATATTTAATAAAGGAAAATTTGAAAAATTAAGATTAATTCTTTCTTGATTTGGTAAATGAATATTTTTTTTAATAAAAAATAAAGGTTAAGTGGACACTATTTTTTATCCGAATGTAATAATATTTAGTTACATCGTGGAATTAACGACATTTTGGTTATTTAAATGAAGATTTTCCGGGATCAAAAGCAGTTAGTGAAGCAAGTTCAAGCTTTGGGCCTTCATATGTATCCGGCCCAATTCTCTTTGTGTTTGAAAAAGTATCCACATTTATAGTCGTCACAGAAGATAAGAAGAAAGAAGAGGAACCTGTAGCTGACGTGGAAGCAACTGCCAAGTCAGCAGAAGGAGAAAATACTAGTGAGGTGAAGGAGAAGCATATTGAAGCCCCAGAAGATAAGAAGGAAGAGGAACCAGTGGCACCTGCTGAGGTGGCATCATCTACTGATGTGGCACCAGCCAATGTTGAACAAGTGCCAGCTGCACCTGCTGATGTGGCACCTGCCAAGGTGGAAGAAGCACCAAAGGCTTGATGAATATATTAATATATAGTTCAATTTGTTTGTGGTGTCTAAAAGTTGCATATTTATTTTCACTTTCTCTATGTTTCATGGTTGCTATAAGAAAGAAGACAAAAACTTGATTTATTATTCTTTTGTGGTGTTTCCCGAAAACATTCACTCTACCTACCAAGGTAGAGGTAAAGTCCGTGTACATTTTATCATCTCCAGATCCACATTATGGGATTTCACTGGATATGTTGTTGATTTGTTGTTGTTGGTGGTGGTGATAGTGTTTTCTCCTATATTTTGTTTGTTAGTTTGTACAATATTATCTCAACAATGTTATAAGATGTATAAGTTGATTTGATTTCTCATTTCTTTTTCTCCATTGTATAAATGATCAAACTTCAATTTTGAAGAGTTACATCATGCAGTCATGTACTTGGTTGTTAGAAATAAGCTACATGTATAATTCGTCCCCTAAATTGTATCCACCAATTTCAAGCCGTGGAAACAGCCTCCTGCACAAATGCAAGGTAAGATTGCGTACAATAAGACTTTTGTGGTACGGTCCTTCCCCGGACCCCGTGCATAACGGGAGCTTAGTGCACTGGCCTGTCCAACTGAGACCAGATTATAGTCTAAGTAATTAACGACATGGCTTATTTTGCTGAGATAACGACTCAACTTTGAAGTATAATTTTCTTTGATAAGATAAAGTATAGGAGAATAAAATCCAAAGATAGTGGCCCAGTGGCCATTAGTCAAATTTGCGGTCTTAGGGTCACAAGTTCGATTCTCGGCGGATACGTTCTCCGGGGCATATGTCTCAGATAAAGCTCCGTAGCTTAACCGCGCGGCATGTTGCAATGTGAGTTTGATACTCCTCGCATAATCCTCGCTGGGCCTGACCAGTAGCATTGATCCGTTAGTGGCGATCAGACACTGAATGCGGGGCGCACATCCCGCGATTTACCTGGCGGTGGCGGCTAAGAACGGGTTCCATTCGCCTCCAGGAGCATAGTACCAGTACTTGTACAGGTACTAGAGATATGAGGATACTAAGGCCACCCCGAGACCTGGATTATCAAAAATAATCAATGACTTATTTTTTTCATGGTATCAGGAGTCTAGGGCAAAAATATCTTCTCCTAAAAACCTTCAGCTGCCCTTCTTCCTCGGAAACTAAGAATCAGGTCGTCGGCGTATAGTTTTTTTTCGTTTTCTCTCCCTAATCCCTAACTCTCCTCTTGTTCTTTCGTCATGTCTACATCGAAGAACATGTTTCATCCTGCCCTTATAGTCTCCAACATCAAGAACCACATCCCTATTGTTCTTGAGATGGAAAACGTTCAATACGCGACGTGGGCGGAATTATTTAAAGTTCATGCACGCTCGCATCAAGTTTTTCATCACATCATTCCCTCAGTAACAGGCAAGGAGAGGGTGCATACCCCCGAGGATAATCATGTGTTACAGACAACCCTTGATACTACCGTTCCCCAGTGAATTTATTCCACTATCTCTACAGACCTCTTGCAGACGATTATTGAAATCGATGCCACGATGATGGAAACTTGGAATAGGGTGTGTGTTATATTCCAAGATAACAAAAATTCTCATGTTGTCACTCTTGAGCATGAATTTTCCCATGTCAACATGGAGGATTTTCCGAATGTCTCCGCCTATTGTAAAAGGCTGAAGGAATTGGAGAATCAACTCAAAAACGTTGGTGCGTCTGTCATCAATGATCGTCTTGTTCCGCAAATGGTTGTAGGCCTATCTGAGCCCTATAATGGCGTTGGGACACTTCTTCATCAAAGTAATTCTCTCCCACTATTCTACCAGGCTCGTTCCATGCTCACATTAGAAGAGGTCGACTTGGCTAAAAAGGCGGCTACCAGAGCCTCATCTGATGACCCTCACTCGTTCTCGAATAATTCTAGTCAAAACCATAACAACGGCGGTGACAAAAAGGGTCAAAATCAGAAAAATAATGGCAAAAATCACGGCGACAATGGCGGTGATCGGACAATGGTGGCGGGCGATGATAGTGGTAGGCCACAAGACATCGTCAGAGCTCAGGCCCAAGCCAATCGCATGGGGTTGTTGGGCCAGTGGCCCAACACGACCTATGCTCCCTTTCCAGCTTTCTCGGTTGGGCCCTCGCCGCCAGAGGCCTAATTCACTGCTCCGGCCAAGATCGTGCAAAGGCCGGCTCGCTGACCTCGGCCAAGATGCCTTCACTGCTACGAGCCCAATTTTTGGTCCGACACCTACGAATATTGAGGCCGCGATGCATCCAGTTGGAATAAATTTTCCGGATGCAAATTGGTACATGGACATCGGAGCCATGTCTCATATGACGTCCGCATAAGGTAATCTCTCGTCTTATTTCAAATTGAGCAATAATCGTGACATAATTGTTGGTAATGGCAATTCGATTCCAATTCGTGGTTATGGTCACATAATTTTGCCCCCACCACACCCGTCTCTTGTCCTTAAAATGCCCTTCATGCCCCTCACTAAATTAAAAATGTGGTGTATGTCCGTAAATTCACAACTGATAATTGGTGTCAGTTAACTTTGACCCTTTTGAATTTTCTGTGAAGGATTTCAAGACGGGGATATCTCTAATGAGAAGTAATAGTTGGGGATAGGTTTATCCAATCACCACCACCACCATTTCCACGAGACAAGCCACACCTTCAAATTTGTCGCTCTTGCTCTTTTTTTTATGGCATGCACGTTTAGGACATCCGGAATCGTCTAATATTTCTTTCTTAAAAATAATAATCTTCATTGATTGTAAGAGTACGTGTAGTACTCATATTTGTCCCTCTTGTCCTC
This sequence comes from Przewalskia tangutica, assembly GCA_029844215.1. Classification (NCBI taxonomy): domain Eukaryota; kingdom Viridiplantae; phylum Streptophyta; class Magnoliopsida; order Solanales; family Solanaceae; genus Przewalskia; species Przewalskia tangutica. The sequence goes on from CM056738.1 coordinate 9,916,716, forward strand.
TAGTGAAACATGTTAGATTACCGTTTGTAGCTTCTACTTCTAGTATGTCGATGCCTTTTGACATTATTCATCGTGATTTATGAACATCTTCCGTTTTGAGTTCTTTGGGTCATCGTTATTATATTTTATTTTTGGATAATTATTCTAACTTTTTGTGGACTCTTCCTTTGTCTAAAAAATCTCTCAAGTGTTTTTCACATTCTTAACCTTTAGAGCTTTCATCCGTACCCAATTTGAACGGGACATTAAAAATATTCAATGTGATAATGAGAGGGAATATGATAATGGGCCATTTCGGGAATTTTGTGACACTCATGGCATATCTTTTTGGTTTTCTTGTCCTCACACGTCCTCACAAAATGGGAAGGTCGAAAGGAAAATTTATACCATTAATAATATTGTCTGAACCTTACTAGCCCATGCTTCATTGCCCCTATCTTATTGACATCCTGCGTTACAAATGACTACCTACATCCTTAACATCTAGCAAAGGTTTAGCATATCAATCCCCACTTAAAATTCTTTACAATAAATATCCCTTGTATTTTCATCTTAGGGTGTTTGGGTGTTTATGCTATCCATTTTTTTCGTCTACTACAATTAACAAACTGTAAGCTCGTTCTACCGCTTGCGTGTTTTTGGGTTATCCATCAAACCATCGTGGTTACAAATGTTTTGATTTATTCTCTAACAAAATCATAATTAGTCGCCATGTTATTTTTTATGAAACTCAATTTCCGTTTGCTAAATTGCATAGTTCCGTGTCTAGTTCGTATATATTTTTGGATAATGGGCTATCACCATATATTATCCACCATTTATCCGAGCTATCTCGTGATCAAAATCCGTCAGCAGGCCCACTTCCTGCTGGCCCAAATACGACTGATCCAATCCCTGGCCTAAATTCTATCGCCCGTGTAAGCACTGCTCTCGTATCTGGCCACCCCGCCTCGTGACTATTCCGAGTCACGGCCCAACTTATGCTTCCAATCTGGGTCTAATTTATGGCCCACTTAATTCATCACCACTTCCACATTATCCACTACTTGTTGTTGGGCCAGCAGGCCCACTGCCTGCTGGCCAGTCTACTGTCTATCCGACCAATATCCAAATCTCGTCCAATTCTATCTCGAGTCAAGAGCCCGTTACTCGTAGTCAATGGAGTATCTTTAAACCCAAATGACATTTTAATTTTAATTTAAACGTTAATAAATCACCCCTACCACGTAACCCGGTGTTTGTCCTTCATGACCCGAATTGAAAACTGGCCATGGATGACGAATATAATGCTCTTATTGAAAATAATACATGGGAGTTGATGCCCCATCCCCCTGGTGTCAATATTATTCGTTCTATGTGAAATTTTACTCATAAAGAAAATTCTGACGGTTCTTTTGAGAGGCATAAGGCATGTCTTGTAGGTGATGGTAAAACACAACAGGTTGGCGTGAATTGTGGAGAGACATTTAGTCTGATGGTCAAACCTGCGACTATTCGCACTGTTCTTAGTCTGGCTCTCTAAAAAATATGGCTCATTCATCAGCTGGATGTGAAAAATGTTTTCTTACACGGTGATCTTAAGGAGACAGCATACATGCATCAGCCCTTGGGTTTTAAGGACCCCAATTATTTTCACCATGTCTGTTTACTGAAGAAGTCCTTATATGGGCCTAAGCAGGCCAACGGGCTTGGTATAAGATGTTTGTAGATGATGTGTCTACTATTGGGTTTTCTCACAACATGTCTGATCATTCTCTGTTCATCTACCGTCGTGGTACTTCTCTAGCATACATTCTGTTGTATGTAGATAATATTATTTTGACTGCCTCATATCATGACCCTTTTCAGTTTAGAATTTGTTATGAATGACTTAGAGCCCTTGAGTTATTTTTTGGGAATAGTTGTCACTCATCATGCAGGTGGTCTATTTTAATCACAGAGGAAGTATGCGGCTGAGATTATTGAGAAATTTGTCATGTCATCTTGTAAGTCCTCGTCTACTCCAGTTGATACCAAATTGAAGCTGAGTGCTAGCACACCATATGAGAATCTCACCCACTATCGTAGTCTTGTAGGGGCTCTTCAGTATCTTACATTCACAAGATCAGATATTACTTATGCAGATCAACAAGTGTGTTTATTTATGCATGATCGACGGATTGAGCACATGCATGCGCTCAAATGCATTATACGATAAATACATGGCACACTTGATTATGGGTTGTATTTATATCCATCATCAGTCTCTACTCTCGTCTATTATACAGATGTTGATTGAGTGGATGTCTAGATACCAGACATTCAACCTCTGGTTATTGTATATTTTTTTGTGATAACTTGGTCTCTTGGTCGGTAAAACGTCAGGCTACTTTATCGCGATCCAGTGCGGAGGCCGAGTATCGAGAAGTAGCCAGTATGGTGTTTGAGTCATGTTGTTGCGTAACATTTTATTAGATGCACTTTCCTATTTAGAAAGCTATATTGGTCTACTGTGATAATGTTAGTGTTGTCTATCTCTCTAGGTATCCGGTCCAATATCAGCGCACTAAACATATCGAAATGGATATTCACTTGGATAATTACGTGTCTTACATGTCCCTTCAAAGTATCAAATTGCTGACATCTTTACTAAGGGTTTTCCCTTGGTTCTGTTTGAAGATTTTAGGGACAGTCTTAGCGTACGACAACCGCCCGCTATTACTGCGGGGGTGTGATAGAAACCACCGTGTATCCCACACGGATATATTTAGGATATTTAGGTTTCTTACCATATTTTGTAGAATTCTTGTACAAGTGTAATTAGGATATTAGTATTATAGTAGGAATAGGATTTTTCATATTTAGAGATTGTATATTATATATAGATCTCTTCATTAATGAAAATAATCAATTAATTATTTCTTTCAGCGTCATTTAAAAATAAACTGCATGTAACTTTTTTTATCAAATACTATGTATTATAACCAGAAGAATATCAGGTAAAAGTACATTAACACTATTTAATTTATATCCTGTGTAGTAATATTAAAATAAAAATAATATGATGTAAATTATTCAGAAAGGAAAGAAGGGTACATCAGAAAATTAAATATTAAGTAATATAACAGATAATACAACTCAATTCTGATAGAAACCAAATTCAATTGCCCACACGCAAGAAACTATGTGCTAAGCAAGTTGGACCAATTATTTATAATAATAATAATTGAAATTGATGTTTCAAGGGGAAGTTTGATTGAAGCAACTTGGCATTATTTAGTGCATTATCAATTTGCTCATAAGAAAATACACATATTTTGCTTTTATTCATGTTGTATTGGTCCATTCAGCAAGCATACTTGTTCACTTTGACAAAAGTAGACTTAAATAAGAGGAGACATGTGGATGGCCTACCAATCATTTTGCCATTGATTTTTTTAATCGACACCTTCATGCATTTCTTTTTAAAAAAAAAAATCTTGCTCTTCTTTTGTGATCGCTATTTTCCGTAAATCCCGCTCCGGTGCAATAGAGATATCCGCACTAGGCAAGTCTCGTACGATGAGCTCGACCTAAAAGACAAATTCCCTATTATTATAGGCAGAGGATTTCGAACCTGAGACCTTCATTATGAAAGCCTCAAACAACCGAGTCACCTCTGCGGATAATTTTTTTTTTGCTCTTTTCATTATTTTCCCTCTCATGAAACTTTTTTTCCACGTGGTTAACAAGAAAGTAAATTACAACACTTTAAGATGTATTTTTTTCTCAAATTGATATGAGAAAAGTTACAGTTTATAGTATTTTTCATATAGTTTTAAAATATATAAATTTCAATGTTAAAATATTAAGTTAATCTAATTCAATTTAGCTTCAAAATTTAGTCAAAACGACTCTCGAAAAGCGAAAAGTGTCGCATAAGAGACGGAGATAATAGTTAATTTCTTCGCATATGATCAAGCGTTGGTGGACAATATTATCTGATACTTATGAAGGTAACAGATATCTTGTGAAACTAGTCAAGGTATGCAATTTTATTGGAACACCATGATATTCAAAAAGAAAAAAGATTGGATTACGTAGGTCATGTGGTTTTTATCATGGTTAAGTAATAAATTACGGTAATATATATGTTATGTATTCATTAATTTGATATAAATAATGTGTCTTAATATATATATATATATATATTCTTTAATCATATTGCAATTTAAATTATGAGTTTATGGTCATGAAGCAATATGCGTCATGCAATTAGATAAGTCTATTGATGTTTATCATTTATCTACCAATGATATTTGGTAATGATGTGATGCATGACAAGTGGACGGATCTATAATCCAGAGATAGCTAAACTGAAAGCGATTTAATACTCATTTGTACAGACCCAACATGCTTTCAATTTTCTGAGTAAAGGCCCTGTCCAGCTCCTCTTGACTAACACAAGTTCCGACAGAATTTTCTCATGGTTCACAATCAAAGAAAAAAATCTATCAATTTATATGTACCATTCCATTTGCTTGGACAACACAAAAGTAATAGTCAAAGTAGCCAGCTTCTTCTTAAGTAAACAAAGAGTTCAATCAGTGACACTGCAGTGCAGGATCTAATAATGGATTCGCAGGTTCGACATAACTCGATGTTTCAGTGTCGAACTCTTTACGTGTCTGAGAAAAATAAGTATAAATAGATATATATATCTTAGTGTTGAGTTGTGGAGTCTAATTCACTGCCGACACTATGAAGACCCTACGCATAGTGTTGAACGCTGAATTTTTTTATAATGTAATGTTATTTAGTGGAGAATATTTTGGAAATTTTAGGCTTGTATTATGTTCGCCTTAGTTTTCAGCTATATATAGACTAGGGCGTCGAGAAAATAAACTCAAACTCCATATTTAATTATAGTAAAATTTGCAGCGACAAAGTGGACGTAGTTCTCACATTGAGGGTGAACCACTATAAATCTGTGTGTGTTATTTATTTTTCGCTTATTTACTGTTTTATTATTAGGTAGGGACTTAAATCTTAACACTTAGAACTCATTCTCTTAACTCAAAACCCACTGCATCTGAATTCTAAATCCATCCGTGGACTCAGGCTGTTCTACAAGACTATAGGTTTGTTTGGTATGAAGGAAAATGTTTCCTTGCAAAATAAGTGGCTTACTTCAACAATATTATCTCAAGAGCATTATATGTAACCTAACAAACAATATGGGTGGGATGAGGTGGGAAGTGGGGGTTTCAGGGTGGCGGGCTGGGATGGTTAAAGGGTGGGGGTTGGGGGCGTTGGAGGGTGGGGAGGAGACAATCCATATAAAATGTCACTTGTAGTCGTAGATCTTATTTTCTTAGGGAAGTCATTTTCCTCATTTTTAAGGAACTTGTTTTCCTAACTATTTTGACCAACTGTTCAGGAAATACACGACTGGGGTTGTGGTAAGACGTATGTACAAGTAATCAACCCAGCAAGAAACTATAAAAGAATTAATCAAAACTAAAGAAAAGAAGTTGATAGAGGAGAAGATATGTCTTTGGTCAGTTTGCATATTTTCTCTGAGTTTCCAGATAGATATATTCTATCTTTCAAAGATTGAGATATCCGTGGTTTTAGCCCTGGGTATGGAAAAATCATTGGTAGGGAGCGCTTCCCCCCCTAATGGGGCCCTACGCGGCGCGAATCCGGATATAGTCAGGCTCCAATGCGGGTACCAGACACCGGGTGGGAAACCAAAAAAAAAAGATATCCGTGGTGTATGCTTACTACATCAACGTAGATGCTACTAGAAATGAAGTTAGGCACGAGATGGATATACATATCATCTTCCTGCAAATGCTACAGAAGTAGTTTTCGGCATCTGACACATCTAGATAACAAACTTTCCTCTCATCATATTAGGTTAAAAGCCTCACTTTTAGTAACAACATTATGAATCCTAACATATTCCTATATCAACCATTTCCAACCTTCCCTCAATCCCCTCAACACGACCCCCAAAGGAAGGGGCTAAAAAGAGGAGATCTAATCAAAGAAATGGGAAGAGGACAAATATAGAAGACCAAAACAAGTAAACTTTACATGGATTTGGAACTAACAGATCCATTCCTTAGGGTTGATACAAGCATCCAAGAGTTTCCATTCTTCAGACCCCTCTTCCGGTTGCTGCATAGAGTAAACACTCATTCAGTTGATATTAACTTAATTTACTTTTATTCAAGGCATCCTGCTTAAGAAGGATATCAACAAAATGGATTGCCAAAGCAGGGAAGAATCTTACATGATCGTACTCCCAGCGTGAAGTTAATGGAAGAGAAACAAGAATACTCTCAATCCTACCGCCTGTCTTGAGACCAAATGTAGTTCCACGATCATAAACCTTCAATTACGAAGCAAAAAAGAACAGAGTCAAATCAGTGAGTATTTTTTTTTTTATTCTTTTTGGTAAATAAGACCTTTGGGAACGGAGTATTCTACCAAGTTGAACTCCACATAACGTCCTCTCCGCAATTGTTGCCATGCCTTGTGTTCATCATTGAATGGGGTATCCTTTCTCTTCTCTATGATAGGTATATATGCTGGAATGACGGAGTTAGCACACTCTGCACTCAACAACTGATACATCAGGAGAGGGTATTTTATCCATTCCGACAATTGAAAAGTTAACTGTGCTTGAATTAACTTATATCATCAGTAGATTAAGTAAACAGTTTGTGTCTAATTATTCAGAAAAAGGAACGGAGCAAATCTAGTCTCTAGCTATTTTAAGCTTTTAGTGATTCTTTTCTACTTGGCCAAAGACCAGTCAACGAATGGAGAACTGAAAATGTGGACAGCAACTCATTTCAGCAGTTCTTAAAATCTTCAAATCAAAATGTATTTCCCATCTAGGATATGCATCTAAGAGTGACTGATGCACAAACTACGAAGAAATAAGCTTCCCAGACAAAGATGGGAGTGAGTTTGCCTTTTGCACATAAAAGGAAGCTTCTCTATGATGACTTGCTTCGCTCCTTATAATGGGATATTTTCTAAATATACATGAGGTACACCATTTACCTGTAGAAAAGGAGAGAAGCATCTCCTGATCATAGTCATTTAAATCGTCAAAAAAAATTCCTCCAAGACCCCGCCTCTCACCACGGTGCTGCAAGACAATGAGCTCAGTGAAAACTCGATTGAGACATTTCTTTATCGAGCTAAAAAGTATGAGGCAATGATGGAAGAGTAAACCCATTAAAAGCTTCCAGTATTTAATAAATTAAGAGACAATAACCGTAATGCAGATTTACGATCACAAGGACTGTAGTCCTCAACAGAAATGTTCCAGATATGGAATGTGAAAAAGGCAAGAGTGGATACTGATTGTTTCTACTGTATTGCTTCCCATCTTGTTACAAGAGATCTGTAGTCCTCAACAGAAATGTTCCAGATATGGAATGTGAAAAAGGCAAGAGTGGATACTGGTTGTTTCTACGGTATTGCTTCCCATCTTGTTACAAGAGATATATAGGAATGCATAACTACATCCAAACAAAGGATCAAAGCACCTAGGAAACAGAAAAATTCAACTCAGTCATGGATCAAACTCACACAAGTTACAACAACAACAACAACATTACCCAGTATAATTTCCATAAGTGGGGTCTTGGGAGGGTAAGATGTACACAGAGTTTGCCCCTACCTTAACTCACACAAGTTAACATAGGAAAAACACGACGACACAAAGTAAGTCTGCTATTTACCTAGACAGTTCCACTAAAGGATCAATTTGCTTAGAAATCTCTAAAGTTTGTAATGGTTTTCCTGAAACCCTCTGAATGCCTGGTTTATCTTTTCACGAGGAAAATAGCAACTTCAGCAAAGAAAGGCAATTCACATGTGAGACTCGTACTGTATACTTAATCAGGACTGCGATTAATTTAGATATTTGATCCTTAATTGACATTATCCCTGGCAACACGCTTCAAGAGAAACCAAAGCTTGAATTACAAATTTTGATAAAAAAAAGGGCAGCCCGGTGCACTAAGCACTCGCTATGCGCGGGGTTCATGGAAGGGCCGGACCACAAGGGTCTATTGTACGCAGCCTTACCTTGCATTTCTGCTAGAGGTTGTTTCCACGGCTTGAACTCATGACCTCCCGGTCACATGGCAGCAACTTTACCCGTTACTCCAAGGCTTCCCTTCAAATTACAAATTTTGATAATAAAAAATTGAATAAAAAGGGTATCCCGGTGCACCAAGCTACCGCTATGCGCGGGGTCCGGAGAAGGGCCGGACCACAAAGGTCTATTGTACACAGCCTTACCTTGCATTTCTACAAGAGGTTGTTTCCACGGCTTGAACCCATGACCTCCTGGTCACATGGCAGCAACTTTACCAGTTACTCCAAATAAAAAAAAATTGAATATGGAGAAATAAAAACTGATCAGAGGTAAACACAAAAACCAAAGAGCAGTTAGGTACACCTTAATGAGGGGAGATGCTTGGAGAGTTTCCCCGGACCCCACTTGTGGGATTACACTGGGTATGTTGTTGTTGTTATGCTTGGAGGGTTTGTGTAACTTGATACTATTGTCCTTGTGTCTGGTTATATTTTTGGTTTATTCTAAAAAATAGTTTTTGAAAACAATTTTCGGAATTGTGTTGGATTTTATTTTATTTATTTATTTGGAAAAACTAGTTGTTATCTGTTTTGGTTCTTCAAGGAACTTTTTGGGTTATGTTTCAAAACAAAGTTTAGCTATCAAATCAAACATGATTGATTTCAGCTTTTTAAATGATACCAATCCAAATTCCAAATGCCACAACTTAGATACTGTTACATGTTAGACACATAACAATGGCTCTGATGCAGTTGGAAATGTTAAATTGTTATAAATTCGATAATGATGGTTCAATTACAGCATTTTCATGTTTAGTGGGTAGATCTTCACTTCAGAATCTTTAACAGTCCCAAGCGCAATTACCCTATTACTCCAGTTTCCCACAGATTCTGGGAATAGAAAATTCATATGGAAAACAACTTCTATCTGCTAGTAAAATGAAGCTCTAATACCTTTATATAGAAATAATCATCACACCACTTCTTGAAACGAGGGTAGAAACTAGCATCAAATTTGTCACAAGCACCTTTTTGCACCTGCAAAACAATGAACCTGCTTCATGCAATGCAGACAGAGGGTTGCAGTTAACTTTTAAACATCCAAGAGAAAAAACTGTGATAGAATATGAAGATGTTTCATTCTGGCCAAGCATGGTGTTGATGTCTCAAAGAGCAGTAACTACTTTGCTTGTAGTAAGTATGTGGAAACACCAGGACAGGCTGGGAAAACTTTAAAAAAAACAGATTCTTAGTCAGAGATGGTAGAAGAAATAAGGTTAGGTCAGATTGCAGGGATGGACATACGCCAATGAAGGAAGCACTTCGGGAATTTAAATTTGTTGCCAACCAGGAAAGACCTGGGACTTTTCTGCCACTTTTGTGTGAATAAAGCAGCTCATTCATGAAAAAAAACTCTCAATGATTTTCTCCATGGTAAATACTTCTAAATTAGACATTAGAAATTGTGAACTAATGAAACAAAGATCTACAAAGGTGTAATTTTTTGCATGCTTATACCGAATGGAAGTGTTTCACATCCTCCTCGAAAATGTAAGCAGGTGTCAGATCAGTACCACCTCCAAACCACCATTGCCTAGGTGCTCCCGGAGCATCTGCATTAAAATTGATCAGAAGTAACTGATAATTAATATAGTTCAACTTAAATTAATGAAGATGCGGATATCACAGATATGGACTTACCAAAGGTATACTTTGTCATCCTAGCTAACGACGAATATACTGCTAGTCTCATTTCTGATGCAGACCCAATAATGCATTAATAAACATCTCCAGAGAACAGATTCATAAAATGCAAGAAGCACACAAGACAATTGGGGCAAGAAACTAAATCCCAAACAAAGTTTCTTAGTTAGTGATTTGGCGTATTTTCTATCTTAAAAGGTAACAAAGTTTTGAAATAACTCTTTAAGAATTAGCACTTCTCCGATAATATTCCAACTTCAAGCTCTTCTCCAATTGTCTACTGGTGGGTCTCATGCCAAAGCTTCCTCCACCACATAGATGTGTTTTCTGTCTCCGTGGTATGCTTCCTACTGATGCAGTGCTCTGCACCATGACTGCCTACTACCATAGCCTCTCTACAGGTGCAGGTGCAGCCACCGTCACGTGTATCCCTGTGTGCACAATAATCATTCATATTGCCCTTCCAATGGTACTGCATTTGTCATGCCTGGCAGCCTCCTTCACGTCATTCCTTATCTAGTATAAAAGCAAGCTTGAAGCTGCTATTGATAGGGTCAAGCTATGAACAACCTTGGCAAATCTTACATCGGCAGAACACATGGAGAGATGTTGTGTATATAAGGAAGCAAGCATTAGATCACAGTACGCATTCTAAAGCCATGCAGGCAATTGTGTACTATACTGTAAAATTTGGTGTCCTTGTATGTTGGTGGAGCGATGAGGCTGAGTCCTTAAGGAAAATTTTATATCGGCAAAACACGATAAAGTTGTTGGATATATAAGGAAGAAACCATTTTTGGAAGGGGTGGAGATGAGCTTCGCTCAATTGGGGAGTTGTCTCCGATCCCTTTTTTTCTTTTGGAGCACTCATGTAGTTCCTGTTTGTATAGAGGATTGGGTGTCTTTTGGAGAGAACCATTTTTTGTACGTTTCTCCTTTTTTGGTACATCACGTGTATACGGCCAAGTTGGCCTTAATATTATCAATGAAATCTTTTACTTGATCAATATATATATATATATATAAGGAAGCAACCCTTAAGGTCTAGTTCCATGTTCTTAAGCTTTGCATAATCAGATCCAATGTGGGGAATAGCACTGGTGAACTTGACTGTTACACTCAGCCTCCAAAATGGTGGCTCAATCAAGCTCGAACGCAAATCGAGCCAAGCTAATAGGTAATGCTTGGTTAAGCGGCACAAAATTTACACTGAGTTTGGTTGCATCATAAACAATAGATTGTATTAGAACTTTCCGCCAATGACCAACTATATTATCCAATGAGCAGAATAATAATTTGAGGGTCATAAAACTAGCAGATTAGCAAAAAATTACGCCTCATGGAAACATAAATGTGTTGCCTCTCTAACAACTTAATCTTTTAAATGAGGTGGTCACATAATTCAAGATGGTATTAGAGCACGTAGAGATCCTTTGAGTCTCACCACTACTCATTATTAATAAGAAATTTCACCAACAAAAAGTAAATAATTTCTTTTGATAAGGTAAGATACCCAATAAGTAAATAAATGTAACATGTCTTTATCAATTTAAGCTCTTAGATTGAGGTAGTCACACAATTCACCCTTCATGTATAAATAGAAGTTGGGAATCTCTTCCTTATTCACTTTTCTTTTTCATCCCTTCCCCAATCCCAGACTTCTGCCACTTGTGCCACCGCATTCATTTGGTACCACTCTTTTTGCACATCTCAAAAAAGCAGTACCTATCTCATCCCCCATCCACAATTCCAAATGTGCACCACCCACCACCCTTCTGTTCTCTTCTCTCTCCCTAGCTCGCAATCTATTCTCATTCCTATCCCAACCAGCAATCTATCCTTCTGCCCTCCAATACACTCAACCCCATGCCCACCTCCCCCTTGATGCCCCTGCATTCGTCAAGTGACCTATTTTCGTATCCCTCCTTGGCTGCAATCCACTCTCTTCCACATCCCCAACCATTGATGTATCCTTCCCATTCCCGTAACTCAACCCCCATGCACCCCCTCCCATTCCCAGGTTGTTGCTACATTGCTATGGTTTTATTTTTATTTTATTTTTATTTTTTTGAGAAGGTAACATGAACATTGCTATGGTTTACTTTCTCAGTGTATCTTCTTCTTTTAGTTGCCACTCCTCTTACTTTTTTCTTTGTCATTTGAGGATATTCTAATGAAAGATGGAGATTAAGTCGTATATAAATAAATGGTCACAAAAATCACTGATTGCACTAGAAAGATTACATTGTGCAAAATGTGCTTTTATTTTGAAAATAATGTTCTTATCTTGTTCTCTAAAATGGAGGAATATCCCATCCTACTTCTGTCCTATTTATTGTGTAACAACAAGATAAGAACATTATTATTTTTTTCTAGTTCAAAAAATAATTCTTATCTTATTGTTACACAAAAAATAGGACAGAACTAGGATGGCATATTCCTCCATTTTAGAGAAATAACAATCCAAGGAAATGGCCTCCAAGTTCATTGTGGCCCAACAGGATACAGGAAGTAGCAAAGCAAATTATGCTCCCCTTGGAGCTGTATTAATTTTGATATCCAATCCAATAAAGATTACTCTGACTGTTAAAAGGGAAAACTGCAAAAGGTGAACATGTGTTTGCATTCCTCAACACTACTAATTTTGGTGCAAACTAGGGCTGTGCAAAAACCGAATTAACCAATAAACCGAACCAATAAAAATGTTATTTGTTTATCGGTATCGGGTTATTGGGTTAACGGTTTTGTAAAAAAAATTATCGGGTTATCAGTTCGTTTTCCGGTTTTAAGAATTTTGTTAATGGTTAAACCGATAACCCAATAAGCTTATAGTTTGTCTTGTAATTAGTGGATCTGCCTCGTCTTGAAATTCATTTTGGAGGTCTTTTACTTTGTTGCGTTGACAATAGAATGGACTGCTTAAGTATACTATGCTTTAATTTGTGCATTTTTTTTGGTTTTGTTTTGTTGAGTTGACATTAGAGTGAATTTGCCGCAGTATATACATTCACAAAAGAAAATAAGAGAAATCAAAAATAATTAGCGGAGCATTTTCTTATTGGTTAAACCGATAAACCGAACCGATAAGGATCAAAAACCAATAAATCGAAAATCGATAATGAATATCTTATCGGTTTGGTTATCGGTTGAGGATATTTATAAACCGATAAACCGAACCGATAATATACATAACCGAACAGAATCGACCGATAAGCACCCCTAATGCAAACCAGTATAAGTGGATTCACTCTCTAGTCCTATTACAATCTCTTTTTTATTACTATTTTTATTAGTTTATTCCAAAATCTAAAAGAAAAGCACAATAGGTATCAATAACACTCACTAGTCCTGCACAATCTCTTCTTTTCTCATGAATTCATAGTTTCTAATCCATCTCAATCAAAAGCAGATCAGCATAACAGAAGAATAACCAAAATTATGAAGGGGAGTACCTTTAGGAGCATCAGTCTCAAAGTAGCGATAATTAAAATGTATGGTTGGTGCAAAGGGGTTCTTTGGATGCAGAACCTGGTATAGGAAATAAAACCTTATCAGTGATAATAATGTGGCTTACAGTTTCAGGGATACATTCAAGTAGAAGAGACCAAGATTATCCCAGATAATAATACTAAAATAAGTTGATTACTCTAGTCGATGCTGACTCTTAACTAAGCAAGTCGAAATCAATCGACTATCCTGAATCCCAAACTAGTTGATGTCAGAGATATGAATCCCCTATACGTTCCACTCTAATCAGGCAGTCATTATTACTGAGAATTTCAAGTGTTTGGGTGAACATTAGCGAGAGAGTGATAAATCATAACAGTAACTCTTAAGGAAAAACCTGCCTCTTAAAACTATCAATTTATATATGATATAAAATGTTGATAAACAAAAAAAAGGGAATTTACATCGTTGCCTATGACAACCCTCTAAGTTAACAAAGGTGGAGTTTAACTAAGCAAGTGGAAACAAAAAGAAAACGAACTCCAAACTACCGAATGCAATATACTTGTAGAATGCCATAATCTTCAGAAAGGCATTCCAAAATCAACAAGAACCCCTTTGGTTCTTAACTAAGCGAGTGGAATCGATAAACTAAGGATGTGTTTGGTATGGAGGAAAACACATTTCCAGAATATGATTTTCTATTTTTCAATATTTGGTTGGTCAAAATTTTTAGAAAACATATTCCCTTAAATGAGGAAAATGACTTCCCTAGTGGAAGTAGGGAAAACAAGTTCCACAAATGGCATTTCATTGATCCCCATCCTCTAACACACTCAATCCCACCCCAACCCCCTATATCCCCCACCTCCATCACCCCCGTACTCCTACCCCTACCCCCACTTCCATATTTTTGCCTATATTTTCTATAATACTTTTGAGATAATATTTTCTCCTTACTTTCCGTGGAAAATTTTTTCCTTTGTACCAACCAACCACACCCTAAGCCTCAATTTAAACTTAGTCGGCCTAGGCGACTTGGATCCATTTATATATTTCCCTCTATTCAGGCATCCATAATTATGGGATTCATCATAAACGGACTAGTACTTCACATGGATAGAGTTAAAATAAGCAAGTGGAAACAGAAGGAAAACAAACTCAAAACTACTGAATGCAATATACTTGAAGTATATATCATATCTTTCAGAAAGGTACAAATGTGAGAAAATTACCGAGCTAACCCCAGCAGCAAAAAAGGGGATAGGCCCAGGTTTAGCATTTCCATTATCAACTGGCCTAGCAGCTCGATAAGCTTCAGGAGGCATAGTACCATAAACAACAGATACATTAACACCAGCCTTCTCAAAAACATCTCCATCTTGCAAAACCCTACTAATCCCACCACCACCACCAGGCCTTGACCAAACATCTTCCTTGAATTTAGCCCCTCCATCCACAGCTTCCAAAGCAGTACAAACACTGTCCTGTACTTCTCGAATCATCTTCTCGAAACGCGCTCTAACCGAATTCGACTTTGATGAATCATCCCCTGATGAACCTGAAGGAAAAAATAATTATTTAGAATCTCATAAGCTCTCGAAAATTCTCCACTCTATGAAAAATACTCCCTCCATCCATCCCAATTTATGTGTCACCTTTCGGATTTTGATATTCAAACAGGTTTTTCTTTTACCGTAATCTTTTCATATATCTTTTAAATATTTTGAATTGTCAACCATTGCGACTTATAACTTGTAGTGCTTTTTCTTTTACCTAATTTTCAAATATGTAAATTTTATTTCAAAAAACTTGAAATTCCATAAACTGTTTAACTCTCGAAATCCCAAATGCGCTGCTGTAAATTGTGACAGAGTTGATTCACTCGCTTTCGAGATCTAAGATTTAGAGCTTATTCTCCATTGGGCAATAAGAAGTAGCTAGCAGCACCTCTATTTATAATAAAACAAAACCTAAGATGAATTAAAATACCAAATCCTAACCAATTATGATTTCCTACAACTTTGAATTACTTTTTCCAACAAACCTTCATCGGATTCTCGTAGAAATGTTACAGGGCGTTCAGTTTCGGGGTTTTCCTTCTCAATCATTCGCGACGATGACGCTTGAACTTTTAACGACCAATTATGTGTTGGTCGTGTTCTACTTGTTCTACATCCAATTGTAACTGGTAGTAGTGTGGACCTGCATAAGGATGAAATTGTGGAATAGTTGAGAGGGAAAGTAGAGTATGAAGGAGCAGATAGTATTGCAGGAAGCATTGTGGATGAATTTTCAGAGAAAAAAAAAGGGACTAAATTGGATTTTACCAAGTGTGGGGTGACCAATGGGAGATAAGAAATGGATTATTGAGATAAGAAAACTTTACAAAGGGATAACATACACAGTACTAAGACCCCGCAAATGTGTGGGTCGTCGGAACGGTCGGACCACAAAGGTATTGTATGCAATTTTATCCTCATACGTTTGCAAGATACTGTTTTAACGGCTTAAACGCATAACATTATGGTCACGTGACAATAATTTTATTAGTTACTACAATTGGGTCAATTGTATAAATTCTTCACTAACCATATTTTTTATTTAAATTTACTTTGAGCTTTCAAAAGCTTTTCGTATGAAGTTTACCTGGTCAATAAGAGGGGTACTTTCAATGAGAAGAATATCAGAGAGCCAGGGGTGGAATCAGAAATCAGTGCTAGCTCTATTTCCAATCCACCATTTTGAGCCCTTAAGTATTGGTGGGGTTGGCGAGTTAGACAGTTTTCCGCCCTTAGCCACATCTCTGCTTTCTCGTTAATCGCTTCGCCGGCCACGTTGCTGCTTTCTACGGGTTTAGTCGAAGGGTTTTCGCACAGGTGGCTGCCTCGGATGAGATCCTTTGTCTTTGATTGCCTTAAGTTTATATTAACCTACATTCGTCTCAATTTATGTAACAATCAATCATTTTTTAGTGTCAAGTAATTTTTTTTTAGACTTAATTTTAAATATAGATTATTCGAATATTTTATAATAAAATTTATATAAAAATTAATATAAATCTGCATAATTAATAATTCATAATATATGAAAAAAGTTGAAGAAAATCGTAATAAAAAATAAAATTAATTAACTCTCATCAACTCTCATATAAATTAGGACGAAGACATAAAAATCTAGAATAGGATTAAAAAACTTCAAAAATTAGAGGATCTAAAATAAAGATAATAAAATGACTAAGATACTCCCAAATTAACACTTCATTCACTATTATTTCACATTTACTAACTGTTGCATTTGGAAGTTGACATGGGACATAATCGACCTTCTCTTATTTTATTCTTAAATCTTAATGTGTGATATTTGTACTTTCGAAAATTGTGGTCATTTTTAATCTTATATATTTGCATATCAATCTTAATAATTATATCTCTATAACACTCATTTTATAGATATAATTAATTTTAGCGACTCAACATTCAAATTTGGGAGTATATATAAATTTTGAAGGTCTTAAATTGTTATATATAACTAACATTTCACTTTGGTAGGCATCATATTATCACATAACATCCTAGTAGCATCTCGACATTTCAATCTTTCAATTTTAGTTGTATATAATATTTTTATTTATCATTTCATTTTTCTGGAACAACAAGCATATATATTTGAATTGTTGTCTAATTTCACTTCGACTATACTGTCTTATTGATAAAACACACGAATTGAATGAAATCTGCTACATCATTATTGAGTCGGTGATGGAGCAGTTGAGATTTTGCAATAAAGAGAAACGAGGTCGGTGAAGAAGAGAGGAAATGGGAGGAAATGAAAATGTTCAATTAATCCTCTTCTATGATGTTTCTTATATACAAGTGTAAAAATTGTAAAATGACTAAAAAGTCCTCACCACTAATCTAACTAACTAACTGCCTCTTTCAACAAAATATCTTCCCTACTAAATATCTATTCCATTATCATTAATTCTCCTTAATTACAATGAATACCAATCAGTGTGTCAATTATCTCAACACCCTCCTTCAAGCTAGGAGTTATGAGGATGTTCTTCAATCCTAGCTTGGACATTATTCGACCATGATGTGGACTCCCAAGTGCCTTAGTTAGAACATCAGCCGGTTGCTCATTGGAAGGCATGTAAACTGTTTTCACCAGTCCCTTACGTATCCATTCTCTCACAAAGTGACAATCTATATCTATGTGCTTTTTTCGCTCATGAAATACTGGATTCACAACTATTTGAAGTGCTGAATTGTTGTCTGTAAACACAACTATGGGTTGTCAGACTGTATTCCCAAATACAGACAAACCAAATGATCCAAACCACTTCTGCAACAGAGGTCACATGCATGCATCGCCTCGCCAGAACTTCTGAACACAGTAGCTTATTTCTTCGACTTCCATGAGATAGGGGACTCTTCATACAACACCAAAAATCCAGTAACAGACCTCCTAATGTTAATACATGCTCCCCGGTATGCATCACAAAACACTTGAAGTGTGATATTACTGCTGCTGGACAGTAAAATGTCTGCACCAGGTGCCTGCTTCAAATATCTCACTAATCTTATTCTTGCCTCCAAGTTTGAATCCTTAGGTGATTGCATAAATTGACTAAGGCATGGCATAGTAAAAGATATGTTAGGTCTTGTATTGGTGAGATACAACAACCTCCCAATCAATCTTCTATAGATTCCAGGATCCTTCAACAAGTGGTCTTCCAGTTGCCTATCCTTCTTCTTATCAGTATCCTTTGTCAACATGTATTGATCATATGTCACTGTTGTAAGCTTTTGGTTGACCTCCATTGGTGAAGAAGTGCTCTTTGACCCTGACAGTCCCATATCTGATATCAACTCCAGAGCATACTTCCTTTGGTACATTCCTTTAGGGCTCCTAGCAAACTCAATGCCAAGAAAATACCTGAGCTCTCCCAAATATTTGATCTTGAATATTGTCTGCAATGTTTTCTTAGTATGTTGGATCATCTCTGAGTCATTACCTGTGATTAGCAAGTCATCAACATACACAAGTATGACTATTATTTTCCCTTCCCTTTGTTTAACAAACAAGGAATTAAAACCAGCTGCTATCAGTGCTTCAGTGAGCTTGATATTCCACTGTCTAGAAGCTTGTTTAAACCATACAAAGACTTCAGCAGTCTACACACTTGCCTCTGATCCTTAGGTTGAAAACCTTATGGAGGTAACATGTATACTTCTTCATATAAATCTCCTTGTAGGAATGCATTGTATACATCTATTTGATAAATTCTCCATTATTTAGCAGATGTTATAGCCACGACAGCTCTCACATTGGTCATTTTAACCACATGAGAGAAAGTCTCTGTATAATCAAGTCCTTCCTTCTGATTATACCCCTTTGCCACTAACCTGGCCTTAAACCTCTCAATTTCCCCTGAAGTTGTGTACTTTACTTTATACACCCACCTACATCCTATTGCCTTCTTTCCTTTTGGTAATTCCAGCAATTCCCATGTCTTGTTATCATGCAAAGCTTGGATTTCAGCCTTCATTGCCTCTATCCACCTTTTATCAGTCACTGCATCTCTATAACTTAGTGGTTCAACTTCTTTAGAAACTTATCCCACAAAGTTTTGATATGTAAGTGATAATCCTGTATAGTCCACAGTATTAGAGATAGAATGTAAGCATTTAGAGGATCCCTGGTCAGTGACATAGTCCTTATGCCAAATAGGTGGTTTGGATTTTCTGATGGATTTTCTGATAGATTTTCTGACTATATCAACATGATCACCAGTGGTTTCTGCTTCAGATTCTTCAGGTCTAAGGACAGGCTCTACAACTGATTCTTCTCCAGAATGTTCAGAATCATTCTCCATATCAGGACCAACACTTGAGTCATGTATTATTGATCTTTCTTCCACACCTCTCTGATTTGAAGATATTATCAGATCCTCAAAGCAGAAGTGCTCTTGTGATGTCCTAAATTCAGTGCTATCTACTGCCTCATTTTTAAAAGGAAATATTGATTCCATAAACATCACATCTCTACTCATGAAAATTATCCTATTCTCCATATAATACAACTTATAACCCTTTTGTGAAGTCTCATATCCCAACAACACAGCTCTCACTGCCCTGGACCCAAGCTTATCCATCTTAGGTAACCTGGTTGCAAAGCACAAACACCCTATCACCCTCAAATGTGTGAGTGAATGTGTCTTCTTATACAATACTTCAAATGAAGACTTATTCCTCAAAGTAGTAGATGGTATCTGTTGATAATATAGGCTGCATTCTCAATACAAAATTTCCAAAATCTATCTGGTAGATTAGCCTTGATTTTTACAGCTCTAGCTGTTTACATCAGATGTCTATGTTTCCTTTCCACTACACTATTTTGTTGGGGTGTATATGGATAGGAGCTCTCGTGCACTACATCATAAGTTTGAAATAGCTGCTTACAACTGGAATTGAAGAACTCTGAGCCATTGTCTGATCTCACAGTTTTTATGGACATGTCAAACTGATTTTTCACTTCTATAAAGAAATTCTTTAATACATATTTTAGTCTTAGCAAGAACACCCAAGTCTATCTTGAAAAATCATCCACAATGGTCAAAAAATATTTCATTCCATTGTAAGTATCAACCTTATAAGGACCCATACATCCATATGTAATAGGTGAAATGGTTCTGATCTTCTATTAATGCTAACATGAAAAGACAATCTAATTTGTCTATCCATTGGACATACCTCACAATCAGTCATGGTAAAAGAATAATTATTACTAAAATGTGGCATCTTCTTCAATACACTCATAGGCACATGACACAGTCTGAGATGCCAAGTAGTGGCATCAATTGATGTGAAGTTGCCAGAGCCTTGATCATCCTTCTTTTATTCCTTTCTGAATAAATACTCAGGAAGTACAGTCCACCTTCTTCATTACCAATCGCTCTCACCTTTCCAGATAAGAGATCCTGAAACATACAACATAAGGGAAAAATGTAACACTGCAGTGCAACTCCTTGGTTACTTTCGAACCAGACATGAGATTGAACTTGAATGTAGGTATGCACAAGACATTCTTAAGCACATCACATCCTCCTAGATGATAGTCTCCAACATGTGCAATATTTGTTGAATCCCCTGTGGACATCTGAACCTTCCCTGCATTCCCTGTTAGATGTTTAGCCTTCAATAACTTTTCATTGTTCACCATGTGGTTTGTAGCACCTGTGTCTACAAATCCACTTAATGAATCTATCTGTTTCTGTGATTGACATACCTGCCATATTGGCAACAATATCAGAAATGTTCCCTGTTGTATCATCACCATCCAGTATCCTCAGCAACCTTTGTTGTTGTTTGGGAGTATGATTTCCCAGTAGTGCAGCAGTCCTCTGGTGATCCCTTCTCTGTCCACTGTCTTCACCTTCTCACATTACTACATTTACTTTCCTTGACTCCCTTTAAAATCCTCAGGGTATCCATTCAATTGATAGCAATCATCCTGAATGTGCCTAGTCTTTTGACAATAGTCACACTTTATTAGCTTGAAACAATCCACTTTCATATATCCTTTGACATGGAAAAAATCACACACTGCATTGGGATTGTATGACTTCTTTTGTTTCTGAAAACTATTCTTATTTTTTGCTGTGAACATAGCTACGGGTTCCATTGAGTCCTGCATCATCCTCTGACTCTCCTCTTGATTAATCATAGCATAAACTTGATTCAGGCTAGGTACTTGTTGCATCATAAGCATTTGACTCTTGGCTTGACTAAAGCTATCACTCAATCCCATTAAGAACTGTAACATTCTTTGATATTGTAGATGATCCACAAATTCTCTAGATTTGTCACAGCATGATGGCAGTGGTATTATTGAGTCATATTCATCCCATAAATCTTTCAATCTCGAGTAATACATCGAGACTGACAAAGTGCCTTGTCGTAGCGAAACTACCTCCTTGTGTAAATGGAAGGCCCTTGAACTATTAATCTTGTTGAACCTTTCTTTCAAGTCCTTCCAAATGACATATGAATTCGCATTATACATCATTCATGTGAGTAAATTCTTACTCACATTGCCCATTAACCACGACACTACTATGACGTTGCATCTCTCCCACAAACCAGATAGGGATCCCTGATACGACTCTTTCTTCACACTTCCATCTATGAAACCTATATTGTTCTTTCCTAACAAAGCAAGTTTCATATCTCTACTCCATAAGGTATAGTTGTCCATACCTGTTAGAATAACTCCAATAGACAGTGATCCTGGCACATCCGAAGGTAAAATATACAGTGGATGGTTATGATCGATCACTGCAGATGTTGTTGACTCCTCAATTGTCACCATACTTTTCCTTGTTTCAATTCCTTCAACTATAACCGAAAACAAAACTTCGATCTCCTTCAATCAATCAACTACTTCAATAAAAAAAACTCATTCGATCTCCTCAAGTCAATTAATTGATTCCAGTGATAGAATCATTTGCATGCGATTCTCGAACATTCTCGATCTCAATTGATAAGAGCGAGAGTTTCGATCTCCACAGAATACATTGCATGTGATTAATTGTCACTCTTTCAACCTCCACAAAGCTCGATCTACAATTATATGTAATTATTGCTTCCCGATGTTAAGCTTCTTCAATTTTTGAATCGAAAATCACAATCGATTAGCAATTCTCTTCTTTTCCTGGATCCTAGAACTGTAATATGCAATCTGTAGGCTTTGAGACCATAATAAAACACACGAATTGAATGAAATATGCTACATCGCTATTGAGTCGGTGATGGAGCAGTTGAGATTTTGTAATAGAGAGAAACGAAGTCGGTGAAGAAGAGAGGAAATGGGAGGAAATGAAAATGTTCAATTAATCCTCTTCCGTGAAGTTTCTTATATACAAGTGTAAAAATTATAAAATGACTAAAAAGTCCTCACCACTAATCTAACTAACTAATTGCCTTCTTTCAACAAAATATCTTTCCTACTAAATATATATTTCATTATCACTAATTCTCCTTAATTACAATGAATACCAATCAGTGCGTGTCAATTATCTCAACGCTTATGCTGACTAAATTTGCAGTGTATATATTTAACTTTACTTCTACTTATCTTAAAACATATACTCCAAAATTATTATTATTTATATTTTAAGTGTTCGGTTGACACCTTCATCGGTTTCATCACTTTGCACAATATAATCAGTGAATAACATCACCAACTGACCTTATATTATATTATTTTAATCAACTTATCTACAACTAGGACAAAAAGTACATACTTAATGTTAATCCCTTGGAGCTCCGGCGAGGGGGTGTGAGAGAGAGATGAGAGGGGTAGATGTAGGGGTATGGTTGTTTGAAGGCCCGCCGGAGCTCCAGCGAAGGGTGGGGACGGCGACAGGAGAAGGGGTGAGGGGTAAGGAGAGTTTTTAGAAAGATCCTAAAAAAAAAAGCTTTTCTGGGGACGAACCTAGAGCTGGATTGAATTCTAACGATCGAAGAACCCGATCTTTTCTGCTTTTCTATTCAAGATTCAAGCTAAGATGGGTGCCCTTTAGGTGTGCGGCTGATGATGTCCCTCAAATAAAAAGGGTAAAGTATTTTATTTATAGAGTTTTTTAAGTTAGGTTTAGGTTTTAGTTTTTGGAGGGAAATGAAAAGTGGAGTTTGATTATTTTATTTGGGGGGGGGGGGGAATAAAAGAGTGTTTGATTGGGATGAAAATAAAAAGGGTTTTGGATTGGACTGATTCGCATTGGACATCGGATTAGATTGGTTTGATGAAATTGGTTTGAGTAAAAAAAATACAAAATGGTTTATCATTAAAAAAAATTATTTAAAGAAATGTAAAATTATTAAAATAAAATGATGGTGTAATAATAATAACATAATATTTAAGAAGTGTTTAATGCCTAATTAAAAAATAAAAATGTGATGTCTTTAATTATTAAAGAGATGCAAAATTATTAAAATAAAATGACGGTGTAAACATAATATTTAAAAATATTTAATGCTTAAAAATAAAAATGCGATGCCCTTTTGTGAAAATAAAACAACATAAAATATTAGGTAAAATATGATTATTCTAAGAAAAAATGCAAAAATGATGATAAAAATGTGATGTCAAAAAAACTTAAAATTGCAATAAATAGTCAAAAGATAGGACAAAATTGGGTGTCAACAGTTTGTCCCTCTTTGACTGAAGACGATGAAAGAATTTTCGGACAAAGACGTTGACTTGTAGCATATTTTGTCTTCATCGTCAGAATTAGAACAAAGATCAGGAAGTGCATGGGCAAAAGAAATTTTAAGAAGAATTGAAAGCAAAATTGATGAAGATTCAAAATTTTTATCTCTGTGTCGGATTATGATGACACTAGGTTGCTACAATGCTTGAAAATAAATAACGGTCTGACGCCGATTTAAAATTTGTCTCAGTATTGAATTATAATGACACTGGGTTGCTATGATGCTAAAAAATTAAAGATAATACCGATGCAGATTCAACATTTATCCCAATGTCGAATTATGATAACACTGAGTTGCTGTGATGTTAGAAAATTAAAGATGAGCTGACGACGATTCAAAAATTTATCCCAGTGTCGAATTTTGATGACACTGGGTTACAGTTGCGATGAGATGCTGGAAGAGACAGGGTGTTGGTGATGTCATTGTGTTGACGTGGTGATGTCGTCATTGAGTTGACGATACTGATGGCGTCATTGTGTTGGCGCGATAATGATTTCGTCATTGTGTTGACGTTGCTGATGGCGTCATTGTGTTGACGATGATGATGACGCTAGTGCTCAAGCATTGACTTAGATGATGTCGGTGTGACTTAGATGACGCTGGTGCTCAGACGTGACTCAGATGATGTCGGTGCTCAGGCGTTAACTTAGATGATGTCGGTGCTCATGCGTGACTTAGATGACGTCGGTGCTCAGACGTGACTCAGATGATGTCAATGCTCAAGCGTGACTTAGTTGACGTCGATGCTCAGACGTGATTCAGATGATGAAGATGACGTCGGTGCTCAAGCGTGATGCAGATGACGCCGGTCAGGCGTGATACATATGTTCGTCATTTTTGGACAAAGATGACGTCATTTCTGGATGTAATGCAGATATTCATCTATGCAACGACGTCATCAGCATTATGTCCGTGCAACGACATCATCAACATTACGTCCATGCAGCAACGCCTCCAGCATATTACGTCTATGTAATGACGTCATCAACATTATGTCCGTGTAGCGACATCATCAGCATTGCATCCATGCAACGACGCCTTCAACATATTACGTCTATGCAACGACGTCATCATCATTATGTCTGTGCAGCGACATCATCAGCATTGCGTTCATGCAGCGACGCCTTCAACACATTACGTCTATGCAACGATATCATCAGTATTGCGTCTATGCAACGACGCCTTCAGCACCTATGCAGTGACATCATCAGCATTGCATCCATGCATCGACGCCTTCAACACATTATGTCTATGCAACGACGTCATCATTATTATTTCCGTACAACAACATCATCAGCATTGCGTCAACACAATGACGTCATCAACATCGTCGACATTGTTTTACACAGGATGATATTCCTATTCATCTAACCACATTGATTATATATTTACTAGATGGTCCGGGCCAGTGCCAAGCACGGGCGAAAGTTGTTATATAAAAGTTATTTGACTTTTGCAAGGTACTTCCTTATTAGTTTTGTAGGAGTTTAACTTAAAAAAAGGAAACAATATCATAAAGTTAAATTTTACTCATAAGATAATGTGTTTCATATTGTACGGAACAAAGTTATATTATTATATTGTCAAGCTTGCTAGAAAGAGAAAAGTTGTGAAATTCTTGATGTTCTTGGTGTAAGTGGGTACAATCTGGATTCAAGAAGTTGTTGTCGATTGTGAAAAAGAAAAGAGAAACTTGTATAGTATCGTGGTAAACCTGCAAAATGTAATGCAATGTTTAAGGTATAGCATCAATCTTTGAGAGAGTTGGAATAAATGAGTGCTGAAATTTGAAAGTTGGAATAAACGTGTAAAGAAATATATCAGTTAGTAACTGAATTAAAAAGAAATGAATCCCAAAAAGATCATAATTAATAGGATTAACTTATTTCATGGTACAACTATAGACACTCTTACCAAGTTATACTGGTGCAACAGGTACTGCCGGTATATTTACTAATAGATTGATGTTCAAGAAATTATATTGATGCCTTAAAGGGCATACTTTTAGATTACTTTGTAATGGAGTAGGAATCAAGTATCAATATGAGAGACATGTAAGAAAAGGACTTTGGAGTGTGCAAACATATCTTCCAAGTAAGAAATAAGGCTTTTATGTTCTTCAACTAATGCATAGAAAAACTTGTGAACGTAAAAAGTTAGACAGAAGAAGCATATATTGGGCTATAAAATTTCTGTCAAGCTGTAAGCAATAGAACATTTGAAGTGCTTGAGTAAGATTTCCCTTGCCTCTTTGTTTTATGTAAAATATGAATCGATCTTTTAATGGATGACATCTATTCAAATTTATTAGACAACTTTTGGTAGAGGTAAAGAATTAAAAATAGGGTACTCCAAAGGCTCAAACAAATTTAGTTAATTATGCTTATACACACACAAACACACGAACATACGGACCAGAACGATGAGCAGAGACTGTAATCAAGATGAAACAAAACAACAAAATAATATGAATAGATAATCGCAATTAAAAAACTGCAAAACAAAGGGGAAAGATTAAAATTGGCATGCGTGAACAAATTCAAAAAATCAATTACGAATGAACTATTTAAAAGATTATGAAAACCAGCATATATAGTAACAAACAAAGAATACAAAAGAATCCTCAAATTCCATACACAACGGAGACAAACTAAAATAACTAGAATATGAAAAATATTGTTTTGAGGTTGTGGAATTCAAATATGTTTTGAATTGCTTTCTTTGTTATGTTCAAAGAGCAATTTTCTGGACAAATCTCATCTACCATTATTACTAATTTGCAATGAGTTATAAACAAAGAAAAGAACAAAGTTATACCATGTGATAGGTAGCATACACTCTTCTCAGGAATCATGCTAAATTATCCTTGTTTTGTTTGTCCTAATCTTAGCGGATAAACTCACAAAAGAGAAAATAGCTCATCGTATATAGCACAGTGTGTTATAGAGTTATTGCGTTGGAAATCACAAAAAAAACTTAATAGCTAAGCATAACATAATTTTAAGAAGTGCTTAAATTCGGAAGTTTAAATATAGATGTTATTCTATGTAAAATCACCAAATTTATGTAGCCAAATAGAAATTGCAGCAAGTCATAAAATGATCACATATGCATAGTCAAATAAACTTTACTATAATTCAAAAATGAGCAGAGGCTTGACCTTAGCCTTCTTGCAGTAAGCATAGATATTGTCAATGTATTCCACCACTGCAAGTGAGTTGTTTTTATCAGAACTGTCTGTGTCAACAAATCAATAATTGACAAATGTTAAACATCAATGGGCAATCCATAACAAAATTCATAAAGATATAGATCATATTTGTTTATCAGCGTGTCAATTTCCTGCACTTCTGATTCATTGGTGCTACCGAGGCTGGGGGCGGCTTTGTTACCTATGGAAATACATTATTAATAGTAGTTGATGAGTAATAAAATAAACCAAGAGGGGATTAAAAAGGAATCTCGACTGCTGGTTGTTGTTGTTGTTTGCTTACAATATGTGCAGACTTACATTGGAATTTCATAGAGGACGAATTGATAGACTAAATCCCTAAAGAAATAGGAACATTATCCATCTTTGATTTTAGACAACACAGTTGTTTGAAGTTTCTCTGTTGAACACAGTCATTGCTTCAGTTGAAGGCAGAAACATAGTAATATATGAAAATAAATAAGTAAATAAATAAATAAAGTAAAAGAAATAAGAATTCAGAAATAAGAATTCAGAAATAAATTGGGCAAGATAAATTAAGATTAATTGAATAAATGTAATTTTTATTACCTTTGTTTGATGGATGTATATGTTGTTGGAACATGTAGTAGCAAGACAAAAAGTCAAAACCAAGCTTCAAAAGAGAACTGATTTCCCTACAAAAGCACTGTTTAAGAATGAATAAATTTTAGTTGTGGTTGATGTTAAAAATTTGTAAAAAGAAAATTGTGGAACATTTAAGTAATGGAATAGGGTAAATAAGTTTTGATATAAATTACCTTTGTTCCGTAAAACGCAAAAGTGATTGCAAAAGAAGGTTATCCTGCAAATGTGTTTACCAGAAAGAATGAAAGATGGTATAAAGATATAATATAAATATATTCATACAAGGAATAAGAAAGAGAATTTTGTGGTGACCTTTATTTCTTTTTTACTGGAGTTGTTGGCTCCAGTTTTTGTTTCAGCTTGAGCGAGTGACGTCGCTCGTTTGGTACTTCTGTTTATTCATTAAAAGAAACTAAATGTTTCTTTTTCCTTTTGTTGCCTTCTTCAATGTCTGTTTTTGGTGATTCAGGGAGAGAATGCACCATTTTTCCTTTTTCAGTGCAAGACAAAATGTACAATTTTTTAGATGTTGCTTGAGAAGTGTGGGACAATGATTTTTTCACTTGAATTATGTAAAAGTTCTGATTTAGCTTGCTTTGAATATTTTGCATTGGTAGCAAGTCATCCTGGGGAGAAATATATTTTAGCTTTTTGTTTGATCAATTGAAAAGTGAGATTGTGTAAATTATTCAGTAAGAATGCTCACCTCGTTTGAAGCAAGGTCGTAAATCTCATCTGTGGTAAGGGATAATAATTTTGCTGCTTCTTTGTCCATAATTATCTCAATTATTGATCCGGAAGCATCTTGGAGATTTACATCAAATCTGCACCTGCAAGTGTATATGTGCAAAAGATATTTTTGTTTTTTATAATAAAAGAATGATTGCGGTAAATATTGTGTTTGAATATATGTGTAAACGTAGAGATAAAAATAACTGGGAATTAACATTTTTCGTTGCTTACAAGTCATACACATAAACTTTCTTTTTATTAAACTTCTGACTTCTTGTTTGCAGTTGGGACAAAGTAAAACATAGCAACTTTTGAGTTTATTTGGAAGTGATACTTTTGCCTCAATGGAGAAGGAATGCCCCTGCATTAAAAGGAAATGAGACTATTTATTATAAAGATAAGTATATGCAGAAATTATGAATTATGTAAATAGAAATTATACTAACGTCCTGTTGTGATTGAACATTTGCAATTGGGACTATGTGTTCATCTACTGAAACGCTGATAAGAGATCTAGATTCAGATGTGCTCCTCAGACTGAAAGAAGCAAGCATTTCTCTGTTTTCTGTGACCCTGTTTGAGGAAAAAATTAAAAAACTTTAGGATAATAATAATTAGAAAGAATCAAGCACAATATAGATTAGAGTAATGCGGCACCATGTGTGCAATTGCATGCATTGGGAATAAGGGGGATCAATTTGTATTGTGGTGTTAAATTTTGTTGTTAACGATGTACCTACATTAACAAAGTACAAAGCAATATACCTATATTAATTGCAATAATATTTTTTTATTTATGAAATACAAACTTACGTTACTAATTTAGCTTACCATTTCACTTGGATACCCCAACACGCCTGGCAAAGATAATAGGACGTTTTTGGAATTGTTCAAGGAGTTTCCTGCCTTCGTCCTCAATAATAGTTTCTTCCCATAGTGTGAAGGTCAAAGCTTGTTTGATGGTTACAGTAAAAAAGGTAAATATATTGTATATTTTGAATTGTAAAAGAATAAGGATTTTGAAAAATTTACGAACGCACTTACTCAGTATCGATGAGAATGAGTTCTTGCAATCTTTTATGGACTTTTGCAATAAACTTTGGTGGAAAGCAGCGGACAACAATTGCCAGTATATCTATTGGCAAAACAATTTGTATTTAATAGATAAATGTGTCAAAAGTTAAACGGAAAAGAAGTAATATAACCATACTAAATTCTACGTCCTTAAGCTGCTCTTTTGTAGACTGGGAGGCTTGATTGTTGATGTCTTCAAATGATGTAAGATTCAGCTTTGTGGGCAGTGACAATTCATTCTCATGGTTTGCATATATCCACAACTTGCACTTTACAGGTCCAGTCTGGTATATCAGGAGTGATTACATGTATACCAAGTCGTTGTGTCATTTTATATCCCCTGAAAAATAAACAAAGTGGGTTAAACAATAGAATAGTATGATAAAGGAAGTAAGGTTGATGAAAACATAAATGCAAGTAATAACTTACATATGTTATATGAATAGTTAGTTATTTTTTGAACTCTTAAGAGAATGCTTTATGAAAAAATTCATTATAGACTATATTGTAGGTAGAATGATCATCAGGATCGTGTACTGTTGCGGGTCGGATTAATATCTTTACACAGTCTGAACTTTTTGCTCTTGATAAAGCAACATAAAGTTGACCGTGTGAAAAGATAGGTTCACGTAAATAAATTCCTACGAAATCTAGTGTTTGACCTTGAGCTTTATTTATAGTCATAGCAAAACATAGTCGAATAGGAAATTGTGTTCTTTTAAATTGAATAGGCAATTTTTCGTCTTGTGAACATAACAATGGTACTCGAGGAATAAAAACATGTTTGCCTTTAAAGTCACCACTTGCAATTTTAGCACTAATAATATGAGTTTTGAAATCAAAACAAATTAAGCGTGTACCATTGCATAAACCTTCAGAAGGATTTAAATCACGTAGTAGTATAACTGGACAATTTTGCTTTAGAACTAACTTATAATGAGGCAAACCAGTAGGATTCAAAGTATGGAGGAAATCTTCAAATTGGCTTTGATCTTCTGGCTCTATAGTTTCATCAATTCCAATGAATGTGACAACAGTTGTGGGAAATTCATCTACGAACATCTGATTAATTTCGTTTACGAAATCATTTTTGGTCGTTAAGATAACACATGATGTTACGGAGGATGTATCAGACATGAGCATCTCAAGATTGGGATAAACAATTTTGAATAAAATATTTAATGAATCTTTTTCATTTGTAAAAAGAATAAGAAATGATTTTGGAACCTCGATTTTATCATGTTCATTAACTTCTTCTTTTCCATCTCCAATTCTTAGTAAATACTCACAAAATGTAGGATATGTGCGTGCACGCATATTTTGTGTCAAATGGAATTTTTTAAGATGATCCCAGATATTTGAATACAATAAACATTCACTTATGAAATCCTTTTTTGTTCCGCCTTTCACAACAGGTAAAGTCTGTCTAAAATCGCCTCCAAAAACTATGACTTTTCCACCAAATGGTGTATGTATACCCATAAGATCTGTCAAGAGTGAATCAAAAGTCTCAACAAGTTTTTTCCTAGCCATTGATACTTCATCCCATACTATTAGTTTTGCATCTCGAATTAAAAATGCAAGTGAACTTTGTTTACTTATATTGCAGCAGTAATTTTCACCTACATCAATAGAAAGTTTAAAATGTGAGTGAGCAGTTCGTCCTCCAGGGAGCGCGGAAGCTGCAACACCAGAAGTTGTTGTGGCTAAAGCTATAAATCCTTTTGATCGTACAGTAGCTAATAAAGCGCGGTATAAGAAGGTTTTTCCTGTTCCTCCAGGCCCATCAATAAAGAATGCTCCTGGTTC
This sequence comes from Przewalskia tangutica, assembly GCA_029844215.1. Lineage (NCBI taxonomy): Eukaryota > Viridiplantae > Streptophyta > Magnoliopsida > Solanales > Solanaceae > Przewalskia > Przewalskia tangutica. The sequence goes on from CM056738.1 coordinate 9,947,664, forward strand.
ATTAGAGAATATTTTATTAAGTATGGTGATGTACGCTTGTTCTTGTTCTTTATTTAGTTTTTTATATAGTAATAAATCTTCTTCAGTTACAATTATGTTTCTTTCTAAATGGGTGTCTCTAGCCTCTTGCATTATTCTAGAAGATGTAAAAGATGTAATATTTGCTGATGTGAGTTTAAATTCATTGATATTCCGTCCCATTGAATGCAATATATCATTTATGTGGCTTAGAACTAAATAACGAATGTTTTTTGTTTGTATGTTTGGCATAGCTGTAAAGTCTTCAGACATGGAGCTTTCAAATCTTTCCCATAATTATTTTGGATTAGCAGGACTACAATATACTAATAGTGTAGCAAATAAACGTCATATACTATAAGGCATTTGGTAATTTGCAGCTTCTAACATACATTCAATTAAGTTATTATCAGAAGCTAACAATCCTCTTTTTTTTTTGCAGATTTTCTAAATGTGTTATAGGATTTTCCATTTACAGTCTTGAGATCTTCATATGATTTTGGTCCTCGTATGTTCATCAATAATAGTCGAAGGTAGTATCTTTCTCCTTCTGTTGGATGACAACTAATAATACGTCCAATAGCATAACCTTGTCTTCGACGTGACCACATTTTATCAGTCATTGACCAAACAAAATGTTCTGGGAATTCTTTGTACAATAAGTTCAGTTCTATGGCATGTTTATTTTTTTTCGTTCATTGAAAAAAATTATGTCAACATTGTTCTTCGATTTGAAGGATTTTTAAGTATTGAATTTAGATATGTAGTCGTTTTAAAGGAGACATATTGTTGATTTTTAAGATGTAGTTGAAGTTGGTATACATTGGGATTCATCTCATTGATATGAAACGCAAATAAACGCCACATAGCTTATGGAGGTGATACCCATCTACCTGATCTATATTCCTTTATTTCATATATGTCTGTATTAGTAGTGTCATTACTTTGTAGATTGAAAGCAATTTTATCATTCCCTTTACAAATATATTTATAGAGATATTTAACAACTTTAATATCTGCACAAACTTCAACATTTATGTGACAATTAAACTTGCTTAGTAGATATGGATTGTAAGGAACTACCCATGAATTGTCAAGATATTGGCTCTAATTTTTACAAATTTTCCAGTATCCCGTCTCCTATATATTGGATATGAATTCTGACCTTTAGATGTTTCATTGGCATAAATTTTGTGGTATTTAAATTTACAATATCCCTTTTTCTTCATGCACGATTTTGTAGGATTTAAAATTCCACAAGGTTCATGCATCATATGCTTAATAACCAAAGAATGTAAATATTGATTTGTATCAGGATTTGGTAATTCGGCACAAACAATTCTATCATAAGCCTCAGGTGTTAATAATTTATACTCATCTTCAAGTATAATAAGGAAATGTGCATGAGGAAGACATCTTTTTTGAAATTCTATAGAGTACATAAAAGCAGCAACTTTTTCGAATATACTTTTTTAACTAAATCAGATTTTAGTTCTTCTAGTTTTTCTTTAAATACTCAGCTTATTAAATCGGTCGATTTTGTATTTCATCAGTTGGTAGTAAGAAATCTTCTATTTCTGGCCATGAAGGATTACATGTCATGGTCAGAAAGATATCGGGTTTTCCAAAGTGTTGTACTAATGCAATGACATCCATGTATCGACGTCTCATATCTCTAGGACCCCCCAGTAAAGCTAGCAGGAAGGAATGTTTTCTGCCAATATTTGAAGTCTCTCTTTCTCATAGTCTTAAAAGATCAATAAGTCCTGCTAATACTTCAATTCGAAATAAATCTTGATTGAATAACAAGAAGTCTAATCTTTGTGTTTTCATTTGTATGTATTGATCTACAGAAAATTGTTGGAATACTCTCCCAGAATGTAAAGTATCATTTTCTTCATCATCTCTAATTTGAAGTTTGTAACAGTAATATTCACGACAAGATACAGTGTTTTTTTCTGTCGTTCTATCTGCAAAATTTCTTGTTCAATATCAAGAAATCCATCAATTGAAGACATGTTGGATACACTTGGAATGTTCTGATGTTTGCAAGAAGAAGAATTTCTAGGGAAGTTTGGTTTTTGTATAACTCTTTGAATACCACAATGCCAACCGTTTTCACCATAGAGAAACAACAAAGGATAATGTAATGCATCGTAACAACCATAGTAATAGTGAACCAGTTGGTTAGTGTTGCTATGTGTGTAAACACAAATATGTGGTGTAGAAGCAGGACTGTCTAATTCTTCATCAGTCCATATAGCTGCAACTTCTGAAACATTGGGTAAGTTGTATGTTCGTTGATCTAAAGCAGAATCACATTTAAGTGCGATGTAGAAGTTGGATAAATCTGGAATATGTGTTAGAGATTTTAGAAAAACGGAGTAGGGATTAGTTTTTAGAATATCAACTAATTTCGCAATAACAGATCTATTGAGGTTTTCTGAAAAGGCCATTCTATTAACTATATCATTCTCATTATCGTAAAAATAAAGTTGTAAATTTCTTGCATTGGTATCTGTAGTAGTGAGGCTATTAAGAAAATGATACATTTGTCCTTGAACTTTAAATGTGTAGATTCCTTGAGTTCTTTGTGCCAATTCCTTATCGTACTTTACTCCAAGTGAAGTGAATGCAAACGTATCATTGTATGTTCTAATATAAGTATGGAAATGATTGGATTCATCGGAGTTGCCATAGTAGAAACTTTTTAATTCAGGAGGTAGTTGGTGTGAAACTAATTTTACTGAACCATTACTACAGCAAAAGCTTGGAGTTTCATATTGAAATCTTTTGGCTTTGCAGAATCTAAAATTTGGGACCTTTTTTAAAATAGCAGGATAGGAAGGTAGTTGATTGATATTCCAACAACCTACCTGTGTTGATTTGCAGCCTGAAATATTTTAATTTTGTAAGATCTAGCGTAAATAGAGCGGCGAAGTAAAAACAAAGTTTGATTTAACCAACCAATTCGAGAAGAAGAAGGTGTCGCTTGAATGAACAGAGCAGGTTGTCCCAGAGCAGGTTCTGCTGAAATCATGCTTTTCCGAGTAGAACAGTTATGAGTATGATTTTTTAAGAGAGTATGTCTTCTCGCAACATATTCTACCCGACGTCGTTCTAGAAGTGCTGCCTTTTGGTCAGGCGACATTTCTTTATAGGCAATACGACGTCTAAGATTTTTCTCCATTTGGACGTAGTTCGTCTTTCGTTTTTTGTCAGATATCTGATTTCAAAGTACTTAGTTAGAACGGTGGTTTTTTTTTTGGCATAGTTTAAATTTAATATATTCTTCCAGCACACAGATCCATACAATTAAAAAAAATAGTAATAAAATATCAAGAGAAACAATTACAAAAATCAGTTTGGTGGTATCTCTCCCTTGAGATGGCTTTTGACATGGAAGTTACTAAATAATTACTCAAATAAATCTAAATCAAATAGACGCTTAATCTCCTCACATCTTGTTAAATAAACTGATCAAATTTGGATATACAGAGTAACTCAGTAATTTAATAATAATGTGAAATCAAAGGCAAAATTACCTTTAAGTCGCAACAGTGTTCGACTGTGCCTCTGAAGCAACTGTACTTTCCAAACATTGCGCAAGCAAAATTGTAGGACCATTATATGCCAATTAAGTAGATGGAAAAAGTAGGTGATTTTTATTATATAATATAATGGATTAAATAAAACACAAATTCACGAAATACAAGAAATTGTTATTACGTGTGCATGTCTGGGAACTTAGGTACAACAGATTTAGAAACAGAATTTCACGACATCGTTAGAATTCATTTCAGTCATGAATTCACTCTTACTTGTGTACTAAATTAATATTGTTGAAGAAGCTACAAGGGGGGAAATTAAAAGAAAGTTATGATCTGGTTTGATAACGGGTATGAAACTCTAGGATATGTTCAAGATCTTGTGCAGTTAAGGATGGAAAATATGTGAAAGATTACTATGACTGCACCATCAATTAAATGCCTATGCAATGTATAGACCAAAATAAAAATGAACTTATTTTAGAAAATAACTTATATGCTACAACTTTCAGCTTTACTATATCCATCTGTTCAGCTTTTCTGGGTAGATTCAGAATTAACATCTACACAAATATGCTTTTAATTTACGTGTCAAGGGATTAGAAAGCATACTTGAGATTGAATCTATTTCTAACAATCTACACAAAATCGAATCTAAAGCAAGATAGACGAATTGATTTCTCAGTTGATATCAGGGGAAAAGCTAAGTGATTTCCAAGTAAAATTTTGTGGCAACAAAAGATTAAGACTCACCACGACGTTCACTCCAACACACTATCACAACAACAAATCACTACTCTGCTCAATAATAGCAAAATCTGCAGTATGAAACACAATATAAAATTAGAGGGGAAGTCTTAACTTTTAGTACTATTTATTAATTTGAAACCCTGGCTAACACATGCAAGTTAGAGAAATCAGACCCAAATTTTTTATTTTAAATAACACCAAAACACATCCATCGTTGAGAAAGCAGAGTTCAGAGGGTGGAGTAAATGATTCAGGGGCAAATGAATCTGCTGAATCAAATTAGAAAACCTAGTCAACAAAGCTCCATATTTTCATTATAGTCCTGCTTAGAGTAATGGTTTCAAAGGAACAAAATCAAAAGTAAGACTCTATTTTTTATCCAAAATTAGCAAGGAGGCTACTAAATCACCAAATTCCAAGTGCAGTAAATTTAGTCCCAAAACTCAACAAAAAATTAAACACTAGATTCTTCAATCGGTTTGTCATTTGAAAGTTTTGCAATTTTTGTTTTTTTGAAGCAAACCCATCACCAGAAAGCTAAGCAAATAAACAAAAAGAATAAGAAGAAAAGAAGCAACGAAAAGAAGCAACAAAAAATTCGGAAGAAGCAGCAGACAATAGCTCAACAGAACAAGGGAAAAGAAGCCAAAAAAACATTGAAGAGTTGAATAATGGAAAAGAAGCCAAAAAACATTGAAGAGGTAGAAGCATACCTGGACAAAAGAAGCCAAAGAACATTGAAGAAGAGAAGCATACCTCTGGAAGTGTCCAGAGGTATTAATATAGTCTTTAAAAAAAGTGGACCTAAAAGTTGGACCGACAAAATTACCGGAATACCCTTGAACGACCAAAACATTCACAAAAAAAGTGGACCTAAAAGTTGGACCGGTAAAATTATCGGAATACCCTTGAACGACCAAAACCTTCACCGGCAAAATTACCGGAATACACTTGAACGACCAAAACCTTCACTTAAAAAAGTGGACCTAAAAGTTGGACCGGTAAAATTACCGGAATACCTTTGAACGACCAAAACCTTCACTTATTAATAGTCTAAATGCTTTATTACTTTTTCTTAGCAGTTATGCACTAATTTCTTTTTGAGCTTTAGCCTACGGGATCCTCAATTTACAGGAGCAATTGCAGCACGTCTATGCAAGGACGACATATCCGCATTCGCAGTGGCAGCATGTCCATGCAAAGATGACATGTCAGCATTTGTAACATCATATCAACACAAGGACACTGTAAGCAGCATCACCAACATGCTTCCCAGGATAACATCTCTACTCTCAGAATCACATTGCTTATATATCCATGTTTATCATTTTTTTGCCTTAACAGTTATGCACTAACTTTTTCTTAAGCTTTACCATGCATAAGCAGGGGCGCAACATGAATTTTCTCTTACAGCAAACTGAGACAATTTGTTGGGGGGCAGTCTTCCCAACAAAGGGCAGAAACGACCTCGAGCGTCGATCCACTCTCCAATAATCCAGTGTCATCATAATTCGACACTGAGACAATTTTGAATCAGCATCAGTCCCACCTTTAGTTTTCAGACACCAACGACCCAATGTCACTTTCCATCACCACGATCCAGTGTCATCATAATTCGATACTGGAACAAATTTTGAATCAACGTCAGTCCCGCCTTTAGTTTTCAGACACCACAGTAACCCAGCGTCATCATAATTCGACACTGGATAAAATTTTAAATTCACGCCAGCCTTACCTTTAAAAGTGTTACCACAGTAACCTAGTGTCATCATAATTCGACACTGAGACATTTTAAATCCGTGTCAGCCCACTTGTCAGTCGTTCCATAATTTTCCAACACCAACAACCAGTATCATTTTCTATCACCACGATCCAATGTCATCATAATTCGACACTGGACAAATTTTTGAATAGGCATTTGCCCATGTATTTCTTAATCTTCTTTCTAATTTTGATGATTGAGATAAAATTGGTTATAAGTCAACGTCTTTATCTAAAGGCTCTTCCATCATCTCCAGTCAAAGAGGGATAAATTGTTGACACCCAATTTTGACCCTCTCTTACAATCATTTACCTATAAATTTAAACTAATTTTTAAACATCACAAAATAATTTTAATAATAATAATACATACATAAATAAAGAATTTAATAATGACGCCGCATTTATATAGAGCATTAAGCACTCCTTAAATATTATAATACTCAAAAAATAATTTTATATAATTTAAACCTAAGCTAAAACTAATAAAACACTTAAAATTATACCTTAAATTTCTACCCAAATTAAAACTACCAGCCCAATACCTTCAGCCTTCATTTTCACCCAAAACCCATCCCAACTTCCCCTCGGCCCAAAACCCGTAGCTCAACTCTTATTTCATCCAAATACCCCCCTCCCTAAAACCTAAAGAACAAAAAATCAGAAAAGTCTCTCCGCCGCATCTCAGACCCCTACCCTCCAAATCGTCGCCGCCCCGACATCCGCAAATCCCGTCGGGTGTTCTGACCGAAAAATCCGGTAACCAAATCGTATCAAAATTAGACCCAAAACCATGCCTACAAATCACCGAAAACTATCCATCCATAGCGAGAACTTACCATAAAATCGCCCTCTTCTGAGTAAGAATCTGAACAAAATCAATACCAAAATCTTCTAATATCAGCGCCACAAATCGCGACCAAATCAACCCTAAAAGTGGTCCTCAAACTTACCAAATTGGAATCCAAAATCATGACTATATATATAGTTACTATACATGCAAAAGATATATGAGGCAGGGGAGAATCAGGGAACAGTCGAACAACACCCCTTTGAAATCGAAGAACAAACCAAGCAAACACCTTTTTACAACCCAACAATCAGTGAATGAATCAAAACTCAGCATAGAATCAAGCAAGAACAAAAACACACTCTCAAACCCTTATTTTCTGCATGTCGTTATTCTTAGGAGCCTATGAATCAATTCTTTAAGGGCAAAATCGACTCAAAGCTTTGTTTCCCTTTCAATCGCATAAGAATAAATCTCCGAGCGGCTTCGATGCCTTGATACACTGCCTCAGTTCGCTGCCCGGAGAAGGTAAACTTAAATCCCTTTCAGTTTATTTTTTTTCCTACGCGTTTCGGTGTTAAATATGTGTTAATTTAGTTCATTCATGTTGTCGTATTCATTAATGTATGAATATGACATTGAATAAGTTTGCTTTAATTAGTATAGATGTATAATATCTAAATGTTAGCATACTGGTGTTGAGGTGTGATGTATAACTTTTTTTAGTCGACTCTTGATTTAATTACTCAGTTGTGTGTTTATTTGTATGTTTTAAAAAATTACAACATCATGTCATATGTAACTGCTGTGATGGTTGTTCGCTTAAATACATGTTAGTTTGATCTTATTAAGATTAATTGTATGTCTAGTATCTTACGAAATAGATGAAGTAAGGAAATTAGTCCAAGTATTGAGACCATCCAACGTGTTCTAATATGAATCAGTCTCAGTTGGTCTTTGCGTAAGAATAGCCTGGTTTGAATTCATTCATGTACATTTGGTTAACAAGCTGAGTGTATGGAGTCACCTAACTATTTTTGTATGTTGGTTATGACTGATAAGCTGATTACACTTATGCCTTTTCCTGTTTAGTGTAAACTGCCTCCATGCTAACATGCTAAATACTCTAAAATAATATTGTACTTTGATTGTCAAGTTGCTTGCATGCTGTCTAATCTGTTCTAGTCTTAAAACTGTCACTATGATGGTTTGCAATGTCTATCAGTCTCCTCTGTAGAATGAAAGAACAAGTGAGTTTGATTAAGAGCATATGTGTTAGCAGCTTGTCTGATGAAATCATATTTATTACAGGTTAATTTTAGTCATATGATGCATATAGTTCAACTTGTAATCTTGTTTCTCTTCTACAAATATGTGTGGAGTAATGGAGGTAGTTAGGATAACTGAGGTTGCTTAAAAGGTTCAGAGAATGATGTCGTTAACTAATTCCATGCTTGTTTGTTTACCCTGAGTTAAAAATGTAGTAAAACATGTAAAGATGTTCTCCCTTTTCTTTTAGAATAACTGAACATGAAGAATGTTAGTATTCAGTTTCCTTGTCCACAACATGTAGCATTTTAAGCCTTCCTGCATTTAACCATCATCTGTCAGAGTATGCACATAACTCTAGTATACGTACAACATATTTGAGAACTTATATACTGCAACATGTCTTCATGTATGTTGTGTGCTAACAAATTGGCTTTAATTATTGGGTTTGTCAAAGGCTACTGCTTCGTTTAAATCACACAGAAGCTGACTTTCAATTTAAAATAAAAAAATGCTTGTCTCTCTTCTTCCATTTTTCCTTTCTCATCTGTCAAGTCCAGTGACTTCATTAGGGTCCATTTTCATACTGGGCCACCGCTTATCGGGCTGGGCTTGATTATTTCTTGGTCTGTTGTGTATGTTTGGCTCTGAATTACTGTCCAGAAGACCATTCATTTTAATTATCTGATTATATGGGCCTGCCTTCTTGTTCTCTATTCTATAACAAGAAATTGGAAAATTGCACGTCTTGGGCCTGCTTCATATCTTCTGCGTGTTATTTGCATCTGAGGCCCAATATTTAATTGAACAATCTCGAGATCTTTTTTGCTTGTGTCTGCCACTTTATTTTGGATTGTTATAGTCAAATTATATATAGGTTTAAATTCACATGAATGCTTTTTTATTTACTTGCATTATTTGATAAATTTGGACATATACTAATCTTTATATTTTCTTACATCTCGCATGAAATGCATTGGAGCAACAAAGAGTCTTATTGCGAGACTCGTCACGAGCCACACCGCATGAATACCCGCATCCGCATCCACCGCATTCCGCTTCAGAATTCCTAAACAAAAGGGGGACGAGACGACATTGTCATCCCTCTTAAAGCATCCTTTTGGCCTCTTAATCCTACATGTCATATATATTTGTTTATTTATTTGTTGAAATTTAATTACTTAGCTTTGTAATAAATAGGATATCTAGAACACTTAGTCTTTGAATAAAGGAATTGAAGGGTAGTTTTAAAAACATAAATACACTTCTAAATTATTTATCTTAGGCTTGTCATGCATGTTTAATATTTTGCCCAACAATAAAATTTGCATCTCTAATCATGAAATTACTGCATAACAAAATAAATTATTTTTTTCATAAACTCTTTATTAATATTATTTAGGTAATTTATTTTCATCACCTTTTTATTATCAATTGCAAAATTAAGCATTTTATATATCATGCTTGACTTGTGTTAATCAAAATCAATTTAGCAAGTAGATACATACATTTAGTCAATAAATCAACTTTACATCATTTATTTTCATAAATAATATAAATACATACTTTTAAACTTTACAGGTATTTTTATAGCATTAGCCTTATAAATCTTTTATCAAAATGCATCATTTTATAAAACAACTTGCACCATCTTTCTTTTTTAAATACTTTTAAACGTGCATTTTTCTTAACATAATAATTAACCTAGGTTTGAACGGACAACCGCAAGTTAACGGATCTTAGAGGGTGCCTAATCCATTCCATCTAGATTAATAAAGAACCCTTCCCCATAATATCACATAGTTTAGCAGATATGGTGGAAATAGGGCTTCCAAATCTCCTCGACTATCCGCTCGCTTTACTCGTTAATGCAAATAATTAAGGTTCTTCTTCTATTTTGAGATAGCAGGTTAACTAAGCCGTTTTATACTCCTGTTAAGGTAATATAAACACTCAACCCCAATGTAGAACTATTCTATCTTTCGATGACAAGATTGACTACAAAGGAGAATTAAGAGCAATAACCTATTAAGCTACATAAGTATCGGGGTACTTTCGTCCACAATTTAAACCTATGTTTATTCAACTATAGCATATTCACAATCTCCCCTTTTGGATTTCGATTAGAAATCATATAAGTTATGATAATTAATGATCAATTAATTACCAAGCAATCAAAACAATTATTGAATAAATCTCAACAATAATAAGAAGAAACCAAAATATGCATTAATTCATAAGAACGAAGTTCAAGTGATTCGACATGGAAAGCCCTAAATTAAGTTAGTTCCTAGCCATAGACATGCCAAAACTAAACTATTATCCAACATATACTAGAAAGAAAATAAAATAAAGAACAAGAAATTACTTAAAAGTAAGTCTCCAATCTTGATCTCCAAGTTGTGATGAGTTGTAAAGTGTGGAACTCCTTCAAATCTGACCTAAAAGGTCCTTTTATAACCTCCAAAACGTGCAAAACCTTTTCCTTCTTGGCCTTGGCCCAATCCTATTCGGATTTGTCAATTCTCCCGCGTTGGCGCCGTGGTCCTGCAACCGGCGCCGCAGCTCCGAAACTGCTGCGGCTCTCTGCTTCTTGGGCGTCGTGGCACTCTGCTCCTGCTGATTGGTTGGCGCCGCAGCGCCGCCCTGTTTCTCGCCCGGGTTGCCGACTTTCTAGCTTTTTGAGCTCTGGAACCTCTGTTTCTGCCCTCTTTTCGCTCCTTCTTGCCAATGTGTCACTTTAAACCATTATGTCTCAAAATAAAGAAAATATATCCTAACACAACACATATTTGTACAAAAATGGGCAAAAGACTAACTAAAAATGACTCAAAAGGTGTATATAAAATACACCGATCAGCTGCCTATGTGTCCCGCCAAGGGAAACATGTCAGAACCTAGTTCGTGATGAAAAAAATAAGAAATTTTAAGGTTTTAAAAAATGAGACCGAAGATAATGTGGCCGCCTACATATCTCGCCAAGGGAATCAGGTCAAGACATAGTTCGTGATGCAAAAAAGGGATTACAATAGTATTTTTGTTGTTTTTTTGGAAAGAAAGATGAATAGACAGAATCATGTTTTGACTTCAGTTGGTACCAACAATTAATATTGTGCATAAGGATTCCCGTTTATTACTTTCAGTCTAACAGATATCGACTCTTGTGTAATTCTTATAGCTTTAGATGGTACCTCAGACATATCTAAGTGTCGACACTTGCTTCAAGCAAAGATTTCGAACTATACGCCTCATCATGTTTCAAATGCCCTCACTGAAAGAGATTTCATGAAAACGTGACTAAATTGGTCTTAGTTACTCTTCGGGACGGAGTGAAAGAAGGGGGGGATTCTCGAACGCGAAAAAGGATCCAATGAATTCGAAAGAATTGAACGAGAAATCTCATCCTCACATATATTTCAGTATTTTGAACTTTGGGATGTCAAGAGAAGTACACTCACACTCAGAAAGATGTTCAATGCATATATTTGTGATACCATAGGCTTGACTGTCATGTAAGTATCCACTAATGTGATAACCCTCGATATATGATGCTTTTTATGGGTTTGTAATGTAGGCTTGGGGAAATGAATGATATTATTTGGGTCATGAGTGACTAATCCTTCCTTGAGCGTTGGATTATTTCTGCGCTTGGCATATGCGTGTCTTGATGCTGATTTGTTTCTTTTTGTCCTTTTCCTTTGGATTGACTTCTTTTGAATCTTTCGTTTGGAGCCCCTTCTTGTTTTTTTCAGAGTTATTTTCTCATTTCATTCGTCATTTTTTTCTTTGTAGGGGCTTTTGATTTCTTCTTTTTGTGAAGTCGTCCTTTGTTTTTTTTCTGGATTTGCAACTTTGTCTTTGGAAACTTCAACTCGGATCTTTATCAACAATTTACACATTTCCAAGGCACTCAAAGAAGTCGAGCCAAGAGAGGGATAATGCGTGTATGCACTCAAAAAGGGTATATGCGTAATATGCGGTTGTCGAAAGAATAAGTTTTAGACTCAAAGGGGTAATGCTACGGATAATATTATTTGGTAGGCTGGAAAGGCTCAAACGGATCAAAGAAAGCCTACGATCATTTTCTGCACCAAGTGTTACTCATGATTTCGCCTCAACAAACATTAAGGCCAAATTCTAGATCATAATGCAATGCAATTGAACTTATTCTGAAACTCACCACACAATGCACATGGAACGATAATGTTGGTTTCGTTCTTATCTTGGAAGCATGCAAGACAATGTCATTATAGGTGTGAATGAGAGGTACCAAAAGAATCTATGATCTATCACAAAGACAGTCTTCTTCACTATATCAATTTTACTTGTTCTTTTCTATGCACACTCTTAATTGTGTTGGTATCAATCAAGTCAAACAATGATACTAAAAAAAATATTTTTGTATTTTTGAATAACGTTTTTTAATAAAATATTTTGTATTTTTTGAATAAAGGGTACCGAACCCGAGTAGGGCTACCTACGTATCTCACTTTTAATGAGAATCAGGTGCGCGTAGTTCATTCAAATAAGTTATAAAATGTATGCTTGAAAAAAAAATCATGATAGGATAGTAAAAATGGTATAAACATATGATTGTCCACTACATGACGAATGCAAAGTAAACTAACTGCCCCCGGTATGATAAATGCAATGAAAACATGATTGTTCATGATAGGATGAATGAGATGAAAATGAATGTTTTTTCATATTGTATATACTTTTTTTTTGGGGTATCACACCCAAGAGGGATTACCTACGTATCACACTGTATAGTGAGAATCAGATACACGTAGTTCAGGACTGCAGGAGTAAAAGGAATTTTTGTTTTGTTTTTTGTGGTATCACACCCAAGATGAGTTACCTACGTATCACATTGTATGATGTGAATCAGATACGCGTAGTTCGGGATTGCTAGAGTAAAAGGATTTTTTTTTAAATAAATCAAGCAAAATAAACCTTCTAAAAGATGAAGAAAAAGCAAGTTAGCATAGGCCGAGCAATCATGGAAATAATATGCACAGAGCGGTAGGTAACAAAATAGCAAGCAGATAACATTAAAATCAAATGTGCGCCCTAACATGCATCGGGTCTCTCTTATGCCAGAGATGAGCCTAAACGTCAAATATGTGAGATTATGATAGATTAATTCAAGCCACTGAATTGAATTGTGTTCTATTGGAAATAAAAGTTATTTTATCAATCCCAACATGTCATGACTGACCTTGGATCCGTCTATCACTATCATGCTACACATAATATGTTAATTGGTCATTGGGTTGTGAGACCCTTGGACAATTTGGTGGATTTCTTAAATATGGAATCGATACCAAAGATCGATCCACCTAAGATGTATGCATGCATGACTTAAGATAAAAGGGCGGTATAGCTCTATCCTATTTTTCTAAGATTTGGCTACTAGACCGATGGTTCCCAAGCGGACTGCTTGAGTGAGAAGGTTACGCGGCCGTCCAGACGAACCGGACAACTCCGCGCATGTGCCAACTCTCCTAAATATTTGGACATTTGAATGAAATTTGTGGGTGAGCGAAACACACCTCGCGTGTAAATGTGATAGTGTCAATTTCCGAAAGGGAGGAAATATGAGCGGAATGTCAATTTAGGAAAAACAATAAAAGAGAATTGCAATTAAAGCAGTTAATTACAAAATAAAAAGCAAAATATTTACAGTATTTACAACAAAATAAAAGCAAAATAAAGCACAATATTAATTAACATTGGTTTGTTATAATTAAGAACCTGATTTTCCCAGCGGAGTCGGCATGCTGTCTCGCCCGTTTTTTACCGCGGGGTCTGAACGGAACTGCAACGTTGCTCGCTATTTAGCGCGGTTCCCTGGATTGATGAAAATGCTAATGTTGAAGAGTCGTCACCTAATTATTTAAGTGAATTAAGACACTTGAACTATTATAATAAAAATATTGCAATTGATCTCCATTTAATGGTCTCGAAATTAATGAGATTCTGGATCAGGGTTCTTTATTATCCTAAAGGGAAGGGGTTAGACATCCTTTAAGATCCGCTAACTTGCGGCTATCCGATCAAACACAGGTTAATTATTATGCTAAATAAAATGCATTTTTATATACAAAATTACATAATTAAAAATATTGTAAGTAATTATTTAAAAGATGAAATGTCTAGAATAAATAAACTACATGCGTTTTGAAACATGCATAGCGAGCCTAAGAAATAAAACTAGCATCGGGTTTCTAATTTTAAACTACCTTTTTAATTTATTAATTCTAAATCTACCTATTCTAAGCATTTCAATATTTATACAAGTACAATAAATTAAATTACAATATACAATACAAAATAAAGTAAAAATAAAAATTAAATACAACAATAAAAGGAATTAAATCCCGATTGTCTTCTTTAGCGCATTCTTCACAAGCTGTAAAAAACAAACAGTTAGAAATAATAAAATATAAATAAAATCTTCATATCCGTGCAAAACAATAATAGTTTTGATTACGGAGGGCTCAGATATACAAAAAGTGGGACATCCCAAACAAGTCTGGATGCGAACTAGTGACTCATTATGTCACGACCCGACCTCGGATCCGTGACTGGTGCCTTACCCCGGGCACCCTTGTGATACAACATCAGAGAAGACCAGCGGAAATAAACTCACAAACAAGAACCATATAAGAATATAAAACAGGCTAACCCAAAGTGGCTACCTCTAAATATAATAAAACGAACAGTTACATCCTTACATCCCAATTCATGACAGGACTACAAGCCTCTAAGAAGGTATAAACACTATGACGGGACAGGGCCCCGCCATACCCCCTGAATGTACAAAAGTCTACAACCCCAGGGAACCGTACCAAAAGACGAGGCCTCCGGAGAAATGGAGCCTCCCGAGAACCGAACAGTGATCCTAAGAGTGCGGATCATCAAGCTATGAACCTCAACCTGCGGCATGAACGCAGCCCCCCGAAGGAGGTCAGTACAACATGTACCAAATATCTGGCGGAAAATACTGTAATAATACCATAAGTCAAAAATATAAGCTGGAGTCATAGACGAAAATCAGTTTACTTTGCACTGTGCCTTACTAACAATGAGAGTAACAAATGTATATATATACTGCATAAAAATAGGAAGCTCATGATCAAAACAGGGTACCTCGCCTGCAGTAGTATTAAGCAATCCTACCTCGGGACTATTTCACCCGCATAGGTCCTGTGGACCCGCATGAGGTCATCCGCCTCGTCATGGGACTATTTCACCCGCATGAGACTATTTCACCCGCATGGATCCTGTGGACCCGCATGAGTATCATCGATGTACTCGCATGGGACTATTTCACCCGCATGGATCCTGTAGACCGGATCCGCATGAGTACAAACGCCGCACTCGCATCATGGGTAGCAAATCTATGGCATAAGTAGTGAACCATCCTATTGGAGCATACCCGTGGGCCACCCATCGTGTCAGTATGTCCAAAGAAAATAACAAGAATAACATGGGGTTTACCCGTAATAATATATATATAACATAGCTCATCCGGCTATCATACATAACATAAGCACTACCGGCCTATCATACGTAACATAAGCACTACCGGCATATCATATCATAACATAAGCACTACCGGCCTATCATACGTAACATAAGCACTACCGGCCTATCATATCATAACATAAGCACTACCGGCTTATCATATCATAACATAAGCACTACCGGCCTATCATATCATAACATAAGCAAGTTAAGAAATCCCCTAACTTCTTATTAACATTATTAATATATCCCCTCATTTTAGTATAACTAAGGCACTAACATGTCTTTTAATAGAAAATCCGGGAATTTAACCCAAGTACCATGTACTTCTAACCTTTTAAGAAATAACTCTTTTTATACAAAAATTCCAAGATACTAATCACCATAGTATCAAGTTACGATTTCTTTTCAAGACAAGTCACATCTCCTTTTAGAAATATAATAGGCTTCTAAATCAAATGACTTCATTTCCTTTAAAACCTTAGGCAACCAATGCCTAAAAATCAATTCACCTTCCATAGTTTCAAATCCTTTACCCGTACTTGTTTTAATTAGAGTAAACCTTTATTTGTGAACCTTTCAAAAAACTAATATAACCAACTTCCCATAAAGTCATTATATTAGCGTCATTCCTTTGTCAAATACATTTTCCCTAAATCCAAGGGACTTATACCTTTAAAATGAAACAAGTATCATATACTTTAAAACAAGTGAAAGATATCAAATCTTGTACGTCTACCGTACTACATAGGTACAACTACTCATGCTCAAGAGATAGGAAAGTTTCACATACCTCTTCGGTCAATCCACTTGCTAAGTCCAACTACCGCAAGTAATATGTCAACCTATAATAACCATAATATGTTTATTAACCCCTAATTTCAATGTAGAAATTCCAAATTCAAGTTACTAATTCCTAAGGAAATTTGGGCAGCATTTCCTTTGTTTCTACTCACTTTGCCACCTTTTCAAAGGCCGATTTTCAACACTCAAACGCCACATTAAGGCCCAACATCCAAACCAACACAAAGGGGATTACACACCTAATCTTGGGTGTGTAAAATTCTGCCCCATAAGTTATAATAATTCACTTAACAATTCTAAAGTAGTTTTTAGGCTACAACATGCTCATAATATCTCTTTAGCCAAATCCTTCATACCCAACCCACATTTCGTCTAATGACTCTAATAGCATTATTTACTACCACAAGTACTTTCTTCTTAACATGCCACATTAAAAACTAATAATAGAGGAAGAATCATTACCTTAGGGCTTTAGCCAAATTTATCCAACAATTTGCTAGCTTCTATTCCAAGAACACCACCACAACAACCTTCACAAACTAGCCACAAGCTTCCTTCTTGCCTTTTACCTTTCAGATTTTTCCTAAGGCTAGAATATCTCTTGGAGTTTTAGAGAGAAGGATGAGCTTAAAATAATTAAGAGAGAAGGAGGAGCTTTTTCTAAGAGAGAGATGAAAGATGACCAAGTCTTTAAGACTTGGTCAATATAATGCATGCAAAATCAGTTGGGGACACTGTCACCCTCCCATGCCCTTTTAAAAGAAAAGATCAGATTTTTCTAAGTTTTTCCGCGATTTCCGTCTCGGCGGCGCGACCTGCGATCGGCGCGGCGCAATTCTGCGGACTCGGAACTTTAGCGCATGGCGCCGATTTCCGGCCGCGCATGAATTCCGCGCCTTGGCGCGGCCACGCCTCGTGGCGAGGCCTCGGCCGTAGTTTTCTGATTTCGAGTCCTAACTCCTTTCGCACGGCCCCATACGCACGGCCTGAACCACGGGGTATAACACATTAGTCAGTCTAGTTGACCCGTCAGCGCATGTTGGCATCCAGTGTAAGTAAAAAAAATCATCATCGCCCAGAAGATTTTATTTCCGTTTTTTCACTGTGAAGGCCTAAAAAATCGACGGATATTTTTTCATTGGCCAATGTAGTATCAATTCAAATCAGTAAAATAAAAGTGTGGCATCTGTTCTAGTCAGTTTAATAAAAATAGAAGGGCAAAATCGTCCGAATCATTAAAAAAAATAGCAAAAAACTGTAGCAATTCAATAGCAAAATCATAGCGCAATGGTTTGCCGGAAACATCACCGGAAATCCAGAGTGCCACCGAAACGTAAGGAGTCCGAAAATCAGTCCAACAGCTACAACAAACCACAAGTCCCTAAAATAAAAAACCAGTCTAAGGCACCAGCAGACAACAGATTCCCCAAAACGATAGGCTAAATAAGGTCACTGTAAATTTCAAATTTTGGCCAGACACCAAACATAAATCAGAAAATGTTGTCCAACAAACAAAGTCAAAACAAGAATACAAAATAACAAACAGTAACGAAAAGCAATATAATTACACACGCTTGAGTATTTCTTTTTCAGACACGAAAAAAAATCAGTGAAATAATGGCCGACTAAAGAGCGTCACAAAACCAGTAGAGTCACCGGAGTTTCACGGTAGGATTCCAATAGTAAACAAAGGAAAGGCGACATCACTTCCACGATGAGATACGCCGGAGCAACGCCGCTGTGGTGGTGGTATAGAAAATGTGATGTGGTTAAGGGGGGATTTCATCGGGTGTGATGGTCGATGGTGGGGCTTGGGCGACTGTGTGTGTGTGTGTTAGAGTAGTGGGGGTGTGAGAGAGAGGAGAGAGGGGTAGATGTAGGGGTATGGTTGTCTGAAGGCTCGCAGGAGCTTGGAGCTCCGGCGAAGGGTGGCGGCGGTGATGGGAGAAGGGGTAAGGGGTAAGGAGAGTTTTTAAAAAAAGGAAGAGGGGTGCCCTTTAGGTGTGCGACTGATGATGTCCCTCAAATAAAAAGGGGGAAGTGTTTTATTTATAGGGTTTTTTAGGTTAGGTTTAGGTTTTAGTTTTGGGGGAAATGAAAAGTGGAGTTTGATTTTTTTGGGGATCAATAGAGTGTTGGATTGGGATAACAACAAAAAGGGTGTTGGACTAATCCGCATTGGGCCTCGGATTGGATTGTATTGGTTTGAGTAAAAAATACAAAAGGGTTTATTATTAAAACAATATTTAAAGAGATGTAAAATTATTAAAATAAAATGATAGTGTAATAATAATAACATAATATTTAAGAATTGTTTAATGCCTAATTAAAAAATAAAAATGCGATGCCATTTAATTATTTAAAGAGATGCAAAATTCTAGAAATAAAATGATGGTGTAAACATAATATTTAAAAATGTTTAATGGTTAAAAAATAAAAATAACAATGCGATGCCATTTTGCGAAAATAAAATAACATAACATAAAATATTAGGTAAAATATGATTATTCTAAGAAAAAATGCAAAAATGATGATAAAAATGTGATGTCAAAAATACTTAAAATTACAACAAATAGTCAAAAGATGGTACACAATTGGGTGTCAACATTAACATACTCTACGACCTCATGAAAGAATACAGACTCATACCAACTATGATCATAATGGGCCAATATCCAAGTTCATAATGTGTCTGCATTTGCTAAGGCTGACAACTACAATAGTACAACCTCGTAGGTCTCCAAACCAATTACAATCAATTTGCAACTCTTGGTTTGACCGATTGTTCTAACAGTCGATCTGCGACCTTAGATTATTCTGATGCTAGGGCGTCAAGACATAACTAAGTAAGTTAACCCCTTTACGCGACTACAATCGTGCATCTAAGCAAGTTTGGCCTTGTAGAGCAAATGCTAGGGCGTAAATACTCACAAATGTTTCTCACTCGCTACTGCAAACACATGCATCTATGAAGAGTCTGAGTTCTCGTAGACTTAGAGAAAACACTAGGGTGTAAATATCTTATAGCCGAAAATAATTTTGCACTCATTCAATTATAATGGACGACGCGTAGATTCCAAATTATACTTATATTAAATTGGGAAACATTTTAATCGGGGTTTTATCAAGATCCTTATTACGCATGCTAGATCAAATAAAACACATATTTGAGCGCCGCCTACCCAAACATGATTTAATGCGATCTGACAAATAATAGGTGTCGCCTACCTAGACATGAATGATGCGGTCTAACAAATAATGAGCGCCGCCTAGCCAGACGTATATATACGGACTCTATAATAATTATTTAAATGTCAATCAATTAAACAATTAGGAGAAACAATTAATTTATGCGCACATTATCAAATAATATGCTAAATAACAATAATCATGGGTTTATTAATTCGTTCCAAATTAGAAAATATTTAAATTCCAAATTTAAAACTCAATTTTCAATTTCGGAATTTTCTGCTCATCCAAATAGTCCCTTAACAATTTAGAAATTAAAATTTAATTTTTAGGGGTTTTCTGCAATTTTCAAAATCTTAAAATAGTTACAGATTCGCCCAGGGACCAAATATGTTTTTCAAAAATTTGCAGATCTGCCTCAGGACAAAATTTGCCTTTTCTAAAATTTACAAATTTACCAGGGACTAAATCTGCTTTTATGAAGTTTATAGATTTATCCCAAGGACTAAATCTGCAGATTTAAAAAAACCCTTTAAATTTTTTAGAAATTTCCAGGGACCAAATTGCAATTCTAGAAGCTTCTAAAATTTTCAGATTTGCCCCAAGGGCTAAATTGCAATTTTGGGAAAGATCGGAATTGATGAGCAAGACATTCATCATTTCCTTCAATGTACGATTCTTGCATTTAGCGACACCGTTCGACTGAGGTGAGTATGGAGCAGTCGTTTGATGAATAATGCCCGATTGAGCACAATATTCCTCAAACGACACTACATATTCTCCCACTCTATCGCTATGAATTGATTTAATCTGCACGCTTAGTTGGTTTTCAACTTCTGTTTTGTAGCGTCTGAACGCTTCAAAGACTTCATATTTACTTTTCAACAAGTAAAGATAACAATACCTTGTGCTATCATCTATAAATGTCACAAAGTACTTCTATCCCCTCTAGTTTGAGCAAACTTCAAATCATCTATATCTGTGTGAATACGTTCTAAATGAGCGATATCCCTTTCGACGGATCTAGAGGGAGTTTTAGTGAGTTTTGCCTCTACACACACTTCACACTTATGTTGAGGGTTTACGTCGACAGACGACAACAACTCCAACTTTACTTATCAAAAAATTGTAGTTCACATGTCCTAATCTATGATGCCATAAATTATAAGACTCAAGAAAGTAAGAAAAAACATCATTTTTATTGCTTGAACGCATGACTGGCATGACGTTAACTTTGAAGAGGCCTTCACAGACAAAGCCCCTTCCCATAAATGTTCCATTTTTTGTGATTACAAACTTATTGGACTCAAACACTAGCCTAAAACTAGCATTAACCAATACATGACCTGAAATTAAATTCTTTCTATTCTCAGAACATGCATTACCTCTTCCGGAGTAAGCTTCTTGTCAGAAGTCATCTTCAGGACCACCTTTTGTATGTAACTGGTGTATACGTGAAGAATGCATCTTTATCGGAATAGTTGTGACGGGTAACACCCGTGTCCATCCACCATTACTTGGGATTCTCTACAAGGTTTACTTCTATCACCACCGCAGAAAACTCATCAATCATGTCGTCAAGAAGCGTGTCCTCGATGACGTTAGTCGTTGCCTTGCCTTTGGCATTTTGACTCTACTCCATCTTGAGCTTGCGGCAGTCCTTGATCATGTGACTAGCTTTGCCACAGTGGTGACAGTTTCCCTGAACTTCACCGTTGTCTGGGTCTTGCCATCTTTCTGGAACTTGCGTTTCTTGCTTGGGCTCCCTTTGGAATCAACCAGATTTACATTGGCCTCAGCGGGTTTCTTTCCCTTAGGCAAGGACTTCTTATTATCTTTCCGAATTTGGAGTTTGATAATAAGCTCTTCAAAGGTCATTTCCTTAGTTTTGAGTTTTAAGTAACTTATAAACTCACTCCACGAGGGAGGCAACTTCTCAATTAGTGATGCAACAAAACTGCTCATTTGGTTTCATACCCTCAAAATCCAGGCGATGTAGAATCATTTGGAACTCCTGAACTTGAGACGTCATTGTCTTGCTATCCACCATTTGAAATTTTAAGAATTTTTTAATTATGAATTTCTTTGTACCTACATCTTGTGCGTTATACTTCCTCTAAAACTTCACCCATAACTCTTTGGCGGTGCCTACGGTGCAATAGACTTTGTAGGGCGGGTCTAACAAGCAGTTCAGGATATAGTTCTTACACATAAAATCATTATGAGTCGATGCATCAAGAGTCATTTTTAGGCGAGCCTAGAAATCTTGGCCCCCTTCAGCCGTATCAATAGACTGAGGGTCCGCACCATCTCTTATTTTAGGAGGGGCTTTTGTGACACAACGTGTCACCCCATTACAATTAGGAAAAACAACATCTTCTATTGCCATCTTTTTAAAATCAATCTTATGAACTTTTTAGGACGTTAATGGTGAAACCCGACAGGTGGAGGATTCTGACATTCCCTTGAGTAGTAGGAAAGCCATTGGTTGTTCCTTGGGCAGCAGCGGGGAAGGCAGAAGGATTGCCTTGATGAACAGCAGCAGAGGGAGAGGAAAAAGTATTGCCATGAGTAGCAGCAACAACAGATTCAAAAATAAATTATTCTTGTCCAGTCATTTTCACTAAGTACTAATACAATCTTGTCTTAAAATTGTTAGATAAAAATGAAAGCAACAAACGGGAAATAGTGAACACCCATTACAAGAACTAGAAAAAATGAAGAATAAAAGATTACAACAAAATAATCTTAACAAACAACTGGAACAAGAACGAACACTTGATCTGAATTCTTGTTGAGTCGAGTGATGACACTTTATATTTAAGACAAGATTGCCCCGTATATATCCTTTTACGTTTGCTAGGCAATAGTCTCCCAAGATAAAATAACTACTAACACATTTGAGCAAAGGAAACTCAAGTGTTTCACTTGAAGAACTTTGAGTATTGAAATATGCTAGAGAGGAAGAAGATTTTCTGAAAATACAAGTGTTGCATGTGTTTTAACAATTGAGCCAAATGCCTCAATTTATAGTGTAAGAATTTGTCTCTTCAAGTGCAAAGTAATGTCATTGAATCGCTCATGTAATGACAATGAATTGCCCAATTAATGTCACCCATTTATCAGCCGACTAATGGTTGAATAATGTTGGAATGAATGTCATTGAGGGAACGTCTCCAAAATCATATTTTCGTTTCAGACATTCTGCCTGAAGAGCGTCGCGGGTCCAGTGACTTAGCACCAAATTAGCGTCATGGGCCTTCTAGGCTCCGCGACCCTTTCCGACTTGTTCCATCTTGACAGTTGACACTATGCACACTTCTTCCCTCATTTACCAACGTGGAACACTCGTCATTTGGCCAATGACCGTCTATCATTCTATGTCTCAAACACTTTACTTACGTATCAATATCTCTTTCACTAATGAAATTTATGATCCTTGGTACAATGTGTGCACGTGTGTGAAAACGACGTTTCCGACGTGCAGGACCCCAATTATTCGAGTCATTAATAATGGGATAAACTTTATTCCACATTTAATAAATTTCCAACAGTTTTATGATTTGTTAGGTAAATGGATGCTAAATAAAAGACACATAGCAAATTCAAGGGTAATTAAGCGTAATTAATACTATATTTAAAATAATAATATATATTATGAATATTCCCTGGTAGACAAAATTTAGTATTATTTCTTATATGAACATATGTGTCAAATATTAGCGTTTCGTTTTTTATAATTAACTTTTATATTTAAACTTTTAAGAACCCAACTACGACATTACATTTGTACAATCAAACATTACATTTGTAGTTACACAATAATTACGTTATAATAAACAAGTTGCCATATATAATTATTAAACTATGTAATTTTTTAACTGTTTAATTACTATCCACACCAAATCTTATTACAAGTTAACTTTCCAAACATATATAAATTTGTATGTAATGTTAAGTAAAAAGACGGTAAATATATAAGATAAATAGCAAACTCAGTGGCGTGCTTGAACATTTGCCTTTCATATTTATTTGTGTTAGGTCTAGTGGGTTAAATATGGAATAGTAAGAGACAAATCGGAAGTAAAATAAAATTGAATGCTAAAATAGTTTGCAAATGTCAACGATAATGTCGTCTGACACAAGTGACAATACTTCGATAAAACAGAAAACTTTTAAAAGTAAATGCAGCGAAAATATAAAGAACACAAAGGTTTAATATTTACACAGATTATAATGAAAATATAATCTATGACGGTCAGTGACCAAAAGTATTGTATATATTTATATACAATTGAATAAATTCCTTCTTTTACAATATTACAAGATAATACAAAAGGAATTACAAAGTTGAAGTCACAGATGACTTTTGCCTGAAAAATCTACCTAAATAGACATAGACAACATCTCATTACAATTGCTTCAATAAAGAACTAATCTAGAATCTGGGCAGCAATTATAATATTAGACTGAATGTTGTCGACACGCTCAGACAACACTTGTGATCCAGTTTTCTGATGAATATATCGGAGAGCTCTCTTGATATTTTTTCTAACTTTTTCTGGATATCGATTCACTGATGCAGTCTCTCTATTTATAGTAGAGGATCTTTCTTGAAATGCTCATTGAATCGTTGTAGGGGTTGAAGGAAAGATGGGTAGCCGATAAGGTTTGTTGGAGAAGATTGTGGAGCAAGATCCTCTTACTTCTTGGACTTGTTCCCCAAGCTTAGAAACGACTTTGACTTGGTCTTCCCACGTTTTTCATTAGCTCCAAAAGTCCTTGCCAGGTCACTTTACCATCGTGATAAAAATCCCACGAGATCTTCAGTTTCGTGAAGTAAGGCAAAATTGTTTCACATAATGTTGGTCCGAATGTCGTGACATTTGTTCTAACATTTCTGATTTTAACTTAGTACTAAAAATGATGTGTTGGGCAAAAATGTCACAACACCAAACCCAACATTAACATTATCCCTCTTTTTGCCTTTCTTTACAAAACCTATTATATTCTATGCAAGTGACTTACGACAATATCATAACATCTATGATTACAATAATTTCCCCTTTTAACATGTAATGACATATAAACACAACATAAACAAGCAGAACATATATATATCATTCATATAGGATTAAAAATATTTAAAACATAGTCATTTAATTACATCATCCAACATAACAAAAAAATTAATTGTCAGATCATTGATTCACACATATAAAACAGTAACCAGTCAGTAACCAATTAGCAACATTTTAACAACAACAACATCTCACACCTCTCTTGCATGTCATGCATCAGTAGTAGTTTCCAGCCGCTTTTTACTTTTGCTTGTCTCTGCAACTGCATCAACAACAACCTCTATCATTCTTCCTCAGCTCCCCCTGCATGATGATTCTCTGTCTCACGAGCAGTAGCAGCAGAATTCTCAGCTCTTTCCTTCTCTTGCATAGTAGAATTATCTCCCCCTTTTGGGAAGAAAGCAACAATAAAAACTGGTATCTGGCTCTCACTAAGGCATCCCTAGCAGTGTCAATATCAGCAATTTGTGAGTTGAGTTTTGTAATTTACTCCACAAGATAGTTGGTGGACAGTACAGACTGCCTTGAACCAGTGTTGCCCTGAATATTGGAGACATTCTTGGCAACATTCTCAATGTTAGCTTCATTTTTCCAAGGGAGATCAATAACTCTTTCTTTATTCTTCAAGATTGCTTTATTCACTGCATACACCTCTTGTTCTTTCCCTGAAATATCATCACCTTGACGCTCAAAGCCTTGAGTAACTAGAATTTGATAGATCATTGATGGATAGGGTAGGGTCAGGTTTGACTCTTTTAAGCCAAATTGGCTACTTGATAGAATATCATTTTCCCTAAGTCAACTCTTAATTTTTTTCCTATTTTGTAAAGTAGTGAAGCCTGTTCATGTGTTACTATTGACTCATTTAGTGATGCGAGCCAATTGTGAATTGCAATCTTATGAAGGGTGGAAATTAGGGCAGTGAGTTTTGAGGCAGGGCAATGAGATGTTCATTTCTTCATAATTCCTCCTGTGAGGTATTATATTATCTCGTTCCTGGTTTCAGTCCTTTTTTTTAGTAGTACTGCTTCCAGCTTCAAACTCAGTTCCCAAACATTGATTGATACTTAGACGAGTAAACTTGTAAATTTTGTTATAGAGGTATACCTTCCCAAACTTTTTCGAGGAGGCATTGTCTATCTCAGAATTTAAGTTAGCGTAAAATAGTCTAATTACTTCATCAATGTAAGGTACCTTGTCATCTACAGATTTCAGAAGCTTACTATCTTCCAGAAACTCAATCAATCCATATTCAGAACAAAATACTAAGTCTACTACCTTTTCTGCCATAATAATTCTTTTCTTATACCAATTACATCTGTCAAAGCTTGCTTAGGATAGAACTTGTCAGAAAAAGCATTTACCTCATCTTCATATTCTGATTCTGTGTCGCTGGAGGAGGATTGTGTTGAAGTCTCTTCTAAGGTTGGCTGAACTGTTGACTGAGATGTTGTGACATCTGGGACAACATCGGGACAACACTTGATCTTGTGAATTTGGGAACTCTTTTGGGACATAACTGTCACGACCCGACCCGACGGACCGCGACCCGACGCCCCAATTGGACGCCATTACACTAATCCGTCACGTAATCAACTGACGCTTAAGGGTAATAGAAAATTTCGGCAGCACAACGCTGCATCTATAACCTATACCCAAAATAGGCGAGCCGACAAGACTGCCTTACACAACTATCCAACCATCACAATAGGCTAGCCGACTAGGCTATCACCAAATAGCATCACATAAGCAAAAGAGAAATCACAATAGGCAAGCCGGGAAGGCTGCCACTATATACGGGAACATCACAAAACAAGTGCAACAATACAGCTAACTCAACCGCATAAACGTTCTACACAAGTCCAAAACACATCTATCACCTTGTTTGTCTGCACCTCTAAGAGTACAATACTGACATATGACGACGGGACAAGGCCCCGTCGTGCCCAAAATATACATAAGTCTGGAATGTGAAGATCTATACCAAAATAACTGGCTCTGGAACAAGAGAGCTCCTTAGCAGCGGGTAGATGTCCTAAACTGGAGGGTCACCTAACCGATCACTTGTACCTGCGGGCATGAACGCAGCCCCCCGAGGAGAGGGGGGTCAATACGAAATAATGTACTGAGTATGTAAACATGAAATATTATAAATAAGATCATAACTGTGTCATGTAAAGTAGAGAGTCAACTGTGTCATAAGAGAATGAGAGTCATACCAGTAATTATGAATGTTTAACCATATAATCATCAGATATAAGTAAATGAATAAACTACCCGGCCCTTTGGTGAGGGACGCGGTGAAATATACTGTCCTGGGTATCTGTACCCGCATCACGGATGCCTGTCCGTGGAATCATCATATATGTATACATAAACTGCCCGACCCTCTAGTGAGGGACGCAGTGAATCATCCTGATATATGTGCATGAATCTGCCCGGCCCGTGATGTAGAGAAATGACTCTTAGCACGAGTAGATATCATGATCAACTGTATGCAATTTAAATCATTTCTTTGACTCTTATTATAATCATTAAATGTCTCCTTACTAGAAAATCACATGTACTTCTCATAACTCATGTCATCAGGAATTTAGACTGTGTAGATATCATGTACGTCTGCCGTACATTCACTATATACAAAACTCATGCCAAATGAAAAGGATAAGAATTCATATAATCATGTCAAAAGAAAGAAGGATAGACTCACATACCTTTTAGTCGAACTAGCCAACTCAATATCAAGATACGTCATATCTCGTACGTCAATCTATAATAAAGGGTAAGACGCCCGTTAATTCTACGATTTCTAGCGTAAGTTGTATCGAAAGACGACTTCATTTTCTTTAGAAATTCGGGCAGCACTTCCTCTGTTTATGTGTGTATCCACAATTAACCAACAAGCCAACAATACCAATAACCAACCACCATTCCAAGGTGTAACCAAAACAATCTCAAATATTTCTTTTACGCCATAGTGTACATTCCTTCTCTTTTACACTTATACAATTCAACAACTTCAATAACCAAGACGATTAAGTCCTATAGTTAGCATAGAACACCTTTTTCATTTTAATCCTTTTAGGACATGTATTAGTGATTACCATAATGTGTATGTATATGCATAACTCATATTTCCGTCACCATAATTTCACCAAAACAACCCCTTAAATTGAAATACAACATGTCCACTAATTTCCATACAAATTCGGCCAACAACATTACCAATTCCATATTTTCTTTCTTAACTTCTTATAATACAATTCATGTTCAAATAATTCCTTATGAACACTATGATCTAATTATCAAGATTTCTTCTTCAATTCCAACATGCCATTTGTGATAATGATCACAACACAACCATTGAACACAACAACTCCAAAATTGATAGAACTAGCTTCAAAATCGGTCCAACACATTTCAACAATCACATGCATGTTTTAATTCTAATTTTCCTCTTAATCTAATTTCATATCTTAACACAAGTTTATTTTCTTAATCTACAACAACATGCAACTACAATTATAGCATAGAAAGAAGAATTTTCATACCTTAATTTAACCCCCAAAACAGTCCCGATTTTTAGCTACTGCTTTGTCAGCTGAACTTGTAACGTCCATAACTCTCTACTACGATGTCCTATCGACGAGAGGTTTGTTGAGTTGGAAACTAGACTCGATGAACTTCATTTTAGGCTTTTGAAACACCCAAAAACTCCTAATATACGAGGAGATATATCCCTCCAAATTTGACTATAAATCTACCCAGCAGTTTCCGATTTTCTGCCCAGTTTCTCTCGTTTTTTCCCACTGTTTTTCGTTGTTTTGCACCAATTATTTAACCAAAAATAACATGCATGCAATCTATAATTCTCATCCATCTTCCTTGCATGTTTATCCTTCAAATTTCTTTTTTAAATTTCTGGAAATTCTGGGTTGAAATTCGGCCATCACTGTCGAGAACCCACTGTTTTTGGCATTACCCTTTTGCTTGGAATTTCAATGGAAGATTACACTTGGAAGATGGGGTTAAAGAGCTTGAATTTCTCTAGGGAAGGGGATGGGGAATTCAGTTGAAAACAGAAAGAGGGGAGGAGAATATTTGTTCTCTAATTGAAAATGAAAAGAAAATGGGAAGTTGTAAAGCCTTAAGATTAATTAAGTATGCTGAAAATTATTTTTACACTTTAGCCCAGATTCCCATAGTTATCTATTCTTATACCCCACTTCTTTTAATTCCCGCAAATTCCATAAGACCTCGTATCCTTGTTGTCTTAACTTATATACTACATTCTAATCCATAACGGAAATATATATAACTATCCTTTTCAATTTCCATTGTCACGCTCGTTGTAACCAAAATTTTCCCAAAATCACATCCTTTTTGTTACACCCCGGAAATTTCAGGATATGTTTCTAAGAACGTACGTAAGAACTCAAATGTTAAGGTTTGAGACGAGTAAAATTTGTCGGAATTTTGGAATTTGTCGGAAAACGAAATATTGCAACGAACGGGAGGGCGACACGTGTCACCCCCCTTAATGGTCTAGGACGAAAATGACATGGAGGAAATGGTCATTTGACCACAATTTAAAAGACCAAGTCTTGCAAAGACAATTAGCTTGACATTGTTGACTAAGTCAATGCCACTTGGCTTGATCCTTGTGAAATGAATCCAAACCACCCAATTGTTCTAATCTTGACCCTCCATATATTTATATAAGCTCCTTAGTAGCAAGACAAGGCATAACACTTAGAAAATTTTCAAGAAAACTTGATGAAACCTTGAGGAAGCTCTCGGCCAAGGCTAGGGTTCCAAGGGAAAAAATTTCAATTCTTGTCCAATAATTCCCCACTTTAAACCAAGGTACCTAAGGGTATTGTAAGGTTATCTCAATAGAAAGATCCCTAAATGTGGTGTTTTCGTATTAGTCGCAAGGCGAAAACCTAAAGGGTTATTCAACTTTGAAGTTGGAACTTGAAGATGAGTTATTCTTAAGCTTCATGGGTTGCTTGGAGTGGATTGGAACGCCGAAAGGAGGAGCTAAAGGTGCTAGAGATCGACTTGTACTCTTGGATCATAATTGGGCTATTTGAGGTATAATCTTCGCTTTACTTTAGTAATTGAAGATTTCATGTTTTGATAAGTTATAAGTGGTCATGTGATATGTATTATGAAGTTTGCTAAATGTTATGGAATTGGAAGCTAAAAATCCAAAATGACTTATGTAGCCATTTGAAATTGAAATCCAATTTGATCGATAAATTGGATTGTCGACGTTACCTACTTGGAGAATGTAGTAGCTAGAATCAATCGCGCTTGATATCTTATTATGCTACCAATTTGGATTGAAATGGAAATTGAATAAGATTTGGTATTGTTATATGATTGTGAGCCAATCAGTCATTTAGTTAGTCATTTGCATCGACTACTTTCTATATAATTGTGAGCCAATTGGGGCTGTTTAGTTAGACATTTGCATTGGACTACTTTCTATATAATTGTGAGCCAATCGGGGCTGTTTGGTTATTGTATTTTCTACTTGAAAAGGTGGCAAAGTGAGTAAATACGGCGAGGCTTTGTCCGATTTTCTCAGAAAATGGAGACTTTACACTTATAATATTCTACATTAGAAGTAAGGCGTTAATAGACGATTGTGAATATTATAGGTTGACATACTACGCACGCACGAAATGGACTTAGCAAGTGGATTAAACCAAGAGGTATGTGGAACTTTCTTATCTCTCGAGCATGATTAAGTTGTAAATGTATAGTACGAGACGTCTGAGATTGTGACAATCTAGTCTATTTGATATCCTTGGCTTATTTTAAAGAATGTCCAAGTTGTTTGAGTTAGGGAATTAACTCACTTGTTTAAATATTAAGGATATCTTGGTTTTCAAAGTTAAGAGACTTTAAGTATGTTGAAAGTATTTTGATACTTGTTTTTATGGAAAGATAAATGGCTTGATTTATTGAAAGGCAATTTGATTTAAGGCATCAATTGCCTAAGGTTTTAAAGAAAAGAAGTCACTTGATTTAGAAGCCTAAATGTATTTCTAAAAGGTATCGTGACTTGTCTTGAAAAATAGTTATGACTTGATACTACGGTTATTAGTATCTTGGAAGTTATATATGAAAAAGAGTCATTTTTTTAAAAGAATAGAAGTACGTAGTACTTTGGGTTAAATTCTGATTTTATAATGACATGTTAGTGCCTTAAGTAAACTAAAATGATAGTGTATATAAACAAGAATAATAAGGTTGGGATTTCTTAACTTGCTTATGTATTGCACGATAAGCGTTTGTAGGCTTATGTTATGTAGTAATGGAATTGGGCTAGTGATATATTATTCGTCATGGTCATTCCCGGTTTGTGGCATTGCATAGTTCGTGGATTTGCTACCCACGATGCGGCGAATACCTCACGCGAGTCCGTAGGGCTTACGCGGGTGAAATAGTCCCACGCGCGGTCCACCTATCGCGGAATATCTCACGCGAGTCCGTAGCGGCTTACGCGGTGAAATAGTCCCACGCGAGGAATACCTCACGGGTCCACCGGATCTACGCGTGAAATAGTCCCGTGAATAGGATTGCTTAATGACACCGCGCGGATGGTCCCGCTGATCGTGAGCTTTCCTACTTTATATTGTAAAGATACTCTATTTACTCTCATTGTTAGTAAGGCACGTTGCATCGTTAATCGAGTTATCATACATGTCTCCGCTTTATTTTAGACTTATGATTTCATTACGCATTTCTGCTTCACATATTTGGTACATGTCAGATCGACTTCGGGGCCGCGTCACGCCGCAGTAGTCTGAGTTGTTGATCCTCGCCTTAGGATCTCTGTTCACCGCTGAGAAGCTCCTTCATTTCGGAGGCTTATCCTCGGTATTTGTCGGTTGTTGTACATTCGTGGTATGGCGGGCCCCGTCCCGCCAGAGTTGTTGCTTAGAGGTCCAGAGTCACATCAGGATTGGTCAGAAGAAAAGAAAATGTCTTTTCTATTTCGGTTTGAGTATATTTTACTGGCGGCCTTATCGCCAGCCTTGTTGTTGGTTACCGCTCTAAGTTTTTATGTATGTTGTGTATGTTCCGCCGCTATTCTCTCGATGTATACTGATGCGGGTGCCTGTGTAGTGGCACGACCATGCCCGGGTCGTGACAAAAGTGGTATCAGAGCAGTAGTCCTCGGAAAGTGTCTACAGACCGTGTCTAAGTAGAGTCTTGATTATCGGTGTGTTGTGCACCACATCTATAATCAGGAGGCTGCAGGACATTTAGGATTGGTTTCCATTCTTCTCACTCTAAGATCGTGCGATAGAGCTGTATGGTTAGGGTCGTCTCCCCCTAACAGGTTATGTTGTTTGCAGCTACGAGCAAAGAGCCGACCGAAAGATTATGCGATTGCGTATCCGTGTTGGTAATGTTGTAGTATAGTTGGTATTGGGACGCATAACCATACGGATTTATGTATGGGGTCACATATGTGTCGCTTAGGATGATTTTAGATTTCCGTGATTTGGTAAGGACTAAATAAATACCGGAAGGTATGAGCAAGCATGAACTCTCATCAAGGTTTTACGTGCTAATTTGAGATAATTAGGTGATGATGAGTTGTGTGAGAATGAAATGGACCCTTAAGAAGTTAATTAAGAGACTAAGTGGAAGACTATGTTAGCAACTTAAGCTACGTGGTATGCTAAGGGAATTGTACGCAGATCCGGACGAAGAAAGTATGGTTGTTGTGGTCAAGACAACAGACTATGGTATTACGAGAAGTTTTTGTACCCTTACGGATCGATAAGATAGGCTTGGAGCATGGAAATCGCGAGCACGAGAATGTGATAACCACCGAGACCTTAGATATATAAGGCCTTCTGTAGTAAAAGAGTTAAGACGGACAAGGAAAAGAGTTAAATACGACGCCGAGCCGGGATTGGGTCTATTTAGGTCGCCCATAACTTGAAAGGAAATGGGATCAGTTGGTAGTAGTCCCGCCACGTGACAGGTCACGAGGTGCAAGGCCCGATTTAGTAAATCATTTTATGGGTTCGTGGACGTGTTCCACCGAACCAGCCGTGAGAACCGAATCGCCTTATGTTGTTTAATTTAGTAACTCCGCGAGCGAGGCCGAGTTGGTATGGAATCTATGTATGTAAGCTAGAATAAGTTTGGGAGTACGGAAAGAGTACGACCAAGAAGAAAGAGAGCAACAAAGAGTAAGGAAATGGAACTCGAATCCACGAGGACCTTTCGGTGACTACACCCGTGAGTGTTGGGTGGTAGCCGAGCTTAGATAATAATCGCTTCAGAATGATAAAGTCGTTGGACCCAAAGCAGAGTCATATGACGCATATCGAGGTCATTATGAGTTCGGGCTAGTTGGCCTCTTGTTATGCCAACGTGGACTACATAAGAGAAATTGATTCGGTACCGCTTTCCTGCAGTTTATCGAGTGGAAAGGAAGAGAAGTGGTGGTAACGATGAATTATCCTTCCTTCTTTGACATTGTTTTCTTTTAAGTCCGTGACTTGTTCACTGGGGTAAATTGACGCAGGAAGTATGTAATAATTGAATTTGGAGGAAGTTATTTTGAGTGCCCTCGAGGTACTTGGAGTTGGTTTGGTGTGGCGGTGGCCACGACCTTCCTGATAATTTCAGAAAACGTGTGCGTAAGAATAAAAATAAGTACGAATCGTCGCCATGAAAGTCGAGGGCATCTTTGGTAGGTTGGAAAATCTACACGAACTTAAAGCGGTGCGTGATGATTTGCTACCATCGACCGCAAGAGGACCCCGTGATTAGGGTTGTGACTCGAGGAAAGTTCAAGAGAGGAGATAAGTTCTCTTCCCACGAAAAGGACAGCGTATTATGGGGTCGTATGTACCCATGTTGTTAGACGCAGGATATGACCGAATAATAAAGGAGAATACGACTATGGTTAAAGATAGATTTCACGAGTTATGATTACCCTGCACGAGTGTAAAGACCATTAGTAGATAATGGGCGAAGAACGCTTTCGAGGAAATGTGGTAACACTGTCTCGACAAGAAAGATTGCAAGAAGTTACGGGGATAAGGGATCCGTGACAACGTGAATTGAGGTTGAATACTGCATAATAAGCTCTGCGAACTGTGAAGGGAAAACCGGTTACTACTTGACGAGATCAAGGAAACCTCCCCTAGAATGTGATTGACAGTAAGTCTTAGCCGTGAGACAAGCAAAGGAATCAAATCTAAGTTTAGTGACCAAGTTTGTTTGAAACAGAGAAAAGGAAACAGAACCATAATTGAAATTAAGGACACCCAATATTTCGCAAGAATGAGAAAGGTTTCAGCATGGAAGATAAGTTGATTCGACTATAGTTGTAACCCTCCCGCGAGACTAGAGGTTAGGTTATTATGATAAAACGCGTTGGGTGTTGGGCTAGGTTGTGTCTTGACGCAACCATATCGTGATATAGCCTACGCTTTCCGGAGTTAGGGAAGCGAGAGGAAATTGCGCCACTCACGATTTAGAGTTGGCGGCAGTTAAATCGTGCCTTGAAGATTTGGGGGCATGACGTATTTATAGACTTCATGTGGATATTTGTGCAGACCACAAAAGCCTCCGGTATATCTGCAGACTGAGGCAGTAGAATTTGCGACAGGGATGGTGGTTAGAGTTACTCAAGGATTGTGATATTGATATCCTATACCATCCGGGAAAGCCAAGACATTCTGCATACTCTTTGTCGCGACCTAAGGGTAATCGCCGATGGGCACCGATAGACGGATGTGGTCCGTGAGTTCTTCGCCACGAGCCTGGGGTTCGATTATTTGTTTCAAGGTTAATGAAGTTCGATCCGAGAGGTTGCCGAGTCTTCCATTGTTGAGGAAGTAAAGAGGCGTGAGATGAGGATCTAGTTACGATACGGTATCGAGATACGGCTCTCCGAGAGAGAAGAGCCTGTTCGAGTAGCACCGGATGGGGTGCTGTGAGATGGGGATAGATTGCGTGTACCCGGTACAGCAGGACTATTCAGAAGGTCTTAGGAGAGGCACGCAATGCTTATTGTCCTAATTGTTCGGGGTCGACTAAGTTGTGTCGTGACCTCAGATGTGTGTATGGGTAAGATGACCGGAAAAGGGACATAGCGGGGTTTACTGCTTAGTGTCCGAGTTAGTAGCAGGTCATGGTTGTGCACCGGCCCAGATGGGCTATCACGGCGATGAAATCCCAACCTAGATACGAGAAGTATTTATTATGGATCTTGTTACGGGGTGGCATCGCATCGAGGAAGTGCGACTCCGAGGTCACGGTAATTAGGTCGCGAAACCACCGTGTTCTTTCGGATTTGGGACCACTTACTCTACCGAGGATTATGCTAGCTTGTATAGCGAGAGTATTGTGAGACCGCACGGTTCCTACGTTTATGATGTCGAGCAGATGAGCTCGACATGATAACTTCGAGGTTTTTCGAAGGGTTTTAGGGACACAGTGAGTCTCGGTTGCATTACACCCTCGGACCGACGGACAGCAGAGCGCGTACTATCCGAGCACTCGAGGATAGGTTGCGGGCCCGTGTTCTTGATTTCGATAATGGAGGGTTATTGGCCTCTTGTTGTTACGTGACGATAACAGATACCCTTCCAAGATTCGGATGGCCCCGTATGAGGCCTCAGATGTAGAAAGTGTAGATCGCGGTTGGTGGGTTTGACATAGGCGAGGTTCGGTTATTTGGTCCAGACTTGATTCAGCGGGCTGTGGATAAGGCGAAGCTTATCCGGGAAAGATTATTTGTAAGCTTAAGAGTCAGCAGAAGCTTCATGCAGATAACCGACGTTGACGCATGGGGTTCAGGTCGGCATTTTAGCTTGAGCATTGTTATGAGGCCACCTGTGGCATTATTGATATGTAGGGGTTGTAAGGAGACTATGTCGCTATCTTTAAGTTGTAGATTTCGAAAGAACATTCGGGGACGAATGTTTCTAAGGGGGGAAGAATGTTACACCCCGGAAATTTCAGGATATGTTTCTAAGAACGTACGTAAGAACTCAAATGTTAAGGTTTGAGACGAGTAAAATTTGTCGGAATTTTGGAATTTGTCGGAAAACGAAATATTGCAACGAACGGGAGGGCGACACGTGTCACCCCCCTTAATGGTCTAGGACGAAAATGACATGGAGGAAATGGTCATTTGACCACAATTTAAAAGACCAAGTCTTGCAAAGACAATTAGCTTGACATTGTTGACTAAGTCAATGCCACTTGGCTTGATCCTTGTGAAATGAATCCAAACCACCCAATTGTTCTAATCTTGACCCTCCATATATTTATATAAGCTCCTTAGTAGCAAGACAAGGCATAACACTTAGAAAATTTTCAAGAAAACTTGATGAAACTCGAGGAAGCTCTCGGCCAAGGCTAGGGTTCCAAGGAAAAAATTTCAATTCTTGTCAATAATTCCCACTTTAAACCAAGGTACCTAAGGGTATTGTAAGGTTATCTCAATAGAAAGATCCGGAAATGTGGTGTTTTCAGATTAGTCGCAAGGCGAAAACCTAAAGGGTTATTCAACTTTGAAGTTGGAACTTGAAGATGAGTTATTCTTAAGCTTCATGGGTTGCTTGGAGTGGATTGGAACGTCGAAAGGAGAGCTAAAGGTGCTAGAGATCGACTTGTACTCTTGGATCATAATTGGGCTATTTGAGGTATAATCTTCGCTTTACTTTAGTAATTGAAGATTTCATGTTTTGATAAGTTATAAGTGGTCATGTGATATGTATTATGAAGTTTGCTAAATGTTATGGAATTGGAAGCTAAAAATCCGAAAATGACTTATGTAGCCATTTGAAATTGAAATCCAATTTGATCGATAAATTGGATTGTCGCGTTACCTACTTGGAGAATGTAGTAGCTAGAATCAATCGCGTTGATATCTTATTATGCTACCAATTTGGATTGAAATGGAAATTGAATAAGATTTGGTATTGTTATATGATTGTGAGCCAATTGGGTCATTTAGTTAGTCATTTGCATCGACTACTTTCTATATAATTGTGAGCCAATCGGGGCTGTTTAGTTAGACATTTGCATTGGACTACTTTCTATATAATTGTGAGCCAATTGGCTGTTTGGTTATTGTATTTTCTACTTGAAAAGGTGGCAAAGTGAGTAAATACGGCGAGGCTTTGTCCGATTTTCTCAGAGAAAATGGAGACTTTACACTTATAATATTCTACATTAGAAGTAAGGCGTTAATAGACGTATTGTGAATATTATAGGTTGACATACTACGTACGACGAAATGGACTTAGCAAGTGGATTAAACCGAAGAGGTATGTGGAACTTTCTTATCTCTTGAGCATGATTAAGTTGTAAATGTATAGTACTGAGACGTCTGAGATTGTGACAATCTAGTCTATTTGATATCCTTGGCTTATTTTAAAGAATGTCCAAGTTGTTTGAAAGTTAGGAATTAACTCACTTGTTTAAATATTAAGGATATCTTGGTTTTCAAAGTTAAGAGACTTTAAGTATGTTGAAAGTATTTTGATACTTGTTTTTATGGAAAGATAAATGGCTTGATTTATTGAAAGGCAATTTGATTTAAGGCATCATTTGCCTAAGGTTTTAAAGAAAAGAAGTCACTTGATTTAAGCCTAAATGTATTTCTAAAAGGTATCGTGACTTGTCTTGAAAAATAGTTATGACTTGATACTACGGTTATTAGTATCTTGGAAGTTATATATGAAAAGAGTCATTTTTAAAAGAATAGAAGTACGTAGTACTTTGGGTTAAATTCTGATTTTATAATGACATGTTAGTGCCTTAAGTAAACTAAAATGATAGTGTATATAAACAAGAATAATAAGAAGTTAGGGATTTCTTAACTTGCTTATGTATTATGCGATGCGGTAGTGCTTATGTTATGTAGTAATTTAATTGGGCTGATATATTATTCGCATGGGTCATTCCCGGGTTTGTGGCATTGCATAGTTCCGTGGATTTGCTACCCACGATGCGAGGAATACCTCACGCGAGTCCGTAGGGCTTACGCGGGTGAAATAGTCCCCACGCGGGTCCAACTATGCGAGGAATATCTCACGCGAGTCCGTAAGGGCTTACGCGGTGAAATAGTCCCATGCGAGAATACCTCATGCGGGTCCACCGGATCTACGCGGTGAAATAGTCCCGTGAATAGGATTGCTTAATGACACCGCGCGGATGGTCCCGCTTTGATCGCGAGCTTTCCTACTTTATATTGTAAGTATACTCCTATTTACTCTCATTGTTAGTAGGCACGATTATCGTTAATCGAGTTATCATACATGTCTCCGCTTTATTTTAGACTTATGATTTCATTACGCATTTCTGCTTTCACATATTTGGTACATGTCAGATCGACTTCCTTCGGCCGTTCACGCCGCAGTAGAGTACAGTTGTTGATCCTCGCCTAGGATCTCTGCTCACCGTTGAGAAGCTCTCCTTCATTTCGGAGGCTTATCCTCGGTATTTGTCGGTTGTTGTACATTCGGGGTATGGCGGGGCCCCGCCCGCCAGAGTTGTTGTTCTTAGAGGTGCAGTAGTCACATCAGGATTGGGTCAGTAAAGAAAAGAAAAATGTATCGCTCTATTTCTCGCTGAGTATATTTACTACGCGCCTTATCGCCAGCCTTGTTGTTGGTTACCGTCTAAGTTTTTATGTATGTTGTGTATGTTCCGCCGCTATTCTCTCGATGTATACTGATGCGGTGCCTGTAGTAGGCACCATGCCCGGGGTCGGGTCGTGACACTTTTGTTTACTAATTTCCGTATTAACATAAGTAATTATACTTAAATTCAGAATTTTGAATCTTAATCCTTAATGATGTTCCTAATCATCGTTTTAAACTTACGAGGTGTAACAATAACCTTTTCAAGGGGGTGTCATTTGGAATTTCCTCATCCTCAGATGCACATGGAGGAACAGAGACTGGGGGCTCAGGTTGAGGATCAGAGATTTGTGGTTCACTCTGTTGATCTGTCACTGGGGTGTCTTCTTCAGTATCATCAAAAGATAGCTCGAAGTCCATATCATATATATCATTGCTTGAAATGGCAGAAACTTTGAACTCAAACCTGGACTTCTTGACATGTTCTGGTTGGAACGTTCTTTCAAATACTCTACTTGATCTTCTGGAGGGAAAAGATGAAGAAGTGGTCCTTTTGCCTAGGACGAAAATATCAGGATTTGTGTCACATCGATGGGGTTGTTGTTATCCCCATGGTAACTTATCTCCAAGGGTTCTTGGATAGAACTAAGAACAATGGATGAGCACAGTGGGGGACTTGTGCTAATGGGAGTGTTGTCTTTGGTGTTGCTGGACATAGGTGTTGACATTGGTGATGTATCTATGGGTGAGATTGGAGAAGAAGGTATTGAAGGTTTAGGTTTTTGGAGGTTTTTAGTTGATGAGTGAAGCAAGAAATCCATCGATTTGGTTGATTTAACCAAGAGTAATGTGATATTTTCCCTTTTTTTTTATTTCGAAAAAGACAAAAGACTAAAAAAAAGAACAAATGAAGAATATTTTATACACTTGGCAAAAAAAATATCCTTGATTTTAGGTGTTTGAATTGTATTCAAATGCTTACACCTAAATTTATGAAAAAAGATAGATATCAAAATTTGGAATTTGATCTAATTATTTAAAAGTTTGAATTCCAATTAAAGTGTGGCATAAAAATAGGGAAGACAAAAACTGATTTTTTGAAAGTTAGTTACGAACAATATCCCAACAAATATCATTATCTGAGAATGTCAACATCAATGTTGGTAACATTTTAGACAACACAAGTTTATGATCCCGCAAGAACTTTTCTGTTTTGGCAACAAATCAAGACACATTTTATATGTAT
Organism: Przewalskia tangutica; assembly: GCA_029844215.1. NCBI lineage: Eukaryota > Viridiplantae > Streptophyta > Magnoliopsida > Solanales > Solanaceae > Przewalskia > Przewalskia tangutica. The sequence goes on from CM056738.1 coordinate 9,987,296, forward strand.
TTTTATGAATTTAACCACTAGACCAATGTAACATTTTCCCATTGTGTCTTTGATCTAATCATAAACACATACAAAATTATTTTTTTGTGTAAAAAATAAGAATACTTATTTAGTATTCTTATATTTTAGTTTAAGTACTTGATACTCCTATAGAATAAGAACGATATCATTTTAAGGGCTTTGCCCATATTGCACAGTTGCCAGAAATTAGTGAAAGGCTTTGCCTTATTTTGATACTCCTTTTTTATGATATCTAATATCATCGCAGAGAACAATATCACATTTGAATCATATTCTTATTGAGGACCATGCTTGTCTGACCAAAACTAATACACTATACTGTAACAATAATCAGATTATGATATTACAAAGGTAAATGTCACCCGAAATGTTAGAGACATTTCAGCCGACATTCACCAAACATGCCTTTTTAGAGATTACACATACCAAGAGATTTCTTCAAACTAGAAAATCTCTCAAGGTCCAGAGCTTTTATAAAAATATCAGCTAGTTGATGAAGAGTTTCTACATGTTCAATTTGAACTAGCTATTTTTCAACCAAATCTCTTAAAAAACGATGTCTGATATCAATATGTTTTGTACGAGAGTGCTGGGCTGATTTTTGGAAATGTTTATAGCACTCGAATGATAACAATACAAAACTAAGTTATTACTTGAAAAACCATAGTCGTCTAACATGTGTCTTAGCCATATCAATTGAGAGCAACAACTTCCAGCTGCTACATATTCAGATTCAGCAGTTGAAAGTGAAACACAATTTTGTTTGCGACTATACCAAGAAACAAGATTATTGTCAAGATAAAAACATCCTCCACTTGTACTTTTTCTATCATCCACATAACCAGCCCAATCTGAGTCACTATATCCTATTAGATTAGGATTAGTGTCTTTGGAATATCAAATTCCCAACTCACATGTGCCTGCAACATATCTAATGACACATTTTACGACATTTAAGTGGGGGATTTTGGGACAGGCTTGGAATCGAGCACATACACAAATACTAAACATTATATAAGGACGACTAGCAGTGAGATATAGAAGACTACCTATCATATATCGATACAATTTTGAGTCGACATCTTCGCCAACATCATCTTTGCATATCTTCTGCGATGATCCCATTAGAGTCATCATTTGTTTAGCATTTTCCAATCCAAATTTCTTAACTAGATTCTTGGCATACTTGCTTTGGGAAATGAAGATTCCATCTTCACTTTGCTTTATCTGCAAGCCTAAGAAAAAAGTTAGTTCCTCAATCATGCTCATCTCAAATGTTGATGACATAACTTCAACAATTGTTTTAAGGTAGGACTGTGAGGTCGAACAAAAAATTATATCATCTACATAGATTTGAGCAATAACAATATCTACACCGTTATATTTTATAAATAAAGTACAATCATCTTCACTACGTTTAAAATCAAATTCAAGAAGGAAGTGAGTTAGACGACCATACCATGCACGAGGAGCTTGTTTCAATTTATACAAGGCCTTTTTGAGCTTGTATACAAATTGTGGATGGTGATGATCTTCAAATCCTTTAGGTTATTCAACATATAATTTCTTATCAAGATAGTCATTCAATAAAGCACCTTTAACATCCATTTGATGAAGATTAATCATTAGACAACAAGCAATGACAAGTAGTAGTCTAATTGACTCAATTCTAGCCACAGGAGCAAATGTTTCGTCATAGTCAATCCCTTCGACCTGAGTATATCCTTGAGCAACTAGACGAGCTTTGTTTCTCACAACAGTTCCTGATTCATTTGACTTATTTTTTAAAATTCATTTAGTTCCAATTACATTGATATCTTTTGGCGTGAAACTAAATCCCAGACTTCATTTCAATAGAACTGTTCAAGTTCTTCTTGCATTGCTTGAATCCAACAATTATCCTTAAGTGCTTCTGAAACATTCTCAGGTTCTAAAGTAGATACATAACAAGAAAAACTAACCTTTTGGTACATGGTAGACATACACACATACCTTACCATATATCTGTAATTGAGTGATTCCTTTCCTTTTATTCTTACTCCTTCAAACACTCTCCCTATCACCTGACCTGTCGGATAATTCTTTCTAATCCTTGATGAGGGGTCCCTGCGTACTTTATCTAGCAATTCAGCATTTGACTCCTCATCTGTACCTTCTGTGATCTCTGATTCAGGTTCAGATGTTGCTTTCGATGTGGTAACATTTGGGGCAACATCCGGCTCTTCAGCAGTCTGCGCATTCTCCACTGACACTATAACATTATTTTTAGATGTATTCCATGTAAAATCAGAAAAGTCATCAAAACAATATTCACAGACTCTTGTACAGTTTTGGTCCTAAGATTGTACACTCGATAAGCATGACTATTTTGAGAATAGCCCACAAAAATTCCTTTGTCACTCTTAGAGTCAAACTTTTCCAAATGGTCTCTATCATTTAAAATGTAACAAACACACCCAAAAATATGAAAGTAACGCAAGTTAGATTTCTTTCAATTTATTAGCTCATAAAGTGTCGTTTTTGTTCCAGGCCTAAGATAGACTCTATTTGTGATGTGACTTGCAGTATTCAAGGCTTCAACCCAAAAATGTTTTGACATTTTCTTAGAACTAAGCAAAACTCTAGACATTTCTTGTAGTGTTCTATTCTTTCTTTCTGCTACACCATTCTGTTGAGGAGTTTTGAGAGCAGAACATTTATGGAAAATACTATTTTTCTCACAAAATTTTGAGAACAAGTTATTTTCAAATTTCTTTCCATGATCGGACCTAATCCGAAAGATAGGAGAATGAAACAAATTTCTTATCCTAGAGTGCAAGACTTTAAACATGTCAAGAGTTTGAGATTTTTCTTTCAAAAAATATATCCATGAGTATCTAGAAAAATCATCGACAATCATATATGAATACCTCATGCTCCTAAACTGTCTACCTCAATTGGACCCATAAGATCTATGTGCATTAATTGGAAATAGTGAGACGTACTTGAATGTTGTCCGTAATTCTGAACAACATTATGGGAAACATGAGTTTGCTTAACTTTTAGACAATCTTCGCAGACCACTGTTTTACCTTTAGGGCTCAGTTTAGGAATGCCTCTTACAGCCTCATATGATATCAATCTTTCTAAATTACGGTAGTTTATATGCCATAACTTTTGATGACACAATGTTGTGTTATCTGTCCTAACATTATTGCATATTTCTTTTCTTCCAACAAGATAGAAATTGTCACATGTTCTTGAACCTGTCATCACACACATATTAGCTTCGTTTGTAACTACACAAATATTCTTATTAAACTTTACCTCAAAATTCTCGTCACATAGTTGACTTATGCTAACCAAATTAGCCATTAACCCTTCAATATGTAAAACATTGTTTAAGGCATGAAAGCCAGGAACATTCAAGATCACTTTTCCAATTATCTTGCTTTTACTTTTGTCACGACCCGAACCGGTTCGTGGATCGTGCCTTGCCCGCACCCAAGTAGCATTCATCGAGAAAAATCACGAACATAAAACATAAATATGAAACAAGTGACATGATAAATAAACAAAGCAACTAAAATAGCTTGCGCGCGTAAATATATACAAACCCCGAATGCTTTAATCCTTTTTACAACCCCCGCCACAACAAGCATTACTACGCACTTAAGATTTATTAACAACTATGGCGACAGGCCCCGCCATACCCCTAAATGTACAAGAACCTACAACTCGTGGAACACATACCAAAAGATAAGCCTCCAAGGAACTGAGCTTCCCAATACGAAAGGTGATCCTAAAATGGATCGACTAACGATTTCTACCATGCAGATGAACGCAGCCCGAAGGAGGTCGATAACAGTACCAAGTATGTGAAATCAAAATATCAGTAGTTAAATCATAATACTATATAAAGCGAGAGACATGTATGATGACCAAAATACAAGATGCAACATAAAAGATCCAAGTCGTGACTCACGCCTCAAAGTCATCACTAAATATAACTATGGGTCTCACGCCCACAACACCAATCATGTTCGATCACGGCCGCATGCCCCGACTGCAGACGGTGTAAACATGTCCATGATGCAACAATAATGACAATGCCGCACGGCCACACGCCCCGACCGTGACGGTAGACACGCCCATGTAACATCAACAACAATATATCGGTGATCAACCTGCCGCATGGCCACGTCCCCGGACCAGACGGTGTAGACATGTCCATGTAACATCAATCAATCAAGACAACAATCAAAATGGAAACATACCCGTGGAATTAACCTTCACACAAAGACGCCCAAGTAAGTTCTCAACAAGTCAACCTACTCCATCGAGACGCCAGAATACGTAAATACAACACTTGCACAACAAAGGCTATCATCACAAGATAGGCGTTTCACCACAACAAGCATAGGCAAGTCATACACAACTCAAAGTACTTTCATTTTATGCCAAAGTCCGGGTTTTAACCCTAAAGTACTACGTACGTTAAATTCCTTTTAAAGAGATTCATTCCTTTTTATAAAAGTCACCCGATACCCGTAATATTAAAAAAATAGAGTGACTCACCTTTTTAGGTAAACCAAAACACTTTCCTTCTTAACAACATTCTTTTTCCTAAAGTTCCAGTTTGCCTAATTTCACTTACTCAAGTCTCTTTATTTTAGAAAAGTTTCATAGTTCATAGTCTTAATCATTTAAGAATATAATTCTCTTTTAAACAATCTGAGAAAACATATGCCTTATATGAGTGTATGTTATTCCTGTTTATAATCAATCTTATTAAGCAGCCATGATCTAGAAAATGTAATATCATTTTGTCTCATCTTAGCTTCTATGCAGATGGAGGTTTCTACTGGTTTTAATATAATACTTCATTTATTTAATACATTTTCCTTTATTGACGCTGCAGTGGTTTGTCGACACACATTCTGATTTCCGAATCAGTAAAACATTATTCCTTTTAAAAACCAAGTACTCATTACTCACGAATGAGGTTTCACACAAAACTCATATTAATTCATTCAAGTCAAGTCTCTTATCTTTTAAGATCAATAAACCATTCATTTTTCCTCCCTTAAGACGTTATACCTAACTTCCCATAAAGCTAGTATACTCTTATGTTTTCAAAACCAAGTATTTCTCTTCTTTCAAAAAAAAAGAAGGGATTCTTAATCTTTTGAAATACTTCAAGTTCTTTATGGTCACACATTAAGTCAGTTATAAGTCAAATCAGTTACCCTTTAAAAACCACAAGGCATTTCTTAACCTACGTAAAGCTGTTATAACCAACTTCCCATAAAGCCGTTATAACCCTTTATGTTTTACCAATCAAATACATTTAACACATGTCCGTCTACCGTACTACATAGTTATACACATATCATGCTGGAAAAGATAGGAAGAGGTTCACATACCTCGCGACGATTATCGACTAATAGCAAAATGCTCCAAGTACCTCAAACAGTCGGCTACTCCTTAAGCCACGTAGATTGCACCACACGTAGTACTTTAACCTATAAGGCCACAAGACGCTTATTAACATCTAGATCTCATCATTCCATATTCTACGTAAAATTCGAAGACCTCCCCAATAAACAGAAATCTCCTCCTTATCGGCGCCGCCACCAAGCCAACCGTGGGTTAACACGCCTAACCTGACGTGTACAATTCTACTACACAAGAATGCTACACAAGTTCATCGTAATACAGCCCTATGTAATTATTCAGTTCAGCTTCTTCTTTATTATCCTTCTATGTGACATCGCTCAATTCTTATTCAGCTAAGTCAAAAGACATTGCGATTTAACTACGCTCATTTCTATTCAATATTCATTCTATATATAGTATACTTCAACTATATATTCTAACAATCATGTAATTTCCAATTACAATAGGGACAAGATATTTACCTCGATAAGCCCAAAATTATCCGAGTTAAATGTCGCCTCCCGAACAAGGTTTAGCTCCTACTCCGCGCGCTCCAAAACGCTCCAAGAAACCCTTGAAGTGTCTACACAACTTCTACTTAATACTTCAACTACGGTGAATATTTTTCCTTAGGGTTTCGTTTAGTGGCTAAAGGAGGTATAATCGTACTTTCCGGTTTTTCAGATAAAGCGGTACTTTGGAAAGTACTATAAGGTATATGGGCTAGAGTATTTTGGGCATTATAACAATACTAGAGAGTATTTCTATACCACAGCGGGGTATTTATACGAGACAACTAGGCTGGGGTACCCCAGCCAAGCCTCACTCGAGGGGTTTCGCCTGGCTAGGCTCTCAGGAGGGCTTTGGGCGATTTCAAGACAAGAGGAGGAGTATTTGAGACTTAGAAAGATTGCTCATGTTTGTGGATGAAGAAAGTCTTCAACTAAAGGGGTATTTATAGGTCAAGTGAAGGCCAACCAATGGCCAAGATGAAGACAAGTGTGGTGCAAGTGTAGGGCTAGATTTCAACCATGTGGACCTTATCCATCTACCACACCAACTTGCACAAATATCCTACCTAACCCATTGCCCACTTTTTCGTCCAACTTAGCCGCCCACTCCTTCCAATTAGAGGGTGACAAGTGTCGCCCTCTCGTTGGTCCAAAATGTTTCGTCTCTCGGAAAAATCCGCAAAAATTATTAATGACATAGCCGGAATTTTCCCTACGTAAGCTGTGGAAACGTTTTGAAAAACGACTTATTTGGCACTCAGGTACAATTTTCGAAACTAGCCAATCTTTAAGGCTTAAATTATTATACGTACGCCCTCACGTACATACTCAGGAAATACGGGGTATAACAACTGACACCTCCATAAGTTACAATACCTCCACTAAATGACTCGTAGTTCATTAGAAACTCTTTTGTACCTGTCATGTGGCGTGAACATCCACTATCAAAGTACCAAGAACCTGTAATGTTAGTCCTTAAAGCAGTTATCACAACATTACAAGTTACATTCATTTTGAAAACCCAAACTCTTTTAAAACATTTTTTAATTTTAGACTCAGAAATGTTGATTTGAATGTTGTCCGAGACGTTGGACAACCTTTTAGGCAACATTTTGCTCACATAATTCTGAAGTTTGAAACAATATGGTTTTAAATGACCAGGGGAGTTACAGTGATGACACACAAACTTCATATCTTTTGACATATATGAGAAGTTATTATTTAAACCTTTTTCCTTTACAAATCATACTTTCTCATTTTTGTGAAACAAACTAGAGCATATTGTTTTAAGAGAGTTTTTATACCCAATACCTGCATGTGAAGGTTTACTAAGGCTGAGATCTCATTCAGTTTAGAAGTCCCTGAGTTAAGCTTATGGAAGGTTGCTTCAGCTAGATCCAACTTTGCACTTATCTTACCAAATCCAATGTCCTTTTTAGTAAGTACAACCTCTAAATGGGTTATCGTGCATTTTAAATCTGCATTCTCAAGAGTTAAAGATTTTAACTTTTTGTCAAGTTGTTTGGATTCTATGATTAAGTCTTTACAAAGTTTTTGTAATTCCTTAATCATGTCGTCTTTGGAGTCAACTTGATTTTCAAAGTTAGTCTCACTACTAGAAACAAAACCACTAAAGCAATTAACATCAGGATAGTTAAAATATTCATACCTCTCGGATGTTGCTAGAAATGTAGATGTTGTCGCTGATGTTGACGCAAATGTTGTGACATTTGGGATAACACTGTCGACGACATTTTCCTCGTCTGATAAGGACTGTTCGAAAACAGTAGCCAGCATTGCTTGTGACTCTATCTCTTAATCTCCTTCCTCTTCTCCTTCATCATCACTAAGGGATACCCACATATTTTTACCAATTTTCTCAAGATATTTGCACATTCATTAGCATAATGACCACATCATGAATATGCATGATATTACACAGTTTCAAGTTGTTTGAGATCAAATTTGGTACGATCTGAGTTGGTTCTCTTTAGTTGATTTCCTCTTTGAACTATAGGAAAAAGATTTAGCGGGCTTTTGATTTAAGTCTTGGTTTTGGTGTTCTTTGAATTTGAACTTATCTCTATCATTGTTGAATTTCATTACCATCAAATTGAATTTTCGAGTAAGGAGGGCAACATTTGCACCATCACCAATTTCTTCAAAATTCTCATTGTCACACCCATTTCCGACCGCGACATTTTTAGCGAATCCTCCTACTTAAATAAAATGTTAGAAAATAAATAAAAATGCTAAAAGTGCAAAAGAATGCTAAAAGGTGTTAAAGTGCAAAAAGGGTGCTAAAAGTGCTAAAGGGTTGCTAAGGAGTCGCCACCTAATTAATTGGGTGAATTAGGACACCTAAATGTTAACTAGTTTAAAGTAAACATTAACTCCATTTAATGGTCTGCTAAACTTAATGAGATTCTGGGCAAATGTTCTTTATTATCCTAAAGGGAAGAGGTTAGGCACCCTAAAGGATCCGCTAACTTGCGGTTGTCCGTTCAAACCTAGGGTTAATTATTTATGCTAAGAATGCGTGTTTTGAAAATATAGAGGATGCTTCAGAATATTTTATAAAAGGAGGCATGTTGATAAAGGTTTGTGAGACTAATGCTATAAAAAGAAATAAAACTTTAAAGCATGCATTTATATTGTTTATAGATATATGCAATGTTGATTTATGATCAAAGATATGCATTTAAAATCAGATATATATGACGTAGTGCAAAAGGTGGTTATTTTGTAATTTTATGATAAGAAGGCTATTCAACATAAATTATTTATATTATGCTAATAAAAGAGCTTATGAGAAAATCAATTTATTTTATCATGAATTTTATAAGAAACGATACGTTAGTTGCGAGTTAAATTGTTTAGTAAAGTTTAGACATGCATGACAAGCCCTTAAAATAAGTAATTTAAAAGTGCATTTCCGATTTTAAAACTACCCGCCCAATTTATTTATTCCAATGTTGATTGTTCTATGTCTCCTATTAATTACAAAGTTAGATAATAAAATTGCAATAACAAATAAAGACACAAAGAGGTTAAGAGAGTAAGGGTTGAGCGGATGACTGGCCCCATTTGTTTTTCTAGGAATTGCCGAAGAGGGAACTCGATGGATGTAGATGCAGGCCTTTACGTTTGCCACGATGAGTTTCGCTATGAGACTTTTTGTTGCTCCGGTGCGTGCCATGTAAAAAAAGAAAATGATAAGGATTAGTACATGCTTTATATCAGCTCATCACATAATAAATGAATGGGCATCAACCAACATACACTGCCCAAGACGCATAAATTAATTGTGGATCTTTGTCAAATTAACAAACCAATAAGAAGCAGTAAAAAGGCTCGCCTGCATACACAAACTCGCAGCCCAACAGTGCATAAAGGCATACATATAATGTATATGTGGTATAAACATTTAGGCAGAAATCAAGCAACACGGAAAGGACATGAAACATTCCAGATTCCTTTTTTTTGTTTAAATAAACGAGATGGACCCCTAATACAATCAAACAGTTTTCATGCTAACTGGGCCTTAAAAGTGTGCACAGGATAAATGCAAGTCATAACGATATATCAACATACTTTTCTAGTACACCAAATAAGCAGATTAGCAAGATCAAATTAATTGAGCAAATACACATTAGAACTGGATCTTTAGTGCGTATGTAGAGAGAGGTTCACCAGCCTCTGTTTAGTATAATGTAAAGTTCTGGATGTGTGTACATATAACTTAGGCTAACATACAAGTTTGAATCTCATAAATAGACTACTAAACCAGTGTTTCATGACATCTAATTTGCAAGACATATTGAGACTTGAATGGGAAATAAAAAAAAGGCTGCTATGGAGATATCTTCACATGACCTGGGCAGACAACCAAGTGTTAAAAAGAAACTGATTTTAGACTAGTCAGGAAATACCATTCCAGGTAATTCAGCAAAACAGGAGCATATGATGACTTAGGAAAACTTTTATGTCAATATGGAGGCATTTTGCACTTAGACAAGCAAGGGTAATTATTTAGTTAGTTCAGCAGGTAGCATTAACACACAGGACTAGTTAGACGAACATGCTGAACATAGTGATGACAAGAATCAAACAGTAATGGCCCTTCGTATATGCAGAATATAAATTGGGCATGTAATCATATTCGAATTATATATATTAAACATGATAACACTCCAAACAAGTTCAACACAATCGAGACAATTTCCAGTAAATCCAAAGTCAGACCCCGTCGCGCCACAACTAACAGACATCCCAAGCTATAACTAAAGGCAAAGTCGTTAAATATTACCCATTTAACTGGAAAAACTAAACATGCTTGAACCATTCTTGACAAATCAAACACAACTGGATAGCCGGTTCAGGGAACACGATTCAGGATATAACGATGCATAGTCTAACATATTCTTGCAAAAGAGTTGTACACATAACATATATCCAGACTTGACCTCGGGGAATAGGATTAATACTTAAGATTAGGCCCATGCTGTCTGAGACACTGACCCCAAAGTACAGAGGCTCAATCTGGACAACAACATATACACAAAAAGTTTTTAATCCCAGATTCATATGTTTCTGACAGGATTGACGGCATTCAACACATATTAGACATGCTTGAATACGACTAACTTGATTCTAAAAAGCGAAACTAGAACTTAAACTAAATGTTGTTTGTCACATAATTAATTCATAAGAAACACACAACCGAAATTAGCGAGTAGAACTGAGAGGGAAAGGATTTACCTTCTCCGGGCAGCGAACCGAGGCAGCGTATCAAGTCGTCGATCTGCTCGGGTTTTGGTTTTGCGATGCGAATAAAAGGGCAAAGTTTGTTTGCTGATTTCTTGACTGATATTGAAAGAAAGGGTTTCGAAATTCCTATTCTTGTGATGCTAATTGTCTAGGTGCTGAGCCCCCTAACTCCCGATGCATGTCGATTCCTTTTTTTTTCGTTTCTCCCCGATCCTCTGCCCTGATGTTCTGCTGCTCTGCTTGCGTGTGTAAAAACGATTGCTACCCGACTGCTACCCCAACTGAGCTCTGCCTTATGGGGTTTCTATTAGGTGTATATGTTGTGTTTACTATTGGATTTTTCCATCTTTTCGGGAATGCCCTTTGCATGTGTAGTTGGTTGGCTTATATAGTTTTCATTTGACTCTAAACTGGTAACCATCGTATCATTTCATGGGCGATTTGGGTTGATTTGAAGGATATTTTGTGCGATTCACGATTTTGAAGTAAGATTTGGAGTCTTTGGTTATGGTAAGAAATTTGTTTGGGTGTGCGTGGGACACAGGTAAAGGGAAACCCCGGATTCTCCGGCCAGAAATCCGGGCATGGCGGCGATTGACATTTTAGGTTTTAGGATGCTTTTGAGTTTCGCTGTTGTGGGTTTTCTCGTGAAGAACGATGGGGGCAAAAGGGCTGCTTATTTGCTAATATGATGGCCGGTCATAGTTCAGTAAAGATTTTAAGTGGGTTCGCCATCCGCCGCTTGTTGCGTATGATTATTCCCATTTGTGACCGACGGTTGCTTGCAAGAGGTGGCGATCGGCAGTGTTCCAAAGCGCCATATATATTGAGGGGTGTGGGCTGACGGGCCTGGGCTGGGCGACGGGTAAAGGGAACTGGGCCTGCGGGTCGTTGGGCTGCGGGTTTTAGGTTTAGGGCTTCGTTAGGTTTGTTTGAGGGAGAGACGATGGGCAAGGGGCTGAGGGTATATGGGCAGCTGGGGCGTGGGATGAGTATAAGGTAGAGGTGTTGGGTCGCGGAAGCTGGGCTGGGCTGGGCGAATTTATTAGGGGTAGAGTTTTAAGTGTATTATTAGTTTTAGGTATTATGTATTTAATTAGTGCTAAATTAGTTTAAGTTTGAGTTTAAATTTATTATAAAAAATAAAGACGACGTGATATTTAATTAGTGCTTAATATTTTAAAATGCAGCGCTATTATTTAAAATCTTATTTATTGTGCATTTTTATTTAATTATTTAAAATAAGTTATGAAATTGCTATGCGTATTAATAAATGCGACTATGCTACTTGACACGACGTCATTGCTAAATTATTTATTTTATGTATTTATTATTAATTATTAAGAATTGTTTGACAGGGCTTAAAATTAATAAATGCGGGCGCGAGACTCTAAGTGCTTAATACTCTACATAAAATGCGGTGTTATTATTAAATTACTTATTTATGCCTGTATTAATGTTTTATCGCTGCATTTTTTATTATTTAAAATTATTTGAAAATTGGTGTAATTTTATAGTTAATGACTAGGCGGGAGGGTCAAAATTGGGTGTCAACACTCATCCTCTTCTTCAATTTGACTCTCCAAGGATTTGACTTGAAGTACTACATCTTTACTCTTGTACAATGTCCTTTGATTATTAATGTTCATCTCATAGGTTTTGAGAATACTCATTAAGGTATGAAGGTCCATTGTAGCAAGATTATGAGCTTCTTCAATAACACAAATCTTTATATTGAACTTTTCAGGAAGAGAACAGTGTGCTTTTTCCACAAGTTGAGTGTTGGTCAATGGAGCACCAAATACTTGACATTCATTAGAGATGTCAATCAACTTTTCAAAATAGGTTTTAATGTCCTCCGTTTCCTCCATCCTTAAACGTTCATATTTACTCATGAGCATACGAAACTTCGTTCGACGAACACTAGAGCTATCTTCACAATGAGTTTGTAAAGTATCCCATGCGTCTTTGGCCGTGGAATGATTTTGTATGAGTTTGAACATGTAAATATGACTTCTGCCTGAAAAATCTACCTAAATAGACATAGACAACATCTCATTATAATTGATTCAATAAAGAACTAATCTAGAATCTGGACATCAATTATAATGTTGGACAGAATGTTGTCAACACGCTCAGATAACACTTGTGATTCAGTTTTCTGATGAATATATCGGAAAGCTCTCTTGATATGTTTTCTAACTTTTTCTGGATATCGATTCACTGATGCAGCCTCTCTATTTAGTAGATGGTCTTCCTTGAAATGCTCATTAAATCGTTGTAGGGGTTGAGGGAAATGTGGGCAACCGATAAGGTTTGTTGGAGAAGATTGTGGAGCAAGATCCTCTAACTTCTTGGACTTGTTCCCCAAGCTTAACAACGACTTTGACTTGGTCTTTCCACATTTTTCATCAGCTCCAAAACTTCTTGCCAAGTCACTTTACCATCGTGGTAAAAATCCCACGAGATCTTCAGTTTCGTGAAGTAAGACAAAACTGTTTCACAGAATGTTGGTCCGAACGTCGTGACATTTGTACCAATTTTTTTTTTTTAACTTAGTACTGAAAATGATGTGTTGGGAAAAATGTCACAACACCAAACCCAACATTAACAATTTGTTAGTCAATAAGATTATTTTACTTGGGTTCTCGGAGGAGAAGTGTACTTTCACTAAACTTTCAAAAACAGTTAAGCCATCTGCTCTTACAATCTAAGCCATTTTTTATGTCAACCTTGATTTCGCTACGCTCATTAAGAATCCGGAATAACGGAAATAGGTTCGTGTTTCGCTTTCAATTATGTCTGGTAATAGAATAGGGCGGCTTGCTCTGACCAAGACTCCACTTTTTGTTCCGTCCGCGGCCTTAGTGATCCGACGGTGCCGAGTGGAAGGGTTTGCTAATGACTTTTTTGACACTAGACATAGGCTGCTAGGAAGGAAGACTCCGAAGATGACATAAAAAAGAGCTGTATCACAATGCATTATATCTCTAAGTCTTAGCTCATATTACTTAATGAATAAACACAATATTTATTTTAAGTCCATCCTTTAGCAATATTTCTCAGTATAACTGAATGTGCGCAATAATAAATATGATAAATATCATATAAAATAAGTTTCAACAACATTCGTTTTCACAACAACCACTTTCTTATGTTAGTTAAAGGATCAACTAACATCAGTTCAGCACTAACGTATTGAATGACCACTTTTTTATACTTAATACATTTTTTTTATGGTTAGATGTCTGATATCAATATACTTGTTTCGACTCCTACTTTCATTATTTTTAACCATAAAAACAACGATTGAATATTCAAACATTAACATTTAGTTTTTGATAATTAACTTTTATTTTGAAAATTTAATAAGATTTATGTATGTAATTATGCCAGTGCAACCAAACTAATGTTTGTAATTCCCCTGCAATTACAAACACCTCTCGTTCTTATTACTTTTTCAAAATAACATTGTGTTCAAAATTCGAATTATGACATCCTTTATGAAAATTCAAATAAATCTTTGTAATTAATATATTGCGTAATTACTATATTATACTAATAATTACCAAGTATCCAATTAGCACGTGACTTTCCAAATAGCAACATTTTCCTACCAAAACAAGAGTTGCTAGGGTTGTCGCAATAGAAGTATACTTCCTTTCCTCTTGACTTGCAAATAAACAATCTCACCGCCCCCTCTTATCAATTACTTTATAATTTGCTTCCAAATATTGTATCTAAATATCTGGGGAACAACAAGTTGGGGGACCAAAGAAACCAGAATGGACGTATGATAGACCGTAGGGAATCTTGAATTGTCACCTTTTTTCAGCTCCACTATAGATTTTGCGTGTCTATCTAACGCCAATCTGCAATCTTTTCTCTCCTCTTTTTGGTGTGTACAACTGGATCTTACTCCTTCATACTAGCAGGTCTATCATAGTATATAATATATATATATATATATACTATTATGCTTAAAGAATAGATTTTTGGTTCTTGGGTTTGTGTTTTTTTGTTGTAAGAATAATTTTTTTGATTCTTTTTGTTGAAAATTTACTCATTTGGGTTCAAACCTTATCTCATCTTTTTATCATGTTTTCTTGGGATTGTCTTTCGAAAATAACCTCTGCTCGGTTAAGGTCTGCATACATTTCTATCCTCCTAAACCCATCGTGTGAGATTACGCTAAATATGTTGTTGCTCTACGTACACTTCTACCCTGCCCATACCCCACCACGTGGGATGGTTATGTTGTTACTCTTAAATTAGTTAAAGATCATACATGAATTGATGATAGACCGTAGGGAATCTTGAATTGTTCTTTCTTAGCTTGACTATTGATATTTGCGTGCTTCGTGCGGTCTATCTAACGCCAATCGGCGATCTTTTCTCTCCTCTTTTTGGGTGCACATATCAGATTTTACTCCTTTCTAGAAGGTTATATCGAAGCCCATATATATACTATACTATTATGCTTTAAGAACAAAGGATTTTGATTCTTGGGTTTGTGTTATTTTATGTTTTTTGTTGTGGGTTCTTGATTTAGTCATTTGGGTTGCTCTTGAATTAGTTAAACATCATATATTTTCTCTCCTTTTTATTGTGAGAATAAATTTTGATTCTTGTAGTTTCTTGGCCTTTGATTTCTGTTAGTATCTCGTGTTTCTTGCCCTTCGATTATCGTTTATTTTTGGAAGTTGTGCTATTATTCCTTTTTTTTCCAGACTGATTTTGTTATTATCTCTTGTGTTTTTGCTTTTATTATTTCTTTGTTCAATTGTTTGTGTTTGCTTTTCATTGAGCTGAGGGTCTGTCGGAAACAACCTCTTTACCTCCCAAGGTAGGGGTAATATCTGCGTACACACTACCCTCCCCAGAATACACTTGTGGGATTACACTTGGTATGTTGTTGTTGTGGGTTTTTAATTTAGTCATTTGGGTTGCTCTTAAATTAGTTAAGAATAGTATTTTTCTCACCTTTTTGTTGTGGAGTTTTTAGTTTACTCATTTGGGTTGGTCTTAAATTAGTTAATGATCATATCTTCTCTCCTTTTTGTTGTAAGAATAAATTTTGATTCTTGGGTTTGCATTAATTTCTGTTATTTTGTTGTGGGTTTTTAGTTTAGTCAATTGGGCTGCTCTTAAATTAGTTAAAATTCATATCTTTTCTCTCCTTTTTGCGTGCACAAAGCAGAATTCTAGCAGGTTCTATCCAGCCCATTTTTTATGCTTATACAATTGCATATACTATTATGCTGAAAGAATACATTTTTTGATTCTTTTTGTTGAAATAGGATCTGGGTTGGCGTTATTTTCTGTTTTTTTGTGGGTTTTTAATTTACTCATTTGGGTTGCTCTTAAATTAGTTAAAGATCATATCTTTTCTCTCCTTTTTGTTGTGGGTTTTTGTTTTAATCATTTGAGTTGCTCTTGAATTAGTTAAAAATGATATCTTTTCCTTTTTGTTGTGGGTTTTTGTTTTAAACTCATTTGGGTTGCTCTTAAATTAGTTAAAAATAACGTCTTTTCTCTCCTTTTTGTTGTTATAGCAGGTTCTATCCAGCCCATTTTTTATGCTTATAAAAGCGGATATACTATAAATTTTGATTCTTTTTGTTGAAACAGGATCTGGGTTGGCGTTATTTTCTGTTTTTTTGTTGTGGGTTTGTGTTTTACTCATTTGGGTTGCTCTTAAATTAGTTGAAAGTATTAACTTTACTGTAATAATGGATGGTGATGATGGTCAATTCCTTCTTCTTGGTTATACCCTTGTACTGGTGCCTTGCCTTATTTCTTGTGATGGTTCCTTGAAACCCACCTAGTGCCAATGATTGTTCTATCTTTAGGCTTTGGGGTGAAGTTTTTCTTGCATTGCAATGATCCAGTAAGCATCTAGAAGAGCCTCATTGATGTTTTTTGGCTCAACCATTGACAGGTAGGCAGCGAAGGCACATAGATTTCTGGCCTTGGATCTTGTTGTGCACACAAGCGGATCCTACTCCTTTTGTAGCAGGTTCTATCCAGCCGGTTTTATTTATCAGCGTATATACTATTATGCTGAAAGAATAAATTTTGATTCTTCTTTTGTTGAATACAGGATCCGGGTTCGCGTTATTTTCTGTTTTGTGTTGTGGGTTTTTGTTTTACTCAATTGGGTTGCTTTTCAATTAGTTAAAATCAAAATCATACTAGTATTGTGATAATGGATGGTGATGATGGTAGAGGTTCTGAAAAACCCTCTTACTGGCTTGATGCTTGTGAGGACATTTCTTGTGATGATCTTATCCAAGATTTTATCCCCGGGTCGACTGCTGTCCCAGTTGCGCCGTTGAATCAATTGGGTCCGGATGGGAGTCTTGATCCTTGCTTCTTTGGTGGTATTGACGGGATTCTTGAAAAATTAAAGAATGGCGATGATTCCGTACCTTGTGGGGACAGTAAGGATTCAGTTGCACCTGAAATTTCCAAGTACAATGTGCCACAAGTTAACAAGGATACAGAGCACAACACAGGTGATGGGGGAAACAGATTTTCGAGGCATAAGGAGCGAGATTATTATGATAAAGAAGAGAGAAATGATGGAAAAAGGGCGCGACTTGGTGTTGATAGGTACCAGAGGAGAGGGCGTGATAGACCATTGGGTAGGAAGAGACTCCGTGAGAGTGATGAGATCAATAGAGTAGAGAGGGATCAAAGAAGGAGAAGAGAAAATCATGGTGCTGGTGGTGGAAGAGATAGGGACTGGAGGGAAGGGAGGGGCTATTGGGAATGGGACAAAGAAAGGAAAGAGATGGTCCATCGTGTGGGTTTATGGGAAGCCGATAGAAATCGAGAGGGGAAGTTACCAACTGAGAGAAGCCTTGAACCGTCTGGAGCTATTGAGAAGAAAGATGACAAACCAAAGGAACAAGCTCCCAGGGAGCAAGCTCGGAAGTATCAGTTGGATGTACTTGAACATGCCAGAAAGAACAATACAATTGCTTTTCTTGAAACAGGAGCAGGAAAAACACTTATTGCCATCCTCCTCATGAAGAGTCTATGTAGTGATTTGCAAAAGAAGAACAAGAAAATGCTGGCAGTTTTCCTGGTTCCTAAAGTTCCACTTGTTTATCAGGTACTACTTTAGCATGTCTCCTGCTTCCCCATTTTCGCATCTGTGTAAACTGGAATTGAATTTGATTTGTTGTTTTATAATACAGCAAGCAGAAGTTATTCGTGAGCAAACTGGTTTTCAAGTTGGCCATTATTGTGGAGAAATGGGCCAGGATTTTTGGGATGCACGAAGGTGGCAGCGTGAGTTTGAAACTAAGCAGGTTGCTTCTCTCTTCTAATCTTGTGATTATCATGATGAGTCTACCGAAGTCAAACCTTGGAGTAACCAGTAAAGTTATTGCCATGTGACCAGGAGGTCATGGGTTCAAGCCGTGGAAACAGCCTCTGGCAGAAATGCAAGGTAAGGCTGCGTACAATAGACCCTTGTGGTCCGGCCCTTCCCCGGACCCCGCGCATAGCGGGAGCTTAGTGCACCGGACTGCCCTTTTTATCATGATGAGTCTACTTACAAGTTTGTGAAAACCTGTGTTTGCTGAATTTCATTATATTCTTATCGACCTTGTCATACTTTTTTTAACCACTTGGAAGCATTAAGTAATGGCTGATCAAATGTTCTTGTTATTTTTTATATTCTTTTTTTGGGTGATTGCTTTGAAATTTCTTTGATTATATTTTACTTTTTAACAGTTTCATAATCTGTTTGTTTGTAGTTTTTATGAACAATATATCTTCCTCATTCCACTAAAAGTTGTTGAGGTGGGAGAAGGGGGATAGATAGAAATAGGCAAAAGGTCAATATCATCAATTTATCCATGGAAAAACTTTGGGGAACTTTCAAAAATATCCATCCAGCGGAAACTATTCATAACCGCTTAGCCAAAATTTTGTATTTCACCCGCCTGGCCCACTTTTCATTTCATCCGTAAAGCAAAAGGTAAGGAAAGAAGAAAACAGCCAGCGAAATCCAGTACCAAAAAACCGAAAACTTGATCTTTTTCTTTTCCTGTCTATAAAAAAAAAAGAAGAAAATTGAAGACCAGTGAACGTTAGGGGCTTTGTCCCTCCTAATCAACAACACAATTACTTCCTCCAATAAAAGGAAAATCTTCCAGTATTAAAAGAAAGAACTTCCCATACTCGGAACATAATGAAACTAAAACACAAACATAAGAAGATTAATTTCTTCCAAGGATCACCTAATCTTTGAGCAACACCTCTTTGCTTGACGTATGAACCCCCCCCCCCCCCTCCCCGCGCCCGATAGCCTTTTACATCCTGGTGTATAGACTATATAGAGTGTATAAAGGTGTATAGTCAATGTATAAATAGTGTATATATAATGTATAGCTTCATATAATGGTGTAATACACCTCTTGTACATTATTATACATTGTATACACACCATTGTATCTCCACCGAGACACCACTATCCATCACTTTCATTTTCTCCAATCTTCACCATATACACATGGAAAAATTTCTTTTTAGGAACAACAAAATACCTTTCTCAAATGGTAAAAATCTTATAAGCTCATAGCTTTGAGATGTCAACACAAGGGGTTTCACCGTAGCAAAAAGTGACATCGGTGAATAAAATCGGAGCATTGAGATGTCACCAAAGCCGAATTAGAGGTTGCTTGGACCAAATAAAAATAGATTTGAGATTTGAGGGGGATACCATATTTTTATCATGGATTGTTTAGATATTATCACCCTTTCTTTAAGTCCATTTTGTTTCGAGAGGCATGCCGATATATTATGTTTTTTTATTAGAGCAAAAATGAGCCGACTCTTCTTCAGTGGAGGGTTTGGTAAAGAAAAAAGAAGAAAGTGACTTTTGAGAAGTGGGGGATGCCTACGTGAATAACTACCAAATAATGCTAAGAAAAATTTAGTAGCACCAGTTCAAAAAAAAAAGAATGATAAAGAATTTTTTTCTCTTATCATCCAGAGATAAAAAAAATAGCTTCAAGATCCAATGGTTAGGAATATTCTTCAAACTTGCACCATAAACCACCTTATTCTAGAATGTGTAGAGAACAATTATAAGACTCACAAATTATATACTAGCCCCACAAGATATTTTCTAGTCTTTCGTTTTGGCTCTTAGAAAATCTCTACAGCTCATTAAGGTCTATTACTTGTTGAAATAATTTTCCACAAGTCAACTAAGTTAGTGATTCCAATGTGTCTAATGGGCTAATTACAAATGTACATATGAAGTATACATAAAGAATAATTCTTTAAACAAAAGAGCATTCAAATAACTACGAAACTTGGATTCAAAGGAAGGGTGAATAATTTAAACAATATATCATAAAAATATGGTCAATTAATGTATAATAGAGAAATAGATAGAACGAGAGAGGAAACACAAGAGAGGGTTCACAAGTGTGAAGACTGAGATAAGTATGAAAATCTTAAGGAAAGAAGGTGGCTCTTGTTTCTGGTGGTGCGATGGAAAAATGATGAGGATGGTGGAATGGAGTTTGAGGCATAAAAGTCCGACAACAATGGCGGATGGTTGGGCGACTACTCTGAAGGTAAAAGGAAGAGAAGAAAAATAGTATAGGCGGTTGTCCCGACGACTTCTTCATTATAGGCTAACATGTAAAACTTGTTTCTGCACAATATATCAGAATGGGCCATTTTGGGTAAAAATTGAAAAATATGACACATTTGTTTTGAGAAATAAAGTCGGGAAATATTATTAAGATGCGTAATGGTACATTACACTGAGCCCTATTTATAAACAGTACAATACAATCCTTTTCCATGTGAGACACCATATTTGTTAATATTCTAACACTCCCTCAAGCTGCTGGTGCATATAAGTCATATGTACCGAGCTTGTTACAAATGTAACTTATACGAGGACCACTGAGTGACTTGTTGAAGATATCTATAATCAGATCACTTAACTTCACAAATTTTGTAACAATATCACCTCAAGAGTATGTTTTCTCTGATATACCTTATAAAAAAGTATGTGTTCTCTGATAAAGTGACAGTCATCTCAATGTGCGTAGTGCTCTCATGAAATATCATATTTGATGCAATATGAAGGGCAGTTTGATTATCACACACAAGTTTCATTTGATTGATTTCTCCAAATTTTAATTCTCAATTGCTTGATCCCAACTAACTCACAAGTTGTTACAATCATTGCTCAATATTTTGCCTGTGCACTAGATCGAGCAACGACATTATGTTTTTCACTCTTGGATGCTAAATAAAGATGTCAACGGGGCGGGGGCGGGGGCGGGGTACCCCATACCCGTACCCGCCACCTAAAACCCACCCTCACACCCGCCCCACCACACATCACGAGTAGTAATTCCTCCACCCGTACCCGCCTGACAGATATAGTATTACACCTGCCCGACCCTACTTACCCGACGGTACCCATTACCCGCCTCACCACCCGTTGGCTACCCGCATACCGTCTACCCGCCTCACCTACCCACCTAAATATTCAACTAATCAATGTTCTACACTTATACACTACCTGTATCAATAAAATTAACAAAACTCAAATCCTGCATCAGTAAGTTAATTCTTCAACATTTAATTAAATCATTCTACACTGATTGATACCATAATGTATCAAAGTTCATTTAACAAAACAACTAAAAAAACAGCTCCCACAATTTAAAAAAAAATAAAACTTCTACTTACCTTTAATATTAGTTCAAATCCTATTTTGAGCACACATTAAAGCCTCGACGGTTGACGGAAGAAGGCGACTACGATGAATACTCAACATACGACCACCTGTGCTAAAAACCGACTCAGAAGTAACACTAGAAACGGGGATACTTAGGATGTCCCTTGCTATCCTTTGAAGAATCGAGAATGTTGATCCATTGGTTTTCCACCAAACAAGGATATCAAAGTCATCGTCAAGAGGTACATTAGGAGTCTCAAAATACTTCTCCAACTCCGATTTTTCTTGAACTTGATTCTCCTCCACCTCCAAATATTTAGCAAAGCCACTCATCCTTCCTTTTCCATTAACTTTACCAGATGGTAGATTGGGATTAAATGCATCTTTGAAAAGTGAAGACCTAACAAAGAATGAAAAAATAGGAAGAAATAAAGATGGGTTTTACCTTGAATAGAAAGAGGTGAAGATGGTATCAAGGATTCATGGCAGCCGCATATTGTTTCTTTTTTTGAGTTTCTTCTTGGGAAGTTTTTGGTTTTGAGTTTTGAGATTCCTGGGATTTCGCAAGATGGGTTATACGTGTACGGTGTATGTGTGAAACTGAGAATGTTTATTTATTTATTTTTAAACTTTTTTTCACTTTTAAACTATATTTGGACTTTGGGCTAAGAAAACAAGTTGCAGGCCCATTATTTAGGTGGTGCGGGTATGGGCGCTGCGTACGAGCGGTGTGGGTATCGGTGCGGGTCTTATATGAAATTCACCCCCGCTCCACTACCCATGACGGGTGCACTTTTGATACCCATACTCGCCCCACCACCCACCAAACCATCCCCCATACCCGATCCAATTGGAGCGGGTGCGGGGCGGTACCCATATTTACCCGCCCCACTGACATTCCTAATGCTAAATTATCTCCTACTAAAACACAATATCCAGTTGTAGAACGTCTATCAAAGTGGGATCTTGCTTGATCGGCACCTGTATATCCAAAGAACTGCTCATGGCCTCGATCCTCGAACTATAGTCCTTTGCCTATACCTACTTTATATATCATAGAATGCGGACAACTGCATCCATAAACTGACTTACAACACTCACAAGGAAAGAAATGTCAGGTCTAGTCATTGTGAGATATTATATTCAACTTATCAATCCAATCAGTGTATTTATTTGGTGGTTTATGTTGATGATATCTTTATTATCGGTAATGATTAGGATGAATCTTCGGGAGCAAAATCAATGGAATTTTCTCTGTGAAGCTGATCATTTTGTGTTTTCTTAGTGACTGTTAAGGTTCGTCAGTGTCAACTTTAATGATATCGTTACCAACAACGTTCGAGAGCAGAATGGCGATAAAACATAAAGTGATCAGGTCTAGTCATGCCGAGCTCCTAAATTATTGTACTGAACTTCCCAAACAGGTTAAGGAGATTGCTCCCTGAGCAACAAAAGTAGGTGGTTGCTTCTGTAGCGAAATAAGCTACTGAAAAACAGAAAAAAAGAAAATAACAGGCAAAGGCTAAAAGAGAAATTGTTTTTTCATTCGTAGTGTATTTCCATCTACCGTACCCATAGCTAAATATGGTAGCTGAGCCACTTGGCAACCAATTAAAAAAGAACAACACTTGTACTAGCCCTAACGGCCACAAAGGACACTTGTCTACTTATTATAGACCCAAACAACAAGGACCTCAACTAAGCAACTATAGGACCTCTGGGGTTAAAAAGTAAATACAGTTTCACATAGACAGGAATAGAAATATGAAATAATCTACCCCAAAATACTTGGTCAAAATCTTAGTCAAAATCTTTAATCTCATTTCGCCACAGCTTCATATAAACTTCATCCTCAAGTCACGGTGGAGAAAAACATTCTTAATGTTCAACTGATAAAAGAACTGATAAAGAGGCCAATGGCCGGACAACAACCATGGATAAAAAAAGACGGACAAATGATCTCCGCCGATAAGTTGCACCTCTGGCCGGCGTGTGAGGTGGAATTTTCTGGTCGGTTCTGGGAGCCTGAGAGACTTGTGGTGTGTTGGTTTCTGCACAACACCACCAAAAGACAAAGTTGACACTGACAGACCTTAACAGTCACTGAGAAAATTGCACGGTGATGAATCTTCTTCCCGAACGTTGTTGGTATGTTGCACAACAAAATTTCTCACTTAATCTCTGTGTAATGAGAAATGAAATCTTGGGAAATATTATTAAGATGCGTAAACTACATTATTACATTGATTTATAGACACTACATTACAATCTCTTTGGAACACTATATACATTAATATTCCAACATTTTTGATATAAGGTTGGGCTGACGTTTTTTTTGATGAGGTAAAAGTTTACTAATAAGGTACCATGATGGTACAGAACGCTACAGGAAACATCCCCGGACAAAAAACAAGACTTACATCCCTCCTAACAAATCTAGCAAATCCAAAAATTGATGCAAATTCACTGGAGAACTACGCCTATACCAATAATATAGGTTGTGAAAACACTTAATTCTTAATCTAGAAATATGATTTCTATGCCCTTCAAAACAAGCCTTGTTCCTTTCCAGCCATACGGTCCCAAGGATGCACAATGGGATGGTCCTCCATATTTGCTTCAGCTTTCAGGGTACCTTTAGGGATTTCCACTCTACCAACAAGCTCCTCACAATCTGTGGCATCACCTAGGGTATGCTGCACAAGCTTAAAAATAGATCCCAACACTGTCTAAATACTCTGCAGTGCAGGAAGAGACGATTCACTGTTTCTTGGGCTCCTTCACATAGATAGCATCTATTACGTAAGCTAGAACCTCTTTTCTGCAAATTATCCTAAGGCGAACATGCCTCCCAAGTTGCTATCCAACCAAAGCATGCTACCTTTACTGGAGCTTTTGTTTTCCAAATCATCCTCCAGGGCCAATTAGCAACTTCAACACTTCACTTATTTATTAACAAATCATAGCAACTTTTTACTGAAAACTTTTTCCCTTCAGCACCTGCCCAGATGAGTGCATCAACCTTTCCCTGATCAATAGAGACTGAATTTAGCTGTTGCAGTAGCAGACAGTAATCTTCATTCTCCCAATCATTCAAGTTTCTTCCAAGTTCAATATGCCATCCTGAATCTGAATAAAAATCCTCAATAGTTCCAGCCTTGTTTATAGAGCAATTGATCAGATTAGTGTATTTAGACTTCAAGCTTCCTCCCCTATCCATAAATCTCTCCAAAGCTTGATTCTCTGCCCATTCCCAACTTCTAATTTAGTATATTCTAGAAATTCTTTCCATAATTTATTAATACATTTCCATATGCCTTCTCTAGCATTCTTGTGTAAATGAGGTCTCCACTCATCCTTATTACCATAAATAGCATCGATCAACTTCTTCCATATTTCATCCCCTTGTATACAGGATAAATACCTCATTAACTTCCCCTCCCCCCTCATGGGATAATTGTGCTATGTTTAATTCTAAATTCTGTTTGCACATATGTTGCATCTGCTTACTAGTGTAATGTTCCTTTTGCTTAAGTTGTCTCGAGTGAGACAGACCCCATGTAGAGCTGTCCAAGGGAAGCAAGTAACTTTGGTAGGCACATTAGTTCTCCAAATGTGCTTCCGAGGACAATTGGCTATCATGCCATTCTGGGAACAGTAGGGTTTGTAACCATCTTTGACTTTGTATTTGCTCCCTTTAGAGCTTTCCCAATTGAGTCTGTTTGAATGCTGATCATCTATGTTGTGGCCTTCTAGGTAGCTCAGCATAGCTAGTAGATCATTGACCTCCCAATCCTGAAGATTCCTTCTGAAATGTGGGCACGGGGTGCCATTTCCTCTATTTCCTCTATTTTGAGCAACCCCGAAATCCATGTTGAGGGCAATCTGATGCATTTCAGGGAAAGTGTCCATCAGTGGTGTACTTTTAAGCCATTTACCCTTCGAAAATTTAACATGCTGATGTTCTTCCAAAGGCCAACACCATAAGGAGTGTTGGTCCTTCCCTTTATCAACCTACTATGTATAGACAAAATTGTCCCTTATTCGGTGCATCCTCAATAGTCCGTAACTTGATAATCTCAGTGATACTAGAGAGACTGCAGGTAGTGGAGATGATACGTCTTCACATTTGCATTTTACGTAACAATGACTTCACAAATTTTGTTTCTTGATATCCGTGAGTACTTAAAAATTGGAATGGAGGGATACACATCCAAAGGGTGGTGGAATTCAAACTTATTAGTTCACTTGCTGAAGAAATAATGCACCAAAGTCCTTACAGAAAAAAGAAAAGAAAAGAACAATGCACTAAAGTAATCTGGATTGTACTTCAGAGTCGCTCTCCTTTTTTTTTCTTGAAAAAAATGTAATTTATACTAGTGTAAAATGAACAGTGTTTCTGAATCCCAATAGGGCTGTCTTTTCTTTCTCCATCACCACAAGTCATAGTTGTGTTACCGGAAGGCTGATCTGCTATTTGTATTCTCGATCTATGTTACAACCTTCAGAAAGATCACAATTGCTTCAATTTTGTCCCAGTTCTTGTTTTCAGCTAGAAATCTAGCTAGAATGTTTCTTCTGATAGAACCGCTGTTGACTAATAATACATCAAGATAGTATCAATATTATATAACAATATGGATGTTGGTGTAATCTCATTCTTCTATCGAGCCTATCCATCCATGCAAAGATGTATCTTCTCTTTAGTCTTTGCACCAAAAGTTGAACAAATAGCTAGAGTTGTTTGCTGCATGCATCAGTGTTATCTCATTTTGAGGTTGCTCATTAACCTCTGTGTACGAAACAAGATGGAGAATAACTGTCACATCATTAAGTTGTGGGAGTTGGTTGATGGTTGAACTTTCCATTCCTTCTCACTCGAGTACTTCTGTCTTTTGCAGGTCCTGGTTATGACGGCTCAGATTCTTTTGAACATCTTGAGGCACAGTATAATCAAAATGGAAGCAATTAATCTCCTTATTATGGATGAATGCCATCATGCTGTGAAGAAGCATCCATATTCTTTAGTAATGTCTGAGTTTTATCATACAACTCAAAAGGAGAAAAGGCCATCTGTTTTTGGCATGACTGCTTCACCTGTTAACTTGAAGGGTAGTCTTTCTTTTCCCTAATACGGTTTGAATTTGTTTTTGTTAAAAGTTATAGCTTTGCAGATGAAGTTTCCTCTTCACTTCTTTGTCTAAATCTCAAACTGGGCTTGGTCATTTTTTTCCTTTTCTATTTCTGTTTTTCTGGGTTGCATTGATTCTGTTGAAAGTATGGCCTTGTGAATGAAGCTTCCTCTTCCCTTTTTTGTATTAAATCTTAAACTTGGCTTTATTCATGTTATTTCTGCTGTTTTCATCTGTTTTCTTATTGCCAGTTAGCTACTGCATTTTATAAACCTGTAATGTCTCGGTTGATGTAGGTGTTTCCAGCCAAGTTGATTGTGCAATTAAGATTCGTAATTTGGAGACCAAATTAGATTCTGTCGTCTTTACCATAAAGGACCGCAAGGAGCTGGAGAAACATGTGCCAATGCCGTCAGAAGTAGTAGTGGATTATGATAAAGCTGCTAGTCTGTGGTCCCTCCACGAACAAATAAAACAAATGGAATCAGCGGTTGAAGAAGCTGCTCAGGCAAGTACCAGAAGAAGTAAATGGCAATTTATGGGCGCTCGTGATGCTGGAGCTAGAGATGAGCTGCGCCAAGTGTATGGTGTATCTGAAAGAACTGAAAGTGATGGGGCTGCTAATTTAATTCAAAAGTTGAGGGCTATCAACTATGCTCTTGGTGAACTGGGACAGTGGTGTGCCTATAAGGTAGTAGATGTTACCACAGAATTTGTAAATGTGATGTTCTTGCATGCAGCGTCTCCTGAAGCCCCTTTTATGTTGTAGGTAGCACGTTCTTTTCTGACAGCTTTACAAAATGATGAAAGAGCAAGCTACCAGCTTGATGTCAAGTTCCAAGAATCCTACCTGGATAAGGTTGTCTCTCTCTTGCAATGCCAGTTATCGGAGGGAGCCGTTGCAGAAAGTAACTTGAATGGTGAGATGGATAAAGGTGACAATCCGGATAGTGATAGGCCTGGCGAGATGGAGGAGGGCGAGCTTCTTGAAAGTCACGGTAAGCACCTTTACATTTAGTTTAATTATGTGTCCATACTACAATAATTGTTTACATCTCATACGTTGAAATTTGTAAATGCGGAGAACATATATTTTGAGAATCCGCGTGAGCTTGCCACGACAAATGGTTGCAAGATGGACCATCTTCCGAAATATTTGGAATTCCCTTGGGGAGGGAAGTTCAAGGATGTCGAGCTTTAGAATCATCCCATTTAGTTTAATTATGTATCCATAGTACAATAATTGTTTACAACTCATACGTTGAATTTTGTGAATGTGGAGAACATATATTTGATTCTTAGTCAGATATTTATGTGTTCCAATTGGACTTCGGACTACACACCAACATGAAGAAAACAAAATTAATTTCAATTGAATGCGGAATCCTCGTGAGCTTGCCACGACAAATGGTTGCAAGATGGACCATCTTCCAAAATATTTGGAATGCCCTTGGGGAGGGAAGTTCAAGGATATCGAGCTTTAGAATCATGCGGTTTAGAAGACCGAGAGAAGATTGGAGGGATAGAAAATACAGTATTCCTTTCATCCCATTTTACGTGAAGGTGTTTGACCGGACAACACAACAACAACAACATATTAGTGTAATCCTATAATTAGGGTCCGGGAAGGGTATTTTGTATGCAAACCTTACCCTACCTTGGAAGGTAGAGATGTTTTCGATAGACCCTCGACTCAGGGAAAAACATTTTAAAGCAGTTTGAAAAAAAGAAAATAACGGGAGTGAAGGAGCCATGGCAAAATATTAAAGAAAGCATGACAACATTCTTAAGAGGAAGAGTAATTACAACAAAATGATACGGTAATCAAAGTACAAGAAACAATAAATAGTAACAGAAATCAAATAACAAGAAACTACAAGAGTAATACTACAACTACTAGTATGGAAGGGTAAGCGAGACAACGCTCAACTACATACTAATGTGTGATGGTGAGAGTTCCACATGTCTTTTCATTTTCTCTCTCCTAGGAATGAACTTTTATATCAAGTGGGTCCAGATAAGTCTTGTGGGTAATTTGGGATGTTAAATTTTAAATGGTTTTGCTAATAGAGAAAGGTGTCATTTTTTGGACAGACTATAAAAAAGGTAGTATGTCACATAAAATGGGACAAATGATGTATTGTTTAAAAAAGAAAGGTCTCCTTAATAGTGGACACTCTCTAGTATAAGATATGTGCTCATATCTTTGTTTACTATTTCTAACTTCAATTAGTAAGAGAAATTGATAAGCTAATTAGGGAATTTCTTGGGGTAGAACATATTATGAAAGATGTTACAATAGGCTCTTCCAACTTTTCGAGCTTCCCATTCATTCTCTGTGTGCTCTTCTTCCCCCAATTCTTCCCATTCTACCAATGAATTCTCTATAATTATTCATAAATCGAGTTCAGCTAATTGTTCTCGGATAACACCATTTGAGAGGTGGCTATAGAGATTCCCTCCCCAAGAGAAAACATTACGGAGAAAGGTGATTCTAGGAAAATTATGGGTAGTTCCTTTAGGAGGTCACGACCTCACATATATGTGGTATTATGAAGGCATGCTCATAGATATTGTAATGAATGGATCTTGGACATAACTCATTCCCAAAAGCCGGGAGGAGGATTTCCTAGGCCATATAAGGAGACCAAGAATCACTTATCCCACCGATGTGAGAGAATTTGACACCCACCACACGTCTAGGACTGGACATCTGCAACGTAGACAATATAAGACGGGGAGCCAACATCTGAAACAAAGAATTGGTACGGGTCTGGCTCTGGTACCATGTAAAGAATGGATCTTAGGCCTAACTCAATCCCAAAAGCTAGCTCAAAGGGAGGAGGATTGCCCAAGGACCACTTATTGAACTCAATAGATATTATTCCAAATATTTGAATAAAGTTTGTTTAATAATTTGATCCATCATTTCAACTTCAAACTTGAAATAGAGAATTTGAAGGACAAGTTTGAGGAGTTAACAATCAAAGAAAAAAGTTTGAGGAGTATTTCAAGTGAATTAATGTTCTTAACTCACAGAAAATCAATATTTTAAAGTGAATTTCATGTCAAAACACAACCCACTTCGAATCCCTTTTTCGATTTCAAATACTCTTTATTTTTCAAACTTAAACCAAATCATTTCCAAACGCCTACTTGTTTCACATTGAAGAATGACAGTGAAATCCGTTCTTTTCCGTTGGATTTCCTCTTGTTTATTTCTGGTCACACCATAATAGAGAAGCCACAGTACCATGCGACATGGATGTATCTTTCACGGGTGTCATGCAAGATTGGAAATGAGATGGCATATAATATTGGGTGTCATTGTAGAAAACCATATTTTTGTGAGGCTCCTCTACTTTTTAGTATACTTCTTGTGTATGGGTATTTATGCCCTTCATTAATAATCTTAATACTTCATTAAAAGAAAAATATTGGGAATGACGTGACATTCGAGGAACTTTCAGTCATGCTAATTTTGAGGAAGTGTCATATTTATGATGATTTCATTCAACACTTCCTTTATTAAGTTGTATTATGACTATTTATTTACTGGTGAGTCGAGGCTAGTGTGGAGATTGATGCGAGGAAGAGACTTATCAAAAAAGTAAAAAACTATAAGGGGAAACTTGAACAACTGATCTTCTTTGCGTGGTATGCAGCAGGATGATAAAAGTTAAGTTGGTGCTGCCTATGCTAGAAGGATAGGATAGACGCAGACCGTGCGTCTGTTCTTTTAAACCTTTGCCATAAAACTTGATCCTTGGTGTAGGCCATGTTTGATGTCTTCTGAGTGCTCCCTAGCTCTGTGACAGAAGCGCATATCAGTGGATGATGAAGAGATTGGACGTCAGAACTTCTTGCTCCTCATTTTGGTTGGTTGATATGGAGAGAAAGGAATGGAAGTGTTTGAATGAATTAAAGTTCCTGTGGAGAGTAAATAGCTATTTCTTGTTCTTTTGGATATATGTATAGATACTGGGATGGATGTTTCTGATGCTGGATGTCAACTCATTTTATAGTTACTCCTATTCATATGCATTCCAGTTATAGTGTGTTAGTTTTAACAGACATTAGCTGCAAGACCTGAACGCATTGACCAACATCACTAGGTCTAAAAATAAACAAATCAGACATGCATCAGAAAAAATATACAAATTCAAGTATTGGACTCTGGAAGCTGCAGTAGACAGATTACACGGACAAGAAATAAAGAGTCAAATCAATATATGGAGGTCTATATTTATGTATATTTTGGACAATTTGGTTGGAAGGAACTCTAATACTTTCTAAAATGCCTTATCTTTGTCTTTTGGTGTAAATGATTATGAGAAATGTGCTGGAATTCTCCTTATAATAGGAGTGAATTCCACATATGCTTTTGTCAACTTAAAGTACCTTCTTGGTGCTGAAGTTTGTTAATCGAATTTTATCTTATCTAAAAGAGAAGGAAAAGAAGTGTAGGAGTGCAATGTCCAGGAAAGACGTTTTTGAAATATCATCCTATTTCTAGTAGAATTATTACTCCCTCGTCCCAATTTATGTGATGGTATTTGACTGGGCACATAGTTTAAGGAAGAAAGGAAGACTTGTGAAACTTGTGGTCTAACATAAGCCATATATATTTGTGTGGCTATAAATCATCCCATTAAGGGTAAAATAGACATTTTAATGTTAAATTGTTACTAAATATAGGAAGATGTCATTCTTTATGGGATTGACTAACAAGAAAGAGTCACATAAATTGGGATGGAGGCAGTATCTTTTATCATAGTGAACATATTCCATTAATTAGATATTAAGTATAGATGCCCTTCTGTACTCATTTCGTGCTTACTTCATTTCGTGTATTACCATTTCACAACAATACTACAACAACATACCCAGTGAAATCCCACAACGTGGGTCCTGGGGAGGGTAAAATGTACGCAGGGCTTATCTTTACTTTGGTAGGTAGAACGACTGTTTCTGAGAGACCCTCGACTCATGACAATGTTCTAAAAGACGCCTAGACGGGTGCCTATGCCCCCGCCTAGGTGGAATATATTCTTAGGTGGGGGCCTAGGCGGGATTCCTAGGCGGATTTGCTGGGTGCGCGCTAGCGCTAAGCCGCCACCTGTGCCGCTTTTAGAACACCGCTCAGGACAACAACAACATACCAGTAAAATTCCACCACGTGGGGTCTGGGGAGGGTAGAGTGTACACAGATCTTACCTCTACCTTGGTAGGTAGAGCAGATGTTTTCTGGAGACCCTCGACTCAAGACATAGCATAATCACAATCAAAACAAACATTGCAAAGGAAGATAAACGGTCAGAGACAAGAAATTAAAACTATATGAACATGCTGGTAATAAAAATCGAATATGCCATGTTAGCACATTCTGCCAAAAGGAAGCAGTAGCTAATACAAATAGAAAATATAAACAAAGTACACTAGGGAACACATAGCTGTAGAAATCAACTACAGGGACTATAAAACAATACTGCGCCTATAAATGCTGCCAAAAAGAAGCAGTAGCTAACACAAATAAAAATATAAACAAAGTACACTAGGGAACACATAGCCGTAGAAATCAACTACAAGGACTATAAAGCAATACTGCGCCTATAAATTCTGCCAAAAGGAAGCAGTAGCTAACACAAATAAAAAATATAAACAAAGTACACTAGGGAACACATAGCCGTAGAAATCAACTACAGGGACTATAAAGCAATACTGCGCTTATAAATGTGGACTAATTGGGCCTACATTACTCACACTACAACTATCATTTTATGAGCGTAAGTAGGACTACGCTCGACTACCTACTACCCTTCAACTTTAATCCTTGTTCTCCACAACCCCCTATCTAAGGTCATGTCCTCAGTAAGTCACACATGCGCCATGTCCTATCTAATCACCTCTCCCCAATACTTCTTCGGCCTACCTCTACCCCTTCTGAACTCGTCCATAACCTACCTCTCACACCTTCGCACTGGGGCATTTGTGTCTCTCCTCTGTACATGCTCGAATCATCTCAACCTCGCTTTTCGCATCTTATCCTCCACCGAGGCCATTCTCACTCTGTCCCGGCTCAGGACAAGCAAAGTAATAAAACAGTCAGACCCCCGATCAAAAAACAATTAAAGCAGTAAGAAAATGCTCATAGAAAACGCGAATACGCCATGATATCACATCAGAAGCAGTAACTAACGCAGATAAATGAGATAAACCAAGTGCATTAAAGAACGCATAGCAGAAGAAATAAAATTAGAGAAGACTATAAAACAATACTACGCCTATTCGTATGATATGCTAAGCATGTCTACAGTAATAACACCACAACTACCCGTTTGTAAGTGTAAGTAGGACTACACTCGACTACCTACTACCCTTCTACCCTAATATGTGTCCTCCGCAACCCTTATCAAGGTCATATCCTTAGTAAGTTGCGCCTGCTCCATATCTCGTCCAATCACCTTTTTCCAATATTTTTCCGGTCTACCTCTACCCCTGCTGAACCCGTCCATAGCCAACCTCTCACACATCCGCACGGGGTCATTTGTGTCTCTCCTGTGCACATGTCCAAATCATCTCAACCTCGCTTTCCGCATCTTGTCTTCCACCGAGGCCACTCCCACTCTGCCCCGAATATCATCGTTTCTAATCATGTCCCTCCTCGTATGCCCACACATCCATCTGAGCATCCTCATCTCTGTCACTCTCATCCTTTGGGTGTGCGACGTCTTGACTGACCAACAATCCACCCCATACAATATAGTCGGTCTAACCACCACTCTATAAAACTTGCCTTTTAGTTTTGGTGGCACCTTTTTGTCGCACAAGACTCCAGATGCAAGCGTCCATTTCATCCACCCTTCCCTAATACGATGCGTGACATCGTCATCAATCTCTTCGTTCCCTTGGATGATATACCCGAGGTACTTGAAGCTTTCTTTCTTTGGAATGACCTGAGCCTCAAGCCTCACCTCCACACCTGTCTCACGGTCACTCCCGTTGCTGAACTTGCACTCCAAGTATTCTGTCTTGGTCCTACTCAGTCTGAATCCTTTAGACTCAAGAGTCTGTCTCCAAACCTCCAGCTTAGCGTTCACCCCGCTGCGAGTCTCATCAATCAGGACTATGTCGTCTGCCAATAACATACGCCATGACACCTCCCCTGGATTTGTCGTGTCAGTCCATCCATCACCAAGACATATAAAAATGGGCTAAGACACTGGTGTAGCCCCATCATCACAGGAAAGTGCTCCGAATCTCCTCCCACTGTCCGCACACTGATTTTGGCTCCATCATACATATCCTTAATCGCCCTAGTGTACGCCACATGCACACCTTTAGCCTCCAAACATCTACAAAGAACCTCCCTAGGGACTTTATCGTATGCCTTCTCGAGGTCGATAAAAATCATATGTAAGTCTCTCTTCCTCTCCCTATACAACTCTACCAACCTCCTAATAAGATGATTAGCTTCTGTAGTCGAACGCCCCAGCATGAATCCAAACTGGTTCTCGGAAATAGACACGCCCCTTCTCACCCTCATCTCCACGACCCTTTTCCAAACTTTCATAGTGTAGTGTGGCTCAGCAGCTTACCATTTCACAACAATGCCAGGCATATATTTGATGTCCCTCAAATGTAACACTTGTGCCTTAGAGCCTGTTTGGATTGACTTATTTTAGCTGCTTCTAAGCCAAAATAGCTTTTAAGCTTTGTATCGTTTGGGTAAGATAAAAAAGAGCTTTTAAGCTTTTGTTCTTAAGCCAAAATAACAAAAATAAGCCTAACTTGTGGCTTTTGCTTATAAGTTATAAGCCCATCCAAACAGGCTCTTAATATGCTCTTACATCAAGAGAAACATAAGTTTGTAACAAATATAAAAAGTTCTTGGAGTACTATTTTTTCTTAAAGTGAGATATATTGATCAATATCCTTTTGCGCTGAACTTTTAGTTCCTTGAATTCTGTATGAAGTCTATGCTCCTCATGTTTAGACCTTTACCAAGAAAAATGTACTCGTGATCTTTGACATAATTGGAGATGTCTATTGCAGTTGTATCTGTTGGAGAGCACGTAGATGTGATTCTAGGAGCTGCTGTGGCTGATGGGAAAGTGACACCAAAAGTTCAATCATTAATTAAGATACTTCTCAAATATCAGCATACTGAGGATTTTCGTGCTATAATATTCGTTGAACGCGTTGTGACTGCCTTGGTTCTTCCAAAGGTGCATTTTTGCTTCTTTCATTTTCTTAACAGGAGAAGTACATTGTCGTAGCACTATGCTATAACAAGTTTTGTTAAGCATGCAGGTTTTTGAGGAGCTCCCTTCCCTAAGTTTTATCACTTCATCAAGTTTAATTGGGCATAACAATAGTCAAGAAATGCGATCAGGGCAAATGCAGGACACAATAACCAAATTTCGAGATGGCCGTGTATGTCTCAGTTCCAAGCTATGGACTCAATTTCTTTGTTATTTGTTTTACATCAGTGACCCACCAACAACATTTAGAATGCTTACTCTGTTTTGTATTGCCAGTATATTATTGGAATTATATGCTATCTGATATTTTAGATTAGTGGCCTTTACTTATCTATGCATTTTCAAGTTGGAGTCAACTCTTGTGTTACATGCCTACTGCTTAAAAACTTTACTGCCTTGCTATTCTTGAGTTTTTTGTTGGATCTTTGCTGAAAATGAACTGTTGAGTTTTAAATGTAAAGTTGGTTTTGTTTTATATTTCTTCTTGTTGTTGTAAGTTGATTAGATAATTCTGAAACAAGAGATACTTTGAATTATCTGCTGCAACTTATTCTGTTGGAATTTTGAAACAGAGTACTAATACCTATAAGTAACTTTAGTTGTCTTTCGATGGCCAAAGATTATTCAAATTATGCCCTCATCACTGCATCTTACTATTGAGAATTTCTAATTTTATGTGGTCAGCTCTACACAACTGAACCTCTAGAAGATTTCTTTTCTAGAATCTTTGGCTGTGCGCCAAAAGCAGCTCGTGTATAGTTGATAATTCCTTCTTTCTCCTAATTGTTTGCATGGTTTTGACAGATTAATTTGTTAGTTGCCACTAGTGTTGCTGAGGAAGGACTTGACATCCGGCAATGCAATGTTGTCATCAGGTTTGACCTGGCCAAAACTATTTTAGCGTTTATCCAGTCTCGGGGCCGTGCCCGTAAGCCTGGATCAGATTATATTTTGATGGTTGAGAGGTATCTGCATCTTTATGTATTCCAGCACGTATAGTCCTCTTTGTGCACTATATGGATTCTAAAGCGTTATAATAAATTATTGTTTAGGGATAATTCATCACATGAAGCATTTCTGAGGAATGCCAGAAATAGTGAAGAGACGTTGCGGAAAGAAGCAATTGAGCGGACTGATATTAGTCATCTCAAAGGTGCGATCTCTCGGGAGGTACCAACAGATTCAGTTTATCAGGTGGAGTCCACTGGAGCTGTTGTGAGCTTAAATTCTGCTGTTGGGCTGATCCACTTCTATTGCTCCCAATTACCAAGTGACAGGTGAAATTACATACATACGCCTACTCAGAAATTTATTTTAGTGATTGGTTTAACAGTTTTTTTGTCTCATTCCAGGTACTCGATTCTCCGTCCTGAGTTTATAATGGAGCGGCACGAGAAGTCAGGTTGCCCAACCGAATATTCATGCAGGCTTCAACTACCCTGCAATGCACCTTTTGAGAAACTTGAGGGCCCTGTATGCAGCTCAATGCGTGTTGCCCAGCAGGTCAAAAAGTTTCCTTTTGTTCTCAATTAACAATCATGATGATATGGCAACATATTAAAAGTAGTTTTGATGCAGGCTGTTTGCTTGGATGCTTGCAAGAAGCTCCACCAGATGGGGGCATTTACGGACATGCTCTTGCCAGACAAGGGAAGTGGGTTGGAGTCGGAGAAAGTTGAACAGGATGATGAAGGTGATCAAATTCCCGGAACTTCCCGGCACAGGGAGTTTTACCCTGAAGGCATAGCTGATATTCTTAGGGTTAGTGCATTAACTCTTGATAGTGGACTTTTTCTTGGCAGAGTTTGGAAATTGATTTACTTTCTTTTTGGAAATCTTTGCAAACAAAGTTTGCAAAAGTTGAAAAGCTTTGTGCAAAACATTTCTATCATCCTTTCAACCAAACGTCAAACCTGTTTGGACAATTTTCAAAAAATCTATATATATTTAAAAGCACGAAACAACAACATACCCGGTGTAATCCCACAAAGTGGAGTATGGGGAGGGTAGAGTGTATGCAGACCTTACCTCTACCTTACCTCTACCTTGGCAGACAGAGAGGCGGTCTCCTCAGCTCAGATAACACGGACACAACATCATAATAGCAAGAAAATTAAAGTAGAAAGGACAACAAGTATCAATAAAAAACTAAGAATAAGAGATATGTGAATGCTAAAATAAAATACAAGAAAATGACGGAAATAATACCGGGCCAGCCAGAAAGGAAGGTACTACTAATCCTACTACTAGACCTCTACCCTAATCCTCGACCTCCACATCTTCCTATCTAGGGTCATGTCCTCAGTAAGCTCTTACCGAAGACTAGTCATATCGTGCCCGATCACCTCTCCCCAATATTTCTTCAGCCTTCCTCTACCTCTCTTCCAGCCCTCCAACTCCAGCCTCTCACACCTCCTCACCGGTGCATCTGTGCCTCTCCTCTGAACATGCCCGAACCATCTCAGTCTCGTCTCCCGCATCTTGTCCACCACGGCAGCCATCCCTACCTTATCCTGAATCTCTTCATTTATGACCATATCTCTTTAAAAGCACGAAACCCCTTAGCGAAATGTCGTTCACCTTTTTTACCCTTTAAAAACAGATTTTACATTAGACAAATTGTCATGTCATTATTTTCCTAATATTATGTATTGTGGAATCAACTAAAATTCTTTCCTTATTCGAATTATGTAGAAAGTCCTAATATTTAGGACTTTAAAATCAATTAAGACTTAACCTAATATAAATTCTTTTCTTATTTGGAAAAAGTTTAAAAAATATATATTTCATTTGGTGAAAAGAATGTTACAAACCAAAAGAATACAACTAGGAATATTGGTCCATTTCGACACCAAGTTTAGTCTCATATGGAATACTTGGTGATTGTGGAATACTAACATCCATTGTTGGAGATTAGTATGTCCATTGAATACAAATATTTATACGGAATTGTTAAAGTAGAGTTGTTGTACATCTAAATTCTAATAATTAAAGCTTGGATGGAACACAATAATTACATATTGGATCTATATTTATATTCTATATATCTATATATCTCTATATATAAAAGCACGAAGGCCTTTTTTCCCTTTAAAAATTGTTTCTCACACAAATCAGAATAGTCATTTTGATATTTTTCTAATACTTAAAACTTTAAAATCGACTAAATATTTTTGTTATCAAAATTTTTCTTATTTGAACTAGCTAGGAAATCCTTGATTTAGGACTTTAAACTCAATTGAGTTTATAATTTTTTTCCGTATTTGAACTCTATATATAACATAATTGTAATTCCTTTCATGTTACCTTTGTGGATGTATATTCTGTGCAAAAAGAGTAAATTAACGTGTGTTTTTCTGAACGAAATTAAAGTAACCAACAAATCTTGCAATATATTTAAAAGGGCATGTAAAACATGATTTTGATTTAAAAACAGTGTACATGGAAGCATTAATGACAATGCTACAGATGTATGAGGTGGCCTTGGATTTAGAACTTCAAAGAGCAATTAAGACCTTTTTTGGTTGAACAATAAAAGGACTTCGAATTGGAAGTACACTCAAATTCGTTGTTAACTGTTATTGTCTAATCCAATTAATTTCAAAATCATAAATACTAGAAAAATGTTTTTTTTCTAATGTGAAATCTATCTTAAAAGGGTAAATTTTTCATTAACATTTTGTACAAAAGACTAGGAATATGAATATGACGCGTTTATATAATTGGTTGTGTGTAAATGAAGGACTTTAGAAAGAGATCATAGGTAGAATAATATAACGATCAACATAAAAATTTATAAGGACGGTTAATAATTGTTGCCTATGTGATTACTAAGGTATGAATAAAATAAGGTACAAGTTTTAGCGCTCTTTATTGTTTTTTTTTTAAAATGTTTTCATTACATAGGGGGTAGGGGAAGGGGAAATGGGGAGGGGATTACAACGTGGGGATTCGAATCCTCACCAACAAGGTGAAAGTTCAGGTGGTCAACCAACTGAGCTACTAGATCCCTACATTTTTAGCACTCATAAAATGAGTAAAATGTGGGTAAAAAAGTTTCAATTGTTGGTAAACTGTTGAAGAGTCCCACATCTGATGAAAAGGGGACGAGTGGTCTCTTTATATGGTCTTGGGCATCCTCCCCTCATGAGCTAGCTTTTCGGGTTGAGGTGGGCTAAAGATTAATTTCTTAACATTGTCTCGGAGCAGGACCCATCCCAATTCTTGTTTATCGAAGTTGGGCTCTCATATTAAATCGTACACTCCTAATGTTCAGTCCTGGGCGTGGGATGGGCCGTTGAAGAGCCCCATTAGATAAAAAGGGATGAGTAGTCTCCTTATATGGTCTTGGACAATTCTCCCCTTATGAGCTAGCTTTTGGGGTTGACTTGACACAAGATTTATCTGTTAACACTATCAAACACAAATTTGTAATAACTAACATGAAATATACATGCAATGCACGTACCCAAGTGCTCATGTAAAACGACTTTTTTACCTTTTAATCAAACATTACTCCTATGATATTTTTGTACAATGAAGCACCTATTAGAACAAACTGACGGAAGAATTACCAGAGTGGCTCAAACCCTTAAACATGATTAATATTTATTATTTTGACACTTGCAATTTTTTGTTAATTTTTATGTTTAACATCTTTTAAATATTACTCACGTTTCAATATGTTTGTCTTACTTTCCTTTTAATCTGTTTCAAAACAAATGCCACTTTTTATATTTAGTAACTCTTTACTCCCAACATCCCACATGGCATATTTAAGACCACAAGATTCAAAGGGTATACACATCTTTAGTTTAAGACCACAAGATTCGAAAGTCTTCTTTATTTCTTAAACTACGTACCGAGTCAAACTAAGACAAACAAATTGAAACGAAGGGAGTATTTAAATTGTGTTAAAAGTTTGTTCTCATTAATACGAGGGGCACACGCAACGAGCATATACTAAGACTAGTAATTAAATAATGACGAAAAAGTTTTCAATGAGTTTGTGCAAAAAGAATGGTGTGTTTGAATAGTTATAGTTTTTTTCCCGATTATGAGTGTTTTATGTGTACACGAAGATTTCTTAATTGCAAAAGTGCCTCAAGGCACTCTTCCACCCAAAAGTCTTTTTTTAACATATCATTTTTTTGAAAAAACTTTTTCAATTATTTCAAGAGATTCTTATGGCCAGATGCTATCTCCACTTCAAATCTGAACTGTCAATTCTTTTTCTTGTCAGCATCATATTCTTAAAAGAGTAATCTCCCTAGCCCATTTTCTGGCATCCTTTCCCCTTGTCGAGACTCTTTTTCATCCATTCACTTGCCCTGTTGATTTAAGGGAATGATAGAGAAATTATTAGTGAATGATAAAGGCGTAGACACTATTCTCTTGTTTTAAGAAAGTAGATGCTTTTGTGGGATGTGTTGAAATAGTAAATATGATATGCATATTTGAGCTGTTTCTAAGAAAAAATATGAGAAGAACTCAATGGGTCATATATCTGTAGAAGCTTCATTGGAATATGCAGTTTGCATTTTAGTGACAGCTTCAGACACCAATCTAACTGATTCCTAAAGTTTTTAGTCTTCTATTTTGTAAAACTGGGCGTGGCTATGTACGAGTGGAAGGAGTGATAAGAGTGTTCTTTCATCAAACCTGTAGCATTAACCGGGGGAGCTTGTAGAAGAAACAATTATTAAGAATCATAGCTAATCTTGGAGATTAGGCATCCAAGGGCGTGGCCTTCTGATCAATGAAGTGACTGCAAAAATTGGAGATTAGGGTCTAAATCCTTGCAGAGATGAAAGAACAAGGTGATGTCCCATTTTCCTAAACTTGATGGTCAGAATTACCCTATACATTTGCTAGTAGGAGGTAGCAGGTTCCCAGCGGAATAGT
Organism: Przewalskia tangutica; assembly: GCA_029844215.1. NCBI lineage: Eukaryota > Viridiplantae > Streptophyta > Magnoliopsida > Solanales > Solanaceae > Przewalskia > Przewalskia tangutica. Next base: position 10,028,043 of record CM056738.1, read on the forward strand.
TGAGGTGGCTCACACACTGGCCTGGATACCACCGTTGTAAAATGAAAATATGATTTATACTATGTTTTTTCTTTTGATAACCGAGATCTAATTATACTATGTTACGACATTGGAAGAGTTTTATACATTTTTCTCACTACTAAGTTTGGGGAACAAATTGGTCTAATCTTTGTCTTTCAATTTCTTAACACACTTATGGGCAACTCCTGTTTTTCCCTTGAAGGGTGATTGGATTTTGTCGGGGAAGGATTCTTGTGACAGCTCAAAGTTCACACACCTCTATATGTATGCTATCAAATGTGTGAATATTGGCACCTCAAAGGACTCATTCTTAACTGATGTGTCAGAGTTTGCTATACTGTTTGGCAATGAGCTGGATGCAGAGGTTCTCATTTTCTTTTGTTTTTCAAGCTTAAACAAGAACATCAATTTACCAAATGTGAATTCTATTAATCTGTCCTCATTATCTTTTATTGGGTACAGGTATTATCGATGTCGATGGATTTATTTATTGCTCGAACTGTAGTAACGAAGGCGACTCTCGTCTTCAGAGGGGCAATAGACGTTACAGAGTCTCAGGTTGAGTTTCCTTTTACTATCTAAGTTATAATGAACACATTTAACTACCTTGAACAAAATTCTAATTTTCTGCTGACTGGCAGTTGGCGTCCCTTAAGAGCTTTCATGTAAGAATGATGAGCATTGTTTTGGATGTTGATGTTGAGCCATCCACCACTCCTTGGGACCCAGCAAAGGCATATCTATTTGCCCTTGTTACTGGTGATGAATCTGGAGATCCTATAAAAGATATCAACTGGGATCATATTAAAAAAATTACTAAAACTGATGTATGGAGCAATCCTCTTCAGAGAGCTCGCCCAGATGTGTATCTTGGCACCAATGAGCGTTCTCTTGGTGGAGACCGAAGGGAATATGGGTTTGCGAAATTGCGACACGGTATGGCCTTTGGACTGAAGTCCCATCCTACATATGGTGTTAGAGGTGCTATTGCACACTTTGATGTGGTCAAAGCATCTGGATTGGTCCCTAACCGGAGTAGCCTTGATATGGTTGAAGTTGACAAGATAGTGATGGCTGATTGCTGTCTTAGAGCAGAAGATATTGTAGGAAGAATTGTCACTGCTGCTCACTCTGGAAAGAGATTTTATGTTGATTCCATTCGCATTGATATGACTGCCGAGAACTCATTTCCTAGGAAAGAAGGTTACCTTGGTCCTCTTGAGTACAGCAGTTATGCTGCTTATTATAAGCAAAAGTATGTTTCTCTTTTTCCATGTCCTTAGAAGTTTGAAACACGGTTTCTTGATTTCTGCTGTGCTAACAAATGCTTAATTATGTGCAAGGATTGGGTGGTTCCCGTGCACCTTGGTTGTACTTGACAATAACAAAAGACTTCTCATGTTGAAGGCTAAATTACTTTCAAGGGTGGGATTAGTTGGCTTTCTGGAGCAACTAGCCTATACTTTATCCCTTATCCACTAGATTTGAGAAGCTCTTTTGTTTGTTAATTTGTTTTCAAGTACAACCTTGGTGCACTTGGCTATCCAGTCCAATTTGTATGCAGATATGGAGTTGATTTGGTCTATAAAAAGCAGCCTCTAATAAGAGGCCGCGGTGTTTCATATTGCAAGAACCTTCTGTCACCACGGTTTGAGCATTCAGAAGGTCTGTTTATACTTCGCATTTTTTTTTTGACTGAGCTCGTCTTTTATCATGTCTTGAGAGTGTAAGTTTGGATTTTTTTTTTTGTAGAAAATGAGGGTGAACTCGAAGAGTCAACTGACAAAACGTATTATGTTTTCCTCCCTCCTGAGCTCTGCTTTTTACATCCACTTCCTGGATCACTTATTCGGGGTGCTCAGAGATTGCCCTCGATCATGAGGAGGATTGAGAGCATGCTGCTTGCTGTTCAGCTCAAGGAAATGATTGGTTACCCTGTCGCAGCACTGACGGTAAAATAAACCTCTGATTATTTCTGGAGTTTGTCTTGCAATTTCATTTGATGCCTAAGCCTTTTTTTGGGCTTTTTTCATTTCTGGCCCGTCGGCCAAAAATTAATTATTGGCGCTAGTCAAATATTCAAAACCTATACACTGTAATATGTATGTTACATGTATATTTTATGTATAAAATATGTATATTATGTATTTTTATAAATATACAAAAACATTGTCTATTATTCTTTTGAGTGGTCCAAAAATGTAATTATCCTTTTTTCTAATACAGATCTTGGAAGCATTGACAGCCGCTTCTTGCCAGGAGACTTTCTGCTATGAAAGAGCAGAACTTCTTGGAGATGCATATCTAAAATGGGTTGTTAGTCGGTATCTGTTCCTTAAGTATCCCCAGAAACATGAAGGTCAACTCACCAGAATGAGACAACAAATGGTAAGCAACATGGTGCTGTACCAAAATGCCTTGAGTAAGGGACTCCAATCATACATCCAAGCAGATCGATTTTCTCCATCGAGATGGGCCGCTCCTGGGGTGTTGCCTGTCTATGATGAGGACACCAATGAAGAAGATGAATCATCCATGTTTGATCACGAAACAACAGAAAATGGGACTGTAGCAGCAAAGGTGGCTCTAGCTGGTGATGAGTTTGAAGATGATGAAATTGAAGAAGGTGAGCTTGATAATGATTCGGGTTCGTATCGTGTACTCTCTAGCAAGACGATGGCTGATGTTGTGGAAGCACTGATTGGAGTATATTATGTTGAGGGTGGAAAGTATGCTGCAAACCACTTCATGAAATGGATTGGGGTTGAGGTTGATTTCGATTTTAAAGAGACGGAATACTCCAATAGGCCTTGTAGCATTCCCGAGAATGTACTCAGGAGTGTTGACTTTGATGCATTACAAGGTGCTTTGAACATCAGCTTCAATGATAAAGGTCTACTGCTAGAAGCAATTACCCATGCTTCACGCCCGTCTTCAGGAGTCTCCTGTTATCAAAGACTGGAGTTTGTGGGGGACGCAGTGTTAGACCATCTCATCACGAGGCACTTGTTCTTTACATACACAGATCTCCCCCCAGGCCGATTGACCGACTTGCGAGCTGCAGCTGTGAACAACGAAAATTTTGCACGTGTTGCTGTTAAACATAGCCTTCATTTACACCTTCGACATGGATCCAGTGCTCTAGAAAAGCAGGTTCTTTAAGTCTTTAACTGCACTTCCACTTTGCATACTCAATTCTTATTGGGCTTTTTTCATTTTTGTTCCGTCAGCCGAAATTCGGCACTAGCCAAAATATACAAAACCTATACACTGATTATGTATATTATGTGTATATTTTGTCATTTTGTGTAGACAATATGTATACTATATGTATATTTACACGTAATATACAAAACTTATACATTTGATGGCGGTCCAAAAATGTAATTACCCCTTTTTTATTTGGTATTGGGCTTACCCACGTTGCAAAGAATATTTACCAATGCCTTCTTTACCTTATATCTTTTCCAGATTCGTGACTTCGTGAACGAGGTTAAAAATGAACTATCAAAACCAGGTTTCAACTCCTTTGGTTTGGGGGATTGCAAAGCTCCTAAAGTTCTTGGTGATATTTTTGAATCAATTGCTGGGGCTATTTTTCTCGACAGTGGGTGTAATACTAAAGTTGTATGGGAGGTTAGTTGCAACGGCTTTGTACTCTCTCTCTGTTTCAATTTGTTTGTCCTACTTCTCTTTTTAGTAAAAAGGGCAGCCCGGTGCACTAAGATCCCGCTATGCGCGGGGTCCGGGGAAGGGCCGAACCACAAGGGTCTATTGTACGTAGCCTTACCTTGCATTTCTGCAAGAGGTTGTTTCAAAAAGAATGTCTCTTTCCTAATATGGCAATTCCTTAGTTTCAACATTTTATATAGCCTGTTTAAGACCATAAGTTGAAAGGACATTTTGGTACATTATATATATCTTTAGTTTAAGACCACATGACACAAAAGTCCTTTTTCCTTTCTTAAACTCCGTGCCAACTCATAATCCTTTTGATAAAAAAATAAACTCCGTGCATTGGCAGTGTTGTAATGTCAGCTTACTTGATTGGTGAATTTTGTCAGGGTTTTCAACCACTGTTGCTTCCCCGATGGTCACACCAGAAACACTGCCTCCTATCTTGCATATTTCACTAAGATTGGAGTTAAATATCAGCACTACACGTTAAATTATTACTCATAATCTTCTTGATAAAAAAAAACTCCGTGCCAACTCCGTGCATTGGCAGTGTTGTAATGTTGGCTTACTTGATTGATGAATTTTGTCAGGTTTTTCAACCACTGTTGCATCCGATGGTCACACCAGAAACACTTCCAATGCATCCAGTTCGAGAACTGCAAGAGCGTTGTCAACAACAAGCTCAAGGCTTAGAGTACAAAGCAAGTCGAAGTGGGAATATTGCTACAGTTGAAGTATATGTGGATGGTCTTCAGGTTGGAATGGCGCAGAATCCTCAGAAAAAAATGGCACAGAAGTTGGCTGCCAGGAATGCCCTTGTTGTATTGAAAGAGAGGGAGGAAGCTGAAGCTAAGAAGGCTGATGATGGGAAGGAAAAGAAGAATGGAAACCCAAGTTTTACTAGACAGACATTGAATGATATATGCTTACGTAGAAATTGGCCTATGCCGCTGTATCGGTAAGAGATTTTTTACATTTTACTCCTCCCTCTGTTCTAATTTATTTGGCACTCTTTTCTTTTTAGCCGGTCTAAAAAAGAATGACAACTTTCTATATTTAGTACAGTAACAATTTAACTTTAAAATATCCATTTTACCCTGAATCAAATGATTTATAGGCACAAATATCTATGACTTATTTAGACCACAAGTTTCAAAATACTTCCTTTATTTTTTAATCTCCGTGCCAAGTCAAACGCCATCACATAAATTGAGACGGGGGAGTAACTTTCTATCGTACATGCTATGCAATCTGTTTTATTGCTGGTGAACTAGGCGGTGTCTGTGACTGTGCCCTCACTATGAATTGCATACTGAATCAATAATTTGGTCTTTTTCAGATGTGTGCACGAGGGTGGTCCAGCACATGCAAAGAGGTTTACGTATGGTGTACGTGTAAATACTTCAGACAAAGGGTGGACTGATGAATGTATTGGGGAACCTATGCCGAGTGTAAAGAAAGCCAAGGATTCTTCAGCATCTCTTCTTTTGGAACTCTTAAATAGATGGTACTCGTAAAACCTTTTGCAACTCTAGTCTTCCGTCATGGTGGCGTTTATCTCTTTATGTTTCTGTCTTTCGGGCTGCGTCTCTAGATCTTTGTTGTACTACGTTTATATCAGATGCTCCTTGATTATGCTATTGTGGGTTTCAGATTGTTTTCCCCACATGTAATATTTCTTTCGAATATTCCGCTGCTTATGGTATAGGTTTTTTTTCTTTCTATTTTGTCTTCAAAATCCATTTTTTGTTTTAGATTTATAAAATAAAATAAAAAGGAAATAGCTGATTAAACAATGAAAACAAAAACTTTTTGAACTCTATTCCTTAATTGAGTATAGAACGGTTTATTTACAAGAGTTCAATTCGAGGAAAGCATAAAATATAGGAAATCCTTAAACCTCAAAATATGATTTATTTTGCTCACGTTCTTGTATTGGTTTAAAAACAATGAAACGGTTTGCTTAAAGGAGCGGTAGCTCGGTAGGTGCTGATTGCGACTAACGAAAATGGGTCGTGATAAAAGTGCATGGTATAGATTTCTTCAAGAATTTCTTTTATGAGTTTCATTATAATGTTGGCCGGTGAGAATTCATATTAGCCGATTCAAACTTATTTGAGTTGATGTATAATTATTGTTATGTATCATTCGAACAAGGGTGGTACATGGAAAACCATGACTACGACCTTACCATTTCAACCATGACAACTTATGAATTGCAAGTGGAAACAAAACCACGAGTACTATCCGTTTCAATCTTTTGAGAATTATGTAATGATAAAAAGGTGCATGGTATAGATTTCTAAAAGAATTTCTTTTATGAGTTTCATATGAAATTAACTGCGGAAATATGGTCTGTACAATTTATATAGCCAATTCAAACTTATTCGGGTTGAGGTTATTGTTGTTATATATTATTGAGATAAGACATAGAAACAAACCTAAAATATAGTGAAATTGTCAACTACTCACTTAAATTAACTGGGAGTATTATGAATCTTCTCAATTTTTTTTATTGTTGTATTGGATCACTTCTCTCCAATCTTTCAATTGCTGATTAACTTTTCTTCAACTTTCAATTTTTGGACAAATAATTCAAAGTTGGAGTAGGAAATTAAATTTATTTAGAATTTGAATATTTATTTAATTCATGTATGTTAAGATTTTTTTGCGTATGCTCTGTTTTGAGTCGAGGGTCTTTCGGAAACAACCGCTCTATCTACCAAGGTAGAGGTAAGGTCTGCGTACACTCTACCCTCAACCGATCCCACATTGTGGGATTTCACTGTGTATGTTGTTGTTATATGAATATGATTTTTAATCTAATAATATGAGAATAGCTTTTTTAGCTCCCAAATAAATTAAGTTTTGCACTATTATAAATATAGCCAGTTATTTTCTTATGGTAGAGAATAGTGGAGGATTACTAAATCTATTAATAATAGATTTTCTTTACACTTTTACTTTCAAGAATAATTAATATTAAACAAATGAAAAAAATAATTAATTTTTGTGGTTTTTAAACAAATGCGCACTAATGCCTTTTTTAGAGTGATCTTTAATTTTTACTACTCAAATTTGTGGTTTTTAATTTTTTCCCTTCAGTACTTGACGCGGCATAACTTTAAATTTCGCCCGACAAAGTTTATATTTAGTTTGACACATGTATCATAACACCGTACAAGTTATGCCGGACAAGACAAAAGTTTCTACACAACACAATCTGAAAAACGGCAGAAGTTTAGAGTTCGCTCGGCATAGTTTATATTTCGTTTCCACAAGTTATGCCACACACGATAAAACATTCAAATTTCAGCATAAAAATGATAAAAAAACACTTAAAACTCCACAAAAACTGGTACAAAAAATGATAAAGAACATATGCCAAAAAAACATAACCCCAGCTTCTGAACACTTCGATAAACTATGAAAAAACTAAATAACTTAAGCTGCATAACTTAATACCTACGAAACTTATGCCGAGCAAAATAAATGTTCAATTTTCAAAGATAAATATTACAGAACTTATGTCGAGCAAAATAAATGTTCAATTTTCAAAGATAAATATTACAGAACTTATGTCGAGCAAAATAAGTCTTGATATTTTGATTAAATGAGCAACCGGGCCACAAATATAAAGAGCAAAATTTAAAGATATGTGTTTGAAGGATTATCCGTGCAAAAACTTGAAATTTAGTTAGTGTATACAGCAGAACTTAAACTGTTTTATAATCTGTGCTACTAACATTTATTTACTTGTACATACAGCCACCTGACATACCGTAATACTCAAACAAGGAATCTCGATGAGGCATACATCCATATTCTAAAACTATGTACAGTTACTACTCTCTAGGCCAGTTAATTATACTCTCTTGGTATTTCAATTGAATGTGACACCAAAATGGGTACTTAATAATACTCCCTCCGTCCCATATTATTTGACAATTTTTCTCATTTACATGCCTTTTAGTCGAGCGTAGTCCTCTTTACGCTTACAAAATGATAGTGTATTGTTATAACTGTAGGTTCGATTAACCTGTCACACTTACAGGCGCATTATTGCTCTTTAGTACTCTGTAGTTTGATTCCTGTTGTCATGTGTTCTTTAATGTAATTTATTTATTTTATTTAGTTGTGTTAGCTACTGCTTCCTGTTAGCTAATGCTTCCTGTTGTTAGAATGCGCTACCATTGCGTATTTGCTTTTTACTATCTCCATGTCCACATTGCTTTAATTTCTCGTCTAAGTCTGACCGTTTCTCATACTTTATTTTGCTTTGCTTACTTTGCATGATTATGTTTTATCTTGAGCCGAGGGTCTCCCGGAAATAACCGCTCTACCTACCAAGGTGGAGGTGAGGTCTGTGTACATTCTACCCTCCCCAGCCCCATATTGTGGAATTTCACTGGATATGTTGTTGTTGTTGTTGTATTCTTATCTCTCTCAAATTAATTACACTCCAGTCAATATTGATTATTTTAAAAAATAATTAATGTCAAGGCTGTCCAACGGGGTGGGGTATACCGACCTCGACTCGATCCCGCTCCGACCCCATCCCGACCCCGCCCGACCTTTGACATGCAGTCAAGATCCGATACCGTGCTCGATATCGATCTTGATGCGGTCGCTAACAAATTCCGACCCCGACCCCACCCTTCCCCACCCCATCCGACCCCTACTAGCCGTTGCACAACGACTTTGTCCTATTTTGCCGTTGTACAACGGCCAAATACCCCTCCTCCAATCCCCCTACCCCCTAATATTTATTTTTAACCCTTAAGTTATTATATTTACACTTTAACCCAATTTTTTCAACTATAAATACTTCATTTTTCTTCATTCTTTCTCCTTTTAAAGCGATCTTCTTCTTCAAGCATTCAAAATGTATGAACTCAACCCTCTTGAACAATGAAGTGAAAGACAAATGAGTTTAGCTTGAACAAATCTTCCTACAATTACATTCTTTCATTCTCTTTACAATGTCTTCTAAATATTCAATTTAATTTATTCATTTGAGAATTGACAACTAGCTTGAGGATCATCCGTTGAGCAAAGTTTCAATTTTCAACATCTCTCGATTACACGTCGACGTTACGTTGACGTTTGGTACATTCGTTCCTTTATTAAATTATTATTGTTTCTTTATTTTAATTAGCGCACTTAATTTCATTATCTTTAACTATTTAAGTATTTATTAGCATAAATTAAAATGAAAGGATTAAGAGGTATATTTGGTATGTCTGGTTCTAGTAGGGGTGACAAGGACAAGGGTCCTTCTTCTAGTAATCCTATTCCTCCTACACAGGATGATTTTATTGATACTGAACATTTTTCTGAAGTACCATTAGATTTAGACGATGAACTATTTTCTGGAAATCAACAAGAATTTAATTTAGAAGAACATCTAGATGACACACTAACTAATCTAGATGACACACCAACTAATACACCTCAAACTGGAACGCCTCATATTCCCCCTAGTATGAGACGAGACCCACCAGAACGAAAATTAACATCACTTGTATGAGTTTTTTTTATAGAGACGTACAAAATGAAGCTGCTAGATGCACAATTTGTAAAAATATTTATAAATTCAAAATGGGAAGAGGTCATAGAGGGTCGGGAGGTTTAACTACGCATTTGAATACCAAACACAAAGCTAAGTGAGATGAATATAAGACTCAAGTGAATGGTGAGTCAACAATGACCTCTCAATCGGGACAAACTTCACATACTGTCCCGCACCAGGTACAGGGTCAAATTGACCCTATGACGGAGGCAGTTGTAGGCCCTAAATACGATACAATGAAAGATAAGGAAGAATTATCAAAATTAGTTGCAGTGGAGGGTTTACCTTTTTCATTTCCTGATTCTCCTGATTTTATTCATTATATAAGATCAATGTACAATCCTGCTTATAACGGTTTCCTAGGTCAACTGTTAGGAGAGTTGTTTTTAAATTTGCACACGAATATCAATAATACTTACGTTATTATTTATATCATTACCCTGGAAAAGTATCCATCACATCTGATATAGGCCGTAGTACTAACGGTCATGATTATTTAACTGTAACATGTCACTGGATAGACTATAAATGGTCTATGCAAAAACGTATTTTAGCATATAGATATATAGATAGTAGCCACACTGATATTTTTATTCAAGAAAATATTTCTTCTGTTTGCGATTACTATGACATATCTGATAAAGTCATGACTATTGCATTAGATAACACTTCTTCTAATATTTATATTGTTAGATTATTAAAAACCTTAACTCCATCTTTTCAAGATCATTTTCATATAAAATGTGCATGTCATATTTATAACTTAGTTGTAAAGAATGGTATCAAACTTTTTGAAGACATTCTTGCAAAAATTCAATTTGCTATAAACTATATTTTTTAAAATAATAGAATACAACGACTAAAAAAATATAAAAAAACTTGTCACAATTGTGGTCTAGCTTACAGAAAAGTTCCCGAAGAAATATGCACTAGATGAAATTCTTTATACAACCAACTACGTGTTTCTTATGAGTATAGACAACCTATAACCCAATTTCTTAACGCCCGTAATTGAAATCCTAGAGATATGCTTATAGATTCCGATTGGGATACAATTTTAAAACTTAATATATTTTTAGAGAAATTTTATCTAACTACTAAAGAATTTTCCGGGATTTATTATCCTACTATTTCATCAATGTTATTTTATATAGCTCTAATATTTGTATTACTTAGTGAATATATGGCAAAACCAGCTTATAAGGAACCTATTAAAAATATTTTAAAAAATGATTATTTTTATTCCTATTCCCCCAATTTTTTTGATTAGTGTTGTATTAAATCCGTCTATTAAAATAGACGGTTGTAAAAATCTTGTTGAAACTATTTACGATTGTATAGATACACTTCCACCTCCAACTCCTAAAAATCTAAATGACCCACCACATGTTGAAATAAGTAGAGAAAAAGTGTTGTCTAGCATTCAAGATGAATGTAAAAAGGTATATACGCATACCAACAAGAAAGTGCTAGATTCCATGCCATCTTCTTCTTCAACACAACCTCAAAATTGACATGATGTTTCTGCGGCTAATATTCAAAGCCTCATACAAAGAATGTTTAGTGGTACCGTTTCTAACAAGTTAGCGAGTTTGATATTTTTGTTTTGCAGGGTGTTATACCATACGAAACAATTGAAAATGAAGAGGGACGTGAAGACTTGCTAAAATACTGAAGGGAAAATGAGAAGAATTTTCCAACACTAGCAAAGATGGTCCGAGATGTGTTGAACATTCAAGCGTCATCAAGAGCGTCCGAAAATGCATTTTTTGTGGGAGATTTCAAATAGGGAAACACAAACATTCATTGGAAGGAGAATCATTAGAGATTGCAATTCTATTCAGAGACTGGATTCGTGCGGAGCGTAGGAGGTGCGGCTAACCGGAGATCGACGAAGAAGAAGACTACAACTACAACAAAATCTTATCCGACGGATGTGCAAGCGGTGTCGTTCAATTTGATCAAGATATACCAATTCCAACCGAAGAACCACAAGACATTATAAAGAAACTAGAAAATGTGTTTCTTACAATGTAATTCTTTTAATTGTAATTTTACTATGTTATTTATTTGCAACTTTCAATATCACGAAGTTACAATTTTGAAATTGTATTACAAAAAACAAATCATACTTCTAATTGAATAATATAAGAGGCACACAAACAGCATTGAGATGTTTTTATTAAACTATCTTGTTGTGTATGTGTGTTATTTATTTATTTATTTAATTTAAAGACAAATAAAAAAATGACCCCACCCCGACCCACCCCGACCCCACCCCTACCCCAACCCCGACTTATCCGATTGGGACGGCGAGGCACACCCCGCCACCCGACCACTTGACCCCGCCCTACCCTCACCGCTGCACTTAACCCGCTAACTCCGACCGACCTACCACCTGGGCTGATCGTAGGAAAAGTAGATTTTTTTTAATTAATTCTATCTTATTTTTATAAAATGGTCAAATAATTTGGAACGAATATTTTTAATAAATAGCTAAGTAATATGGGATGGAGGGGAGTAGTATATGTGGAGATAAATTCCGTCCTCCAAATAAATAAGTTGGTGTATTAATAATACATCTACCTACATCACGTGAGAGTACATTATTACTAATACGGAATTATTGTCCCCCGTATAACATTTTCAATTATTGAATTAGTTAATTATTGCATATAATATCTGCAGAGATTCTAATTTGGTTGAGAAGTTGAACTTTTTATCTTTGTTTAAATATCCTTAATTATAAAAGTATTGTTATTTATATTATCTTTCCTTTTAAACAGTTTTTAGCTTATTTTCTTATCTCATTTTATACGATGATGTTTGACTATTCATGTACTTCCTCCATTTACTTTTACTTGTCAAATTTTGACTTTTTAATCTCTTAAAAATTAATAAATAAAGTGCATAATTTACCAAAATACCCATATTAATTGGTGTATAATCTTAATGGAACTTAAAAAATTATTTGAAATGAGTAATTAATGTTATGGGTAAAATAGAAAAAATAAAATTGTCTTCTCTTGATATGTAAAAAGTAATAAATAAAAGTAAAAAATTATTTTAGAATAGTTGACAAGTAATAGTAAAACCGAGGGAGTATTTAATTCTCGTTAATTTTGGATGAAATCAACTAATACGGTATAATTTTTTTTTCTACTTAAAACCAGACCTGGTGGTTCGAGCCTGGTATTTTAGCGAGTCTCCCCCCCCCCCTTGCCACGTGTACAGTTGGCACAACACCAGTTACAAGGATGTACCCCATTCCTCAGACCAATTGTCTTCCCATTCCTTAATATAAACTTCTCAATTTCAAGCTAAATTCAAGATTTCCACACAAATGATAGCTAAACGAGAAATATAGTAGGGAATATCTTCGGTATTTGTACTCCATTAGCACATTCATGCAATATTTTTACAAGATTGATAGACATATGGTTAGAGGTAAATCCAATATTTAAAGTTTATGAATTTATATAATAGTACTTCGTCCGTTCACTTTTACTTATTTATTTTTGACTTTGCAAACCCATTAAGAATTAATAAATAAAATATGTATTTTATTATAATACTATTAGAAATAATAGCTCCAGCAACAACAGAACCAAACCAGCAGTAGATGTACTTGCATCAATCGCAGAATATCGACCATAATAAGCAAGACCGATGCAACATCGACAACATCAGGTGAAACAGTAATAATGAAGAACCATCCGTTCTCTAGTCACACTCGGACTAGAGAATCTCTCGATTCTCCCTATGCAAAAAATGATGGCAAGAATCCCTCGATTCTCCCTACAATAAGCTTTTATAATAAGCTCGGACATGCAGTGGAGTCTCCCTCAATTTCTAGTCCAATTCCGGCTAGAAATTCCTCGATTCTCCTGTCCTGAGCTAAACAAATGAAAACAGGCAATCGAACATTTGATTGACCTGTGAAAAATATTGTAAATTGAGCTTCAACAAGGCTCCATCCAGGAATTCAGTTAAAAGCCGATCCAAGTACTTCTTCACCACATCATAAAAATCTAGTTGACCACCTTGTGACATAAAACTAACCGAGTCCTCAATAAACGACCATACAATTCTACAACAATCAGACATCGTACACGAAAATGGTGCAACATAAGGAAATGCAGGCATAATATTTGAAGTTTGTAAATAAAATGACAACACATTCATGGAATACTCATATTCCTTTTTCATATACATTTGCTCAAACTTATCTGCAGTAATAGCCTCAGTTATTTGCTTTCGACAATCAGATAACAGGAGTTCATGATACGTATCCTTGTGCTTGCTCAAGACATCTAGCAAAGCCTCCGCAGGGTATCCGTATCTACGCAATGACACCAAGAAAACTCACATAGTCCATGATTAATAACGAATGATTCACAGTTTGCATTCTGGAAAGTTGATCTTCCAAAACAGAACACATTTTACTCATAGCAGTGTCCCATAAATTCTCCAAATGAATAATTGCTAATATTTCAGTCCAAAAATCATCAAAAGGAGATATACACTTGTCGATATCATCCAATTCAACCAGAAAGAGTATGATCAGTAGAGACTGGACCTCCGGCGATCCTCACTGCCGTAATGACAGCCAAAGGCAGAGTGTATCCGCAGGAAACGATAGCTTCAGTTCCATCGTGGTCAATCACAACTTATCAATTCAGAAAATAAAACGAATAACAATCGCAACTCTTATTGATTTTGTGAGAAATTTATCGAAAAAAATTGCAAAATTGAAGAAATCGATCAAAATGCACATCCAAAATCTTCAATAAACTATGAATCGAAAAGAAACTCGTTAATTCTGCCCAACAAGGCAAGTCTCAAAATCAAACGAACACGAACTGATGTCGATTCTATTCGCGATTGAAAACCCCCAAAATCGCAAAATTAGGGTTCGATCGAAAGAGGGGAACGGAAGGAGTTCGATAACCCGCTCTGATAGCATGTTAGAATCTGAATCACTTACTTATTATGCAGCCATGAGAGCAGAAAGTTCATAGTGAAGAAGAAGAAGAGAAAATGAGTTAGAGGAGAGAGATATTTGTGGAACCTTTCTCTTATTTTTTGTAAATCAAAATTACAAGTGTGGTAATCTATTTATAGGATAGAAATTAACTCCTCTAATAAAAGCTAGGTAAGTAAAGTTAACAGCTAACATTGTTAACTAAGCTAACAGTGTTAACTAACTGACTAATATTTGTTTAACTACATTCTAACAACTTTAACTAACTAATATATCTCAACACCCCTCTCAAGCTAGGCACTGAAAGCATAGGTTTCAGTCCTATCTTGGAAACTACCAGCATCACCAGCAACAAGAGCAGCAATAGGGCCAGCAGAAATGGCCAAAGAATTATCACTTGTACCAGCAAATTCATAAATGGCAGCCACAACAACAGTCTTCTTAAATTCATCTAGATGATGTATATATGATGCCTTTATCGTATCCCCTTTGTCGCCCAGTATTATAGCAGCACAAGAGTCTGGTTTAGTCACACTAATGCCAGCAGTATATTTGGCAAGTTTACCCCCCGCCGTCTCATAACTTCCCTCTGCACCAATGACGAAAGTGGGAGTACTAAGCGTGACAGAGAGATCAACTACGGGGCTTTGCTTGGACAACAAATTGCATTTAAAGCGCATGGTGGTGATAATACTGAACCTCTAGCTTCCCAGAACTGTAGTCAGGGAACTTCAGAGAGGCAATGGTTTTCGTTGAGGGGGCAATGTCATTGAGAGTAAGAGTAGTTGAGATAGTTGACCATGTATCAACTTTGACATCAATCAAAGTGTTCTTATATTTATATTGTGCTCTAACATCTCCAGTTGAAAGCCCTCCCTTCTTTACTGCAGTTGATGTAAGAGCCACTCTTGTGTCACTGTAGGTTGAAATAGATAGTTTATGATCGGAGATATAGTCCTTATTCAGCAGATCTCTTACTTTCTTGCCAATATCAGAGAAAAGTCCAGGTCCCTTGCTCATTTTCGTTACAACTACAGAGAGAAAGAGAGGAGAGAGCATGAACTAATGCCAGCAACATTACAGTACTAGCACACATTCCAGATGCCATTAACGAGGTTGTATCAGTACCCTCTAGTGCACTTATCTTCTCCTCTCCAAACCATGGCACCAGCAGTCCCAACAACATTAGCAACAACTGCAGCTTAAAAAGAACTCCTTGCTAATAGCTACAGAAAGCAGTGTTCAGCGATGGAGCTTCTGAAGATGTTTCTCCATACGGATGGACATAGTAATCTTGCAGTGTTATCTGAACTTTTGTGAAGGATAATACTAGGAATATTGTGCAACAAACTCAGTAGCAAGTACAGGGAATCCAACAATAGTTGCAACCTCAGAATGCAGCTGTCATTTGGCAGTCACAACAGATATTAAGAATGCATCCTCAAATGCAGCAGCAAATGCAGCAGATGATAAATTCTGGAAATCTGACTCCTCAGCAACTGAAGAATTGTCTACAATATCACTGTATTACCAACATTAACATTTAATAGTATGAGCTACAACTCCCCCAACAACAATGAAAAATTGTGTTTTCTCATCAAGAAACCTTTGCAACTGCTCCAGTAGGAAAAAAAAAACAATACAAACATCAGCAATGCTACTGCTCATTAACACTTAACAGCAGTAGCTACATTAATAGAAGAAACAACAGCTTCAGCAACAACAGAACCAAACCAGCAGTAGATGTACTTGCATCAACTTCAGTAATATCAGCCATAATAGCAGCACCAGTCGCAACATCGACAACATCAGGTGAAACAGTAATAATGAAGAACCCCTCGTTCTCTAGTCACTCGGACTAGTGAATCCCTCGATTCTCCCTATGCAAAAAATGATGGCAAGAACCCCTCGTTCTTTAGTCTCATTCAGACTAGAGAATCCCTCGATTCTCCCTACAATAAGCTTTTATAATAAGCTCGAACATGCAGTGGAGTCTCCTTCAATTTCTAGTCCAATTCCGGCTAGAAATTCCTCGATTATCCTGTCTTGAGCTAAACAAATGAAAACAGGCAATCGAACATTTGATTAGCCTGTGAAAAATACTATAAATTGAGCTTCAACAAGGCTCTATCCAGGAAGTCGACATTTCTGTCACGCCCTTTTCCGACCGCGACATTATTAACTATAACTCCCCCTGCCTAAGGAAATGTTAGAAAAATAAAATAAAATGCTATAAGTGCTAAAATGTGCTAAGATGTTAAAAGGGGTGCTAAGAGTGCTAAATGGGCTAAAATGCTAAAGTGGTTGCTAAAAGGTAGAAGGTGCTAAAGTGGGCTAGAAATAATGTTAAAGGGTTCGCGGAGTCGCCACCTAATTATTTCGGATGAATTAGGACACCTAAATGTCAACTAGGTTAAAGTCAACACTAACTCCATTTAAATGGTCTGCTAAACTTAATGAGATTCTGGGTAAGGGTTCTTTATTATCCTAAAGGAAAGGGGTTAGGCACCCTAAAAGATCCGCTAACTTGCGGTTGTCCATTCAAACCTAGGGTTAATTATTTATGTTAAGATGCAATGCTGAGGGTGTTTTAGTAAAAGAATGCATTTTTGTTTTTATAAGAAATTATAAGACTATTGCTATAACAATATGTGTAAAGTTTAAAAGCATGCATTTATATTATAAAAAATTGATTTATTGACTAAATGTATGCATTTGCCTACTAAATGGACCTTGATTAGTATGCCACATGCTTAAGGGGGTTTCTTAGTATAAAAAATAAGATTTCTATATGTAATTTATAGCAAATGGGTTAGGAATCTTGGAAATAATATCCTAGCTACATGATTAATTATGCAAGTTAAGATTATTAGGTGGTTTAGTATAGCTTAAACTATGTATGGATAATCTAAAATATTTAACTCGAAGGGAAACAAATTGCTAATTAACTACTTTCTAATCTATTGACTCAAGGTTTGATGTTCTAAGAGTTCTACTAATAATGTAATGTTAGACAATTAATTTACAATAAATGAATGGGCAAGATAAAGAAAATAATAAAGTGACTCGAGGGAATGGCGATAGCACTCGCAGATGGCTTGGAATTTCTGACGCAGAGAATGCAAGAATGTAGATGCGGTTCCCCATGCGGTGTGGCTCATAATGAGCCTCACAATGAGACTCTTCATTTTGCTCCGATGCATTTCATGTAAAAGAAGAGAAGATAAAGATTAGTAACTGCTCAAATCAAGTGATAAAGCAAATAGAGAAATACTCATATAGAACTCAAGCACGTACGTGACCCCTCTGTGATCGTTTTGACCAGACCAAGTGGGCCTACCCATCATAGACGATTCCCAATAGGAATCAAACAGACAGTGGCCTTGGCAGGCCCAGCGGTATGCAGAGACAACACACATCCAGTAGTCATTTAGCATTAAAATGGCCCAGGGCAAGCTGCATGTGGGCAGGCAAAACAAAGAAGAAAATAGACAATGTGTTAGGCCCAATACTCATATTCTCGCAGCATGAGACAAATAAGCAAGTTAGAGATGTATATTATCTTGCAAGTAACACACACTACTTTGAGTGGCCCAACATAAAGAAAACAGTCCACACAGGATATGAAACAAATGGACCTTACAGCTCCAATAGACAATATCAGAGTAAGGAGTAGACCCAAACAACATTATGGAATATCAACACATCATACTTATTCTTTAGTTGAACAATTGAGCCAAAAATGAGAAAACAGGACATCATACGAGAGATCAGAAGCTAAGAGATTTGATTTTCAGTTTTAAAAAAATGCCAGGCACCAGTCAACAAGCAGGATCATTATAATTATTCAGCCTTTTTACATCCCGCAATGTTAAATGGTATGAGTTACCACCCGATGTCGCAGATGTTTAGTCCAAAGAGTGAGGATACATTCCAACCTAGGACAGTCACCTATCCTCTGATAAAATCAGCCAATTATTACTCTGAATCATTTTAAACACACGTAGGCTTTCAAGCAGATTTTAGACAAATTTCAGGCATCCAAATACGTAGATCATGATATTTTCCAGATTATCTAACCATTTAGCATTTTATTACTTGATTTTAGGATCCATTTGGGATAGATCAGTGATGTTGAAATTAGACATAGAAAGACACTTCCCAAAAAAAAACTAGACAAAGATAAACGACACAATACTCTCTAAAACCTCAACCTATGTCCTACTACCTTAAGGCATTATTATCTTTCAGTGTGAGATGCATTAGAGACCACAATTCCGATGGCATAGAAACAATTCAAGAGATTGACATGATAATGTAGGTACCATTTAACTACAAAACATAGAGGATTACTAGTTTTGCGAGCATATAGATACACTGAAATTAATGCGCAAATACCATGGGGTCACTCAAAGACGCAGGGATACCCAATACATGAACACACAGAACCATATTATGCTATTTCTCAAGTATAGTAATGACAAACATATTACCAATACCAGTATCGTATTAACAAACATAGTCGCGAGCGTCAATAGCCATTAATATTAGCTAAAGAGGTTCAGCAATCAACTTAATACACCTAAGCCATTGCACGAAACATATTTTGCACGCATTAATATCAAACAAAACCTAATATATAAAGGTGATAAATTTAGCTTCTCCGGACAGCAAAACGAGGCAGCGTATCAAGTCGTCGACCCACTCGGATTATTTATTGCGATGCGATGGAAAAGGCAGAGCTTGTGCTTGGAGAATAATTGATGATTCTTAATGTGAGAGTCGATTGACTGGTTCTCTGTCGATTTTCTGGATATTTAGACTGATTTCCGATGGGTTCTTTTCTGTCCCCCCATGCATGTGTATATCGATCGGTTTTTGACAGTGAAAAAGGGGGTATGGATTGCTATCCACCCATGCCCCCTTGTATTCTCCCCGTTCCCCATTTATACTCCTTTCGGGATGCCTAAATAGGGCGAGAAATCGACGGGTTATTTGGTTTGATTTTGGAGAGATTCCGCCAGATTTCTTACTGCGATTTCGTGTTTATTAGGATGCGATTCTTGTGAGCTGGCTGGGTGTGCGTGGGTAAGGGAAACCCGGATTCTCTGGCGAGAATCTCGGGATGGGGTGCTGGTGCGGCGAATTTCCTAAGGTTGCTAGGTTTAGGTTAGGGGTATTTTCTTAAGGGCTGTTGGGCGATGTGGAAGGGGATAAGGGTTGAGAGGGTGAAGTTAATGGGCATAAGGGTTGTGGGCTGCGGGTGTTGGGCCATGCGGTTGGGCTGCGAGATAATGGGTTGTGGTTTTAATGAGGAAGAGTTGGGCTGGTGAGTAATTAATTAAGGGGTAGAGTTTTAAGTGTATTTGTTTTAGTATTAGATTTAATTAGTGGTAAATAAATGGGGTTTTAAATTATTATTACTTAAATGCTAAATGAGGATATGATGTTTAAGGATTGCTTAATGTTTTTTTTATAAATGTGACGCTATTATTTAAAATCTTATTTATTGTGCATTATTTAAATTATCTTAATATGAATTTGGGTGCTTTATTAATTTTAGCTTGAGTTTAAATTATTACAAATATTATGGAATTTATTTGCGTATTAATAAATGCGACTATGCTATTTGACGCGACGTCATTGCTAAATTATTTATTTATTTACGTCTTTATTATTAAAATTATTGAGAATTAATGGAAATAAAATAGGGCTAAAAATTGATAAATGCGGGCGCGACTCAAAGTGTTTAATACTCTTCGTAAACTTGCCATTATTAAATCGCTTATTTATGCGTGTATTAATGTTTTATTGTTGCATTTTATTATTATAAAAAATTGTTTAAAATTATTTGGAAAATTAGTGTAATTTTATAGTTAATGACTGAACGGGAGGGTCAAAATTGGGTGTCAACAACTTGTCCCTCTTTGTATGGAGATGATGGAAGAGTCTTCGGACAAAGACGTTGACTTATAGCCAATTTTGTCTCGATCCTCAGAATTTGAAAATGCTGGGCAATTAAGACAAGGCTGACGCAAAATTCAAAATTTGCCCCAGTGTCGAGTTATGACGACACTGGGCTACCATGGTCAAACACCAAGACGGGCTGACGCGAACTCGAACTTTGTCCCAGTGTCGAGTTATGACGACACTGGGCTACCATGGTCAAACACCAAGGCGGGATGACGCGGACTCGAAATTTGTCCCAGTGTCGAGTTATGACGACACTGGGCTACCATGGTCAAACACCAAGGCGTGTTAACGCGGACTCAAAATTTGTCCCCAATGTCGAGTTATGACGACACTGGGCTACCATGATCTGAAAATAAAAATAAACTAGCTTGAACCTAGGGGTGTACCAGTATTGACTTATGATGATGCTGGGCTTGTTGGTGATGTGGAATGAGTGGACCGACGCTCGAGGCCGCTTCTGCCATTTGCTGGGAAGGTTGGCCCCCCAACAAATTGCCCCGGTTCACTGTAAGAGAAAATCCACGGTGTGCTCCTGCATGCTAAGACTTAAGCAAACGGTTAGTGCATAACTGTTACGGCATGAATTTATAGGTAATGTAACTGTATGAGTAGAAAATGTTATCTTGTAAAAATGTGACGCTTGTTGTGTTGATGTGATGCTGCAACTGCTGTGATTTTCGTCCTTGCACGGGCGCGTTGCGATTGTGGATGCGGATATGGAGCCCTTGCTGCAACTGCCCATGTAGACTAAAGCTCAATAAAGAGTTAGTGCATAACTGCTAAGACAGAATAATAAAACATGAATAAGAAACGCAATTTTGAGAGTAGAGAAATCGTCCCTGCGTAGATGTGATATGCTGATGTCGTCGTCTTTGGACGTGGCGTCGTTTTCGTACGGGCGTCGTTTCGGACCGAGCGTCATTTGGACTCATCGTCGTTTTCGGACTTGGAGTCATTTCGGAATTGGCGTCGTTGACATCATTTTCGGACTCAGAGTCATTTTCGGGCTTGGCGTCGTTTTCGGACTTGGCGTCGTTTTTGGACTTGGTGTCGTTTTCGGACTTGGCGTCATTTTCGGACTCGGCGTCGTTTTCGGACTCGGAGTCGTTTTCGGACTCGGAGTCGTTTTCGAACTCGGCGTCGTTTTCGGACTCAGCGTCGTTTTCGGACATGGCGTCGTTTTCGGACATGACATCGTTTTCGGACATGGCGTCGTTTTCGTACTTGGCGTCGTTTTCGGACATGGCGTCGTTTTCGGACATGGGCGTCGTTTTCGGACTCGGAGTCGTTTTCGGACTCGGCGTCGTTTTCGGACTCAGCGTCGTTTTCGGACTCGGCGTCGTTTTCAGACTCGGCGTCGTTTTCGAACATGGCGTCGTTTTCGGACATGACGTCATTTTCGGACTTGGCATCGTTTTCGGACATGACGTCGTTTTTGGACATGGCGTCATTTTCGGACATGACTTCATTTTCGGACATGGCGTCATTTTCGGACATGGCGTCGTTTTCGGACTTGGCGTCGTTTTCGGATATGGCGTCGTTTTCGGACATGGCATCGCTTTCGGACTTGGGCGTCGTTTTCAGACTTGGCATCGTTTCGGACACGATGTTGATGAAGACGTCATTGTGTTGATGCTACTATTCTTGCGAATTAATGCTCCTATATGATGTGTAGGACGTTGCGAATGCTGATGTCGTCTCTGCTCGGACTTGCGGGATGCTGCAGATGCCGATATCGTCTCTGCACGGACTTGCTGGATGCTGCGAATGCTTGTTGAATGCTACTAATGCTGATGTACCCTCTGCACGGATTTGCTGGATGCTTCTCCTGTAAATTAAGGACCCTGTAGGCTAAAGCTTAAAAAATTAGTGCATAAATTTTAAGACAAAAATGATAGAGTTTGAATGGAATCTTGTGAGTAGGGATGTTGTAATGTGCTGAAGGTATCGTTGTTGCTGATGTTGGGGGCGTCATTGCGTAGAAGGAATGCTGATGACGTCGTTGCCTGGACGTATTCTTTGCGGCCGTTGCGTGAGCGTAGTCTTCTTGGCGTCGTTGCGTAGACGTGATGCTGATGGCGTCATTGCGTAGACATAATGCTGATGACGTCGTTGCGTGGACGTAATGCTGATGACGTCGTTGCCTGGACGTGTTGCTGCCGCTCCTGTAGAATAAATGCTCCTACAAGCTAAGCTTGAGAAAATTAGTGTATAACTGTTAAAACAGAATGATAAATATATGAGAAATGCAATTCTGTGAGTAGGGATGTCATCCCTGTATGATATGTGGGGTGTTGTGAATGCTGAGATGTTGTCCTCGGGCGGACATGCTGAATGTTGCAACTGCTGAGATGTTGTTGTAATGCCTTTGTGAACCGTATGGATTGCCATGATGTATTTGTTGTGCGTGTGTGCACTGCATGTATTGCAATTTGACTCTATGCCCGAGCTGATGTGCTAGACTTTGTTGCGGGATTTGAACTTTGATTGTTGATGTCTGTCTGCTTCTGTTGCTTCTTTCTGCTTCTGCTAATATGAAGAACTTTTTTTGTATTTTCTGCTTCTGCTAATATGAAGAACCTGCGCTCAAAGAAAATTTGTGAGTTTGAGGGGGGGGGGGCGATTGATTCGCATTGACTTTGTAGCTTTGACTCTTGATGCTCGGACGTCTGCCTTGTTTGGACTCATAACCCCTGCCTGGTTTCCTACCTTGTCCCAGTTCTGAATTTGTTTGGCCTAAATTGGGTCTCAATAGGGTTGCTTGCCTATCACGTGTATTTTCGTTATTTTCAAAATAAGGAAAGACTTCTTAATGGTGTGACCGAAGCCGATTTAGGCCGCCTACGTATCCCCATGAGGGAATCAGGTCATGACGTAGTTCATTACAAGCGGGATTGGGTAAAATTTCTAAAGGTGGGACCGAAGCCAAAATGGCCTACGTATCCGCCAAGGGAATCAAGTCAAACGTAGTTCCATTTTATTACATATAAAGGGCAAAATATATTAAACTAACTATTTTAGGAATCAGAGGGTCAAGGTAGGGGCACGAGTCCACTTGTCTTCTTGCTCTGCGTCTTAAATGGCTGAGTCTTCAGCAGGATCATCCCTTGCAGCTCACAACTAAACAAATGACTTATTCATCAGTTAAAAAATTTCCGGCATGGAGCACCTCCTTTTCTCTGGCGGTTGGTCGATGATTCAACTTTCTTCCCTTTTCGGGTTGGCGTAATAGTCCCTTCCAGACTGTTTTCTTCATTTTTAGATATCATGTTCACATGGGCATCTTCATAACCGGGAAGAAGATTATTGTTTGCATTGAGAGGAGCATCTTTCAGCTGAATGACTCCCTCTTTGATTAACTCCTCTATTCTGTCCTTGAGTGTATAGCAATGTTCGATGTCGTGTTCCTCGGCACCGGAGTGGTATGCGCAATGTTTGGTTTTATCGTGCCCTCGGAAAGTATGCCTGGGGGTATTTCTGGGAATTGGTTGGAGTATTCCTGCGGCTTTCAGCTTCTCATACACCTGGGCTATGGGTTCGGCTAAAGGTGTATAGGTTACAGTTGGTTTTCTCGGCATCTACGCGGGTTTGGGTCCGCTTGGTGCGCGGGTTCGCGATCGTGGTGAGTATTTTGGATATCTTTGGTTGGGTATGGTAAACAGGATATGGGGTAGCGCAGTGCTGATAATATGACTGTGGATTTTGAGTGTTTTGGTTATAGTAAGAAGGCGGTGAGCTTTGATACACTGGAAGTTGTTCTGGCCTATGTTCCTGAATGACCATGACAGAGGGTGATGTATCTCTTCTCCTCTGTGAGGTACCTCCTATGGAATCTGACTGCGTTGCTCTGCTAGTTGCTTGTAGGGCTGTCAAGTTTGTAATCCTGCCTGTCTTAATGCCTTCTTCCACGAAGTCGCCCATTCTTACGACTTCTGCAAAACTTCGCCCAATTACACTGATCATCCTTTCATAATACGTCGCGTCTTTTAACGACTGCACGAACAAGGTGGTCATTTCGCTCTCTGCCATTGGAGGTTGGACCTTTGTTGCTTCTGACCGCCACCTCAGGGCGTATTCCCTGAAAGTTTCTGTGGATTTCTTTTCAATTTTCATAAGATAAAATCTATCCGGAACAGTGTCAGTGTTGAATCTGAATCTATCCATGAAATCTTATGCCATGGCATTCCAACCGTCCCATTTTCGAGGGTCTTGGCATGTGTACCAGTCCAGCGCCTCGCTGGCTAGACTCCTGATGAATAATTTCATGATGATTGCTTAATTTTTCCCAACTCCAATCAATTTATCGCAATATGACCTTAGATGAGCTCGGGGATTCCCTTTTCCATCGAACATGTCAAATTTGGGCACCTTGTACCCCACAGGTAATTCAACGTCGGGGTGCATACATAAGTTTTCATATTCTAACCCTTCATCCCCTTTGTTCATCTGAATGCTTTTGAATGCCTCTTTCAAGCTACGAATTTCTTTTGCCACATTTTCACCAGCTCTAGCTCGAGTCTGCCGCTCCACTTCCTTGTATTGATCTGTCTCTTGATAGGACACATGCATAATAAATGGTTGGCTTTCGGTCGGATGTGATAAAGCCCCATATTGTTTGTTAGGACTAGTGATGTGTGTCGTCTGCTCGTATTGGGTTGCTTGGCAATTTAGACTGAGTGGGTAGATATAAGTAGGTGGAGGTTGAGATATGTATGTAGTAAACGGGTCATTTTGGAGGTTAGTTTGCAAATTGACCGGGCGGGTGACATTTAGGTGTGAGCTGGTATGTTGCGGCCTTTGCGGGGAGCTTTGGGGAAGTGGAGGCTCAAGTGCTTGTGATGCGATTGCATTTGTCCTTTGCTCCGGGAGTGGTGCATTCAAGCTAATAGACAGGTTTGTGATATTTCAGAGCCTTTCTATTTCGGCTTGCATGATTTCCATTTGCTGCAATAAATTGGCGAGGTGTTGATCATTGGTGTTTCTCCTTTCTAATGCCTCTGCGTCCTCTACAGGAACGGGGACGAGTCCTAAGCTGTTTCGTTCTGGTGCCTCTGGATTAGTCATTTATTGAATGATTGTGCTTCTATCAGTCAACGCGAATCAACCTTTTGGGGATAAGCTAGGCAAAAATAATCCTC
Source organism: Przewalskia tangutica (assembly GCA_029844215.1). NCBI lineage: Eukaryota > Viridiplantae > Streptophyta > Magnoliopsida > Solanales > Solanaceae > Przewalskia > Przewalskia tangutica. The sequence continues at coordinate 10,053,409 of CM056738.1, forward strand.
TAACAAATGAAGCAAACCAAGTTAGTATTGTCGCGCCCCTTTTCGGCCGCGACTTTATTCTAGCGAACCCTGCTTAATAAAAAAAAGTTAGAAAATAAATAAAAAAAATGTTAAATGTTTAAAAAGGTGCTAAATATGTTAAAGAGTATTAAAAGGTTAATTTTAAAAGTAAAATGTGTTAAAATGCTAAAGGGTTGCTAGGGAGTCGCCACCTAATTAATTGGGGTGAATTAGGACACCTAAATGTTAACTGGTTTAAAGTAAACATTAACTCCATTTTAATGGTCTGCTAAACTTAATGAGATTCTGGGCAAGGGTTCTTTATTATCCTAAAGGGAAGGGGTTAGGCACCCTAAAGGATCCGCTAACTTACGGTTGTCCGTTCAAACCTAGGGTAATTATTATGTCAGGATGCATGTTTTGAAAAGTTTAAGTGAAGAGGTGCCTGCAAATTTAAAAAAGTAAAAAAAAGATGCATTCTTTTATAACCTGAAAAAAGTTTATAAGATTTGTTTATAAAGTTAATTTCGAAAGAGATCATATAAAGTGTTATACATAAGAATTTTAAAAATATAACTGTGCAGAGTTGACTTAGTGATTAAAGGTAGGCCTTTGTTTGCAAAGTCGGTGGATAATAAATTATATAGTATTAATGAAAGAGTTATTAATTCTTTTAAGATGCATTAGTCTCGTGATTAGATGTTCAAAAATAAGTTAAGCAAGCTAGAATAATTAACTTAATGAGAAGCAAATTTCTAGTGTCGAACTATTTTCTAATAGCGACTTAAAGCTCAGGCTATTCTAAATATTAATGTTAGAGTAATGTTAGACAAGTAATTACAACAAATGAATGGGGAAAGGATATGAATTAATAAGGATGACTCGAAGAATGGCGATGTCCTTTCGCCGCGGTTTGGAATTTCCTATGCGAGGTGGATGAACATAAATGCGGGCCTTCATTTGAAGTAGCTCAAGATGAGTCTCGCCATGAAACTCTTTGTTGCTCCGGTGCATTTCATGTAAAAAAAGAAAGATAAAGATTAGTATGCACTCAATTTATTTGAATCATAAAAATCTACACACACACGTAATCTAGTTTATACGTAATCAACACATAAAGATGTGTAAATCAGTAGATAAAGTGACGCAGCTGCTGCAACAACCAGCCAACAGTAGGATACAGTAAGCTGAGTGAGCTTGAAATAGAGAATTAACACATGCTTCATACTTCATGACTAAACTGTGGGATCAATAAAAGATAAACCACAATGGGCCTAGTCTGTCACATGTAAGACAAAGATAGAGAAATCTAAATGCTAGGGGAAGGGGGCTGGGGATAGTCTTTCACAGTAACGCAGAGGCAGAACTGCAGACTTGTGGGCTTGAGACAGTCCTTTACATTCATACTAAAAAAAACAGTATATCAGCTACGAAAATGGATGAACCCGGCGGATATTATAGATGACGCACAAAGTATATTACCTTATATCTAACAAATGGCCGATAACACATAAGAAAAATGATCAATAGCTAAAGGAGGAAAGAAGCAACTCCATTGACGCACACGCATATCCGCTCGATTCATCGATTTGGATTTCATTTGTCAATGCAACTAAGCTAACATCTAGGGTTATGCATAGAAAATTGAGTCCCTTTATATTCTTTCATAAACATGTGTTAGTCTTGACTGAATAAGCTTGGTAGATAGACAATGACAACGGGCTATGAAAGGAGATGTACTATAATGGCTTTTAAGTTTTTATGGTAATGGCTTGATATTTGTGATCGATAACGCATCCGGATAGATACAACTAAGCACTTTCATGACAAATAGGAATTATCTGAGCAAATTTATGACCATTCATACCTCATTTAACTTAAATATAGGAATTGAGCCGTTCCTGTACTAACACTATAAACACCTATTAATCAAATCACCCACAAAAATCAATAGCTGAATTAAGCATATTAAGTTAATATGTGGACAACTTTAAGCTGGTTTAAAACAGGGATTGATAATAGAATGTTTAAATTAATCTATGACTAACTAGTTTCTCGACTTCTAATTAATGCATTAACCATAATTTGTACAGCCCATTCCATAGCCTGTTTCATAAATAGAAATTTCACATAAGAGGGTTCATTGGCCGTGACTACATACTCATTCTGTCATTTTTACATAATATAGTCCTAAGTTCGTCATTCATATTTTATCTAATGAACAGAGGCTTACTAAATCACTTAGACCAAACAAGTTCATCCAACTTACCAACAATACATAATTATTCAATACAACAAATAATGCATCATTGTATCCTATATTAATCTCAGATTATGCGAACAAAACTAAACTACTACACGTTTAATACAGATAATGCACAGAAATAACAAATGAACTGAAAAGAGTTTGGGTTTACCTTCTCCGGGCAGCGAACCGAGACAGCGTATCAAGTCGTCGATTCACTCGGGGTCGCGATGCAATTAGAAAGATGAAGTTTCCTTTTTTTTTTTAAAACAGAAACTCGAGGTTGAAGGCTTGTGCGAAACTAGCGTTTTAGTGTATTCTTGCTTGTATGGAGCTATTAGCTGTCGTTTCCCCGACTGATTCTTTTTCACGAATCTGCTGGGTTCCCCATAATAGCCCCGTCTTCTACTGTTTTTTACTTGTTTTATTTTGTCATTTTCTGATGCTTCCCCCTCTCGGGTTATTTAATTGCTACTAAAAGGATAATCGATGCCTAACAGTTTCGGATGCTAAGGGATACTAACAGACTCCCCGAGGTTCCCCTGGGTAGGTTCTTTTCTTTATGGAAATCCCCTCACCCCCCTGCCTGATGCCTTTCGATGCCTTTGCATGTGTGTAAACCTCTCTTTATAGCCCTCATTTGGGTTTTGGTTTATGGAAAGTTTTTATGACGATTTGGACTGATTTTCTTACTGGCTTTCGTGATTTGGGTTAAGGATTTGTTACCATTTCGGGGTCGATTCGTTACTGTTTGGTGTTTATTGGTATTGATTTGGGTAGATTTGTTTGATTTGTGAGCTGATTCTTCGCGATTCGCGGCGAGATTGCCGGGGTGAGGGAGATGAAGGCAGCGGCGGTTCCCTTCTTTTAGATTTAGGTTAGTTAGATTTTAGGGTTGTTGGGCGATGGGGAAAACAATGAAAGGCTGAGGGAAATGAAGGCTGGGCGTGGGCTTCTGGATTGATAGGGGAAATAAAGGGGTGTTGGGCCGCGGGAGCTGGGCCTGCGGTAGTGGGCTGGTTTTAATTAATTAGGGTATTAGTTTTGGTGTATTATTTAATTAGGTTATTAGTTTTAAGTGTTAGTTTTAGGTGTATTAATTAGTGGTAAATTAAATTATTTAAATAAATTGTGATTAAATTATTTTAGGTGCTTTGTTAGTCTAAGTTTGAGATTAAAAATAAAGACGGGCGTGCTATTTAATTAATGCTTAATTTTTATAATGCGATGCTGTTATTAATCTTTATTCATTATGCGTATTTTGCGACGTAAAAATTGCGGTTCTAAAAAAAAAATTGTTTAATTTATTGGTTATTGATTTAAGGGGATGGACAAAATTGGGTGTCAACAGTTGTCCCTCTTTGTATGGAGATGATGGAAGAATCTTCGGACAAAGACGTTGACTCATAGCCAATTTTGTCTCGATCCTCAGAATTAAAATGTTGGGCAATTAGGCAAGGCTGACGCGGACTCAAAAACTGTCCCAGTGTCGAGTTATGACGACACTGGGATACCATGGTCAAACACCAAGGCGGGCTAACGCAAACTCAAAATTTGTCCCAGTGTCGAGTTATGACGACACTGGGCTACCATGGTCAAAACACCAAGGCGGGCTAATGCAAACTCAAAATTTGTCTCAGTGTCGAGTTATGATGACACTGGACTACCACGGTCAAAACACCAAGGCGGGCTAATGCGGACTCAAAATTTGTCCCAGTGTCGAGTTATGACGACACTGGGCTATGGTGTAAAAATAAAAATTAAGCCTGGGGTGTACCGGTATCGACTTATGTTGCTGGGTGTATGGTGATGTGGAACGAGTGGATCAACGCTTGAAGCCGCTTCTGCCATTTGTTGGAAGGTTGGCCCCCCAACAAATTGCCCCGGTTCGCTATAAGAGAAAATCCACGTTGTGCTCCTGCTCCTGCATGCTAAGACTTAAGCAAACGGTTAGTGCATAACTGTTAAGACAAAATGATGATGCATAATTTTAAAAGCAATGTAACTGTGAGTAGAAAATGTTATCCTGCAAAAATGTGATGCATGTTGTGTTGATGCGATGCCGCAAATGCTGTGACTTTCGTCCTTGCACAGATGTGTTGCGATTGTGAATGCGGATATGTTGTCCTTGCTGCGACTGCCCTTTTAGATTGAAGCCATGTAGACTAAAGCTCATAGAAAAGGTTAGTGCATAACTGCTAAGACAGAATAATAAAACATGAATAAGAAATGCAAATTTGAGAGTAGAGAAATTGTCCTTGCGTAGATGTGGTGTGTTGATGACGCCGTTTTGGACGTGGCATCGTGTACGGACGTCGTTTCGGACTTGGCGTCGTTTTCGGACGTGGCGTCGTTTTCGGACTTGACGTCGTTTTCGGACTTGGCGTCGTTTTCGGACGTGGCGTCGTTTTCGGACTTGGCGTCGTTTTCGGACGTGGCGTCGTCTTCGGAGTCGTTTTCGGACTCGACGTCGTTTTCGGACGCGGCGTCGTTTTCGGACGCGGCGTCGTTTTCGGACGCGGCGTCGTTTTCGGACGCGGCGTCGTTTTCGGACGCGGCGTCGTTTTCGGACTCGGAGTCGTTTTCGGACGTGGCGTCGTTTTCGGACGTGGCGTCGTTTTCGGACGGGGCGTCGTTTTCGGACGTGGCGTCGTTTTCGGACTCGGAGTCGTTTTCGCACTCGACGTAGTTTTCGGACGTGGCGTCGTTTTCGGACTTAGCGTCGTTTTCGGACGCGGCGTCGTTTTCGGACGTGGCGTCGTTTTCGGACTTGGCGTCGTTTTCGGACGTGTTGCTGCTGCTCCTGTAGAATAAATGCTCCTGCAAGCTAAGCTTGAGAAAAATTAGTGTATAACTGTTAAAACAAAATGATAAATATATGAGAAATGCAATTATGTGAATAGGGATGTCATCCCTGTATGATATGTGGGGTGTTGTGAATGCTGAGATGTTGTCCTTGGGCGGACATGCTAGATGCTGCCACTGACGAATTGCGATGATGCCTTTGTTGTGATGCATTTGTGAACCATATGGATTGCCATGATGTCCTTGTTGTGCGTTTGTGCACTGCAGGGGTTGCAATTTGACTCTAGGCCCGAGCTGATGCGCTAGAATTTGTTGCGGGATTTGAACTCTGATTGTTGATGTCTGTCTGCTTCTGTTGCTTCTGAAGAATTTTGTTGTATTTTCTGCTAATATGAAGGAACTGCGCTCAAAGAAAAATTTGTGAGTTTGAGGGGGGGCGGTTGATTCGCGTTGACTTTGTAGTTTTGACTCTTGATGCCGGACGTCTGCCTTGTTTGGGACTCATAACCCCTGCCTAGTTTCCTGCCTTGTCTCAGTTTTGAATTTGCAAAGGGCATTTTAGCCTAAAAGTGGGTTTCCATGGGGTTGCTTGTATATTATGTGTGTTTTCGTTATTTTCAAAAATATGGAAGGTTTCCTAATGGTGTGACCGAAGCCGATTTAAGCTGCCTACGTATCCCCATGAGAGAATCAGGTCATGACGTAGTTCATTACAAGCGAAATTGGGTGAAATTAAAAATTTCTAAAGGTGGGATCGAAGCCGAGGCGGCCGCCTACGTATCCATCAAGGGAATCAGGTCAAACGTAGTTCCATTTTGGCGAGGTGTTGATCATTGGTGTTTCTCCTTTCTAATGTATGTGCATCCTCTACAGGAATGGGAATGAGTCCTAAGTTGTTTCGTTCTGGTGCCTCTGGATTAGTCATTTATTGGATGATTGTGCTTCTACCAGTCAAGGCGAATCAACCTTTTGGGGATAAGCTAGGCAAAAATAACCCTTTAACAAATGAAACAAACCAAGTTAGTATAATATGCAAAAAATTGCAGCCAATATATACTAATAAGCAAATTGCAAATCAAGTGCGTGCTCTAACATGTTTGGGACCTCTTTATGCCAGAGGTAGGCCTAAACGTCACATATGCGAGGTTATGATGGATCTGTCCAAGCCGCCCAACTGTAATGCTTTCGTTGGAAATGGCGACCAAATGACGGTGCACTTTTCCCAATTTTGGCATGTCATGATTAGGTTTGGATTTGTCTATCATTGTCACGCTACACATAGTATGCTGGTTGGTCGTTGGGTTGAGAAACCCGTCGACATGTTTGGTGTCTTCCTAATTGTGGTGTCGATGCCAGGGACCGACCCACCTAAGGTAAATGCATGTGATCGGTGTATTTTATATACACCTTTTTAGTCAGTTTTAGTTAGTCTTTTGTCCCGTTTTGCACATATAAGTGTTGTATTAGGATAGTTTTTCTTTCTTTTGAGTCAAAGTGGTTAAAATGGCCAAATGGCGGAAAAGGAGCTAAAAGAGGGCAAAAGAGGAGATGCCAGAGCTGAAAACAGAGAAAGTGGCGAACGAGGGTGGAAATCCAGACTAGCCGGCGCCTCGTAGCTGCAAAAGCGGCTCCACTATCCAGAGAGGTCAGAAGACTCAGCACGCGCGCTCGAGCAAAAGCGTGGCCGCGCGCTAAACATCCGAGAAGCTACAGGAGATGCAGTGGCCGCGCGCCGCATGCCAGATATCGGGCCGCGCGCCAAAACACCCGACGGATTGCGAACTCGGCCGCGCGCGCATCTGCAGGCCGCGCGCCGACGCTGAAAAATTAGGTCTTTGACGAAATTCAGGCCAGCTGAAGGAAAAGAGGAGGCGGTTTGCATACCTATAAAAGGAGAACCCTAGGCGCTTTTGAGGTTCCCTTCTTGCACAACACAAGACTTTTGCTTGGAGATTGGATACCATTAGTTTAGTAATTTCTTTTTCCTTTCTTGTTCTTTATTTCAGTTTTGTATGATGAACTTTGAATTAGTTCTTGTCATGACAATGGCTAGGAACTAATTCTCTTATAGGGCTTTCCATGTTGAATTGCTAGAAACTTATGTTATAAATTAATGCATGCTTATGGTTATTTTCCTTATTGTGAGATCTATCCAATAATTGAGTTGAATTCTTAGTAATTAATTGACAACTAATTATCACTATATGATTTCTAATCAGATTCCGAAAGGGGGGGATTGTGAATATGCTGTAAGTTGGGTAGACATTCTTGGATTGGGGATGAAAATACCTCAATTATTTATGTAGCGTTGATGAGAGGCTTAACAACCCTAATTTTGCGCATTGTGCGTGACGGTCAACTAGGTTTTGTTCTTAATCCTCCTATAAAGTTATCCTTATCACCAAAGGTAGGTAAGGTGCGATCTTCGGGTTGAGTGTTTATATAACCCTAACGGAGTATAAAACGATTTCAGAACCCGCTTTCTCCAAAAGAAGAATACCATAAGTTAATGCATTAGTAAGTAGCATAAGCGGATAGTAAGGATACATGGAAGCCCTATTCTCATCACCACTGAAGTAAACCTTTATATTTAAATAGCTTTTATAATTCGTAGTTATAAACAACAATTCGAAATAGCAATTTACCAAATAGATACCAAAAAATAGATAGTTGGTACTTGAACCCTAATCCTAGAGGACGATATTCGGTCTTATCAAGACTATACTACTTGTCACGATAACGTGCACTTGCGTTTCAAGTGTGTGCATCTTACCGCGCATCAAGTTTTTGGCGCCGTTGCCGGGGATTAGGCATAGTTCAATATCGAATTTATCTATTTTTAATTTCTAATTTGGTTTTTTTTTTTTTTTTTACGTTTTTCTTTTTAAAATTCGAGGTACCGTGATTTGTTGTCTGTTTTTGATCTATTCCAGGAAGTCAGTTTATGCGAAGGAGAAGAGGAGCAGACACTCTTGTTCCCTTCAATCCAGAAATTGAGAAAACCTGCAAACAGAACAGAAAGAATCAGCGGATTGCAACCTTGTTAGAGATGAACGGCTCGTAACAACAACGGACGGGAGAAGGGTTTGGAGAGAATCAACCCCATCCAGGAATACCTAGGCAAGCGCCAATAGACGTGGAAGAGAGAGTCCAAGTCCAGCCAGAAAGAAGTTTGGGAGACTATGTGCTGCCAAGAGTAAATGGAGCACAAACATGCATTAGGCTCCCTGCAATAGGAGCCAACAACTTCGAGATAAAACCGGCAATTCTGAGCATGGTACAGACAAAGGCAATTCGAGGATCGCCATCGAGGATCTACATATGCACATAGCTAATTTCTTGGAGCTATGTGCAACGCTCGATATAACGGCGCATCGATGATGCCGTCAGATTGAGGCTCTTCCCCTTCTCACTTAGGTATAGAGCAAAAGTATGGTTGAATTCCCTGCCGGTCAATTCGATTTTTACATGGCAAGAGCTGACACATAAATTCCTAGCCAAGTTCTTTCCCGTAAAGCAAAGAAATCGAGAGGAGTTGAACAACTTTACCAAGCGGATGGAGAGTCCTTATACGGCTTGGGAAAGGTTCAAAGATCTACAGAGAAAGTGCCCACACAATTGCATTGAGTTGTGGAACTTGGTCCACATCTTCTACAACAGATCGAGCAAGACAAACCGTAACCATCATAGATGCGGCAGTGGAGCATTCATGAGGAAAACAACCCACGGCGCCATGAGTTATTAGAAGATATGGCCACTAACAACCATGTCACGGAAGAGAGGTCGACAAATGGGAGAAGAATGGTGGGAGTCCACGAAATAGATGCTATTCGCCTTGAATGCCCAAGTGCCCTTCTAGCGAAACAAATGCAGCGAACATACAAAGGTCGATGAATGCGCAGATGCCTAAAGTCGTGAGATATGTGGTGGCCCACATACATTTGATAGGTGTCCTTCAATGATCCCAACAATATACCAATGGAGCAGTGAATGTCAAGCCATAGGTAATTATCGAGGCAACAGAACAACCCCTACTCTAACACTTATAATCCGTGATGGAGGAATCACCCAAATTTCTCATGGAAAGGAGACTGCGGCAGCAGAATCGCATTAAGGGCAATAGAATCGCATCACGGGCGCAGAATCCGCATCAGGCGCAGAATCAGATAGGGGCCGATCGTAACCAAGCAGAGCTAATCAAGAACCCTTCATTCAAGCCCCACAAATTTCAGCTTCAATGCACCGTTCAAGAAGAAAAGCCGATGAGCCGAAGTTGGCGATAAAGACTTGCCAACGCCTGACGCAGCTCATGATGTGCTAGATCCTCGCTCGTAAACTTGAGACACAGGGTCACTAGCAAAACAAAACAAAGAGCCACGAGGACATTTCAAGCAATACAGAGGTAAACAGGAGCAGCGATGTCGCAAAGGCAATGAGAAGTGGAAAACGATACTGGAGCAGCAACACCTCACCAGAGTTGAGAAGAAAGCAGAGTTAGAAAAGGAGAAAGTGATTGAGCCTAGCCCAACAGTAGAGAAAACTCCAGAGAAGGAGTATACAGAGAAGATCCCTTTCCCGCAGACTACAAATGAAAGGCGGTTGATAAACAATTCTCCAAATTTTTGGAGACATTCAAAGTCGCATACGATCCTCGAAGCTTTACACTACCTTGCACAAAGCGGTGGTAACTTGCAACAGAGCTACATGTGATTTAGGGGCAAGTATAAATCTAACGCCCCTATCGATTTAAAAGATCGAGTCATGAGGCCAAACCAACCACAAGAAGCCCGCAATCGCCGACAGACGATGGTTCATCCAAGAGGCAAGATCGAGGACGTGATTGTGAAAGTAGGAAAATTCTTCTTTCCTGCAGATTTCCTCATTCTCGATATGGAAGAAGATGCGGAAATACCTATCATATTGGGGAGGTCATTCCTAGCGACGGGGAGAGCTTTGATTGATGTTGAAAGAGGAGAGTTAACATTAAGGGTGGAGTCTGAAGAAATGGTGTTTAAAGTTTTTAAACACATCATTGAGCCACCAACAATGAGTGGATGCTTTGCAATCAGCACCATCAAACCCCCATGCGAGCCAATACAAGTCAACCAAAGAGCGATGAGCCCAAGAAAGCAGGCATGGTTTGCTGAAATGCCACTAAAGGAGGTAAGTATTCCTGAACTCCCCATCGATAATGCTAAGAAGAAAGAAAAAGAAACGCGGATGTGGAGGAAATGGATAGGTTGGGGGCTTAATCCACCCCAGGGTTATTAAGGCTAAGGAACTTGCGTCCGGCTAAAAGACGTTAAAGACAGCGCTACTTGGGAGGCAACCCAACGTTTTCAATTATGTTATTTTAATTTCCGTCTTTAGTTTATTTTATTTTGTCTAGAACAATCTCACGGTCTTGGGTTCTTGTGTTTGTGTTGTGATTGATAGGTACAGGGAAATAAACTGAAGGCGAAAAACTGAAGAAAAGCCAGAATTTCCAGAAAAGCGGGTAAGCGCCGCGCCTCGTAAGGGCGCGCGCCAAAAGAATCAACATGCGCTGAAGCGCGCCGCGCGCCAGGAGCAGGCGCGGCAAAATTCCAGAAAAATATGCCAAGTTTAGCGCGCGCGCTCAGACTGGCCGCGCGCAGAAAGTCCCAAGAAGCGCAGAGATTGCCGCGCGCTAAAAGTGGCGCGCCAAGCGGGAATCCAGAACTTAAAACGCCCAGAATCAGATTTTCCCCAAATCCAATTTCAAAACCTAACCCTTCCTCTCCAAAAACCCACGAAATTCAAAAAAAATTTGCCCACAAATTCTCCACAAATTAAACCCAACCACAACCAAAACTCTTAAATTCCTAAAAACCCTTAGCCATCTCAACCAACAAAGCTCCATTCCATAGCCTCAAACCACCATTAGAAACAAGAACAGCTTGAAGCTTCTCATAAAAAGGTAATCCTTTTCTGTTCTTGAATCCTTTACTGAAGTCACAAGAGGTAGTAGTTTGAAGGAGCATTTTAGTTGAAGTAGTTGGGTACTGAAAAGTTGATTGTGAAGTTTGGAGAAAAGAGTAGAAAAGGAGTGTGGGTATTGGGTAGAAAAGTTGAAGTTTGGGGGTGTTGTGTTCGCTGCTAGTTGTAGATTGTGTAGGAAACATTTGTGCCACTAAATTGAAAGCTCCAGAAACTATTTTAAACCATGGCCACCAGGAAGAGAAGAGGCTCCACATCCACCCCAACCCCACAATACGATGAAAATAGGTTTGTGAGCTACCAAGCCTACCAAAGATACAAAAAAACTTAATACCAGACCCATAATACCAGAAAGGGGAATGGACTACCAGAGGGAGTCATATGGGGAAGAAGATATTTATGAGCCCATTCAGGCGATGATTGAGTTAAGGGAGTGGAGGAAATTTGTGAATCCGGAGAAGATAGCACCAGTAAACACAACAATGGTGCGTGAATTTTATGCCAACTTTCCGGAGAAGGTGGAAAGGGGATGCTTTGTAAGGGGACACTATGTGCCTGTGACAGCAGAGGATATAAATATACAATTGAAAACAGTTGATGTTGAAGGAGGAATTGGTGATCGGAGCCATTTTAGAACATGGTCTAGGAGCACCGACAACATAAACTGGGATACCGTCGCAAACACAGTGAGCTACCCTGGGGCTGTTTTTGATATTGGAAGAAATGGGTCAAGAGCACTGAACAGGTGCCAATTCAACAAAGTAGCCAAAGGTTGGCTATATTTCGTCAGCGCCCGCATGATTCCATCCACACACTTCACCAGAGTGCCAGAGGATAGGATTAAACTGATATATGGAATTATGAGGGGGTTGACGATTGATGTGGGGAAAGAAATAGTGCAGAGCATTGAGGAAATCAGCAGGTTGGTAACAACAGGCGGATTGGGACATGACTCAGTTATCACAAAGCTATGTCACATGAGTGCGGTCCCAATCCTACCCACGGATACTCATGAAAGAAACCAACTGCCCGTGTCCTATGGGATAGTGCACTCTTTCCCAGACCCAAGCCCCCCAGCAGCCAGACGGAGAGTACAACCAGCAGCAGCAGCAGCAGCAGAGGCCGCCATGGACGAAGATGAGCCTGAAATAGGGGCTCACATGAGGCGTGACCTAGCCACCGGCCAACCACAGGAGCAGAACCTCCAACGCCCACAATGGAGCAATTGTATCAAAATCAGATGAGGATGATGCAGACCTTGGACACAGTAGTACAAGGACAGCAAGAAACAAGGCAACAAATCAACGAGTTGAGTTCCTTGTTCAACCAATGGTCGATGCATTATCCACCGCCACCACCACCATTTTAGCCAAAGTTTGTAAGTGTCTTATTTCTTTTACTGTCTTTGAGTCTACACACATTGGGGACAATGTGTGATTTAAGTTTGGGGGTGTTTTATTTGTGTGTCATGTTATGTTTTAGTTAAGTCTTTTTGATTGTTTTTTGTTTATTTTGAGTCACCAATTTTTTTTTCTTTTTGAGTCATAATTGCCTGTCAAAGATCATGTATGCTGTAGTTGCTATAAACACCTAGTGAAGTAAGGTAGAATAATGTAAAGGAATTGAAGCAACTATCTAAACACTTAGGTTAGATATGCCAAAAACTCACAGAATCTGTTTATTTGTAGTTTCTTGCTTGAGTTATGCATGCTAAATGATAAATACTTATGTGTTATGATTGCTTACTATTTGAGGCGAAATAGTTAGGATATGCATGTTAGGGAGATGACTCAGACATTTCTTTGATAGCCAATTCTTACCATTCTTTTTCTATCCCGTACTTTAAAAATATCCCTAGTCAACCCCATTGAGCCTAAAATTGAAACTTCTTCTTTGACACCCTATATTCCCACAAATTGTGCCATAAGTGAAAATATGAAATAGTGGAATACATTGTGTTAAAAAGGAGACAAAAAGAGTGAATAAGTCTGTTGCACCCCAATACAAAAGTAATAAGAAATAGGCAAAAGCCTAAGTTTGGGGGTGCTTGCCATTATTATATACTTCACTCTTCCAAAACAAAAGAGGGGAAAGATAGAATCAAAATGAAGAAAAGAACAAAAAGAAAAGGGAAATATTGAAAAGCTAAAGAGCTTATGGTACACGAAATGAGCCTAAATTGCCTATTTTTACCTACCTATACCTAAACCTACATTACAACCCTTAAAGTCCTGAAGATCTCTTTTATGCATATCCAGAATTAGTGGAGAATAGCAAGTAAGCATGCCATAGGAATTCTTGAATTTACATGCATAATTTAGTATATTGACTTCCATCAAAGCATGATAAGTATGAGTTTGCGAAATATCTAGCTTAATGTGCTAAAATTTCATGCTATATGTTCCTGCATATTATTCTGCTAACCTTCATGTTTTTCTAGTTAACACTTATGCAGCAAAAGTGATCAATGGCAGTGAGTCTTTTATTTTTCTCGTTCTTTGAGTCTTTTATTTTATTTCTTTCTATCTTTGCTCGAGGGCGAGCAAAGGTTAAGTTTGGGGGTATTTGATCGGTGTATTTTATATACACCTTTTTAGTCAGTTTTAGTTAGTCTTTTGTCCCGTTTTGCACATATAAGTGTTGTATTAGGATAGTTTTTCTTTCTTTTGAGTCAAAGTGGTTAAAATGACCAAATGGCGGAAAAGGAGCTAAAAGAGGGCAAAAGAGGAGATGAGCCGAAAGCAGAAAGTGGCGAACGAGGTGGAAATCCGGACCAGCGCGCCTCCTGCGACAAAAGCACCGCGGCTCCACTATCGAGAGGTCGAAGACTCGGTGTCGCGCGCTCGCAGCCAAAGCAGGGCCGCGGCGCCTAAACATCCGAGAAGCTACAGGAGATGCAGCGCCGCGGCGCCCTCAGACAGCAGATATCAGGGCCGCGGCGCCAAAACACCCGACGGATTGCAGAACTTCCGGCGCCGCGGCGCCTGTCTGCAGGGCCGCGGCGCCGACGCGGAAAAATTAGGTCTTTTGACGAAATTCTGGGCCAGACCTGAAGGAAAAGAGGGAGGCGGTTTGCAGCCTATAAAAGGAGAACCCTAGGCAGTTTTTGAGGGTTCCCCTTCTTGCACAACACAAGACTTTTGCTTGGAGATTGGATACCATTAGTTTAGTAATTTCTTTTCCCTTTCTTGTTCTTTATTTCAGTTTTGTATGATGAACTTTGAATTAGTTCTTGTCATGACAATGGCTAGGAACTAATTCTCTTATAGGGCTTTCCATGTTGAATTGCTAGAAACTTATGTTATAAATTAATGCATGCTTATGGTTATTTTTCTTATTGTGAGATCTATCCAATAATTGAGTTGAATTCTTGGTAATTAATTGACAACTAATTATCACTATATGATTTCTAATCAGATTCCGAAAGGGGGGGATTGTGAATATGTTGTAAGTTGGGTAGACATTCTTGGATTGGGGATGAAAATACCTCAATTATTTATGTAGCGTTGATGAGAGGCTTAACAACCCTAATTTTGCGCATTGTGCGTGACGGTCAACTAGGTTTTTGTTCTTAATCCTCCTATAAAGTTATCCTTATCACCGAAAGGTAGGTAAGGTGCGATACTGGGGTTGAGTGTTTATATAACCCTAACGGGAGTATAAAACGATTTCGTAAACCTGCTTTCTCCAAAAGAAGAATACCATAAGTTAATGCATTAGTAAGTAGCATAAGCGGATAGTAAGGATACATGGAAGCCCTATTCTCATCACCACTGAAGTAAACCTTTATATTTAAATAGCTTTTATAATTCGTAGTTATAAACAACAATTCGAAATAGCAATTTACCAAATAGATACCAAAAAATAGATAGTTGGTACTTGAACCCTAATCCTAGAGGACGATATTCGGTCTTATCAAGACTATACTACTTGTCACGATAACGTGCACTTGCGTTTAAAGTGTGTGCATCTTACCGCGCATCAGCATGTATGCCCTAAAATAAAGGGTGGTATAGCTCTATCTTAAGTTTCTAAGATTTGGCTTTTCTAGACGCAAGGTTCCCGAGCGGACTACTCGAGTGAGAAGGCTACGCGACCACCGGTTGGATCGGATTCTCCGCGCAAAACACCAACTCTCTTAAATTTTGGTGTTTGAAAGAAATTTGCAGGTGCGCGAAGCACACCCGCGTGTTGTGTGTGATAGTGTGAATTTTCCAGAGTGGAAGAAATATGAGCGAAATGCCAGTTGAAGGAAAGCAGTAAAGCAGGTAGCAATTAAAACAAATAAACAAAATACCGTATGCAAAATAATGACAAATAATAACCCTAGGTTTGTTGTGGTTAAGAGCCTTAAATCCCCAGTGGAGTCGCCATTCTGTCGCGCCCCTTTTCGGCCGCGACTTTATTCTAGCGAACCCTGCTTAATAAAAAAAAAGGTTAGAAAATAAATTAAAAAAATGTTAAATGTTTAAAAAGGTGCTAAATATGTTAAAGAGTATTAAAAGGTTAATTTTAAAAGTAAAAGGTGTTAAAATGCTAAAGGGTTGCTAGGGAGTCGCCACCTAATTAATTGGGGTGAATTAGGACACCTAAATGTTAACTGGTTTAAAGTAAACATTAACTCCATTTTAATGATCTGCTAAACTTAATGAGATTCTGGGCAAGGGTTCTTTATTATCCTAAAGGGAAGGGGTTAGGCACCCTAAAGGATCCGCTAACTTACGGTTGTCCGTTCAAACCTAGGGTAATTATTATGTCAGGATGCATGTTTTGAAAAGTTTAAGTGAAGAGGTGCCTGCAAATTTAAAAAAGTAAAAAAAAGATGCATTCTTTTATAACATGAAAAAAGTTTATAAGATTTGTTTATAAAGTTAATTTCGAAAGAGATCATATAAAGTGTTATACATAAGAAGTTTAAAAATATAACTGTGCAGAGTTGACTTAGTGATTAAAGGTAGGCCTTTGTTTGCAAAGTCGGTGGATAATAAATTATATAGTATTAATGAAAGAGTTATTAATTCTTTTAAGATGCATTAGTCTCGTGATTAGATGTTCAAAAATAAGTTAAGCAAGCTAGAATAATTAACTTAATGAGAAGCAAATTTCTAGTGTCGAACTATTTTCTAATAGCGACTTAAAGCTCAGGCTATTCTAAATATTAATGTTAGAGTAATGTTAGACAAGTAATTACAACAAATGAATGGGGAAAGGATATGAATTAATAAGGATGACTCGAAGAATGGCGATGTCCTTTCGCCGCGGTTTGGAATTTCCTATGCGAGGTGGATGAACATAAATGCGGGCCTTCATTTGAAGTAGCTCAAGATGAGTCTCGCCATGAAACTCTTTGTTGCTCCGGTGCATTTCATGTAAAAAAAGAAAGATAAAGATTAGTATGCACTCAATTTATTTGAATCATAAAAATCTACACACACACGTAATCTAGTTTATACGTAATCAGCACATAAAGATGTGTAAATCAGTAGATAAAGTGACGCAGCTGCTGCAACAACCAGCCAACAGTAGGATACAGTAAGCTGAGTGAGCTTGAAATAGAGAATTAACACATGCTTCATACTTCATGACTAAACTGTGGGATCAATAAAAGATAAACCACAATGGGCCTAGTCTGTCACATGTAAGACAAAGATAGAGAAATCTAAATGCTAGGGGAAGGGGGCTGGGGATAGTCTTTCACAGTAACGCAGAGGCAGAACTGCAGACTTGTGGGCTTGAGACAGTCCTTTACATTCATACTAAAAAAAACAGTATATCAGCTACGAAAATGGATGAACCCGACGGATATTATAGATGACGCACAAAGTATATTACCTTATATCTAACAAATGGCCGATAACACATAAGAAAAATGATCAATAGCTAAAGGAGGAAAGAAGCAACTCCATTGACGCACACGTACATCTGTTCGATCTACTGGATTTGGATTTCATTTGTCAATGCAACTAAGCTAACATCTAGGGTTATGCATAGAAAATTGAGTCCCTTTATATTCTTTCATAAACATGTGTTAGTCTTGACTGAATAAGCTTGGTAGATAGACAATGACAACGGGATATGAAAGGAGATGTACTATAATGGCTTTTAAGTTTTTATGGTAATGGCTTGATATTTGTGATCGAGGAATGCATCCAGATAGATACAACTAAGCAGACTTTCATGACAAATAGGAATTATCTGAGCAAATTTATGACCATTCATACCTCATTTAACTTAAATATAGGAATTGAGCCGTTCCTGTACTAACACTATAAACACCTATTAATCAAATCACCCACAAAAATCAATAGCCGAATTAAGCATATTAAGTTAATCTGTGGACAGCTTTAAGCTGGTTTAAAACAGGGATTGATAATAGAATGTTTAAATTAATCTATGACTAACTAGTTTCTCGACTTCTAATTAATGCATTAACCATAATTTGTACAGCCCATTCCATAGCCTGTTTCATAAATAGAAATTTCACATAAGAGGGTTCATTGGCCGTGACTACATACTCATTCTGTCATTTTTACATAATATAGTCCTAAGTTCGTCATTCATATTTTATCTAATGAACAGAGGCTTACTAAATAACTTAGACCAAACAAGTTCATCCAACTTACCAACAATACATAATTATTCAATACAACAAATAATGCATCATTGTATCCTATATTAATCTCAGATTATGCGAACAAAACTAAACTACTACACGTTTAATACAGATAATGCACAGAAATAACAAATGAACTGAAAAGAGTTTGGGTTTACCTTCTCCGGGCAGCGAACCGAGACAGCGTATCAAGTCGTCGATTCACTCGGGGTCGCGATGCAATTAGAAGGATGAAGTTTCCTTCTTTTTTTTTAAAACAGAAACTCGAGGTTGAAGGCTTGTGCGAAACTAGCGTTTTAGTGTATTCTTGCTTGTATGGAGCTATTAGCTGTCGTTTCCCCGACTGATTCTTTTTCACGAATCTGCTGGGTTCCCCATAATAGCCCCGTCTTCTACTGTTTTTTACTTGTTTTATTTTGTCATTTTCTGATGCTTCCCCCTCTCGAGTTATTTAATTGCTACTAAAAGGATAATCGATGCCTACCGGTTTCGGATGCTAAGGGATACTAACAGACTCCCCGAGGTTCCCCTGGGTAGGTTCTTTTCTTTATGGAAATCCCCTCACCCCCCTGCCTGATGCCTTTCGATGCCTTTGCATGTGTGTAAACCTCTCTTTATAGCCCTCATTTGGGTTTTGGTTTATGGAAAGTTTTTATGACGATTTGGACTTATTTTCTTACTGTCTTTCGTGATTTGGGTTAAGGATTTGTTACCATTTCGGGGTCGATTCGTTACTGTTTGGTGTTTATTGGTATTGATTTGGGTAGATTTGTTTGATTTGTGAGCTGATTCTTCGCGATTCACGGCGAGATTGCCGGGGTGAGGGAGATGAAGGCATCGGCGGTTCCCTTCTTCTAGGTTTAGGTTAGTTAGATTTTAGGGTTGTTGGGCGATGGGGAAAACGATGAAAGGCTGAGGGAAATGAAGGCTAGGCGTGGGCTTCTGGATTGATAGGGGAAATAAAGGGGTGTTGGGCCGCGGGAGCTGGGCCTGCGGTAGTGGGCTGGTTTTAATTAATTAGGGTATTAGTTTTGGTGTATTATTTAATTAGGTTATTAGTTTTAAGTGTTAGTTTTAGGTGTATTAATTAGTGGTAAATTAAATTATTTAAATAAATTGTGATTAAATTATTTTAGGTGCTTTGTTAGTCTAAGTTTGAGATTAAAAATAAAGACGGGCGTGCTATTTAATTAGTGCTTAATTTTTATAATGCGATGCTGTTATTAATCTTTATTCATTATGCGTATTTTGCGACGTAAAAATTGCGGTTCTAAAAAAAAATTATTTAATTTATTGGTTATTGATTTAAGGGGATGGACAAAATTGGGTGTCAACAAGTATAATGTGCAAAGAGTTGCAGGCAATATATAATAATAAGCAAATTGCAAATCAAGCGCGTGCTCTAACATGCTTGGGACCTCTTTCATGCCAGAGGGAGGTCTAAACGTCACATATGCGAGACTATGATAGATTTGTCCAAGCCGTCAAACTGTAATGCTTTTGTTGGGAATGACGATCAACTGACGGTGCACTTTTTCCAATTTCGGCACGTCCTGATTAGGTTTGGATTTGTCTATCATCGTCACACTACACATAATATGCTGGTTGGTCGTTGGGTTGAGAAATCCGTCGACAAGTTTGGTGTTTTCCTAATTGTGGTGTCGATACCAAGGACCGACCCACCTAAGGTAAATGCATGCATGCCTTAAAATAAAGGATGGTATAGCTCTATCCTGAGTTTCTAAGATTTGGCTTTACTAGACGCAAGGTTGCCGAGCGGACAACTCGAGTGAGAAGGCTACGCGGCTGATCAGACGAACCGATCTAACTCCGCGCAGGCGCCAACTCTCTTAAAATTTGGATATTTTGAAGAAATTTGCGGGTGCGCGAAGCACACCAGCGCGTGAGTGTGTGATAGTGTGAATTTTTCAGAGTGGAAGAAATATGAGCGGAATGCCATTTTAAGGAAAGTAGTAAAACAAATAACAATTAAAATAAATAAAACAAAATACAGCACACAAAAATTAAACGCAAAAATAATGCCGAATAATAACCCTAGGTCTGTTGTGGTTAAGAACCTTAATCCCCAGTGAAGTCGACATTTCTGTCACGCCCTTTTCCGACCGCGACATTATTAACTATAACTCCCCCTGCCTAAGGAAATGTTAGAAAAATAAAATAAAATAAAATGCTATAAGTGCTAAAATGTGCTAAGATGTTAAAAGGGGTGCTAAGAGTGCTAAATGGGCTAAAATGCTAAAGTGGTTGCTAAAAGGTAGAAGGTGCTAAAGTGGGCTAGAAATAATGCTAAAGGGTTCGCGGAGTCGCCACCTAATTATTTCGGGTGAATTAGGACACCTAAATGTCAACTAGGTTAAAATCAACACTAACTCCATTTAAATGATCTGCTATACTTAATGAGATTCTGGGTAAGGGTTCTTTATTATTCTAAAGGGAAGGGGTTAGGCACCCTAAAGGATCCGCTAACTTGCGGTTGTCCATTCAAACCTAGGGTTAATTATTTATGTTAAGATGCAATGCTGAGGGTGTTTTAGTAAAAGAATGCATTTTTGTTTTTATAAGAATTATAAGACTATTGCTATAACAATATGTGTAAAGTTTAAAAGCATGCATTTATATTATAAAAAATTGATGTATTGACTAAATGTATGCATTTGCCTACTAAATGGCCCTTGATTAGTATGCCACATGCTTAAGGGGGTTTCTTAGTATAAAAAATAATATTTCTATATGGAATTTATAGCAAATGGGTTAGGAATCTTGGAAATAATATCCTAGCTACATGATTAGTTATGCAAGTTAAGATTATTAGGTGGTTTAGTATAGCTTAAACTATGTATGGATAATCTAAAATATTTAACTCGAAGGGAAACAAATTGCTAATTAACTACTTTCTAATCTATTGACTCAAGGTTTGATGTTCTAAGAGTTCTACTAATAATGTAATGTTAGACAATTAATTTACAATAAATGAATGGGCAAGATAAAGAAAATAATAAAGTGACTCGAGGGAATGGCGATAGCACTCGCAGGTGGCTTGAAATTTCTGACGCGGAGAATGCAAGAATGTGGATGCGGGTCCCCATGCGGTGTGGCTCATAATGAGCCTTACAATGAGACTCTTCATTTTGCTCCGATGCATTTCATGTAAAAGAAGAGAAGATAAAGATTAGTAACTGCTCAAATCACGTGATAAAGCAAATAGAGAAATACTCATATAGAACTCAAGCACGTACGTGACCCCTCTGTGATCGTTTTGACCAGACCAAGTGGGCCTACCCATCATAGACGATTCCCAGTAGGAATCAAACAGACAGTGGCCTTGGCAGGCCCAACGGTATGCAGAGACAACACACATCCAGTAGTCATTTAGCATTAAAATGGCCCAGGGCAAGCTGCATGTGGGCAGGTAAAACAAAGAAGAAAATAGACAATGTGCTAGGCCCAATACTCATATTCTCGCAGCAGGAGACAAAGGAGCAAGTTAGAGATGTATATTATCTTGCAGGTAACACACACTACTTTGAGTGGCCCAACATAAAGAAAACAGTCCACACAGGATATGAAACAAATGGACCTTACATCTCCAATAGACAACATCAGAGTAAGGAGTAGACCCAAACAACATTATGGAATATCAACACATCATACTTATACTTTAGTTGAACAATTGAGCCAACAATGAGAAAACAGGACATCATACGAGAGATCAGAAGCTAAGAGATTTGATTTTCAGTTTTAAAAAAATGCCAGGCACCAGTCAACAAGCAGGATCATTATAATTATTCAGCCTCTTTTACATCCCGCAATGTTAAATGGTATGAGTTTCCACCCGATGTCGCAGATGTTTAGTCCAAAGAGTGAGGATACATTCCAACCTAGGACAATCACCTATCCTCTGATAAAATCAACCAATTATTACTCTGAATCATTTTAAACACACGTAGGCTTTCAAGCAGATTTTAGACAACTTTCAGGCATCCAAATACGTAGATCATGATATTTTCCAGATTATCTAACCATTTAGAATTTTATTACTTGCTTTTAGGATCCATTTGGGATAGATCAGTGATGTTGAAACTAGACATAGAAAGACATTTCCCAAAAAAAAACTAGACAAAGATAAACGACACAATACTCTATAAAACCTCAACCTATGTCCTACTACCTTAAGACATTATTATCTTTCAGTGTGAGATGCAATAGAGACCACAATTCCGATGGCATAGAAACAATTCAAGAGATTGACATGATAATGTAGGTACCATTTAACTACAAAACATAGAGGATTACTAGTTTTGCGAGCATATAAATACACTGAAATCAATGCGCAAATACCATGGGGTCACTCAAAGACGCAGGGATACCCAATACATGAACACACAGAACCATATTATGTTATTTCTCAAGTATAGTAATGACAAACATATTACCAATGCCAGTATAGTATTAACAAACATAGTCGCGAGCGTTAATAGCCTTTAATATTAACTAAACAGGTTCAGCAATCAACTTAAATACCTAAGCCATTGCACGAAACATATTTTGCACGCATTAATATCAAACAGAATCTAAGATATAAAGGTGATAAATTTACCTTCTCCAGACAGCAAACCGAGGCAGCGTATCAAGTCGTCGACCCACTCGAATTGTTTATTGCGATGCGATGGAAAAGGCAGAGCTTGTGCTTGAAGAATAATTGCTGATTCTTAATGTGCGAGTCGATTGACTGGTTCTCTGTCGATTTTCTGGATATTTAGACTGATTTCCGATGGGTTCTTTTCTGTCCCCCCCCCCCCCCCCATGCATGTGTATATCGATCGGTTTTTGACAGTGAAAGAGGGGGTCTGGATTGCTATCCACCCATGCCCCCTTGTCTTCTCCCCGTTCCCTATTTATACCCCTTTCAGGATGCCTAAATAGGGCGAGAAATCGACGGGTTATTTGATTTGATTTTGGAGAGATTCCGCCAGATTTCTTACTGCGATTTCGTGTTTATTAGGATGCGATTCTTGTGAGCTGGCTGGGTGTGCGTGGGTAAGGGAAACCTGGATTCTCCGGCGAGAATCTCGGGCTGGGGTGCTGGTGCGGCGGATTTCCTAAGGTTGCTAGGTTTAGGTTAGGGGTATTTTCTTAAGGACTGTTGGGCGATGGGGAAGGGGATAAGGGCTGAGAGGGTGAAGTTAATGGGCATAAGGGCTGTGGGCTGCGGGTGTTGGGCCATGCGGTTGGGCTGCGAGATAATGGGATGTGGTTTTAATGAGGGAGAGTTGGGCTGGTGAGTAATTAATTAAGGGGTAGAGTTTTAATTGTATTTGTTTTAGTATTAGATTTAATTAGTGGTAAATAAATAGGGTTTTAAATTATTATTACTTAAATGCTAAATGAGGATATAATGTTTAAGGATTGCTTAATATTTTTTTTATAAATGCGACGCTATTATTTAAAATCTTATTTATTGTGCATTATTTAAATTATCTTAATATGAATTTGGGTGCTTTATTAATTTTAGCTTGGGTTTAAATTATTACAAATATTATGGAATTGCTTTGCGTATTAATAAATGCGACTATGCTATTTGACGCGACGTCATTGCTAAATTATTTATTTATTTACGTCTTTATTATTAAAATTATTGAGAATTAATGGAAATAGAATAGGGCTTAAAATTGATAAATGCGGGAGCGACTCAAAGTGTTTAATACTCTTCGTAAACTGAAATGCCATTATTAAATCGCTTATTTATGCGTGTATTAATGTTTTATTGTTGCATTTTATTATTATAAAAAATTGTTTAAAATTATTTGGAAAATTAGTGTAATTTTATAGTTAATGACTGGACGGGAGGGTCAAAATTGCGTGTCAACAACAATGTTAACTAACTGACTAACAATTGTGTAACTACATTCTAACAACTTTAACTAACTAATATATCTCAACAAATACTCATATTAATTGGTGTATAGTCTCATTAGCTTTGGAGAATGATTTGCAAATGAGTAATTAATATTAAGGATAAATCATTTATTTTTTGTCTTTACTTGATGTACTAAAATGGACAATTAAAAATAAAAAATTATTTTTAGTATAGTGGACAAGTAAAAGTAAACGGAGAGAGTATAATCATGATTGGATTAACAATCTAATATTTATAAATATTTTGTGAGTAAAAGGTTTAAAACAAGCTATTAAATTCACGTCGACCTGTAACACAGGCTAGATCCGCCCCTGAGCATCGTGTGCATACCATATCAAAAGATTGTTGGTCTATAGGCAAGTGAAGAGTAATTCCTTAGCTAATATCTTTTAGCTTTCCTTTAGTGCCTACTTGTTGTGTCTACTACTCATTTTTTTCCGATGTGAAATGAATATTATAGGAAAAGTTAGAAAGGAGGAACTAATAGGAATAAAATGGTACGTTTGTACATTAAAAGTGTCTCTATCTTTTCTTCTTTCATTGCTTGACTAGGTTCGTTTTGCAAGAAAGAGAAGATACAGTGTAAGTAGAAGGTTAAGTTATAGGGACAAGTGAAGTATAAGGTGGAGGTAAATAGCTTCCAATCATACTTCAATACTTCTAAGCTCTTTTGCCCTGTGCCTTTAGTCTGTCACCTTCAAACATTTCCTCGATTATTGAGACGGAGACAACTTTGACCAATTTTTTGAGTTCAACTCCCATAGTTCAGAATGCGAACTATGTCAAATTCTTAGTTTCACTTAGTTGGAACAAAGTTTCCTGTTGGTTCCGGGACTATGGATAAGTAAATTTTTTAAACAGAAAATAAATTGACAGCTTAGTAAACTTAAGACAGTTTCTGGATGTTGCATTCAATGTTGGGTCAACATCTGAGACAACATTGAGATAAACCATGATAAACCTTATTAGAGTAAATACAGCAGAAAAGTAAAATAACACAATGTTTATATTTTCAAGGGTATATATTAATATCCCTTGATGGTCAGTGACCAAAAGAATTGTATAAATTATATACAATTAAAAATGAATTTCTTTTACAAGATGAAGCATAAAATACTAAAAGAAATTACAATCAAATGAAGTCGCAGATGACTTCGCCTAAAGTCACAAAATCTAAAAGATAAAATACAACATTTTCATTACACTTGCTTGAAAAATGAGCTTAATCTAGAATAGAGATAGCAATTGCAATGTGGGACAAGATGTTGTTAAAACAACTTTAGGCTGATAGTTGATCCCGTTTTATATTGTATAATCTGAGAGCTCTCTTGACTTATTCTCGTTGTCAATCTGGATATGGAATGCACTAAAGTTCTCCTCTATTTATAGTGTGAAACTTTCCTTGAAATACTCACTGCTTATTGCAGAGGTTGAGCAGAATGTGGAAGCAGCCTTGACCGATTCAGCCTCTTGAAAGTTCTCAACTTCTTCCTGAAAATCCTCACGTTTTGGACTGAGTCTTTCTTTGACTTTTCAACGCGCTTTGACTGAGTTTTCCACCACGTTGTAAACACACAAACTTGTGAGCTTGCCTAAGTCATTTTTTACTTGCAGTAACTTTTCCTGCTTAGGCCGGAAGAATAGGAAAAACCGTTACATAGATGTTGGCTGAAATGTTGCTACTACATCGCAGACAACATTCTTGTCAGCACAAGAGATGTTGTCTGAGTAATTTCAGATGTTGCCACAACATCGTTCCAACATCAACAATCTCCCCCTTTTTACCTTTCTTCACAAAACTCCATACGTTGCAAAAATGACCAGGATACTGACTTCAGATATAGTCCTCGATAATCTAAGAGACAGTAAGATTATTGTCGTGCTCCCTCTTAACCTGCAGTATTAGATTTCAAGCAAAATATTTTTTGTTTTTTTGTTTTTTAATTTTAAGATAAGTTAATCATGACTTACAACAAGTAAACATTCATAACACATCAACAGGTAACCATTCATCACATTAACAAAAAATATATAAGAGATATTTACAAAACCAAATAACCATAAGCTATTGTCTGTTAGTCCAATCAATAAAAGTGAGCAACACAAACATTAACATCCGTTTTTAACACCATGCATTCTCCTTGGACTGATCAACCTGACCACAGTAGCTTCCGACTGCTTTTTGTGATTGATCAATCTCACCCATCATCATCAACTTCATCAAACAGTCTTCTCCCCCTGCGTGCTTGGCCCAACAATATCTCCCCCTTGCTGTCTGCTCCCTTCAGCAATGTCATTCTCCCCCTTTTTGTGAAGAAATGATATCCTCATAATAGCTTTTGGCACGTACAAGCTTCAGAATCTGCCTATCGAGATCTGCAATGTGCTTTCTCAGCCATTCTTTGGACATAGGAACATTATCCTTGATGTTGCCAGGAATGTTGGCAACATCCGTGGTAACATTCTGTGTTCGAGCAGTGTCCCAAATTTCTTTCTTCCAGGGTAGATCAATAACTCTGTCTCTACTGTTAACCACTGCTCTTTGGACAGGATAGACATCAAGGGTTTTACTTAACTTCTCCCCCTTAGGAATTTTAAAGCCTTGGTTGAGCGATTTCAGTGGATCGGTGAGGGTATGGTAGGCGAATGGATTGTCTTTCACACGACCCGACCGGGCGCGACTAGTACCTACCGGTACCTGTCGGTATACATCAGAGAATAGCAGCGGAACATACACAACACATAACTTATAAAAATGGTAAACATCACTGGCCAGCCGATAAGGCTGACTTCCATAAAAAACATACTTAATCAGAAGTACAACTTATTCTTACAGCCCCAAACCACAAACGTGACTACGCACTCTAGAATAACAATCGTGGCGGGGACAGGGCTCGCCATACCCCGAATGTACAAAAGTCTATAACCTCGAGGAATCATACCAAAAGACAAAGCCTCGGAGAGATGGAGTTTTCAAGAAATGAACAGTGATCCTAAGAGTGCGGATCGCCAAGCTACGATCTCGACTGCGGCGTGAACGCAGCCCGAAGGAGGTCGAGACAACAGTACCAAGTATGTGAAACGAAAATCAGAATGAAATCATAATAGCATATATAAAGCGGGAGACATGTATGACAACAAACTACGATACAACATATACGCAGCCATGTCAAGTCGTGACTCACGCCTCTAAGTCATCACTCAAATATAACCATAGGTCTCGTGCGTAATATCAATCATGCCCGTGGAATTCCTTCCTCACCGCGATCATGATATAACAACACTAAAGTACATACATGAACACTAGATCCCACTGTGTCATCGTAACTGCGAGGAAAATGCGAAGGCTTAGCTACCGATCCACCTGCATCCTCAACCGACCGGCAAGTACGAAGCCAACTACGAGATCCACCCGTACTAACAATACTATACCGAATCACGGGTCGACCGGCAAGTGCGATAGCCTCTACAGATCCACCTGCGTCACATCGCCGACCGGCAATCGCAGCTAACCACCGATCCACCTCGCATCACACCACTTCGCCTAACCACGGCAAGCACGAAAGTCAACTACCGATCCACCTCGTCACGCCTCTACGGCAAGTACGAGGGCTAACTACTAGATCCACCTGCATCGAGACCTCATGGAGAGCTAATCCATGGAATAATATCACAATGGAAAGCGAACCCTCATCATGGCCGCATACCCGTGGAATCCTCCATCACTGACGGTACGCCCAAATAGACTCATAACTACATGCTTTTAATTCGAATTACAATACCATGCCTTTACATAAACTAAGACAATTACCATGCCTTCTTTTCATGTAAACCAAGAGAATTCTTATTTAAGCAAGCCAAAGTACTTATCAATGCACACATAGAATAATTCTCAATTAAACAAGCCAAAGTACTATGTACGTACATTCTTTTCGAAAGCCTCCTTTTTATGTAAAATCCAAGATACTAACACCCGTAGTATCAAGGCGTGTCTATTTTTCAAAGTAAGTTACTACACCTTTAGAAAACTCATTTCAAAGCTTGAAACCAAGTAACTTCAATTTTTCACAATCTAGAAAACTTATGCTCATTAATCAAAATAGACAACTTTCATAACCTTCCATAAAGTTATTATAACCATCTTCCCATAAAGCCGTTATACTAACTTTGTGCTTTAGAAATTTAAGACATCCTTATCCTTTCATAAGGCCATTATAACTAACTTCCCATAAAGACGTTATAACTCATTATAAACCATTTCGTTCTTTTACTAACCAAGAGACTTATACTTCAAACAAATTAATACAATTTTCAAAATATTTCAAGCCTCTTATCCGTTAGAAAACAAGTTTCTTACCTCAAAAAAATTAAGTCTCTTATCTTTTAGAATAATTCAATACTCAATACTTTCACACCAAGTACTCTATACTTCATTATGTCAAGAAATCCTTGTCTACCTTATTTAGGATAAACCACTCCTTAAGAACAAGCGGGTTAACTTCTTAATCCAACCAACTTAGACATTTTCTTAAAACAAGTCAAGTATAACAAAAGGATTTACTTCATTCAAAACACGTACGTCTGCCGTACTATATAGTTATAACTACTCATGCTCAAGAGATAAGAAAGTTTCCACATACCTCTTCGGTCAATCCACTTGCTAAGCTCAAACTACCGCAAGTAATATGCCAACCTATAATAACCATGATACGTTTATTAACCTCTAATTTCAATGTAGAAATAATCTAAGTTCAAAGTCACTAAATTCTATGGAAAATTCGCGATTTCCTTTGTTTCTACATACTTTGCCACCTTTCTCAAGGTCGAATTCAACATCCAAATGCCACATTTAAGGCTCAACAATCCAAACATTTCAAAGGGGATTACACACCTAAACTTGGGTGTGTAAAATTCTGCCCCACAAGGTAAAACAACTAACTTAACAAGTCTAAGGTAGTTTTTAGGCTACAACATGCTCCTAATATCTTCTTAACCAATTCTTTCACATCCAAATCATATTTCTTACATGCAATGACTCTAAGAGCATTATTTACTACCACAAGTTCTTTCTTCTTAACATGCAACACTAAAAACTAATTATAAAGGAAGAATCATTACCTTAAAGCTTTAGCCAAATTTATTCCAAATATTTTGCTATCTTCCTTGCCAAGAACACCACCACAACAACACCAACAAGCTAGCCACGAGCTTCCTTCTTGTTCTTAACTTTTCAGATTTTTCCTAAGGCTAGAATTTCTCTTGGGATTTTAGAGAGAAGGAGGAGCTAATTTAGAGAGAGAGAGGTTTGAAAGATGACCAAGTCTTCAAGACTTGGTCAATATAAGGCATGCAAGAAAAACCAGATGGGGGGGGGGGGGGGACACTTGTCACCCTCCCATGGCCTTTTTAAAAGAGAAAATCAGATTTTCCTAAGTTTTTCGCCCAAAAATCCCGCCTCGGCGCCGCGGCGCTGAAACCTCAGCATCTCTGAACTTCCGGCGCCGCGGCCCTGCTGTCCTGGTGCCGCGGCGCTGCAACTTCAGCGACCCTCGCATTTCGCCCGCGCCTGCGCATCCGTGCCGCGGCCATTGCCTTTGCTCAAACGCATTTCTGTCCGTCTGCGCACTGAACTTGTAACTCTCATAACTTTCTACTCCGACGTCCTATCGACGAACGGTAGGTTGCGTTGGAATCTAGACTCAACGAACTACGCCCTGGGCCTTTGAAACACTCAGGAACTCTCAATGTACCGGGTCATAACCCGCCTCAAAGTTGACTAAAACCCATCCGGAACAATCCGTCAACCTATCTTTTGAAAATTTTAAGTCTTACATGCTTTCGTACGCTCTCATGCGCATGACCTGAACTACGGGGTGTAACATTCTCCCCCCCCCCCCCTTAGAAACATTCGTCCCCGAATGTTCTTTTGGAGCCAATCTACTATTCCTCGGTACATCCTCGTACTATATACTAATGGAACTTCATTATGCCACCTATGACCCTAAGATATCGCACACGCATACCCATTCACCGTAAGTTAAACAGAAAACGAACCCAAAATATGAACCATTACTACTTACCCTCGCTCACGGCCTAACAGAATTGCCCGTTCGTATTTACCACTCATTCTATCACATGTACACAGTCTCAATATCCTATGTTCTTAACACTAAATCATACAACAATCCTATCATGCATACTAATCTCTAAAGGGTCAAAGATATACCTGTAACTATTGCTTCACATTCCCCTTGTCGTTCTAATTATGATCCTGCCCTGCGCGGCGCATAACAAAAGAAGGCGATGAACCAGCCACTGATCCCGAAGGCTGAATCTCTACATCCGTGTTATCTCTGGTCGGACAGTTCCTCGCATAATGGACCTGGTGGCCGCATGTATAGCAATTACCCAAACTAGCACGACACTCCCCATAATGGGTGTTACCACATCGGCTACACCGAGGTAGAGGTGGCTTCCTCAGACTAACACCCTTACTCTCCGAAAACTCGAACCTCGAGCCACCCGCTCCCGAATCTCGAACGCCCCGAAGGCGTGGTGGAGTACTCGGCCGAGGCGCATAACTAGCTTCTTCGAGGCGATCCGCCTCATCGCCCGAGATCCTGCTGTCTCGCCTCTTGGTGGCCTGAGTCAGCCGACCCTCCTTTCTCTCGCCCTCTATCCTGCGCATATGCTCGCATCTGGCGATATCCATACCGTCAAGAGCTACTCCCAAGCACGCAGTAATCATATGACGGTCTAGCCCATCACATAGCGATGAACTCATGCGCCATATCGCTACAATAGTGTCGCGATACCGCCAAAGAGTCAAACTCAGGTGTACTCTCGATGGTCCTCCCATTCGCCTCAAGGTCAAGAATCTATCCACGCCGGGCTCTCTCAACTCGTGAGGCGAAGTGATCCGGAAGGCCTCGTGAACTCCTCCCAAACCGCTGGAAGAGCACCCTCCCTGAGACAATTCCGTGACTCAAACCGGTTCAACGCAATATCGCGTAACGGTAGAAGCTAACACAACGGACTCGTCTCCGAGGCCCTAAGACTGCGTAGTCCGCGCACTGTCGAATAAACTCCCGAGGATCCTCGCCGGACCTCGAACCATAGAACTCGGGTGGATTACAACTCGTAAAGTCCTGAATCCTTAAGCGCTTCGGCCACTGGGTTAGCCACGCCGCGGTCTTTGCCGCCACGATGCTAGTCAACAACCCGACCGCTCTCGTAATCCCTATACCGCCGCCGGCCGCGGAATTGGAGGCTCTGCATCAAACCTCTGGAGCTACCGCCGCCTCGGCTCCTCTATCTTGCGGCGTGGTGAACTCGCCGACCGCCTACTCCTCGTGCATAGTCTGTGCCGAGTCTGGTAACTCTCTGCGTACCACTAGCGCCTCCTGCTGCGCCTTGCCTTCGGGCTCTAGTCGCTCCGTGGAGGCATAATCGTACATAAGAAGAGGTCGGTGAGGATTCAACCTAGTAGAGACTCTCTTGCGATCTCGAGAGAGAAGAATGGAAACCAATCATAAATGTCCATGACCTCCCGATTATAGATGTGGTGCACAACACACCGATAATCAAGACTACTAGACTTGATGCAGACACTTTCCGAGGACTAACGGCTCGATACCACTTTTGTCACGACCCGACCGGGCGCGACTAGTACCTGCACCGGTACCTGTCGGTATACATCGTAGAATAGCAATGAACATACACAACACATAACTTATAAAAATGGTAAACATCATCGCCACCGATAAGGCCGCTTCCATAAAAACATACTTAATCGTAAGTACAACTTATTCTTACAAATTCAAACCACAAACGTGACTACGCACCTCTAGGAATAACAAGCGTGGCGGGACGGGCCCGCCATACCCCGAATGTACAAAAGTCTATAACCTCAGAGAATCATACCAAAAAGACAAAGCCTCCGTAGAGATGGAGCTTTCCAAGAAATGAACAGTGATCCTAAGAGTGCGGATCGCCAGTTACGATCTCGACTGCGGCGTGAACGGCCCGAAGGAGGTCGGCACAATAGGTACCAAGTATGTGAAACGAAAATCAGAATGAAATCATAATAGCATATATAAAGCAGGAGACATGTATGACAGCCAAACTACAGTACACAACATATACGCAACCATGTCAAGTCAGGGACTCACGCCCTCTAAGTCATCACTCAAATATAACCATAGGTCTCATGCCCGTAATATCAATCATGCGTGGAATTCCTTCCTCACCGCCAGGATCTATGATATAATAACACTAAAGTACATGAACACTAGATCCCACTGTGTCGAGCCGTGCGAGGCAAATGCGAAGGCATAGCTACCAGATCCACTGCATCCTCAACCGATCGGGCAAGTGCGAAAGCGGCTACGGATCCACCCGCACCAACAATACTATACGAATCACGGGCGACCGGGGCAAGTCGATAGCCTCTACCAGATCCATCTGCGTCACATCGATGGCCAGGGCAATCACGTGAGCTAACCACCGATCCACCGCATCACACCACTTCGCCCTGCGTCCGACCGGGCAAGTAAAGCCAACTACCGATCCACCCCGCATCACGCCCTCGTGACCGCGGAGCATGGAGAGCTAATCCATGGAATAATACTGTCAACAGGGAAACGAACCCTCATCATGGCCGCATACCCGTGGAATCCTCCATCACTGACGGTACGCCCAAATAGACTCATAACTACATGCTTTTAATTCGAATTACAATACCATGCCTTTACATAAACCAAGACAATTACCATGCCTTCTTTTCACGTAAACCAAGAGAATTCTTATTTAAGCAAGCCAAAGTACTTATCAAGGCACACATAGAATAATTCTCAATTAAACAAGCCAAAGTACTATGTACGTACATTCTTTTCGAAAGCCTCCTTTTTATGTAAAATCCAAGATACTAACACCCGTAGTATCAAGGCGTGTCTATTTTTCAAAGTAAGTTACTACACCTTTAGAAAACTCATTTCAAAGCTTGAAACCAAGTAACTTCAATTTTTCACAATCTAGACAACTTATGCTCATTAATCAAAATAGACAACTTTCATAACCTTCCATAAAGTTATTATAACCAACTTCCCATAAAGCCGTTATACTAACTTTGTGCTTTAGAAATTTAAGACATCCTTATCCTTTCATAAGGCCGTTATAACTAACTTCCCATAAAGCCGTTATAACTCCTTATAAACCATTTCGTTCTTTTACTAACCAAGAGACTTATACTTCAAACAAATTCATACAATTTTCAAAATACTTCAAGCCTCTTATCCGTTAGAAAACAAGTTTCTTACCTCAAAAAAATTAAGTCTCTTATCTTTTAGAATAATTCAATACTCAATACTTTCACACCAAGTACTCTATACTTCATTATGTCAAGAAATCCTTGTCTACCTTATTTAGGATAAACCACTCCTTAAGAACAAGCGGGTTAACTTCTTAACCCAACCAACTTAGACATTTTCTTAAAACAAGTCAAGTATAACAAAAGGATTTACTTCATTCAAAACACGTACGTCTACCGTACTATATAGTTATAACTACTCATGCTCAAGAGATAAGAAAGTTTCCACATACCTCTTCGGTCAATCCACTTGCTAAGCTCAAACTACCGCAAGTAATATGCCAACCTATAATAACCATGATACGTTTATTAACCTCTAATTTCAATGTAGAAATAATCTAAGTTCAAAGTCACTAAATTCTATGGAAAATTGGGCAGCATTTCCTTTGTTTCTACATACTTTGCCACATTTCTCAAGGCCGAATTCAACATCCAAATGCCACATTTAAGGCTCAACAATCCAAACATTTCAAAGGGGATTACACACCTAAACTTGGGTGTGTAAAATTCTTCCCCACAAGGTAAAACAACTAACTTAACAAGTCTAAGGTAGTTTTTAGGCTATAACATGCTCCTAATATCTTCTTAACCAATTCTTTCACATCCAAACCATATTTCTTACATGCAATGACTCTAAGAGCATTATTTACTACCACAAGTTCTTTCTTCTTAACATGCAACACTAAAAACTAATTATAAAGGAAGAATCATTACCTTAGAGCTTTAGCCAAATTTATTCCAAATATTTTGCTAGCTTCCTTGTCAAGAACACCACCACAACAACACCAACAAGCTAGCCACAAGCTTCCTTCTTGTTCTTAACTTTTCAGATTTTTCCTAAGGCTAGAATTTCTCTTGGGATTTTAGAGAGAAGGATGAGCTAATTTAGAGAGAGAGGGGTTTGAAAGATGACCAAGTCTTCAATATAAGGCATGCAAGAAAAATCAGATGGGGGGGGGACACTTGTCACCCTCCCATGGCCTTTTTAAAAGAGAAAATCAGATTTTCCTAAGTTTTTCCGCCCAAAAATCCCGCCTACACAGAACCTCGCGCCTTCTTCGAACTTCCGGCGCGCCACGTTGTCTGGCGCGGCCTCAACTTCAGCGACCGCCCAGTATTCCGCGCGCGCCCTGCATCCGGCGCCGCGACCCTGTTGCCTTTGTCTGAAACGCATTTCTGTCCGTATGCGCACTGAACTTGTAACTCTCATAACTTTCTACTCCGACGTCCTATCGACGAACGGTTGGTTGCGTTGGAATATAGACTCAACGAACTACGCCCTGGGCCTTTGAAACACTTAGGAACTCTCAATGTACCGGGTCATAACCCGCCTCAAAGTTGACTAAAACTCATCCGGAACAATCCGTCAACCTATCTTTTGAAAATTTTAAGTCTTACATGCTTTCGTACGCTCTCATGCGCATGACCTGAACTACGGGGTGTAACACTTTCATCCAGATTAGTCACATGGTTGAAGATTAGGGTACCTAGATCAATTCTTTGGTTTCTTCCAATTCTGTACAACAATATTACTTGGTCAAGAGTGACCACTGTTTCATTCTGGGATGGCAACCAATTGTATATTTCAATTATGTGTAAGGTCGCAAATAGGGCTGTAAGCTTAGATACTGGGCTGCGAGGAGCCCATGATGTGATTAAATTTCTCGTGAGATATTTAATCATCTCATTAATTTCTTCCTCAGTGGGGGCTGTTTCAAGGGTTGTATCACCAATTTGGATTCCAAGTGTCATATTAATGATTTCGGGTGTGAAGTTGTACACCTTGTTGTAAAGATATACCTTCCCAAATTTCTTTGAGGCGGTATCTTTTATGAGGTGTGTCAAATTTGCATAAAACACCGTAATTACTTTATCACAATATGGTTTATTTTTCGACACAGAGTTCAGAATCCCACGACTTTGCAGAAAATCAACCAACCCATATTCGGCAAATGAAGATGAATTTATCACCTTCTCACTTCTAATGCTCCTATTCTTAAACCAGTTTCATTTATTGGAGCATGTTATACTGTGGAACAGAGGAGAGTAGGGCATTACCTCAGAATCCGATTCGAATTCTGGATCTTGTTCAGGAGGTGTGGGTAATGGTGTTGCCTCGGATGTTGGGGCAACATAATCAGGATCGACATCTTCTTTATCTTTTATTGCCTTCGATGTTTAGGCAACATCTGCACTACAATTACAGTAAGTCCTACGAACTTTCTTTGGCATGAAGTTTCCGAGAGGAATATCATCAGACAACTCTTCTTCTCATTCCTTCTCGGCTTCAGTAGTTGGATGGTCAGTGGAAGGAGTAGCGGATCCAAACAGATTCTCCATGTTGAAATCTAAGTCTGTGCTAATGGAAGGAGTGAACTCAACAGGAAAAGTCGACTCTTCAGCAGGGTTAGTCGGTTCTGCCCTTGATCTTTTTGAAGGTTTCTCTTCATTGAACTGCCTGTCAAAAACCCTAGTTGACCTTCTCGTCGGGAATGTTGATTTGTTCTCCTTCGACGCAAGATTGGTAAAGTTAGATGTTGTATCAACAACTATAGGATTTTTGACATCTCCAGGATAGCAAATTGCTACGGGTTTGTCAGAACCCAGCAAGATCATTGCCACTGATGCATCTTCTTCGACAAGTTTCAACTCATTTATGGCTTGGTAGTGTTTGTACATCTTGTTGCTGTTGGCTGGACTGGTAGACATTGGAGAATAGTTGTTGGTGTTTGTGGATTTGGGGGAAATGGACATATGAGAGGGTTCAGACGATGGTGGAGTATTGGAGAAGATTTGGGGTTTTAAAGACAGTAGAGACTGATTGAGTTCCATCGATTGGACTGCACTGTGTGTACAGTGCTTGTGACGGGACTGTTGGGAGGAAAAAAACGATGGCTCATTATGGCAATATATACAACTATACAACTCCTTTCCCTTAAAATTTAGATGGTGTAAAAGAATAAGGACTCTTTACACACCTAACAACAAAGGAATTTACATAGCACAAGACATCTTTTTGAAAAAAAATAGTTTTTCCTATTTTTGGGATTTTATGTTTTAAATCGAGACTAAATAAAATACGCAAACCAGTTATTAAGATAAGAAAAAACACTAATCAAAGTACTAGACTTCAATATTGCGATGAATGTTGGCAAGATTTCAAATTAAACAGGCAACATCGGATTTTAAGGATGTATTGATTTGGCAAAAAAAATAAACTTTTGCGTATGTTCCCTATGAGTTTGATCGCTGGACTAATGTAACATTTCACCGTTGTCCTTAATCAACTTAGTTGAACATATACAATTTTCTTGAGGTGTTTTCACCTATATTTCTTTTTACAGCACATGGTACTCCTATAAAATAGGAACGATACCAGTCTAGAAGCTTTGCTCATGTTCAATAACAAAACTGCCAAATCTTGTTGAAGGCTTTGCCTTTCGTTGATACTCCCTTTTTATAAAAATGCACAAGGATTTTATGCACTTTATCGCAGGGAACAATATCACATTTAAAGACCTTATCATTTGAAAAAAATATGACTGATTATTTTGATACATTGTTCAGCATAAACACAACTTTCATCCAGTATTTTGATTTTTCAGCAAATGTTATCCAGAATATTGGGACAACATTTGCCTTTTCAGCTTACCTTTCAAAGGAAACAGAGACCAAGAAATTTCTTCAGGTTTGAAAATCTCTCATGATCTAAAGGTTTGGTAAAAATATCAGCTAGTTGATGTAATGTATCCACATGTTCGATTTGAACTAGATGTTTTTCCACTAAGTCTCTCAAAAAATGATGACTTATGTCTATATGCTAGGTACGTGAGTATTGTACATGATTTTTGGAAATGTTTATTGCACTCAGGTTATCACAATATAAAATCATGGAGTTGTTAGAAAATCCATAGTTATCGAGCATATGTCGTAACCAAACCAATTGAGCACAGCAACTTCCGGCTGCCACATATTCCGATTCGGCAGTCGAAAGTGACACATAATTTTGTTTACGACTGTACCATGAGACTAGGTTATCGCCAAGATAAAAACACCCACCACTAGTACTCTTTCTATCGTCTACATCACCGGACCAGTCTGAGTCACTATACCCTATTAGATTAGGATTAGTGTCTCTAGAGTACCATATACCCAAGTCACTTGTGTCGGTAATATATCGTATGATACGTTTCACGGCATTAAGATGAGATTCCTTGGATTGTCTTGGAACCGTGCACATACACACACACACTAAACATAATATCTGGACGACTGGCAGTAAGGTACCAAAGGCTACCTTTCATGGATCGGTACAATGTTGGGTCAACATCTTGTCCAACATCGTCTTTACATACCTGTTACGTAGAGCCCATTGGAGTCTTCATGTGTTTTGCATTTTCCAGTCCAAATTTTCTGACAAGATTCTTGGCATATTTGCTTTGGGATACAAAAATCCCCTCTTCATTTTGCTTAATCTGCAAGCCTAAGAAAAATGTTAGTTCTCCAATCATGTTCATTTCGAATGTCGTGGACATTGCTTCGACAAATGACTTCAAGAATTACTCTGAAGTTGGTCCAAAGACAATGTCATCGACATAGATCTGAGCAATTATTACATCTTCTCTGTGTCTTCTAATGAACAAAGTTTTATCGGCTTCTCCACGGGTGAACCCAAATTCGACAAGGAATGTAGTTAAACGACTATACCACACTCGTGGTGCTTGCTTCAATACATACAAGGCTTTCTTGAGCTTGTATACATGTTGTGGATTGTGTGGATCTTCAAATTCCTTGGGTTGTTCAACATACACTTCTTTATCCAAGTATCCATTGAGAAATACACATTTAACGTCCATTTGATGCAAGATAATCCTTAGATAGAAAGCAATTTCAAGTAGTAGTCTTATTGCTCAATTCTAGCCACAGGAGCGAAGATCTCGTCATAGTCGATCCCTTCGACTTGTGTATATCCTTGAGCAACAAGTCTCGCTTTATTTCTCATAATTTTCCCTAACTCAGAATATCCACTTTGTCTCAATCACATTAGTGTTTTTGGGTCGTGGTACCAAGTCCCAAACCTCATTTCGGGAAAATTGCTCAAGTTCCTCTTGCATCGCTTGTATCCAAAAGTTATCTTTCAAAGCTTCCCCAATATTCTTAGGTTTCAATGTAGATGTAAAACAAGAAAGACTAACATGTTGGTATATGATAGACATGCACACATACCTTACCATCTCTCGGTAATTGACTGGTTCTTTCTCTCTTGTGCGCCTCTCCTCAAAAACTCCCCCTATCACTTGGTCGGGTGGATGGTTCCTTCTGATTCTCGAAGGAGGATCTCTTATTACTTGATCGTTGAGTTCAGTGTCAGATTCCTCCACGACATCATTTCCAGTGTTCTCTTCTTGAGGGTCAGATGTGTCTTCTGATGTTGGGTCAACATCTGCATCTTCGGTAGGTCACTCTTCTTTTACTGCAACTATAATGTGGTTTTCAGATGACTTGCCAGATATATCCAGCATATCATAAAAAATAACATTGACAAACTCCTGTATGGTTCTGGTTCGAAGATTGTATACCCAGTAAGCATGACTATTTTGAGAGTAGCCAACAAATACACCCTTGTCTCTCTTGGAGTCGAACTTGGCCAGTTGATCCCTGTCATTAAGAATATAGCATACAAACCCAAAGACATGAAAGTAGCGTAAGGTGGGTTTCTTTCCATTTAGTAGTTCATAGGGTGTCATCTTGATGTCTGGCCTAAGATATACTCTATTTGAAATGTGACAAACTGTATTTAAGGCTTCAGCCCAAAATCTTTTTGACAAATGTTTAGAACTCAACATCACTCTAGCAATTTCTTATAAAGTTTTGTTCTTCCTTTCGGCAACCCCATTTTGTTGAGGTGTTTTTGGTGCCGAAAACTCATGAAATATGCCTTTCTTTTCACAAAACTTTGCAAATGTTTGATTTTCAAATTCCTTTCCATGGTCAGAACGAATTCTGAAAATTAAAGAACAAAACAAGTTTCTTATTCTAGAGTGAAGTGCTTTAAACATGTCAAAGACTTGTGATTTTTCCTTTAAGAAATATATCCATGTAAACCTGGAAAAATCATCAACTATCACATACGAGTATCTCATTCCACCTAGACTGTCTACTTCAATTGGAGCCATATGTAGCAATTGAAAACAATGAGACGTACCTAAATATTGTCCATCATGTTGGGCAACATTGTGAGAGACTCGGGCATGCTTCCCTTTTAAATAATCTTCGCATAGTATTTTCTCATTTGGATCCAGTTTGGGGATGCCTCTTACGGCCTCAAAAGATATCAGTTTTCAAGGTGTCGTAGTTGACATGTCCCAACCTTTGGTGCCAAAGTGTCAAGTCACTTATCTTTGCTGAATTGCACACCTCTAGTTCACCTACTAGATAGCAAATTGTCTTAGTCATTGTTCCTGACATGACACATTTATTCGCAGAGTCTGTAACCTTGCACCCAAGCTTGTTGAACTTTACCTCGAGGTCATCATCACATAGTTGGCTTATGCTTAGGAGCTTAGCAACTAAGCCTTCCACGAGAAGAACATCTTTCAAGACAGGTACATTCGGAACATTGGGGGTTCCTTTCCCGATAATCTTACTCTTACTTCCTCCTCCAAAGGTTACGTATTCTCCATTGAATGCTCTATAGTTCTTCAATATATTTTTGGTATCTGTCATGTGACGAGAACAACCACTATCGAAATACCAAGATCTTGTAATGTTAGTTCGTAAAGCAGTTATGCACACATTACATTTCAAGTTCAGTTTCGGTACCCACACTTTTCCAGACCTATCCTTTCTTCTGTTCGCAGATTTTGTGCTTTGAATGTTGTCAGTGATGTTGGGCAACATTGCTGGCAACACTTTAGGCAATGGTATGGAAATAGAGTTTTGGAGTTTGTAGTGGTAGGGCATTAGATGTCCTGGTCTTTTTACAGAAGCTGCACACAAATCTAGATCCAATCATAGACGTCTGAGAGTTAGGATTGACATTTTCTTTGACAAACTTTATCCCCTCAGATTTACTATGGATCTTGGAAGAAATGGTCTTACTGGGTGGAAGATATCCTAGACCTGCTCTTGACGGTTGATTGAAGTTCAAAATTTCATCCAGTTTGGAGGTTCCTAAGTTTAGCCTTTGAAAGGTGGTCTCAGCTGTGTTTAGTCTAGCACGGATTTTACCAAGTTCTTGATCCTTTTTGGTAAGAATTATCTCTAGTCGGTTGATTGTGCCTTTAAGACATTTATTCTCAAGAGCCAGTGATTGTGCCTTTGAGTCTAGTTGTTCCGATTCAGTGATTAGAGCTTTACAAAGGTCTTGTAACTCTTTAATCATATCATCTTTGGAGTCAACCATATCCAAATTTTCAGCCTCAACTGAAGAAATGAATCCACTAAAATAGTTTACATCAGAATAGTTAAAAAAACACACATCTCTGATGATGCAGTCCTTCCAGAGTCCGATGATATTCCTAATGTTGAGGCAACATTGTCAACAACACTTGATGTTGATGCCACATTGTCAATAACATCTTCATCGTCGGACAGTGAGTGTTCGAACATGGCTGCTAGCATTGCTTGTGGTTCTTCTTCTTGACTTTCTTCCTCCTCCTCTTCATTCATCACTGAGAGTAACTCACATGGCTTTACCAATTTCCCTAAGGGTGTTTGCACACTCATTAACATAGTGTTCCCAACCCGAGCATGCATGACATTGCACACTCTCCAGTTGTTTGAGATTGAAATTGGTATTGTCGGAGTTGAATTTTTTCAGTGAGTTGTTATTTCGCTTTGGTGGTGATTCATTCGCTTGTTGAAGAGTGGGTTTTGGTGCTGTTTGTATTTTGCTTTGTTGCGATCGTTGTTGATCTTTCTCATAATTGAATTGAATCGACGAGTGAGCAAGACAACAGTAGCACCATCTCCTAATTCCTCCAGGTTCTTCTCCTCGGCTTCTTCAGGTCTCGAGGTTTGATCTTGGAGTGCCAATGTCTTGTCTTGATACAGATCTCGTTGGCTCTTCATGTTCATCTCATAGGTTTGAAAGATG
Source organism: Przewalskia tangutica (assembly GCA_029844215.1). NCBI lineage: Eukaryota > Viridiplantae > Streptophyta > Magnoliopsida > Solanales > Solanaceae > Przewalskia > Przewalskia tangutica. The sequence goes on from CM056738.1 coordinate 10,094,433, forward strand.
TTCATCAAGGCATGAAGATCCATATTAGCAAGATTATGGGCCTCTTCAATTGCACACATCTTGGTATTAAATCTTTCAGGAAGAGATCTGACACCTTTATCCACAAGTTGTGCGTTGGTCAAAGGAGACTCAAGCACTTGACAATGATTAGCAATGTCAATTAACTTTTCAAAATAGGATTTTATATCCTCAGACTCTTCCATCCTTAAGCGTTCATATTGGCTCAAGATCATGCGAAGCTTTGCACGTCGGACACTTGATGTATCTTCACAATGAGTTTGTAAAGTTTCTCAAGCATCTTTGGTCGTTGAACAATTCTAGATGAGTTTAAACATATACATATCCACCCATCCAAATATAGCATTTAGGGTTTTTTCATTAAAGCTTGCGCTGTTGATTTCTTCCTGGGTCCATTCAGACTCGGGCTTTGTAAGAACATCACCATCCTCGTCTGCTGGATATTTGGGAACCACATATCCTTCGGAGACTGATCTCCATGCTCTAACATCAATTGATTTGATGTGAGAACGAAGACGAATCTTCCAATAGGCGTAATTAGTTCCATCTAAGATTGGAAGACGACCAACATTTTGGTTAGCTGAGTCCATAGCCGTAATATTCAGAATCAGACACTTATTGTATCAAGTGTTGGCTCTGATATCACTTGTTGGGTCCGGGACTACGGATAAGTAAATTTTTTAGTAAGAAAATAAATTGACAGCTTAGTAAACTTAAGACAGTTTCTGGATGTTGCATTCAATGTTGGGTCAACATCTGAGGCAACATTGAGATAAACCGTGATAAACCTTGTTAGAGTAAATACAGCGAAAAAGTAAAAGAACACAAGGTTTATATTTTCAAGGGTATATATTAATATCCTTTGATGGCCAGTGACCAAAAGAATTGTATAAATTATATACAATTACAAATGAATTTCTTTTACAAGATGAATCATAAAATACTAAAAGAAATTACAAACAAATGAAGTCGCAGATGACTTCGCCTAAAGTCACAAAATCTAAAAGATAAAATACAACATCTTCATTACACTTGCTTGAACAATGAGCTTAATCTAGAATAGAGATAGCAATTGCAATGTGGGACAAGATGTTGTTAAAACAACTTTAGGCTGATAGTTGATCCAATTTTCTATTGTATAATCTGAGAGCTCTCTTGACTTATTCTCGTTGTCAATATAGATATGGAATGCACTGAAGTTCCCCTTTATTTATAGTGTGGAACTTCCCTTGAAATCCTCACTGCTTGTTGCGGAGGTTGTCGAGCGTGACGCTTGGCCAGATTCGACCTCAAATCCCCGAAAGTTCTCAACTTCTTCCTGAAAATCCTCACGTTTTGGACTGAGTCTTCCTTTGCTTTTTCAACACGCTTTGACTGAGGTTTCCACCACGTTTTAAACACATCAGACTTGCGAGCTTGCCTGAGTCATTTTTTACTTGCAGTAACTTTTCCTGCTTAGGCCGGAAGAATAGGCAAAACCGTTACATAGATGTTGACCGGAATGTTGTTACAACATCGCAGGCAACATTCTTGTCAGCACAAGAGATGTTGTCCTGGGTAATTTCAGATGTTGCCACAACATCGTTCCAACATCAACATTTCCGTCATAAAGAGGAACGTCCCCCATTAAAGAAAGTTAGCCAATTTGCACAGTATCCCTTGGTGTTTGTATTTGTAGATTTACTTAGCCTTTGCTACCCGTTATCTGATCGTAGTGCTTGGAATGCGGATCAGAGTGACGGTTTCTCTATTTTTTCTCAGTTTGGATGCAGGGGATTTTCGTCTTGGGTTCGTTTTATCTGGAAATCAAGTAAGCAAACGCGGTGTTAAGTTGGAGTGGGTTGTTCCAGGAAATTCAACTACAGCTAGTTGTGCTGCTAATACAGATATCATCAATGCCACCACTGTTGCTTCTGGGATTAGATGTGGATGCCAAAATGGATATGTAGGGCGATGTTTTTGCTGTTGGAGTCGGGTGCCTCAAATGTGAGTTCTTTTAACTAACCTTAGTGACGGTCACTGATTGTTATAGGTCATCTTAATCAGATGGTGAAACTGTCAGTGTACAAAACTGAAAATCCCATAAAGTTTAACTTACATACAAGCATGGAGCCAAAATTTCAAGTTTATGGGTTCTGAACTTGCCACTGAATCCATAATCATATTTACTGGTTTGCAATTAATTATTTATACATATTTAATGAATTTTCTAAAATAAAAATAGAATTTAAACAAGGGTTACTAGGTTCGTTCAAACCTCTAACTAATACTCTCCCTCCACCCCTACTGACAGCATAAGCTTTTACGCTATCAACATAGTTTAACCGTGACATGTTGTCTACTGCATTTTACATTACCAAAATCATAATTACTGAAGACGATTTCCTATCATTATAGGTCTCTTAACCTGATGGTGTGAAAAATTGTACATTGTGGCTGTATATAAGTTAAACACTAATAAGATTGAACTTATATACACTAAAACTTAAAGAATTTTTGCATTATTACTGTTTTTAACCGGTGATAGCAAATTGTTTACTACATTTTAGGTTACCAAATACTATAAATAGTTTAAGTGTTGTTATAGGCCGTATGGTGTAAAATAGATTGTACGTCGATAGTGCACAAAACTTAAACAAATAACCATATATAACAGTGATCTATTATCATGAGTACTGCAAATGGTTTATTGTCCATGCTTAACTGGTAACCAAATGTGAGTTCTTTGGCAGCTTGCATCAAAGAAGGAAAAGAAGCATATGGCAAAGCATGTTACTCAACAAGTCATGGCAGAAGGAAAACAAAAATTCTAGCTGGTCTGTACTCTGTATTAGTGACTGTAATTTCAATTGAATTCGGCATGTTTTAGCTCATAACAGACATTTAAGAGGTATTAAAATAAACCGTACTGGATTTACTATGCTCGATTGAACTCCTTTTTAGTTACCTGCTACAACAACTAAATAACGCAAATATTGTAATCGTAATTCTTTACACTTAGAGTAAACAGTCATACCCCTCTATAACATCATTGTTTGTTTCAATACTTTTTTGTTGCTATTGTGAAATGTTGTTATAGAGAACTTATAAGATAACATAACATGAAAGATCGGTTTCATAGAAAATATGGTTATTATAGTGAATGTTGTTATAACTGTTATAGAGAGGTCTGCTCTATATGTTAAATCCTTTATTCAAATTACGGATAAGAGAGACTCATAGCAATTGTGCACATATATCCACAGGAATTCTCACCTCAGCACTCACCATTACCTCCTTGACAGCACTTTTCTGTGTTTTAAGGCGGCCTATGAAGACGGACATATTCGATCATCCAAGTATGACTCGGAGTCAGGGTTACGTCTCGTTCCAAAAACCTTGTACTATCCGAATGTTTACTTACCATGAGCTAGAACAGGCAACTAAAGGTTTTCAAGATGATCAAATACTTATGGATCATGGTGGTGGAAAAGCTAGGCTATATTCTGGAACCCTAACGGATGGATCGAGGATAGCTGTCTACAGGCTAAAATGTGATACTGAAAGAGAGCTCGTTGAGGGCTTGTCCCGAGTGGAAGCATTACATGCTATTTCACACAAGAGTATTCTTCGGATTCTTGGATTGTTTGTTGATTCTGGATACACCCCGTTAGTGGTGTACGAGTATCCCGTAAATGGGACCCTCGGGGAAAAAAAAATTCAAGGTAAAGACGAGACTAAAAGAGGTCTCGATTGGTGCAACAAGATAAACATCGTTGCTGAAACAACGAATGTTCTGGCATTCCTGCAGTCAGAGGTTTGTCCTCCCTGTAGGAGTTTACGTCGGGTTCGTACACGCAGCGGAATTTGAAAATTTATGTTTCAAATCCGACGACGGTCGAACTGCAGTATGATAAGTAATGAAAACACAAACACAAAGTAAATGTAAAACTTCGTTACATTTGGAAAGCAGTCAACCAAGCAATTGAATCTTAAATCTTTGTGTAGTCCGAGGATGCACACGCAAACGTCCCTCAATTTGTAAGTTCTTGGAGAACTGTGATGTAATTTGCTAAGTCAGAAATGCTAGGGATTCTGACAGAGCTTTAGAAGAGATTTACCTCTCTTATGTTTTCAGTTTTACTGAAATGGGAAGGGAAGCCCTCTATTTATAGTTGTAAAATAACAACCTAGGGTTCCCGTGGGCCAGGCCCAACAGACAAGTCATCAAAACTGGGCCAGTCCGGATTCACTGGACACGCGTAGGCACCGCGGTCCTGAGTAAGTGGCATCGCGGTGCCTCCACGGGTTTTGGCACCGCGGTCCTGTCCCAATTTTCTGTCTTGTTCCCATTTCCAATGTCCCAGTTATCAACCGAACATATATATATATATATATAATCTCCTTCTAATTACATCTTTCAATCGACGGAACATTTGACTTAGTGTTACCCTTCAGGCCTTTACATATCGTCACTAATTACATTAGGATCTTCATGGAACTCCTAGACTGCGTCGGAAGACGAACCCAATATGTAAAGTTTAGCTACACAAAATATGTGAACTGAACCTATATGTGAGAAGATAAAATTCCTTCATTCTTGACACGCTCAATCAAGCCTAGGATTTGTCAAGTGTCTATCCAAATGGCTTGATTATTATAACGCATCTATATTAGTTGACAACAGGACCATGCCACAGACATGTCCATTGCATTGGCCAAGGACTTAGTCAACCTAATACCATATGAGTACATGAGTGTTCACTCGAATATAAATTCAAGGAATGAATCCTTTCTTGGCTCACAAACCACCTTTAATCTACTTCGTAATGCACCCAAAACAAGTCGCGTCTCAACCTATAAGGCATTTGAGCTTAGGAAAGGATCAAAGTACATTACTCCGTAAACAAGATGATATTGACCTCAAGTCTAAGGACTTTTATCTCCCACACGCCGATGACATTATAGACATATAACAAAATAGTACATCAGCAGGGTTTACCAATACTTCAACAAGTATCTATGTGTCCATCACGAGTTGCCATAACTCGTAGCAAGTGAGACATACTATATCCCTTAAGGATATAATGCATACCACATGTCGACGTATCGCATATCATCGATATCCCAATTTCGATGATCATTGGTCGAGATAATTTAAAAGTTACGTTATAACATTAATTCTCACATCATTAATAAACACGTAACCTCTAGGGATGCATTTATAGAATATTATAAACAATCAACTAATTCGACAAATGCAAATTGTCATAATATTAATCATCATTAATATAAATTCGAATGTGTATAAAGTACATTGTGTCCTAATACAGATTGTCTCTAGGACATACATATACTTTTAATCTCCCACTTGGCCTAGAGCCAATCGCCAACATATCTAATACCCATGTTCTCAAAATGACCATTATGCTTCACCAAGCTTAATGGTTTAGTAAACGGGTCTGCTAGATTATTGTCTGTAGGAATATAGTCTATCTTAATATCTTCAGCTTCCACTATCTCTCTCAGAATGTGGTACTTCTTTGGTACATGTTTGTTTCTGTTTGTTGATCTTGGTTCCTTTGCTTGTGCAATCACACAAGTGTTGTCACAATAAATAGTTATTGGACAACTAGCACTCGGAACAACCCCTAGTTCTTCAGGAATTCAGAAATCGCGATAGCTTCCTTAGCAACTTCCGATCCAGCAATGTACTCCACTTCAGTAGTCGAGTCTGCAGTAGTAGCCTGTTTGGAACTTTTCCAGCTTACTGCTACTCCGTTGAAAATGAACGTGTAACCAGACTGAGATTTAAAATCATCAACATATGTCTGGAAACTAGCATCGGTATACCCAGTGGCAACCATCTCATCAACTCCACCATAGACTAAGAAGTAATCTTTAGTACGCCTGAGGTACTTGAGAATACTCTTGACTGCTTTCCAGTGTTCCTCACCAGGATTCTGCTGGAACTTGCAAGTCATACTAAGTGCAAAGACCACATCTGGCCTAGTACATGTCATGGCATACATGATTGATCCTATAGCCGAAGCATATGGAATTCTCTTCATGCGCTCAAGTTCAATAACATTAGAAGGGCAGCCCTTCTTCGATAACTTGATGCCTTGACCCATCAGAAGACCGCCTTTTTTGGAATTCTCCATTAAAAAGCGTCTAAGCACTTTGTCTATGTAGACTGACTGTGACAGCCCCAACAATCTATTAGGTCTATCTCTATAGATCATAATTCCCAGAATGTAGCAGACTTCACCTAAATCCTTCATCATGAAGGTCTTGGACAACCGATCCTTAACTGACTGAATGAGGGTCTTATTATCTCTCATTATCAATATGTCATCAACATATATTATAATGAAGACAATACCCTCATCCTTGCGTTTGGAATAAACACAAGGATCTTCTTTGCTTCTGACAAAATCAAAAGATTTGATAGCATTGTCAAAGCAAATGATCCAACTCCTAGAGGCTTGCTTAAGTCCATAAATGGACTTCTATAGCCTGCACACAACATTTGGTCCGGACTCACATGAAAAACTCTCAGGTTGTTTCATATACACTTCCTCAATTAGATTACCATTGAAAAATGCAGTTTTGACGTCCATCTGCCAAATGTCATAGTCATAGTGTGCATCTATTGCAAGCAAAATCCGAATAGACTTTATCTTAGCCATCGGTGAAAAGGTTTCATCATAATACACACCAGGACACTGAGTAAAATCTTTAGCCACTAGTCTAGCTTTATAAGTCTGAATCTTGTCAGATGCATCAATCTTCTTCTCGAAGACCCATTTGCATCCTATGGGTTTAACCTCATTTGGCAAATCAACCAAGTTTCACACCTGATTGATATACATAGATTCCATTTCGAATTTCATGGCTTCTTGCCATCTCTTCGAATCAATGTCTAGCATTGCTTCGTTATAGGTTCTATGCTCGTCATCATCTGGAATATCTAGCTCATTTGTGTTTCCACAAGTAGATTAGTCTTTCCGGAGGACGATGAGATCTAGTAGACCTACGAAGTTGATTGTCTTGCAATTTAGTTACAGGTATGTTCTAATTGTGAGTAGGTTCTTGTGCGCTGGTCGATCCACCAACATTAGAGCTTTCAGGAATATCATTTTCATGTCTTTCCAACGGGAGGAAATGCAACAGGTGCACTTGCTCCCAAGGTCTGTGCCGGAAGATCTTGCATTTATGCATTACTCCTCGTAGCACTCCCACTGGCCGAAGAGGGTACCTTAAATACCCAATCTTCGCCTAAAGCTCCCACTGAATTCTTGTCTTTATCATCGGGCAAGGATTCAACCTCTTTGTTACCTTGTTCTTGAATTTCTTCAAGTTCTATCTCTGTGCAACTCTCACCCTTGTAGACATATTCATCTTCAAGGAAAGTTGCGTTCCTAGAAAAAAATATCTTATGTTCTCCAGGAAGATAGAAATAGTATCCCTTAGTTTCCTTCAGATACCCAACAAAGTAACATTTCTCACTTTTAGATCCAACTTATCAGTGATAAACTTCTTGACATATGCAGGATACCCCCAGGGCCTCATGTGTCTAAGTGATGGCTTCTTGCCATACCATACCTCATATGGTGTCTTTTCGACTGATTTAGATGGAACTCTGTTTAGAACATATATTGAGGTCAAAATAGCGTATCCCCAAAGGTATGTAGGAAGAGCTGAAAAGCTCATCATGGAACGAACCATGTCAAGCAAGGTTCGGTTTCTCCTATCGGCAACACCATTCATTATAGACTAATTTAACATGGCCTTTTGTTTAATTAGCTCACACTATTTTTCATACTTCTACGACCCCATGGTAGAATACAGACCTAAATCAATGTAAAGGTCATAATGGGTCAAGATCCAAATATATGCTATATCCGCGTTTGCTTTGACTGATAACTTCAATAGCACACTTTGGTAGGTACTCAACCAATTGTAAAACAACTCTACAACTCTTGGTTTTATTAAATATCTTTCATTTTAATCTTACGTCTCTACACTAGTCCGACACTTTGGCGCCACGATTCATCTAAACAAGTCAACCCCATTACACGACTGCGTTTAAATGCGTAAGTAAACTTAGCTTTTGCAAGCAAACACTTTGGTGTAAATACCTACAGAAGTTTATTATCTACTTTCATTTTAACACATCTATGAAAGAGCCTTGGTCCTCTTAGACTTAGAGCAAATGATTTGGCATAAATACCTTTATCGCCGAAAAGGACTTAGCACCCTAACAATTATAATGGACGACGCGTTTTAATTAGACTTGTATTTAATATTTGGGGAACATTTTTAGTTTTCGGGGATTCATTCAAGATCAACAATCAAGTCATACATCATATGGCATCCTATCATGCAATTTCTAAACACAATTAGATGGGAAACCATCAAACCCAATAGACATGATAAAAGATGGTTTTAATCACATACTGGGCGCCGTCTACCCAGACATTTATAGCGGTCATTTGAATTTAAACAATTCTTGCCGCCGCTACCTGCATAATAATAATTGCGGACGCTATGCTAATAATTTAAATGCATCACATTTAACACTTAACACATTTGTATATTATTCAATAATATACTATTAATGATAATTATGTGTCTATTTGTCTAAACTCTATAATCTATGTAAATGCCAAACAACCCTTAAACATTTTCTGATTTTAAGATTCTGATTTTCAGGAATTCTGTAAACTTTCAGAATTTACACTTTAGGCCCTTAAGAATTTAAAATTCAATTCTAAACCCTTATAAATTCATAAAAATGCAATTCTAAACTTCAGAAAATATTTTTAAACTTCTGGGACCTGTTTGCAATTTCCAGAACCTAAAATCAACTTTCAAAAAACTTTCTTTTAATTACATATTTGCCCGAAAGGACTAAATTTGTTCGATTCAAAACTTTATTTTCAGAAACTGAAACTTCTAGGACTTCAGATTCAGAATCTGAAACTTTTAAGTCTCTGTTTCTGATTTTCGATTTTTTTTAAATTTGTCGTCGGCACCGCGGTTCCATCTGGTGGCACCGCGGTGCCTTCGAGGCAGTAAGCTACTGGAACCTGCAGATTAATTAGCACCGCGGTCCTGACAAGTGGCACCGCGGTGCCTCATAATTTTTTTCACAGGCACCGCGGTCCTAACAGGTGGAACCGCGGTGCCTTGAAGGCAGATTGTCCGAAATTAACTTTAAGTTTTTGGATGAACAACACCAAGACTCCCATGAACAGGACAGCGGTGCCTCTGGCTTCATCTGGGCAGCACCGCGATGCTCCATCATGGAACCGCGGTGCCACCGCCAAAACCTTAGCAGGCACCGCGGTGCTCCATCATGGAACCGCGGTGCTGCCGCCAAAACCCTAGCAGGCACCGCGGTGCTCCATCATGGAACCGCGGTGCCTCTCCTCCAGAAACACAAAATCCGAAATTTTCGAACCCCTAAAACTGGTTTAGGGCCAGATCTTTCAGATATATCACTTGTATTACCATCACCATTAAAACAACATGTTCATCGACCATCAAATCCAATTTTCTTCTCGTTCTTCGTTTCAATGCACCATGCTTTAAGCCGGTAACACATATCAACTTAGAAGAGTTATTTATTGGACTGACTTATTCGAATACATTATTGTATTAACAGATCTGGGCACAAGGATTATGTGTTCTAAAGATTTAGGGTTTTAAAGCTTTTAAATACATAAAATATAGATCTAAACAAATCCTAACCCATATTATCATTAATATACATTACAAATCATACGAAACAACCCGACTCTGATACCACTGTAGGAGTTTAAAAATTTATGTTTCAAACTCGACGACGGTCGAACTGCAGTATGATAAGTAATGAAAACACAAACACAAAGTAAATGTAAAACTTCGAACGAAGACTTACATTTTGGAAGCAGTCAGTCAAGCAGTTGAATCTTCAATCTTTGTGTAGTCCGAGGGTGCACACGCAAACGTCCCTCGATTTGTAAGTTCTTGGAGAACTGTGATGTAATTTTCTAAGTCAGGAATGCTAGGGATTCTGACAGAGCTATAGAAGAGATTTACCTCTCTTAGGTTTTCAGTGTTACTGAAATGGGAAGGGAAGCCCTCTATTTATAGTTGTAAAAGAACAACCTAGGGTTCCCGTGGGCGGGCCAGATGAAGTCGACAAAAGCGGGCGATCGGATTATTTGGACATGCGTAGGCACCACGGTCCTGAGTAAGTGGCACCGCAGTGCCTCCACGTGTTTTGGCACCGCGGTCCTGTCCCAATTTTCTGTCTTGTTCCCATTTCTAATGTCCCGGTTATCAACCGAACATATATATATATATAATCTCCTTCTAATTACATCCTTCAATCGACGGAACATTTGACTTAGTGTTACCCTTCAGGCCTTTACATATCGTCACTAATTACATTAGGATCTTCACGAAACTCCTAGACTGCGCCGGAAGATGAACCCAATATGTAAAATTTAGCTACACAAAATATGTGAACTGAACCTATATGTGAGAAGATAAAATCCCTTCATTCTTGACACACTCAATCAAGCCTAGGATTTGTCAAGTGTCTATCCAAATGGTTTGATTATTATAACTCATCTATATTAGTTGACAACAGGACCATGTCACAGACATGTCCATTGCATTGGTCAATGACTTAGTCAACGTAATACCATATGAGTACCTGAGTGTTCACTCGAATATAAATTCAAGGAATGAATCCTTTCTTGGCTCACATACCACCTTTAATCTACTTCGTAATGCACCCAAAACAAGCCGCGTCTCACCCTGTAAGGCATTTGAGCTTAGGACAGGATCAAAGTACATTACTCCGTAAACAAGATGATATTGACCTCAAGTCTAATGACTTTTATCTCCCACACACCGATGACATTATAGACATATAACAAAACAGTACATCAGCATGGTGTACCAATACTTCAACATATATCCATGTGTCCATCATGAGTTTCCATAACTCGTAGCAAGTGAGACATACTACATCCCTTAAGGATATGATGCAGACCACATGTCGACGTATCGCATATCATCGATATCCCAATTTCGACGATCATTAGTCGAGGTAATTTAAGAGTTACGTTATAACATTAATTCTCACATCATTAATAAACACGTAATCTCTAGAGATGCATTTATAGAATATTATAAACGATCAACTAATAATTCAACAAATGCAAATTTCCATAATATTAATCATCATTAATATAAATTCGAATGTGTATAAAGTACATTGTGTCCTAATACAGATTGTCTCTAAGACATACATATACTTTCACTCCAATCATTCATCATGAACTTAATTCCAATTGCATCTTCCTAGACGAGGACTTGACCGCGAAACTTTTTGGGCTCGAGCTCCCCACGAGTGCAAACACCGATAAAAAGAAGCAAAGCGATGTTTACAACTTCGGGTTGGTTCTTTTGGAGGTTATTACAGGCAGCAGCTCGGATCAACTTCCATCAAAGACGGCTTTACAGAAGATAACAAGTGGGAAGCTAGAAGAGATTGTCGATCCACATCTTTATTACCACGGCGACTATTTTCCAGGGAACAGATAGAGATAGTTGCAGACCTTGCAACAAGATGCATAATATTTGGTTCCCAAGATGGGAAATTTCACACGGGAGATGTTGCAAGAGAATTGGTTCACATAACAAAAGATGGAATAGATGGTAGAAGTAGGAGATGTCCATCGACGCATAATCTTGAAGAAACTTTTTCCAATTCAAGCCTTCTTCAGATGATATCTATGTCTCCTGATTCAATACATGTGCCTGCCAGAGGGTTCTCTTAAGACACTATCTCCCTTACAATGATCAAATTGGTTGGAAAAAGAAGAAGACTCTCACAACTCTTGGGATTCTATCATGATCAATTACATGCTGTAATTATGTACAGTAATGACCTGTGCTGCTTTCATGTCACCCTTTTATGCATAAACAAGCAATCTATTGTGTCAATAAAACTTTCCAATCACATTGAACAGGTGTTTCTCTGATTAGTACACATTGTTGTAACTTATAAGTCATATCCTTTTCGTATAGTTTTATAATCTGTTTGGTGAAGCTTTCAAAATTTATTTTTAAGTGTTATTTTGTCAAAATGCTTTAAAATGACATAGAGGTTGTGTAAACACTTTATTCATTGGATAAAACATGCTTCAATATTTTTTCATGCTTGTATAAATTTCTTGGTAACACAAGGTGAGTGTTAGGAAATGCCTTATACATGTGTAAAGAGCAGTCGGTTATATTTAAAAAAAGGAACTCCTTATTTTAATTTACACGACACTCTTTCTTTTTAATCAGTCTAAAGAATGACACAATTTTTATATCGTAACAATTTGATTTTAAACTTTTTGTTTCACGCTTAATGAAACGATTTATAGACAAAACATGACACATGCAGCTTAATGAGAACATAATCCTTGATAGGAGGTTACAGAGATCGAGGATTAGGATAGATAGTTAGGAAGTAGTCGAGGCGAGTAATCGGTGTATTTTATATACACTTTTTGAGTCGTTTCTAGTTAGTCTTTTGTCCCTTTTTGTACAAATACGTATCGTCTTAGGATATATTTTCTTTCTTTTGAGTCAAATTGGTTAAAATGGCTATTTGGCGGAAAAGGAGAGAAAAGAGGGCAAAAGTGGAGGTTCCAGAGCCTAAAATACGAGAAAGTGGCGAACTGGCGGAGGTACTGCAGCGCGGCCGCCTCCGATCCAAGGCCAGCGCCACGGCGCCAATATCCAAAGACTGCGAAGTTGCAGGCGCGCGGCATCTAGACAACAGAGTGCGGGCGGCGCTAATCACGTAAGAACGCAGGTTCCAAGCGCGCGGCTGATGCGCCGCGACGCCGACGCGGGAAAAATCAGGTTTTGATGATTTTATGGGCCAGGCCTGAAGGAAAACCTTAATGGCGGTTTTGAAGCTATAAAAAGAGAAACCTAGGCAATTTTTAAGAGTTCCCTTTCTTGCACAAACACAAGACTTCTTGGAGTTGAAGATTGAAGACCTTTACTTAGTAATTTTCTTTTATTTCCTTTACTTTACTTTTAGTTTATGTTGGATATTGAATTAGTTCTTGTCATGTCAATGGCTAGGAACTAATTCCATTATAGGGTTTTCCATGTCAATTCACTTGAACCTTATTTTATGAGTTAATCCATGTTTATGGTTGTTCTTCTTATTGTTGAGATTTACCCAATAGTTGCTTTGAATGCTTGGTAATTAATTGATCACTAATTATCATTATTTATATGATTTCTAATCAAACTTCGAAAGGAGGAGGTTGTGACTATGCTGTAAGTTGGGTAGACATAGGTCGGATTGGGGATGAAAATACCTCAATTACTTGTGTAGCGTTAATAGGGGTTTAAATACCTAAATTCACGCAAGGTGCGTGACGATTAACAAGGTTTTTGTTCTTAATCCTCCTATAGAGTCATCCTTATCACCGAAAGTTAGAAAGGAGCGCTACTGGGGTTGAGTGTTTATATAGCCTTAACGGGAGTATAAAACGAATTAGTAAATCTGCTATCTCCAAAAGAAGAAGAACCATAATTTATTGCATTAATAAGTAATATAAGCGGATAGTTGAGGCGACTTGGAAGCCCTATTTCCATCACTACTGAAGTAAACACATAGTTAATTAGTATTTATAATTGTTAGTTATAATCAACAAACTCAAATATCGGTCACCAAATATATAACAAAGGATAGATAATTGGTACTTGAGCACTAATCCCTGAGGACGATAACTCGGTCTTCAAGACTATATTACTTGAGTCGACAACGTGCACTTGCGTTAAAGTGTGTGCATTAAATCGCGCATCAAATTTTTGGCGCCGTTGCCGGGGATTAGACATAGTTCAATATCAATTTTATCTATTTTTAATTTCTAATTTGGTTTTATTTCTGTTTTTATATATTTTTATTATTTATTTTTATTTTTTGTGAAAACAAGTGTGCCGTGATCCGTTGTTGGTTTTGATTCATCTCAGGGATCCTGAAGACATGGATTACTACTGTTAATATGATAAAACTCCAACCATACAGGAAGAGAGGGAGGAGTTACGAGAAGCCATACTCAGTTTTACTAGGTATCAAATTCAGTTCATGGACGAAACGAGAATGACCATGAAGAAGTTGGAAACGCAAATAGGAGAACTTGCGGTCATGTTGAACAGCGACATGCAAGAAAAGTAATCTGCACCTGTGGAAGGCAATATGAAAGCACAATGTCAGGCGATTGACCTGAAGAATGCCGAATCAGTGGAGATAGAAAGTTCGCAGTGAAGCAGGCGCGTGAGCGAGGCAGCGGCGCCAAGATTCGGGAAGGCAAGTTTGAGCCTTGCGCCAGCAGGGCCGCGGCGCCCAGAGCCCAGAAGCCGAAAAGTTGGTAGAAGCTGTAGCGAACGCACCCCAGGTGAAGATACCATATCCCCAGAGGTTAAAAACATGTGCTCTTGACAAGCAATTCTCTAAATTTGTGGAAATTCTCAAATAATTGCAACTCAATATTCCGTTTGCTGAAGCATTAGAGCGGAATCTTGAGCTACGTAAAGTTCATGTAGGATATTCTTAGCAAAAAGAGGAGGATAGAGGACTACGAAACAGTGGTGTTGACTGAGGAATGTAGTGCCATCCTACAGAGAAAACTACCTCAGAAATTACAAGATCCAGGGAGTTTCACCATCCCATGCACCATTGGAATGTTTGAATGTCAGAAAGCATTGTGCGATTTGGGGGCAGGCATAAATCTGATGCCTTATCTAGTTTTCTGCAAACTGGGAATGAGAGAAGTCAAACCTACAAACATCACTTTGCGGTTGGTGACGCTCCATAGTTCATCCTGAGAGTCATCAAGATGTATTAGTGAAGGTGGACAAGTTCATCTTTCCGTGACTTCGTTATCTTAGACATAAAAGATAACGACGGAATCCCCATCATACTTGGCGGACCGCTTCTTAGCCACGGGGCGGGCTCGTTGATGTTCACAAAGGGAGTTGAAGCTTGGTGGATGAAGAAGAAGTGATTTTCAATGTTTTTCAGCGCAACTTTTCCGGATGCCAATGATAATCGCTCGACCATTGATCTTATCGAAGATGCGATGTCGACCAAAGGTCGAACATGATGATACGCTTGAAGAAGTACTGACCAAATGGGATGATAATAGTAGAAACGATCCAGGGCTGATGGAGTATGCAAATTGGATGAATGTTTATGAAAAATGGGATAAGAGGAGGTATGAAGAGCTTGGCGGATGCGCACGGATCAATACCATCCAGAGAAGTCTCGAGTTAGAGTTAAAAATCCTACCCAATCATTTACAATACCAATACCTAGGTGAAGATAAAAGCTTACGGTGATCATTTCACGCCACCTATCCACCAAGAGATTGATAAAGCGCTAAGAGTCTTTGAGGATAACAAGCGTGCCATTGGATGGACCTTAGCAGACATAACAGGGATAAGTCCGTCAACGGTAATGCATAAAATCCGTCTAGATGAGGAGAGCAGACCATCCATCGAGGCACAAAGGCGACTAAACCCAAACATGAAAGAGGTAGTCAGAAGGAAATCCTGAAATGGCTCGATGCAGGAGTAATTTACCCTATATCGGCGGTAGCATGGGTAAGTCGGTACAAGTGGTGCCCAAAAGGGTGGAATAACAGTGGTGACCAACGAAAGGAACGAACTCATTCCTTACAGACGATTCTTGGATGGAGAATCTGCATTGACTATCGCAAGTTGAACAAGGCAACCAGAAAAGACCACTTCCCGTTGCCATTTCTAGATCAAATGTTGGATAGACTTGCAGGGCACAACTACTACTGTTTTTTTGGATGGGTACTCAGGGTATCACCAGATTGCAATAGTGCCAGAAGATCAGGAAAAGACGACATTCACTTGTCCTTTTGGTACATTTGCATTCAGAAGGATGCCATTCGGACTTTGCAATGCACCTGCAACCTTTCAGAGGTGTATGATGGCAGTTTTCTCAGACATGGTGGAGAGGACTATAGATATCTTTATGGATGATTTTTCGGTCTTTGGAGCATCGTTCGATGAATGTTTGAGGCACTTAGAAGCAGTGTTAAGCCAATGTGAAGAATCTAACCTTGTGCTAAACTGGGAGAAGTGTCATTTCATGGTAACATAAGGGATTGTCCTGGGAAACAAAATATCAAACCAAGGTATTGAGGTAGACAAAGCAAAGATTTCAGTAATCGAAAATCTCCCACCTCCAGTATCAACAAAAGGGGTCAGAAGTGTCCTTGGGCATGCAGGTTTCTATAGAAGATTCATCAAGGATTTTTCAAAGGTTTCAAAACCTCTTTCCACATTGCTAATGACGGGGGTTGCCTTTGACTTCAATAAGGAATGCTTATCTGCTTTTCAGACACTCAAGGAGAAGATTATTTCAGCACCCATAGTCATTGCACCAAACTGGGAGCTCCCATTTGAACTAATGTGTGATGCAAGCGATTATGCAGTAGGAGCAGTGCTTGGACAGAGAATCGACAAGGTATTTAGATCTATTTACTATGCTAGTAAAACTCTAAATGACGCACAGTTAAATTACGCGACTACAGAAAAGGAATTACTAGCAATAGTGTATGCATTTGAGAAATTCAGGCCATACTTGATTGGAAATAAGGTGATAGTATACACTGACCATTCGGCCATAAAGTACTTGATGACAAAGAAGGATGCAAAACCTCGCCTCATTCGATGTGTCTTGCTACTACAAGAATTCGACATGGAAATTCGTGACAAGAAAGGAACAGAGAATTCAGTTGCAGACCACTTGTCAAGACTGGAGAACACAGAGAGCCAGAACACCAAAGATGTGCAGATAAATGATCACTTTCCAGACGAACAACTGTTTCAAGTAAGTGTGAATCTTAATTTACCTTGGTACGCTAATTTTGTTAATTTTCTTGCAGCTAAGGTAATACCCCCAGAATTGACAAGACAACAAGTGAAGAGATTTTACTCCGAAGTAAATCACTACTATTGGGATGAGCCTATGTTATACAAACACTGTGCCGATCAAGTCATCAGGCGATGTATACCAGATGAGGAGATGCACCAGGTTCTCACTCATTGCCACACCCTATCATGTGGTGGACACTTTGGGGCATCAATAACAGCGGAAAAGGTACTGCAAAGCGGGTTCTATTGGCCAAATCTTTTTAAGGATGTCCATGCCTTTGTGAAGAGATGTGATAGTTGTCAGAGAACATGGAACATTTCAAGACGAAACGAAATGCCTTCGCAAGGGATATTGGAAGTGGAACTATTTGATGTGTGGGGAATCGATTTCATGGAACCATTCCCGCCATCCTTTGGAAATCAATATATCCTTCTGGAAGTGGACTATGTGTCCAAATGGGTAGAAGCAGTAGCCACAAAAGAAAACGACAGTAAGACTGTTCAAAATTCCTTCAAAAGAATATTTTCACAAGGTTCGGCACTCCGAGAGCCATTATCAGTGACGAAGGAAGTCACTTTTGCAACAAGCAGCTGAATTCATTGTTTTCCCGATATGGAGTCTACATCAGACCACAACCGCCTACCACCTCGCGAATGGGGCAAGGTATGTCAATAGGGAAGTGAAGAGCATATTAGAAAAGACGGTGAACGGCTCAAGGAAGGATTGGTCTATCAAACTAGATGACGCATTATGGGCATACCGAACAACATTCAAAACACCAATTGGTATGTCACCATATAAGTTAGTTTTTGGTAAAGCATGTCATTTGCCAGTAGAGTTGGAACATAGAGCGTATTGGGCAATGAAGAAGTTAAACATGGACGCCAAGGCAGCAGGACAGAGGAGGCTACTACAGCTGAGCGAGTTGGATGAATTCAGGCACAATGCCTATGAGAATGCAAAGATCTACAAGGAACGAACGTAAGTATGGCACGACAAGAGGTTGATACCGAAAGACTTCCAAAAAGGACAACAAGTGCTTCTATTCAACTCAAGGTTGAAATTATTTCCAGGCAAGTTAAAATCACGTTGGACAGGACCATACACGGTGGTAAGAGTATTCCCATATGGTGCAGTTGAAATAAAAGGGAGAGAGGGAGCCTCCTTCAAGGTAAACGGACAGAGGTTAAAACCCTATCTGATCAATGAAATGGAATACATGAACTTAGTAACCTCTCTCACCCTAGAATAATAAGGAACTTGCGTCCGGCTAAAAGACGTTAAAGACAGCGCTACTTGGGAGGCAACCCAAGGTATTTCAGTTTATTTATTTTAATGCAATTAGTCTTTATTTAGAACAGTCTCACAGAGGTAGTGCTATGTGTTGTGATGACAGGTGCAAGGCCAAGAACTTGGAAGGCAAAAACTGAAGAGAAGCCAAGGATTTCCAGAAAATCGCCAGAGCGCCGCGGCGCCCAGAAGCAGGGCCGCAGCGCCAAAAGATCAGAAGAAGCCCAGAAGTTTGAGCGTCGCGGCGCCACAACGGAAAAATCTGAATTTTGAAAGACGCCCTAATCCGAAGGCCCTGTATCCAAATCAAAAATCCAGAGCTCTCCTCCCCTCACGGAATCCAAAACACTATTCACCACCGGCGCCACCATTTTAACCAAGTCTGTAAGTGTCTTGTTTCTTTTATTGTCTTTGAGTCTTGCAGACATTGGGGACAATGTGTGATTTAAGTTTGGGGGGTGTCTTATTTGTGTCTTATTGTTATAGTATGTTTGAGCCTTTTTGATTGTTTTTGTGTATTTTTGAGTCATAATTTTTTTTCTTCTTTTGAGTCATAATTGTCTGTCAAAGATCATGCATGTTGTAGTTACTAGAAATACCTAGTGAAGTAAGGTTGAATAATGTAACGGAATTAGAGCAACTATCTAAACACTTAGGTTAGATATGCCAAAAACTCATGAAATCGGTTTATATGGAGTTTTCTACTTGAATTGTGCATGATAAATGATTAAAACCTATGTGTTATGATTGCTTGCTATTTGAGGCGAAATAGTTAGGATATGCATGTTAGGGAGATGACTCAGGTGTTTCTTTGTTAGCCAATTCTTACCACTCTTTTCTATCCCTGACGTTTAAAATATCCCTAGTCAGCCCCATTGAGCCTAAAAATTGAAATTTTTCTTTGACACCCTATATTTCCATACTTGTGCCATAAGTAAAAATGTGAAATAGTTGGAATAGAGTGTGTTAAAAAAGAGACAAAAAGAGCAAACAAGATTGATGCACCCCAATTAAAAAGTAATAAGAAATAGGCAAAAGCCTAAGTTTGGGGGTGCTTGTTATTATGATACACTTCATGCTCTCAAAACAAAAGAGGGGAAAGATAGACTTGAAGTGAAGGAAAGAATCAAAAGAAAAGGAAAACATTGAAAAGCTAAAGAGCTTATGGTACACAAAAATGAGTCTAAATGCCCATTTTTACCTACCCATACCTAAGCCTACATTACAACCCTTAAAAGTCCTGAAGATCTCTTTTATGCATATCCATGATTAGTGGAGAATAGCAAGTAAAAAGGCCATCGGATTTTTGAAATTAACATGCATGATTCAGTATTTTGACTTCCATTAAGCATGATAAAAATGAGTTTGCGAAATATCTAAGCTTAATGTGTTTAGAAGGCTAAAATTTCATGTTATATGTTCCTGCATATTATTCTACTAATCTTCATATTTTTCTAAGTAACACCAATGCAGCAAAGTGATCAATGTCCTTGAGTCTTTATTTCTTTCTTTTGATCTTTGCTCGAGGGCGAGCAAAGGTTAAGTTTGGGGGTATTTGATCGGTGTATTTTATATACACTTTTTGAGTCATTTCTAGTTAGTCTTTTGTCCTTTTTTGTACAAATACGTGTAGTCTTAGGATAGATTTTCTTTCTTTTGAGTCAAATTGGTTAAAATGACTATTTGGCGGAAAAGGAGCGAAAAGAGGGCAAAAGTGGAGGTTCCAGAGCCTAAAATACGAGAAAGTGGCGAACCAGGCAGAGGTACCGTTGCAGCGCCGCGGCGCCTCCAGCCAACAGGGCCAGGCGCCCCGGCGCCCAATATCCAGAGACCTGCAGAAGTTGCAGCGCCGCGGCGCCTCTAGACAGCAGAGTGCAGGGCCGCGGCGCCTAATCACCAGAACATCGCAGAAGTTCCGGCGCCGCGGCGCCAGTAGCAGGGTCGCGGCGCCGACGCGGGAAAAATCAGGTTTTGACGATTTTATGGGCCATGCCTGAAGGAAAACCTTAAGGGCGGTTTTGAAGCTATAAAAAGAGAACTCTAGGCAGTTTTTAAGAGTTCCCTTTCTTGCACAAATACAAGACTTCTTGGAGTTGAAGATTGGAGACCTTTACTTAGTAATATTCTTTTATTTCCTTTACTTTACTTTTAGTTTATGTTGGATATTGAATTAGTTCTTGTCATGTCAATGGCTAGGAACTACTTCCATTATAGGGCTTTCCATGTCAATTCACTTGAACCTTATTTTATGAGTTAATGCATGTTTATGGTTGTTCTTCTTATTGTTGAGATTTACCCAATAGTTGCTTTGAATGCTTGGTAATTAATTGATCACTAATTATCATTATTTATATGATTTCTAATCAAACTTCAAAAGGAGGAGGTTGTGACTATGTTGTAAGTTGGGTAGTCATATGTCGGATTGGGGATGAAAATACATCAATTACTTGTGTAGCGTTAATAGGGGTTTAAATACCTAAATTCACGCAAGGTGCGTGACGATTAACAAGGTTTTTGTTCTTAATCCTCCTATAGAGTCATCCTTATCACCGAAAGGTAGAAAGAAGCGCTAATGGGGTTGAGTGTTTATATAGCCTTAACGGGAGTATAAAACGAATTAGTAAACCTGCTATCTTCAAAAGAAGAAGAACCATAATTTATTGCATTAATAAGTAATATAAGCGGATAGTTGAGGTGACTTGGAAGCCCTATTTCCATCACTACTGAAGTAAACACATAGTTAATTAGTATTTATAATTGTTAGTTATAATCAACAAACTCAAATATCGGTCACCAAATAGATAACAAAGGATAGATAATTGGTACTTGAGCACTAATCCCTGAGGACGATAACTCGGTCTTCAAGACTATATTACTTGAGTCGACAACGTGCACTTGCGTTAAAGTGTGTGCATTAAATCGCGCATCAGCGAGCGTTCTCTATTTATCCTTATCAATATTATTATTATTACTCTCCTATTATCTTATTTTTTTATTTTATTATTATATGTTTTCTTTACTATTATCTATTGTTGCTACTATTCTTTTCTTTTGATACCTAATTTTATATGTTATACTAGAGCTGAGAATCTATCGAAAATAATATCTCTACCTTTACAAGATAGGGTAAGAATGCGTAGGTACACCATCCTTCCCCACTTTCCACTTATGGGATTATAACGAATTGTTGAGATGATTTATAAACATACAAATATTATAATTAAACCGATGAATATGTATTATACTTGGCATGGTTTGGTTTTAATAATTAAAAAATTGAATACATTGATTTAATTTTGATTTTAATAAAAAAATCGACTCAAATCCACTCATAAATACCCCTAGTAATTACTAGGGTATTCTTGTTTATATGTTCTGACTTCTGGCACAAGGTTAGAGTCCACACTTTGCAAATGATTCCGTTAGCGATGAAGAAACTATCGACTGAAATCTATATTATGCACTCTCCCATTTCAAGTTGTGTCTTAGTTTGTATTTAATTTAGAGAGTTAAAGGATACTTTGGTCATTTTAATTGTCATGCTTACTAAAAATTATTTCTTCCGTTCATTTTTATTTGTCTACTATACTAAAAATAGATTTTACTTTTACTTGTCACTTTTACCATATAAAGAGAATATAATTTTTTTCTGTTTTTCTCATACTATTAATTTATCATTTCAAATCATTTTTCAAGTTTATTAGAATTATGCACCAATTAATATGGGTATCATGGTCGTACAAATAATATAGGATTTTAAGTCCAGATATCGTACTCAGAAGGACTTATTCCAAATCGACTCATTTATACACTGTTTTATTCCTACACAATAAAATATAATATTAAGCACAAACCACTATTGAAAATATTTCTCTACCTTTACAAGGTAGGGTAAGACTGTGTAGGTACACCACCCTTATTCACTTCCCACTTGTGGGATTACAACGAGTATATTATTGTTGAGATGATTTATATATAATTATAACCTGTTTTAAATTATAAATCTCAAAATTCTTTCTCGTATACTTAAATTCTATGCTTAGTGAAATTTTATCACATAAATTGAAAATATGAAGTGTATCTTTAAACGAAAATGAATGAAGAAGTGGAATTGAAAAGCCCTTGTCGAAAATATGGCAGCCACACAGAATCCAAGAAGACAATGCAACGGTTGGCATATCCAAGTAAATTACCACTATATAAACTCTACTGCAGCAATGAACGATGACCAATTGATAAAAATGTCATAGCAACTTCCCCTTCCTTGGCTCCTCAAAATGAGCATTTACAATGTGATATTTGGTGATGACACTGTCATAACAAGAGTTGCTGACCGTGTAGATGTTATGTCCCATGGCATCTCAGAACTAAGGAGTGAATTGAATTCGTCTCCAAATCAGAAAATTGTTGGAATTGATGTTGTAAATAATGGAGATTTGTTGCTATTTTATGTAAAGAATCGTTGCTTAATTAATCGTTCAGTTTAAGTGCATGATGTCCTTAAATTGTTGACAATAGAGTGAAGAAACTTTGGAGTTGAAGTATCTGATGATAAGGAGTTGAATTCTTTTTCAAGTATTATTATGTTGTGTAAGTGGATGGTAGATACAGGAAGATCGAAAATATATCTGTTGATATTCAGATTGGTTTCTCTTGTGCTTACGCTCTCGGTTTCCACTGCAACAAATGAACGTGCATCTTCAGCTACAAAAATTGTGAAGAGTCGACTCTCCAACAAAATGTGATGATTATCTTACAAATACTTTGTTATTGTATTTTGAAAGAGAAATTGTCGATGACTTTTCATGTATGCATGAATTTTCGATTACTTTTTCAAGAATTGTCATTGAATTTTGAGATTGTCGTGAAACCATCTTGAGTTTTGGGGTTATTGTGACAATCCGACCACAAAAAGTACATGCGAGAATCTTGATACAACAAAGTTGCTAGTGAAAAAAATATTTATAAATCTCTATTTGCGAAAACCAGCAATCATAATTTATCTAGATGTGATAAAAATGTCTAGTAAATGTTGTAGCCATACAAGTAAACTCTTGATAAATGAATAACCTAAATTAATGAATAAATTCTTTCAGTTCCAATTTGGGTGAGTGTACTAAATGATATTTTTGCTAAATGCATAAGATAATATTTTTAAAAAAATTCTTCAAGGCCCAGCAATAATATAAATGAATAATTGATAAAATATCAAATAAAACGTTAACTGAAAATAACACATAATATTCTTATTTTTATTGATATTACTATGACAACATCTCAAATTCAACTCTTTTGAAAATATTCATCTAAAGTTTTTTTATTTTTCTTTGGTCCTATGTTTAACTCAATCTCATCCTTAATTTTCTGCAAAGCATGTACTGCATTTGATGCTCTTTTCTTGTTGTAAAATATAGTTATTTAAGACTTGCATTGCTTGCATTGCTTCTTTTGTTGATATCATTGGCAAATTTTGACTATCATATGGATCTTGATCATTATCAGCAAATGTTTTCATTACTTCTTGAATAATTTCATCGGTAGGAGACTCTATCAGTGCATCATTTTCACTAGGATAGTTTTAAAGGTCTTCCACATCCATTGCATTTCTATAACTTAAACCATTGATAACTTCATGTAATCCCTGGATTCCCTCGTCTTCACCAAGTGGTTGTTCAGTAATCATATATTCGTCTGATCGAAATTTGCAATGTCGAAAACAATTTGCAATAGTTGTTGTTTTCACATCAATATTTCAAGCCGCATAATAAAATTGATAGCATTCAACACACTAATTTTGCTTGGACTTGTCTCTCCTGACTTGTAGAGTTGCAAGATGCTTAAATAAAGACAACGTCTATAATGAATTTTTAATGCCCGAATAATTCCAACAACCACATGATTGCATATTTGAAGTTGTATTTGGAGGCAAGAAAAATAGTTCAACATTTTTCAAGCCTTCAATAACCTTAGGATGGGAAGGACAATTGTCCACTATCAAAAGAACTTTTCTGCCATCCATTCGTTTATCAAATCAGCAAACAAATTCTTGAAAAAGTAATCCAGTCATCCATGCTTTCTTGTTAGCTCGATAGTGACAATAAATATTATTCAAATTCAAATTTCTAAAACATATAAGATTAGCATACTTACCAATTATCCAAAGTGGCACTTTATTAGAAACGTCGCCATTGCAACAAACAACAACCGTATTCCTTTCCTTGTCCTTATTTCGTCCTTTCAATTGCTTTGTTGCAAGTGAATGATCTGCTTCCAAACGATAAAATAAACCAGTTTCATCCATATTGTAGATATCCTTTCATTGAAACTGATCTAATTTAGCTCGTATACTTAGTAAAACATCCTCAACATTCTCCATAGCAACTGAACCACTTTCACCAAACCTTCGATAATATTTAATTCAATGACTCGCCTTAAACCGTTCTAACTAGCCATTTGAGAAATTAAATTCTTGATCAGATCTTCAATACATTTTTGCCAAAACTTTTTTGCTTGGGCTTAGATCACTTTTTCCACTAATAATAAATTTCTCTTCATATTGGACAAACCATTCATACAATTTTTTTTTAATTCTGGATATTTTGATGACTTATGCCTCTTGACATTTTTATTTTTTATCTCCATTAATAAATAATCTGTTGATCTATTATGAGTATTTGATACTGCTGATTGGTTGTTTCCGGCTGTGCTCTTGCATAACATTTACTATTTTTTTGTTATAATGTACTTTATTTTATCAATATACAATTCATGCGTTCCATTTTTTATAATTATTTCTTACAAAGTACTTGTTCAGATTTTAGTTTCTCAATTAATAATAAGTAAATATTAATATAAAGCTCATGCATGTATTACATATTTTTGTGTCGGTTCTAATGTTATTCATTTATCAAGGTTTTAGTGTATTTTGCAATAATGATATCATAGAGAAGGAGAATCAAAGAAAATGTAAGCTTATCAATAATAATAAAGCAGTGAGAATTAGTACAAACTTTCTGATTCTCTCCTCCATTAATTTGCTTTATTATCTGCTTAAGAAAAGAAGTAAGAAGTAATTCCAAATTCAAAAACATTAACTGCTTAAGATATTTACTTCGATATATATATTCTCCATTTAATAAAGTAAAAAAATAAAAAAAAGAGACTAAACGTGGTTTTGTCACGAACTTTAGTATTAGTTTTATTTTTAAAATTTTAAAGTTAAAACCGTGCATGTGTGAGTTAGTGGGGGAATGGGTTCTTAACTTAATTTTAATTTGTTTATTTTACCCTCTTGAATTTAATTACTAAATTTAAAATTAATGAATAAATTTGCAATTTTCGCCCTAATTTTTAGTCCTAAAAATGGGATGTAAATTCTGCAATTGTTAAATAATTATTTCATTTTTAATTAAGAAAAAAGCAAAAAAAAAGAAGTCAAAATACTAAAAAAAGGACTCCAACTTTGAAACGTGGAGTACTAAATTTTAGCACCATTATCTTTGACTTTTTCAGAATCCAAGAAGACAATGCAACGGTTGGTATATCCGATGTAAATTTATTAGCACGTGTAATATATGTATTAAATTACATATTTACCATATTTTATATTATTTAATTATGGTAGAATTGAAATTCTTATTATAGAATGATTCAACATTGTACACTATATTGTATAATTATAGTAGAATTGGGATCTTCGTACACGTAGTACATATTTATCATATTTTATATTGTATAATTATGATAGAATTGAGATACTTATTATAGAAAGATTCAACATTATACATTGTATTGTATAATTATGATAGGATTGAAATCCTAGTACACGTAGTACACGTGCTAATAAAACTACCACTATATAAACTCTACTGCAGTAATGAACAATGATAAAAATGTCAGATCGACTTCCCCTTCCTTGGCTCCTCAAAATGAGCATTTATAATGTGATATTTGGTGATGACACTGTCATAACAAGAGTTGCTGACCGTGTAGATGTTATGTCCCATGGCATCTCAGAACTAAGGAGTGAATTGAATTCGTCTCCAAATCAGAAAATTGTTGGAATTGATGTTATAAATAATGGAGATTTGTTGCTATTTTATGTAAAGAATCGTTGCTTAATCGTACAATTTGATCTCATGATGTCCTTGGGTTGTCAATATCAGATTCCCAGTTCTCTTGTTCAGTTCATGCAAGACACAAATATTACTTTTGTTGGTACCAGAAACATAGGCCAGAAATCTCTCATGCATTCTTATATGAAGAAATTTGAACTTAAGTGGGTTGTGGATGTTGGTTATTTTGGCGCTAAGATACTTAAGAAGCCAAAACATCTGACTGGTATTCTAGAAGAGCTGATTGTTGAAGCCGGACTTGTTATTAAGAGACCTATTATTAATAATAATGGTAAAATGCGTGAGCACTGGCAATCGTCTTCGGTTTTGTCGGACGAGGAGGTGAAATATGCAATGTATGAAGTTCATTCGTGCTATCAAATTGCAATCGCGCTTCTTGATGTGATGGGAGCAAGTACCGTTGAGCAGCAACCTTTGGCTTTGAAGCAGGAACAAATCTAGGATTTAAAGTTTAACTGGATTCACAATCAAATATTTATAGATATTTAGTAGATCTATTCATATCTGTGAACAAAGCTATTGAGTTCACGTAAACTCGTAATCGAGCTTCTAAATCTTACACTAATAGATATAATGATATTGTATCTGTTATACCATGTTAAAGACATTTCTATATTGTTTTTGCATAATGTTCTAGATGAATTTTAGTTTATGGTCTATGAATGATATATTTGTGATACAAACTGAACCAAATAATGTCGTTTTTTAAGTACCTCTTGAATGCATGCCCTGCTTCTGCTGGTGAACCATCATGATTAAGTAGTTATCAGGGGTTGATGGTTTGGTTAGAAACCAAATCGCAAATCGAACAAAACCGATAGTTGTTTTGGTTTAGTTTGGTTTGATTTTAAAATTTTAAAAACTGATAATATTTGTTTTGATTTTAATAAAAACAAATCGAAGAAAAAATTGAACCAAACTGACAAATCATATACATAATTTTTATAATTATATATATAACATATATTAATTTTTATAAGTAATATTAAATATTTTGTTTACATTTTAATTAAATTTTCTTTATCTTTAATAGGCTAATGAGCTCTACACCTTAAACTCATTTCTAACTTAAAAGATCTATGAAATTCAATTCACATAACTTTCATGAAAATTACCTAAAAAGATTGTGTTTCTTATAAACTTATTCACTTGATTAAAACTTTAGATCTTAAGATATTTTCTCCATAATTCATTCAAGAAAATTATAGATCCCACAATAAAAAAGTAATAATAACAAACTATAAGTGTACGCGATAGTACAAGTAATATATTATTTTAAGTTCAGATATCGTACCCACAAGGACCTATTCCAAATCTCTTCATTTTTACACCGCTTTATTCCTACACAATAAAATATAATATTAAGCACACACCACTAAATTAATACTCGAATGACTATTAAAAATACTAGAATATGAAGCAATAATAGCTAAATATATATATTTTTGGCCGAACATCAATCACCCGCACGCGGTCATAGAAGTATTAAAATATGATTAAGAAGCATTCTAGGCTGAAACTAGACTTTTTCAGAATTCTAGAAGACAATGCAACGGTTGGTATATCCAAGTAAATTACCACTATATAAACTCTACTGCAGTAATGAACAATGACCAATTTATAAAAATGTCAGAGAAATTTCCCCTTCCTTGGCTCCTCAAAATGAGCATTTACAATGTTATAATTGGTGATGACACTGTCATAACAAGAGCTGCTGACCGTGTAAATGTTATGTCCCATGGCATCTCTGAACTAAGGAGTGAATTGAAGTCGTCTCTAAATCACAATACTGTTGGAATTGATGTTGTAAATAATGGAGATTTGTTGCTATTTTATGTGAAGAAGCGTTGCTTAATCATTCAATTTAAGCGCATGATGTCCTTAGATTGTCAACCTCAGATCCCCAGTTCTCTTGTTCAGTTCATGCAAGACACAAATATTACTTTTGTTGGTACAAGAAACATAGGCAATAATTCTCTCACGTATTATAATTGTATTCAGAAATTTGAATCTAACAATTTTTGTTCGGCAATGAATATTAGCGTAGCACGATGCCAGTCAATCCATGCCCATAATAATATTAAAATCAACAATTTCTAACTCTACCAGATCCGCTAGGGTTTGATGGTTACAAATTAACACTACACAATCCCGATAGACCTGTCTAGCTACTACCGACTCACCAACTGGTGTATATACCACAAATGGATCTCTTATCAGCTAAAGACTCCATACCAAACTTACATGCAATGAAAGGGGTGACATATGATAGATTGGATCCGGGATTAACGCATATACAACATGTGAAAAGACTGATAATATACCTGTAATAACATCAGGCGAGGACTTCTGATCATGTCGACTCGTCAATGCGTAAATGCGGTTCTGGCCACCACCGAAGCTAGTTGCTCCAACCCTACCTTTGCCTTGACCGAATGATGTCTGATGACTTTGACAAAATCGACGTACTAAAGACGATGAAACTGTTGCAGATCCGACCGACTAGGCCCTAACACCTCCGCCTCTTGTCGGGTATTCTCGCATAATATGACCAGGACGACCGCAAGAATAACACACATATGATCCTTGTTGACACGGTCCTGTATGGACCTTACCACACTGCTCGTATCGAGCCAACGACTACCTCATCTGACTAGAATCCCCTCTATAATAAGACCCTGATGCTCGTGAACTTTGACCTGGTCCAGATTGAAAAAACTGATCAACCCTCGACCTCGAAAATGGTAATGATGTGCTCGCTAGCTACCGGGTAGGATGGGTGTCTATAAGACTGTGGCCTAGGCCCATCTCTGTACTCTCCTATGTCACCTATGGATCGACCCCTTTTATGTTGGCCCCTATCAAACTCTCGATCTGCCACTGTTGTCTCTTATGATCCTCTAGATTCTGTGCATAAACCTGAATACGAGTAATGTTCATATTCGGATTCAAAGAAGTTGTAGTACACTCATTGACCAAATGTGTCCCCAAGCCAGTAACAAACTTATGTACTCGGTTACTCATCTTATCTATAATCGTTGGAGCATATTTGGCCAATGAATTAAACTGCAAGTTATATTCTTGAACACTCATATTACCTTGCTCAAGTCATAAAAATCTATTTGCCTGGCCCAACGGAGCTCGACCAACAGAAAATGCTGCCTCAAAAAACTCTTTCTATCCTGCTGGTAGATCATAAGATCCCTAAAAGAAGTAAACTTTACCGACTCAGTATCGGTGGCATCCATCACCCGCAATGTGCGCTGCATCTTATCTAGAAAATTTTGCGGGTCCGCATTCAGGTCTGATCCCGTGAATAACGAAGGGTCCAGGTTGATGCAATCGTGAGCTCTCGCGCAAACAACGCTATCAGAAGGACTGAAAATCTGACGTTGGGCCTGAGCGACCACTAATCGAGTCAATAACTGTACTGTGCTTCGCATATCAAGATCCCCATCAGGAGTATCGGGTGGAGGAACTGGAGGTACTGTAACCCCACTACACTCATCTATAAGTGGTGGAGTCGAGAAATTATACGAAGGAGTTGCACTTTAGGTCTCACTCTGACCCTCGCTACTGGATGTCACTCGGCTGGTACTTTCGCCCCCAGCCGTATTCAATGCCCTCATACTCTGGAACTTCTTCCTTGTCGTAGGCATTGATGGAATCATAAACAAGAAACGGATTAAGAGTAGAATGCTTATAATTCAGCTCTATTGCATGATCTAAAACAAGAAGGGAAAGTAATCATCCTAAATGCCTGGTAGCCTCATGTCTATAAGTGTGGTGGAAAACACACCCATAAATAAGACTCTACTAGACACGGCTTGTAAATTCTTTGGGACAGATCTGCTTTGATATCAAGTTTGTCACGACTCAAACCGGAGGGTCAGGACGGGCACCCAGGCCTTACTTGCCGAGTACCACTAATTATGTATTTACCACCTAACCATAACTAAGCATGGTCCACGAGGGCCATTACGAGGTAACCTAGTGACACATAGAAATAATAAACTAGAAAGGTACTACGTACACTCCTGCAACAGAAGAACCCAACTTATGCATATACACATACTAAGGACGACAAGGTCATACACGACTATTAGAACCCAACTTATGCATATACACATACTAAGGACGACAAGGTCATACACGACTATTATACACAGAACAACTGTCTATAAGCCTCTAAATAGTACGTAACATCATAAGGTTAGGACAACGCCCCGCCATACCCATATGCATATGCAAATATATCGTACCGAGATTAGAACACAACTCCGAAACAAGTGGAGTGCTCTAATATCTGATGAATCCACAACATACTGGCATATACCGTCACCCTATATACTTGAGCCTGTTGGGCATGAAACACAACGTCCTCCGACAAAAGGGACGTCAGTATGAATAATGTACTGAGTTTGTCAAGCATGGAGAATATCATAATAAAAATATGAAAGTAACATGAGATTAGAAATAATCAACCTGTACCGAATGCCTCTGAGGGCCATAATATGCCTAAGTGTCATACCTGTGCAGAATGCCTCTGAGGGCCATAATATGCCTAAATTTCATGCACAACGCGGTCATACATATACATATACGTATATAAAACGTTCAAGCCTTTGTGGGCATCTCATCATATCATGTATTCCTCTGTGGGCATAATCATCATCATATACCAGCTGCAGGTGGTGGTGCATATATAACACCTTCCATTTTCCCATCTCTATACATATATAATGCATACATATAGTAGCGTATATTGTTAGAGATTTATCCACACGCTTAACGCAAGTGCACGTATCGTGACAAGTAATATAGTCTGGGTAAGATCGAATATCGTCCTCAGGGATTAGTGTTCAATTACCAATTTTTATCCTATGATATCTATTTGGTGATCGATATTTTGATGGTTGTTTGTATCTATGACTACTAAATAATTATAAAAGTTAACTAAATTACTTTACTTAGATCAGATATGGTGAAAATAGGGCTTTCAATCTCCTCAACTATCCGCTCGCTTTAATCTTTAATGCAAAGATAAATGTTCTTCTTCTATATTGAGATATCAGGTTAACTAAGTCGTTTTATATTCTGGTTAGGATATATAAACACTCAACCCCGATGCAGAACCCTTCTATCTTTCGATGATAAGATTTACCACAAAGGAGGATTAAGAACAATAACCTATTAAACTACACAAGTATCGGGGTACTTTCGTCCACGATTTTAACCTATGTTTATTCAACTATAGCATATTCACAATCTCCCCTTTCGGATCTCGATTAGAAATCATATATGTGATGATAATTAGTGATCAATTAATTACCAAGAAATCAAAATAATTATTGAATAAATCTCAA
Source organism: Przewalskia tangutica (assembly GCA_029844215.1). Classification (NCBI taxonomy): domain Eukaryota; kingdom Viridiplantae; phylum Streptophyta; class Magnoliopsida; order Solanales; family Solanaceae; genus Przewalskia; species Przewalskia tangutica. The sequence continues at coordinate 10,126,208 of CM056738.1, forward strand.
CTATATAAAGAAGAAACCAAAACCATGCATTAAAACATAAAACGAGGTTCAAGTGATTCGAATGGAAAGCTCTAATTAAAGTTTAGCTCTTAGCCATAGACATGCTAAGAACTAAAAGATTATCCAACATAAACTGAAAAATAAATAAAGTAAGAAAAAGAATTACTCAAGAACAAGCCTCCAATCTTGAAGCTTTCAAGAACTATGTGTTGTGTAGAGTTAGGGATTGTGGAACCCTTCAAAATCTGCCCTAAGGCCTTTTTATATCCTCCAAAAATGTTCCCAACTTTTACCTCTTGGTCTTGGCCCATTCCCATTCGGATTTGGCTGAAAACCCGCGTCGGCGCCACGGCCGAGGCCGTGGCGTGGCACGAAACTCCTGCGGTGTCCAATGATCTCGGCGCCGTGGCCCTGCTCACGATGGATGGCGCCACGGCCGCCACATGCTGCACAGGGTGCCAGCTTTTCATCTCTTTGTGCTCTGGAACCTCTGTTTTTGTCCTCTTTTTGCTTCTTTTCGCCAATGTGCCATTTTAAACTACTGTGACTCAAAAGAAAGAAAATTTATCCTAACATGACACATATTTGTACAAAAATGGGCCAAAGACTAACTAAAAATGACTCAAAAGGTGTATATAAAATACGCCTAACAAATACCCCCAAACTTAACATTTGCTCGCCCTCGAGTAAAGATCAGAAATTGAGACAAAGACACGAAAGAAAAGAAAATAAAAGGACTCAAAGACACTGGTCAATCTGCTGCACAATTGCCACTAGAAAAACGTGAAGGTTAGTAGGATAATATACAGGAACATATAGCATGGATTTTTAGCATTCTAAAACTCTTAAGTCAGATATTTCGCAAATTCAATTCAATCATTCTCAATGGACGTAAGAACACTTAACCTATGCATGTCAATATCAATTCTATGGCATGTTTACTTGCTATTCTCCACTAATCATGGGTACACATACTAAAGATCTTCAGGACTTTTCAAGGTTGTAATGTAGGCTTAGGCAGGGGTAGATAAAAAAATAGGCATTTAGGCTCAACTTACGTACCATAAGCTCTTTTTTTTTCAACTCTTCCCTTTTATTTTGATTTCCTCTTTAATCTCGTACCTATCTTTCCCCTCTTTTCGTTTAGAGAGAATGAGGTGCATTGTGAATAACAGACACCCCAAAACTTAAGCTTTTGCATTTTTTTTCATTGGGGTGCATCAATTTTTTTCACTTCTCTTTTTGTCCTTTTTCAACACTTTTCATTCCAAACATCTTAATTTTCCACCTATGGCACAATTATGAAATTATAGGGTATCAAAGAAAGATCTTATTTTGGCTCAAAGGGGCTGACTAGGGATACAATTTTAATGTCAGGGATAGACAATGAATGGTAAGAAAGGGCTAACAAAGAAATGCCCGAGTCATATCCCTAACATGTATATCATAACTATTTCGCCTCAAATAACAAGTAAACAAACACATAGGCTTAATCATTAACAAATGCATAAATCAAGAAAGATACTCCAAATAATTTGATTTCAAGAATTCTTGGCATATCTAACTTAAGCGTTCAGATTTTCTGCTTCTAATTCCATTACATTATCCCACTTTACTTCATTAGGCATTTCAAGTAACTACAGTATGCATGATCATAAAAAAATTAGACTCATATAAGACATAAAAATAAACAATAACAAGACTCAAACACATAAAAATAGACTCAAAAATAAACTAAGAACAAAAATAAACTAAGAACCCCCCCAAACGTAAATCACACATTGTCCCTAATGTGTGCAAGACTCAAAAATAAAAGAAAGACGGGAAAACTTACAGACTTGTGGTTTAAAATGATGGTGGTGGCGGCGGGTAATGCATGACAGATAATTTCAGGGTGGCGCCACGACTCTGCATGTCAGCGTCGTGGCGCCCAAAGTAATGCGAGGTCTGAGAACTCGGCGCCACGACCCTGAGATTAGGCGCCGTGGCGCCCAAACTTCTGCGGCTCTCTGATTTTCCGGCGCCATGGCCCTGAGTCTGGGCCCGTGGCGCTGCACTCTTTTTCTCCCTTCTCGTTTTTTTTGCTCCACGTTTTTGGCCTTGTACCTAGCATCACAACATCAAAAACAATACCAGACGTGAGACTGTTCTAACTAAGCTAAAAATGCATAAATTTAAAACCTTGGGTTGCCTCCCAAGTAGCGCTGTCTTTAACGTCTTTTAGCCGGACGTAGGTTACTTATTAAATCAAGGGGGTAGAATATCCCCTCCGCATATCCATTTTAGCACCATTATTTTTCTCCTCATATTCTTCTTTTTCCCAAGTTCAATTTCAGAGGAGTTCAATTCTTTTTCATTAAGAGCTAGTTCAGCAGTCTTACCATGAGGTTTTTCATGCTTCTTTGGTGGTACCCCACGAGCATCAGTACTTGTGAGGATTTTCTCAGGCTCAACCTTGTCAACTACTCCAATAGCAAAACATCTAGCATCAACTTGAAGTTCAATGGGCTGCTTGAAAACTTTGAACACCATTTCTCACCTTGGACTCTGAGTTTTAACTCCCTCTTTTCAACATCAATGAGGGCTCTCCCTGTGGCTAGAAAAGGTCTCTCAAGGATCATGGACATATTTTCATCTTCCTCCATATCAAGAATGAGGAAGTCAGTCGGTAAGAGGAATTTGCCCACTTTTACCAACACATCTTCAATTATTCCTCTAGGATGCACAATAGAGCTATCAGCTAGCTGCAAGTGGACTGTTGTTGGCCTTGCTTCCCCTAAACCAAGCCTTTTAAACACCGAAAGTGGCATTAGGTTGACACTTGACCCCAAATCACACAAGGCTTGCTTGCAGGTCATCTTCCCTATGGTGCAAGGTAAAGTGAAACTCCCTGGATCTTTCAACTTAGATGGCAGTTTCTTCTGCAAGATAGCACTGCACTCCTCTGTATGTGCTATTGTCTCATAGTCTATCAGCTTTCTCTTCTTAAACAGGATGTCTTTCATGAATTTCACATAAGCTGGCATTTGCTCCAAAGCTTCAATGAACGGGAGATTGATATGAAGCTTTTTGAAGACCTCTAAAAACTTGGAAAACTCCTTGTCCAAGGACGTCTTCTGCAGTCTTTGAGGGTAAGGAATTCTGTCTACATATTTCCTCATGACTGCCGGTGAAGCTTTTTCTACAACAGGGTGGTCCTCAGTAACCCCCTCTTTCTCTGCTTCAACTGCTTTCTCCAACTCACTCTCTTTTTCACCCACTGGTTTGGGTGCCACTTGTTCTAACAACTTCTCACTCCTCAAGCTAATTGCCTGACACTGTTCTCTTTGGTTCACCACATTATTAGGGGGAAGATTCCCCTGAGGTCTGTCAGTCACTTTATTTGCCAACTGCCCCAATTGAGTATCCAAGTGACTAATAGATGACCTGGTTTTCGCCATGAATTGAGTCTGAAAGTTGGTCATTTGTGAAAGCGAGGACACCAAAGATGAAACTGAGGACTCCAAGTTACTAATGGCTGACCTAGTCTCTGTCATAAATTGGGCCTGGGAATTGATCAGTTGTGTTTATGACTCAGTGGATTGAGCCTGATGTTTAGCCAACGTCATCAATATTGCTCTTATTTCTCTTATTTCATCTGACTTCTCTTGGGGAGTTGGTGGGCTGAACTGCTGGGAAGAAAATGTTGGATTCAAGGATTGTTGTGGAGTGCTCTTTTGATACTGCCCCTGAAACTGAGATTGCTTCCCTTGATCATTTTTCCATGAAAAGTTGGGGTGATTTCCCCACCCCTGATTATAAGTATTGGAGTATGCATTATTGTAGGGCCTCTGAAAATTTCCCACTACTTGGACCTGCTCCATGGGCACATTATTCAGGTCTACTGCTGTGCATCTATCAAAAGTGTGGGGCCCCCCACAGATCTCACAACCCACTGGTGTCTGCACTGCTTTAACTGTCATGGTACCCTGCTGCATCTGCTTTGTCAAAGTGGCTACCTGCGCAGTCAATGCAGTGATAGCGTCTAGCTCATGAATCCCAGCCATCTTCCTACTGTTCATTGCTCTCTCATCTGCCCCCTGATGGTTGTTTGTGGTCATATCCTCTAGTATATCATATGCCTCATTGACACATTCTTTCATGAACGTACCTCCTGCTGCAGCATCAATGATGATACGAGTTGTACCACACAAACCATTGTAAAATATGTGGACTAGCATCCACTTCTCGATCCCATGATGTGGGCACTTTCTCTGTAAGTCTTTGAACCTTTCTCATGCATCATATAATGGCTCTCTCTCCAGCTGATAGAAATTATTCAACTCACCTCTGAGCTTTGCTACCTTAGCTGGAGGAAAAAACATGGCAAGAAACTTTTGGGCTAAGTCTTTCCATGTAGTCATGGAGTTCGCCTGTAATGAGTTCAGCCAACACTTTGCTCTATCCCTGAGTGAGAATGGGAAGAGTCTCAACCGAATGACATCATCAGTAACACCATTATATTTGAAGGTTGCACACAGCTCCAGAAAATTTGCTAGATGCAAGTAAGGATCTTCAGACGGTAATCCCCCAAACTGAACTAAACTTTGAACCATGTGCAATATGGCTAGTTTGATTTCAAAATTGTTGGCTTCAACAGCTGAAAGCCTTATGCAAGTCTGTACCCCTATAATGGTTGGCATCACATAGTCCCCCAAGCTCCTTTCTGCAGGGACTTGTCTTAAAACCGGTGGTAACTCATCATCCCCCAAATTATTGTTTCGCTGATCTCCCATTGCTAAGGAATCAACTGCTCTTTTCTCTTTCCTGTTCTGTCTGCACAATCTCTCAATCTCAGGATTCAGAGGGATATGAATGTATGCTCATCTCCTACTTCGCATAAACTAAGTTCCTGAGACTAATAAAAAACAACAAACAAATCACGGCGCACGGTTCCACAAATAAAAGAAAATAAAATAAAGAAAAATAAAAACCAAATTAGAAATTTAGAATAGATAATCTGATATTGAACTACGCCAATCCCCGACAACGGTGCCAAAAACTTGTTAGCGATTTATCCACACGCTTAACGCAAGTGCACATATCGTGACAAGTAATATAGTCTGGGTAAGACCGAATATTGTCCTCAGGGATTAGTGTTCAATTACCAATTTCTATCCTATGGTATCTATTTGGTGATCGATATTTTGATGGTTGTTTGTATCTATGACTACTAAATAATTATAAAAGTTAACTAAATTACTTTACTTAAATCAGATGTGGTGGAAATAGGGCTTTCAATCTCCTCAACTATCCGCTCGCTTTAATCTTTAATGCAATGATAAAGGTTCTTCTTCTATATTGAGATAGCAGGTTAACTAAGCTGTTTTATATTCCGGTCAGGATATATAAAAACTCAACCCCGATGCAGAACCCTTCTATCTTTCGATGATAAGATTTACCACAAAGGAGGATTAAGAACAATAGCCTATTAAACTACACAAGTATCGGGGTACTTTCGTCCACGATTTTAACCTATGTTTATTCAACTATAGCATATTCACAATCTCCCCTTTCGGATCTCGATTAGAAATCATATATGTGATGATAATTAGTGATCAATTAATTACCAAGCAATCAAAGCAATTATTGAATAAATCTCAACTATATAAAGAAGAAACCAAAACCATGCATTAAATCATAAAACGAGGTTCAAGTGATTCGAATGGAAAGCCCTAATTAAAGTTTAGCTCTTAGCCATAGACATGCTAAGAACTAAAAGATTATCCAACATAAACTGAAAAATAAATAAAGTAAGAAAAAGAATTACTCAAGAACAAGCATCCAATCTTGAAGCTTTCAAAAACTATGTGTTGTGTAGAGTTAGAGATTGTGGAACCCTTCAAAAATCTTCCCTAAGACCTTTTTATATCCTCCAAAAACGTTCATAACTTTTCCCTCTTGGTCTTGGCCCATTCCCATTTGGATTTGGCTGAAAACCCGCGTCGGCGCCACGGCCCTGAGACCGGCTCCGTGGCGCCGAAACTCCTGCAGTTGTCCAGTGATCTGGCGCGTGGTCTCTGCTCTGATGGATGGCGCCACGCCCGCCACTTTGCCTGGGGTGCCAGCTTTTCGTCTCTTTGTACTCTGGAACCTATGTTTTTGCCCTCTTTTTGCTTCTTTTCGCCAATGTGCCATTTTAAACCATTGTGACTCAAAAGAAAGAAAATATATCCTAACATGACACATATTTGTACAAAAATGGGCCAAAGACTAACTAAAAATGACTCAAATGATGTATATAAAATATGCCTAACATATATAACACATTTGAGGTCAAGGTATTTACATACATATAATGCATGAATGATGCTAAGACACTCTGAGTTTATCAGACTGACGTAATTTCGTTTCACCCCCGATTAACATTATGAATATTAACATCTTTCCCATATACCTCAATAGGGATTTGGAAATATATTTAGACATGCTTTGAAACTAGGAATGAATAACATAAACATTCTTAACTACTAAGAGTAAAATCACTTATGGGACAATATTACATTTACATTTCGTACTTAGAACATGCCAAAAAAATAAAAGATTTGCTTTAACATACCTCGATTATCGATCCTCCAACCACAATTAAACCATCATCTCATACAAGCTTACTATTGAATGCTCATTCGAGTCCGTAGAAGATTGTAAATGATGAACCAAATTTGTGTCACCTTCTTAAAAGTTTACTGTCACCTTACTACTACGAAAACCTTCGGTTGGCTTTGAAACTTTGATCGAACTCATGGAAAATAAAAGTGGTCTAACACTAGCCTTATCTTATAGGAGTGACGGTAAATGGCCCTTGACAGATTAGGTGGTGGGAATTTTACATTAGCAAAATAGGAAGTCTATCTCTAATGGAAAGAAAAAGTTAGGTGGCAAGATAAATTTGTTGACCGCTAATTGATACAGATCATTGCTATATATAGATATAATATAGTATATAAAAAAGTACTCATTTTAGTCAACATGACAACTTTCTAGTTACTTAAATGTAAAGGAAAGATGGTGAGTTAAAACCAAAGAAACACTTGGTTGTAACTAAGCCATCAATATGCACGTATAATGGATTAGTGTTGCTCTTTGCACATACGCACACACACATGAAAGTACTAATACGACACTTATCCATTAAGTATTAATTTATATCTCAATTCACTTAATATTGATCACATTAACACACTTCATATATTTATTATCATGGTCATATGATATAACACTAGTCCGTAGCTTCTTTCGGTACACATAAAATATTATTCTTAGTTATCATTGTCACACTTTTAAAATCTTAAATTATTTCAGGACCGCATCATTTATATACTAAGCCCTTCATTTGCGTACGTGAATATGACATAAATTCCCCAAGGCTCGGGTCTACTTACATACGTCTAGTAGCTCAAACCATCTTCCGAAAGTACGGGGTGTTACACTTCATATAGATTGCGAGATGTTATGGTTATATAGTATGAGACGTGGACGCAATCTAGGGAATGGGGTGCGCCATTAGCAGTATGAAAAGAATTTTCTGAGGCCTTTTTGCAACATTACATACCGGTAGAGCTTTGACGGGAAAGGCAAGATAGGTTTCTACTTCTCCAGCAAGGCAATATGAGTGTATTGGAGTATAGTCTTCAGTTTAATTTATTGGCTAGGTATTCCCCTACTATCGTAGCCGAGATGAGTGATCAAGTGTATTAATTTGTGAACAGTTTATGACCACATCTGGTTAATGAATGCATTACGACCTCCTTGAATATAGGTATGGATATCTCTCACATCCATGCATACACTCAGAATCGAGAAGATCGAAAGAGGAAATAATAAACTAGTCCGTAGCCTCTTTCGGTACACATAAAATATTATTCTTAGTTATCATTGTCACACTTTTAAAATCTTAAATTATTTCAGGACCGCATCATTTATATACTTAAAATCTTAAATTATTTCAGGACCGCATCATTTATATACTAAGCCCTTCATTTGCGTACGTGAATATGACATAAATTTCCCGAGGCTCGGGTCTACTTGCATACGTCTAGTAGCTCAAACCATCTTCCGAAAGTACGGGGTGTTACATTTCATATAGATTGCGAGATGTTATGGTTATATAGTATGAGACGTGGGCGCAATCTAGGGAATGGGGTGCGCCATTAGCAGTATGGAAAGAATTTTCTGAGGCCATTTTGCAACATTACATACCGGTAGAGCTTTGACGGGAAAGGCAAGATAGGTTTCTACTTCTCCAGCAAGGCAATATGAATGTATTGGAGTATAGTCTTCAGTTTAATTTATTGGCTAGGTATTCCCCTACTATCGTAGCCGAGATGAGTGATCAAGTGTATCAATTTGTGAACAGTTTATGACCATATCTGGTTAATGAATGCATTACGACCTCTTTGAATATAGGTATGGATATCTCTCGCATCCAGGCATACACGCAGAATCTAGAAGATCGAAAGAGGAAATAATAAACTAGTCTGTATCCTCTTTCGGTACACATAAAGTATTATTCTTAGTTATCATTGTCACACTTTTAAAACCTTAAATTATTTCAGGACCGCATCATTTATATACTTAAAATCTTAAATTATTTCAGGACCGCATCATTTATATACTTAAAATCTTAAATTATTTCAGGACCGCATCATTTCTATACTAAGCCCTTCATTTGCATACGTGAATATGACATAAATTCCCCAAGGCTCGGGTCTACTTGCATACGTCTAGTAGCTCAAACCATCTTCCGAAAGTACGGGGTGTTACACTTCATATAGATTGTGAGATGCTATAGTTATATAGTATGAGACGTGGGCACAAACTAGGGAACGGGGTGCGCCATTAGCAGTATGGAAAGAATTTTCTGAGGCCTTTTTGCAACATTACATACCGGTAGAGCTTTGACGGGAAAGGCAAGATAGGTTTCTACTTCTCCAGCAAGGCAATATGAGTGTATTGGAGTATAGTCTTCAGTTTAATTTATTCGCTAGGTATTCCCCTACTATCGTAGCCGAGATGAGTGATCAAGTGTATCAATTTGTGAACAGTTTATGACCACATCTGGTTAATGAATGCATTACGACCTCCTTGAATATAGGTATGGATATCTCTCGCATCCAGGCATACACTCAGAATCTAGAAGATCGAAATAGGAAATAATAAACTAGTCCGTATCCTCTTTCGGTACACTTAAAATATTATTCTTAGTTATCACTGTCACACTTTTAAAATCTTAAATTATTTCAGGGCCGCATCATTTATATACTTAAAATCTTAAATTATTTCAGGACCGCATCATTTATATACTTAAAATCTTAAATTATTTCAGGACCGCATCATTTCTATACTAAGCCCTTCATTTGCATACGTGAATATGACATAAATTCTCCAAGGCTCGGGTCTACTTGCATACGTCTAGTAGCTCAAACCATCTTCCGAAAGTACGGGGTGTTACACTTCATATAGATTGTGAGATGTTATAGTTATATAGTATGAGACGTGGGCACAAACTAGGGAACGGGGTGCGCCATTAGCAGTATGGAAAGAATTTTCTGAGGCCTTTTTGCAACATTACATACCGGTGAAGCTTTGACGGGAAAGGCAAGATAGGTTTCTACTTCTCCAGTAAGGCAATATGAGCGTATTGGAGTATAGTCTTCAATTTAATTTATTGTCTAGGTATTCCCCTACTATCGTAGCCGAGATGAGTGATCAATTGTATCAATTTGTGAACAGTTTATGACCACATCTGGTTAATGAATGCATTACGACCTCCTTGAATATAGGTATGGATATCTCTCGCATCCAGACATACACTCAGAATCTAGAAGATCGAAAGAGGAAATAATAGGAGGATAGTGATGGAAGCCAACATAAGAGGGCTAGATCGGCAAGCCAAACTAGGCATTACTGGAATGACCCTAGGCCTTCAGCCTATTCCACAGTTAGTGCTACTTTTCAGGCACACGGGCCACAATATGATGGATCTGTTTATTCTGGATCAGGACAAAGTTCTCAAAATTTGGGCTTTCAGTAGTAGAGAGGATCGGCGGTGATGAGACCACCTCATCTGTGATGTAAGTAGTGTGGTAGGACCCATTATGAGAAATGTCATCAGGATTATAATGTATGTTACTCTTGTGGGGATCCCAGTCATTTTATGCAAAGTTGTCTGATTAGGAAAAGAGGTGGTATGGCTCAGCCAACTGGATCAGCAGTGGCTTAATCATCTTCAATGCATCCTATAGAGCGCGGGCCTCATACAGTGGCTGGTAGGGGCTGAGGTAGGGGTGGGCCATCTGACCTCAGCTGTATCCAACATTACAATTATACTTTGATAGGACTACATGATCAGGAGACGCCTAACTTTATTGTAGGTATACTGACGGTGTTCTATTCATTTTTCTCATAGTATATGTATTGAATGATTCGGGTTCCACTTTCATTTATGCTACCATGTGTATAAGTCGGGTATGAAACCTAAGTTGTGAAATAGGACTTTTAACGTAAACACACATGTATGTGAGTTGTAATAGTTAGAAATATGAGGGTTAAGGTGAAAATGTTACAGCTCGGTTTGATATGGACCAGTAGATCTTAAGAGAAGTTATGGTATGCTTTATGATGTCATGAATAGAGGGCCGATGAATCAAAGGTTGAATGAAATCGATTCTTTTTTAGATATCAAAATAGAAATCAAGATGCTTTCTCAGCGATCTTTTCTCATCCTGAAGTTGATCTCCTGTCCTCTACTATTGGGGATCTATTTTCAGAAAGGAATGAAAGGACTGACTTTCCTTACCTAATAACATCTTCCAATGTTGTATTGTAAGTTGTTCTATGTAGCCAGGTGAGAAGATCAATGTATTGTTGGCTGTTTGACAGATTGAGATAGTCGTATATGTAGAGGAGACTTTACTAGAATGTTTGGAAACAGTCGGAGTTAAAGTCTTCAAGCTATTATATCCCAACATTTGAGGACAATTGTTCTTAAGGGGGAAGAATGTTACACCCCGTATTTTCACGCTAGTATGCGTCGTGAGTAAAGTAATGTAAATCTAGAGAGGTTAAGATCTCGTATATGGATAACGATGACTTATAATTTTTTAAGAATAGAGGTTACATAGGAATTAGAGGTTGAACGAATCAGAGAAAATGAGGTTCGTTGATATGAATAGTGAAAAAGTTATATGGACCATATGAAATTTTGCTCATAATCATGTATGCAAATCGAGAGCTTGGTGTATAAAATGATGAAGTCCTGAAATAGTTTAGAACTTAACAAGTGTGAGGACGGTAATTGAAAATAATATTTGTGTGTGCCAAAAGACCGCACACTAGTGCTATATCACATGATCATCATAATGAGTATATGAGATGTGTTAAAATAATTTTTTATTTAAACGAATTGAGATAAAAAAGATTAATTAAGATTATGGGGTAAATATTATGTGGACAAATCCCATTCGAGTTATTGATATGTGGCAGCAAATTATTATACCTATACATGCACTTAAGCTTAAAAAAAGGTATAAGAGCATGTGCTCTTTAGGGATGTCGAGTGAAGAAGTAAAAGATGGAAACTTTTTCATTTTGGATGAGACAATGGTGGGTGATCACATGGTCTTCATTGACCATTACTTTATATGAAATATCTAAATGCAAATTATGGCGTCGGGAAAATTAAGAATATTACATGTGGCTGCCAAGATGAATATTGATTACTATGCGTGATAATCTCAAGAAGTGCTTTTTTATGTTGAACGACTGGTATTCTTGGGTTTTGTTGTGAGGGTGAACGGTGTGAAGGTCGATGAAAGAAAAGGTTGAATTAGAACTTGGCCAACTCTTAAAAATATAATCGATGTGAGGAGTTTTCTTGGGTTGGAAAGTTTCTATAGGATATTTGTGAAGAGCTTTAGTACCATTGTTGCAATTGCCAACTGTTGAGAAGACATTTGAAATCGCATGTGATGCTTGGGGTGTTGAAATAGGTGGAGTCTTGATGCAGGAGGGAAAATTGGCTTACTTAAGTGAAAAGCTAAATGGGGGCTTCTTTGAATTACTCTACCTATGACAAGGAGTTGTACACACTTGTGAGAGTGTTGGTTCATTGGCAACACTATCTATGGTATAAGGAGTTTGTGATCCGTACAGATCATGAATATTTAAAGCACTTGAAGGATCAATCCAAGTTTAACAAAAGGCATGCAAAATGAGTGAAGTTCATTGAGACGTTCCCTTATGTGATCACCTACAAAAGGGGTAAGGAGAAGGTTGTGGCAGATGCTTTGTCTAGAAGTTTTGTATTTCTAAAAATTATGACTTCTAGAATGATGGGATTTGAAAGTTTAAAGGAGTTCTACTATAAGGACTCCGTCTTTCAAGAGATTTGGAGAGTTAGCTCAAGGGAGAAGGGTTGTCCGCTTCCAATTGGTTGATGTTTTCTTGTTCAAAGATGGTAAAATGTGTGTTCCTAAGAGATCATGGTGAGAGTTATTGGTGAACGAAGATCATAGTGGAGGAATGATGGGGCATTTTGGTGTTGTCAAAATACTTGACATCCTCAATGAACAATTCTATTGGCCAAAGATGAAACACGATGTGGAGAAGCTTCGTGGACAATGCTTAAAGTGCAAGCAAGCGAAATCAAAGACTCGTCCTCAAGGTTTGTACACCACTCTCTCAACTCATATTCCTTGGGAAGACATTTCTATGGATTTTGTGATGGGTTTTTCAAGAACCAAAAGAGGCCATGATAGCATTTTTATTGTTGTAGATATGTTCTCTAAAATGCCTTATTTTATACCATGCCATAAATGTGATGATACTTCTCATGTAGCATCTTTGTTTATTTTCAATATGCTTTAATTGCATGAAATACCCCGAACTATTGTTAGTGATAGGGACTCCAAATTTCTTAGTCATTTTTGGAATAATCTTTGGGGTACACTTGGTACCAAGCTCATGTTCTCTACTTCTTGTCACCCTCAAACAGATGGGCAAACCGAATTAGTGAATATGACTCTTGGGAGTATGCTTAGGTGTATGATTAGAGGAAAACTCACTTCTTGGGAGGACCATTTGCCTTTGATTAAATTTTCTTACAATATGTCATTCCATTCCTCTATTGGCATGACTCCGTTTGAAGTGTGTTACAGTTTTAATCCTTTGGTACCTTTAACCTTAACCCCTTTGTCTAGTAATGTTGTTGTGAGCCTAGATGCAAAACAAATGGTGGATGAGATGATGAAAGTATATGCTAAGGCGAATGGGAACATAAAAAAGATCAACACCAAGGTGGTCAAGAGGCAAGACCATGGGAGGAAGAATGTGAACTTCCAACCCGATTATTGGGTGTGGGTTCACTTTAGAAATGAGAGGATTCCTCAAATGAGGAGAGACAAATTGTGGCCAAGGGGAGATGGTCCATTCAAAGTTCTTGAGAAGATCAATGACAATGCATACAAGATCGACTTACCAAGTGAGTATAGCGTTCATAATGTGTTCAACTTAAGTGACATGTCTTCTTATGTTGTAGGTGAGCCTATGGATTAGAGGACGGATCATTTCCAAGAAAAGGAGGATGTTACGATATCAGAGGCCACATATATCTCAAGACCATTCACTTGGAGTCAAGCGAAGGAACTTTGAGCCATGCAATAAATGGTTATGCATAAAGACACCTTGGAGGACCTTGAAGAGATGAATACACAAGTGTACAACATTTGGAGGATCTCTTGGACTGACAAAGAGCTAGAAGCATGACTGTCAAGTCCTGTGACTGACCTGCGAGTCGCAGGAGTGTCATGTAACTGACATGCGAGACAAACAGGTCATATGAAATGATAGGTGAACACTTCATGCGACACTTTTGAAAGTACAAGAGGGGGATAGGGTGAATTGTAAGCATGTTAAAAAAACTCTAGTCGACTACTATTTGGTTTCAGTCGATTGATGGCAGACAACCTGCACAAAATTGTTAGTCCTTTGATTTACACAAGTATAAACCACAATAAATAGTAAAGGTGCAGAATATAATATGAGACCAATAAAATAAATGACACCAGGAATTTTTATACTGGTTCGGAACCAATATGATATCTTAATTCAGTCCTCTTGGGTTGCAAGAAGGTTATTTCTTTAAGTTCTTTGTATGTTATTCTTCGTATAATGGTTGTAGGTGCATCTTCTACGTCTTCACTCAAACTCCTGTACAAGGTTGGTTTTTCACTTGCTCACCAACAACGACTCTTTGGTTTTCACTCGCTCATTAAAGAAATGAACAATGACACAACCTCTCAATACAAAGCCTCACCAACAATATTTTCTCTCTCCACCTTTTTTGATACATTGTAAATCACTTAGGAATACTGAAAAAAATAATTCCTTGATTATTCTCATTAATGAAAGGGGTATATATACAAGTTACATATAGGAAAATCCTTTTCCAATTATACATCTAAATCCTATTATATTTGGAGACTAACTATACAATTATTGTGATAGTACAAGACTAATTATACTACAATATACATTCTTAATATACTAAATATACAATACAGTTGTGATGTCCAAATCAGCCTGTGATGGGCTCGGCTCTCGTGATGGGTTGGGTATATTTAACACACACCCGCAGTCATAGCGGACGGTCTTCGTACGCTGAAACTGTCTCTAATCTTTAAAAAGGACCGAGGGAAGACCCTTTCTAAAGATGTCTGCAATTCTATATCTGTAAGGGACATGACAGACGCGTATGATCGGTGTATTTTATATACACTTTTTGAGTCATTTTTAGTTAGTATTTTACTCATTTTATTTATGTTTAGTATAGTATTAGGGTCGTTTTCCTTTCTTTTGTGTCACAGCGGTCAAAAATGGAGAAATGGCGAAAAAGAGATGAAATGAACATAAAAGAGATGGAATTGCACACTAAAAGGGCCAAGAAATGAAGTCTAAGAAGTTCCGAAAATTATAGAGGAGATCAGACGAAGTCCGGACGAAAGGGCGGCAAGCAGAATCACTTTAACGTCACCGGAGCATGGCGCTGGCAGCCGCGCGCCAATCTTGAAAGACCGAGAGTTGCTGATTTTTGTAGCCGTACTGATCTGCGCGGCGCCAATGCGGGATTTATGAAGTCTGGGCCGAATTTGACATGTTTTCAGAATCCTAAAGGGATTACTTTTCCTACCTAAAGGGATAACTTTTCCTACCTAAAGGAATAACTTTTCATACCTTAAAACTCTTACCTAAAAGGATTCTAATAACTTTTCCTACTTACAAATCCTTAACCCTTCACCTAAAGGATTCTTGGTCTATAAATAGTCTCTACATCCTTAGAAGAATTCATTCTCCATTCCACCATTCACCATTCTACATTCATCCTTCCACCAATCCATCTTGTAAATATTCCACAACACAACCATTGGATGCTAGAAGGCTTGGAGACTCGTTCTTAAGTATTTTCTTTTCTTTCTTTTACTATATTTCAGTTTTTATGTTGGATATTGAATTAGTTCTTGTCATGTCAATGGCTAGGAACTAATTCATTTATAGGGCTTTCCATGTTAAGTCACTAGAAACTTATGTTATGAATTGATGCATGTTTGTGGTTATTCTTCTTCTTGTAGAGATTTATCCAATAATTGCTTTGAATGCTTGGTAATTAATTGATCACTAATTATCATTATTTATATGATTTCTAATCAAACTTCGAAAGGAGGAGGTTGTGAATATGCTGTAAGTTGGGTAGACATATTTTGGATTGAGGATGAAAATACCTCAATTACTTATGTAGCGTTAATGAGAGGCTTAACAACCCTAATTTTACGCATGGCGCGTGACGGTTAACTAGGTTTTTGGTCTTAATCCTCCTATAGAGTCATCCTTATCACCGAAAGGTAGAAAGAAGCAATACTGGGGTTGAGTGTTTATATAGCCTTAACGGGAGTATAAAACGATTTAGTAAACCTGCTAGCTCCAAGAGAAGAAAACCATAATTCATTGCATTAATAAGTAAGATAAGCGGATAGTTGAGGAGACGTGGAAGCCCTATTCCCATCACTACTGAAGTAAACATATAGTTAATTAGCCTTTATAATTGTTAGTTATAATCAACAAAAATCAATATCGGTTACCAAATAGATACCAAAAGATAGATAATTGGTACTTGAACACTAATCCTTGTGGACGATATTCGGTCTTACCAAGACTATATTACTTGTCACGATAACGTGCACTTGCGTTAAAGTGTGTGCATCTTTTCGCGCATCAAGTTTTTGGCGCCGTTGCCGGGGATTAGGCATAGTTCAATATCAATTTTATCTATTTTTAATTTCTAATTTGGTTTTATTTCTGTTTTTATTTTTATTTGTTTTTTTTTCTCCAAGAACAAGTTTCTAACTTGTTCTGCGGGCATCTTTTTATCACCTTTGGTTGTTTTCTTATTTTGCAGGTTAAACTCAAATATATATATATATATATATAATAAAATCAGGATACATGGACTACTACTATCAGAGACAGTGGAGTCATCAACAACAGCTTAACCCACAGATGTCAGAGGAAGATCGAAATGAGTTACAGGCAGGCATACTTATGTTCGCCAAGTGTCAGGCTCAGTTTATGGCTGAGACGAGGGTGTCCTTCAGAAATTTGGAGACACAAATAGGGCAATTGATGGATGAGATGAGCAATACAACTCAAGCAAATCTGCCTAGCGACATCATTATGGGAGGTGGTAAGCAAATAGAAGAGCCTGAACCACACCCAACTGTTGAGGAATCTGGCGAGATAATTGGTGTAGAGAAGGAAAAAGTTACTGAGATCCAATCATTCATCTTTTTGGATTCCTTGGAAAATCTTTTTCTTGTACCTATTGTAGAAGAAACACCACCAGCTGTCAATGTTGACCCCCAAAAAGAAAGTCCATACCATCAAGGGCAACCCCTAGAGTTGAGAGATGTAGGAAGATTCACTGATCCCTACATTATAGAGAGCCTAAAAGACAAGATTGTCTTGTGTACTTGGGGGATAATTTTATGTTTGAGGCCCTTGTTTGAACAGATGGTTGTAGGAAAAGTGAGACCTGCAACAATAACTCTGCGGATTGCAAGCAGTTCGCAGAAGGATCCAATGGACACTCGTAAAGGTTAATTGCGTCCGGCTAAAAGACGTTAAAGACAACGCTTGTTGGGAGGCAACCCAATGTTTTTAATTATGTTATTTTAATTTCTGTCTTTAGTTTATTTTATTTTATTTTGTCTTGAACAGTCTCACGGTCTTGGGTTCTTGTTTTGTGTTGTTGGATGACATGTGGACTGAAAGCTAAAACCGAGGAAAAAGGAGCGAAAACGCTGAAAAAAAAGAAAAAGTCGTCGTCAGCGCCGCGACGCCTAGAAGCAGAGCCGCGGCGCCAGAACTTCAGAGAGCCACGATTAGCGCCGCGACGCGAATCTCGGGGCCGGCGCGAACTTCGAAACCAGTTAGTGCAAATTCGAATTTTCCTCCTAGACTTCCGTTATGACCGCTGTGTTGTGTCAGTAAGTTGTCCATATTTTTTTGAGTCATGCACACATTGGGGACAATATGTGATTTAAGTTTGGGGGGATGTTTTATTATTTTTTGAGTCTTTTTGAATTGTTTTGTGTATTTTTTTTTAATTTTTGAGTCATAATTTTTTTTTTATGATCATGCATGTTGTAGTTACTTGAAATGTCTAATGAAGTAAAGTAGAATAATGTAATGGAATTAGAAGCAATCATCTGAACACTTAGGATAGATATGCCAAAAATTCATGAAATCGAACTATTTGGGGTATCTTGCTTGATTTATGCATTGTTAGTGATTAAATCTATGTGTCTGCTTGCTTGCTATTTGAGGCGAAATAGTTAGGATATGCATGTTAGGGAGATGACTCAGGCATTTCTTTGTTAGCCCTTTCTTACCATTCTTTGCCTATCCCTGACAATCAAATTATATCCCTAGTCAGCCCCTTTGAGCATAAAAATAAGACTTTTCTTTGACACCCTATAATTTCATACTTGTGCCATAAGTGAAAAAATTGAGATGTTTGAAATATAAAATGTTGAAAAAGAGACAAAAAGAGAGTAAACAATTTCTATGCACCCCAATGAAAAAGTAATAATAAATAGGCAAAAGCCTAAGTTTGGGGGTGCCTGCTATTCATCATACACCTCATTCTCTCAAAACAAAAGAGGGGAAAGATATGTATGAAGTGAAAAAGAGAATCAAAAGAAAAGGGAAGAGTTGAAAGAAAAAAATCTTACGGTACGTAAATTGAGCCTAAATGCCTATTTTTTCCTACCCCTGCCTAAGCCTACATTACAACCCTGAAAAGCCCTGAAGATCTCTAATATGTGTATCCATGATTAGTGGAGAATAGCAAGTAAACATGCCATAGGATTTTGAAATTAACATGCATAGTTAGGTATTCTTACTTCCATTGAATATGATTAAATTGAATTTGCGAAATATCTGACTTGAGTGTTTAGAATGCTAAATATTCATGCTATATGTTCCAGCAAAGTGATTAATGTCGTTGAGTCTTTCTAGTTTCTTTTTCCTTGTGTCTTTATTTCTTTCTTTTGATCTTTGCTCGAGGGCGAGAAAAGGTTAAGTTTTGGGGTATTTGATCGGTGTATTTTATATACACTTTTTGAGTCATTTTTAGTTAGTATTTTACTCATTTTATTTATGTTTAGTATAGTATTAGGGTCGTTTTCCTTTATTTTGTGACACAGCGGTCAAAAATAGAGAAATAGCGAAAAGGAGATGAAATGAGCATAAAAGAGATGGAATTGCACACTAAAAGGGCCAAGAAATGAAGTCTAAGAAGTTCCGGAAATTATAGTGGAGATCAGACGAAGTCCGGACGAGAAAAGGACGACGAACAGAATCACTTTGAACGCGTCAGACGCGGCGCTGGCGCAGTGGCGCCCAAAGTCTTGAAAGACCAGAGTTGCTGATTTTCATGGCCGATCAAAGGCGCCGATGCGGATTATGAAGTCTGGGCCGAATTTGACATGTTTTCAGAATCCTAAAGGGATTACTTTTCCTACCTAAAGGGATAACTTTTCCTACCTTAAAACCCTTACCTAAAAGGATTCTAATAACTTTTCCTACTTACAAATCCTTAACCCTTCACCTAAAGGATTCTTGGTCTATAAATAGTCTCTACATCCTTAGAAGAATTCATTCTCCATTCCACCATTCACCATTCTACATCCATCCTTCCACCAATCCATCTTGTAAATATTCCACAACACAACCCTTGGATGCTAGAAGGCTTGGAGACTCGTTCTTAAGTATTTTATTTTCTTTCTTTTACTATATTTCAGTTTTTATGTTGGATATTGAATTAGTTCTTGTCATGTCAATGACTAGGAACTAATTCCTTTATAGGGCTTTCCATGTTAAATCACTAGAAACTTATGTTATGAATTGATGCATGTTTGTGGTTATTCTTCTTCTTGTAGAGATTTATCCAATAATTGCTTTGAATGCTTGGTAATTAATTGATCACTAATTATCATTATTTATATGATTTCTAATCAAACTTCGAAAGGAGGAGGTTGTGAATATGCTGTAAGTTGGGTAGACATATTTTGGATTGAGGATGAAAATACCTCAATTACTTATGTAGCGTTAATGAGAGGCTTAACAACCCTAATTTTACGTACGGGCGTGTGATTAACTAGGTTTTTTGTCTTAATCCTCCTATAGAGTCATCCTTATCACCGAAAGGTAGAAATGAGCAATACTGGGATTGAGTGTTTATATAGCCTTAACGGGAGTATAAAACGATTTAGTAAACCTGCTAGCTCCAAGAGAAGAAAACCTAATTGATTGCATTAATAAGTAACATAAGCGGATAGTTGAGGAGACGTGGAATCCCTATTCCCATCACTACTGAAGTAAACATATAGTTAATTAGCCTTTATAATTGTTAGTTATAATCAACAAAAATCAATATCGGTTACCAAATAGATACCAAAAGATAGATAATTGGTACTTGAACACTAATCCTTGTGGACGATATTCGGTCTTACCAAGACTATATTACTTGTCACGATAACGTGCACTTGCGTTAAAGTGTGTGCATCTTTTCGCGCATCAGCGTAGCTATCCACGAGCTACATTTTCTCAAACAAAATAAATGTCCATCTCAATATGTTTAGTGTGCTGGTGCTGAACCAGATTCCTAGAAAAATAGATGACACTAACATTATCACAATAAACCAAAGTAGCTTTCTCAATAGGACAATAAAGCTCTAATAGAAGATTACGTAACCAACATGACTCGGATACCACATTGGCTACCCCTCGATACTCGGCCTCTACACTAGAATGACACAATGTAGACTGACATTTTGCAGACCACGAGACCAAGTTATTACCAAGAAACATACAATAGCCAGACGTAGACCGTCTGGTGTCAGGACAACCACCCCAATCAGCATCTGTATATGAGACAAGTGTAAACGTCGACGAAGGATATAAATGCAAGCCATAATCAAGTGTCCACTGGATGTACCTAATAATGTGTTTGAGCGCATTCATGTGCTTAGTCCTGGGATCATGCATAAACAAACACACCTGTTGTACAACATATGTAATATTCGGTCGCGTGAACGTAAAATACTGAAGGGCCCCTGCAAGACTGCGATAGCGTGTCGTATCCTCATATGTGGAGCCAGCCGCAGCACCCAACTTGGGTTTAGTATATACTAGAGTGGAAGTGAACTTACATGATGACATTTCAGCCCTTTCAATGATCTCAGCTGCATACTTCCTCTGTTATAAGAATAATCCCCCTACATGACGAGTGACAACAATCCCCAAAAATAACTCAAGGGTCTCAAGTCCTTCATAGGAAACTCAGAACTGAGCATTGACATGATAGACTGGGGTAATGCATTAGATGAAGTAGTCAAGATAATATCATTCACATATAAGAGTATATAAACTAATGACGAACCACGACGATATATGAATAATGAATTATCATACCTGCTGTGAGAGAACCCAATAGTCGACACATAGTCTGTAAACCTTTTATACCACGCATGTAGAGTCTGCTTAAGCCCATACAAGGAATTCTTCAATAAACAGACATGATGAGGATATTTGGGATCCCTAAACCCCAAGGGCTGATGCATATAGACAGTCTCCTTGAGATCACCATGTAAGAAAACAATCTTTACACCTAACTGATAGATGAGCCATGCTTTCGAAAGAGTCAAGCTGAGCACAGTGTGAATGGTAGTTGGATTGACCACCAGGCAAAATGTCTCACCACAATCTACACCCACCTGCTGAGCCTTACCATCACCTACAAGACGAGCCTTATGCCTCACAAAAGAACCGTCAGAATTGTCCTTATGAGCAAAAATCCACATAGACCGAATAATATTAACACCAGATGGATGGGGCACCAACTCTCACGTCTTATTATCAATAAGAGCATTATATTAATCAGTCATAGCAATTTTTCAATTCGGGTCATTTAATGCAGACACATGGTTACGGGGTAGAGAAGATTTAAACACATTAAAATTTAAATTAAAATGTCTTTTTGGTTTAAAAATACCGCGTTGACTATGAGTGACTGGTTTATGACTCGAAGGAGAATTGAGTGAATTTTGGGAAGTAGTGGGAGCAGTGCGGATCGCCCAGCGGTGGGCTGCCCAACACGATAAGTAGGTTCCAAACCGAGATTGCTCTTTGGATTGGTGGGCAATCGCCCAATTCCATTACAGGCGGTAATTAGCCCGATCATCGGATCGACCAGCAGGGCGTCGTGGCGATTGGGCCAAAAGAGGCGATGGGCATTGGTGGATTCGGGGGTGAGGGACATGTCCGATAAATGATGGATAATAAATGAGAATATATCATCATCCAAAAAATTAGACGAGCGAGGCACAGGACTATTGACCTTTGCAAAAGGAAATTGGGACTCATCAAATATTACATGGCGACTAAGAATGATTTTATTAGACGATAAATCAAAATATTTATAACCACGATGATTTGATGGATAACCCAAAAATATACAAGGGGTAAAACGGGTCTGAAGTTTGTTAATTGTGGTTGATGGAAATAATGGATAACATAAGCACCCAAAGACCCTAAGATGTGAAATGAATGGGTCTTATTATATAAAATTTGAAGAGGGGAGGAATATGTCAAACTTTTGATAGGAAGAATCTTAAGAAGATATGTAGCCATCTGTAGAGCATGATGCCAAAAAGTAGGTGGTACAGACGCATGAATCAATAAAGTTTGGATAATGTTGTTAATGATACAATTTTTTCGTTCGATTTTCCCACTTTGTGAAGAGGTATGAGGACAAGAAAAACGAAAATTGATCCTATTATTAGCACAAAATTCTCGAAACACCCCATTGTCATATTCTTTGCCATTATCACATTGGATATTCTAAATTTCTCGTTCGAATTGGGTTCTAATGAATGCTCTAAATTTTAAGAAGGTGGAAAAAACTTGAGATTTTTTCGCGATTGGAAAAGTCCATACAAAATTAGAATAATCATCTAAAAATAGAACATAATAACGATGACCCAAAGAACTGAGAACAGGAGACTTCCATAGATCACTATGAATAATATCAAATGTCATTAGAGTCTACAAACGACAATCTAACAATCTTTCCTAAAGAACAAGATTGACAATGCAGAGTACTATGCGTACCTTTACAAGAAATAAATTTATTTTTATCTAAGAAAGACAAAATAGACGATCCCGGATGACCTAGACGAGCATGCCACAAGGAAGGAGCAAGGACGACAAACGTAGATGGCTTTACTTGACTCGAAAGATCGAAACTTGGCGTGATAGGATAAAGATCCCCCGTACTATCACATCTCATGAGAGGAATCCCTGTTTTGAAATCTTTTACAGTAAACGCAAACAGATCAAAATTAATAGAAAGAGAATTATCAGTGGTGAATTTACGGACATACACCAAAATTTTGATCAATTTAGGGGCATGGAAGGTATTTTTCAAGATAAGAGGTGGATGGGGAGGGGGGACAAAATTTTATGACCGTAACTACGAATTGGAATTGAATTACCATTATCAACAATTATGCCACAATTGCTTCTTAAATTGGAATAAGACGCGAGAGTACCTGGGTCGGACGTCATGTGTGTAGTTGCGCCGGTGTCCATGTACTAATTTGGGTCCAAGGGATTTATTCCAAGTGTGTGCATAACCATCTCAATATTGGTCGGGGTGGGGCTAGCTGTATTTATTGGCCTGAGGAGGCCGGGGCCCAAGCACGCCGACTTGTTGCCTGACCAGGCGTAACGAAATATCTTTGGGACATCGCCACTATTTAGCCATCGCATGATTTGGACCAAGGCATGTTGGGCCGGGAAGATCTTCTTAGCCCAGAACTCGCGGATCGAACATTGCTAGACCGATGTTTCGTTGGGCCACCGCCATCGTCGAGCTTGCGGCCGGTTGGCCCAGCGAGGATCGATTGGGTGGTGGCCCATCGTTGTTGAGTGGGACCATCGCCGCTCTTACCGTCGGAACCACCGCGTTTGCCGCCATAATTTTTTTTCGTTGTTTTTATGATTATTTTTGTCCCTACCGTGAGCACAGTTTTGGCCCGAATTATCAAAGAAACCTAGAGAATTTGTGGAGGACGTCATCATGACTACGAGGCTAGTGTCGGTAGCCGCCTTTTTAGCCAAGCCGACTTCTTCCAAAGTAAGCATGAAGCGGGCTTGAAAAAACATTGGTAGAGGGTTACTTTGACGAAGTAAAGTCCCCAAGCCACTATAGGCCTCAGAGAGACCGTCAACCATCTATAAAACAAGACGATCGTCACTAACGGGCGCACCAACGTTATGGAGTTTTTCCACTAATTCTTTCAATCTTTTGCAATAAGCTGAAACGTTCGGGAAATTTTCCATATTGACGTGGGAAAATTCTTGCTGAAGTGTAACAACTCTAGAGTTCTGATTATCTTGGAATATGTCACGCATGATCCCATCTGGCGACGCTTTGCGTAGTATGCGGCTCAATAATCATTTGCGTCGGTCGATGCGGATAGTGAAGTAAATCGGCTGAAATCTGACATCGTGGCGTCGTCTACACCTTTGGATCATCCTCGCATTTTGGAACCTTAGTATCCTCAGGATCCGCGAGGATTATGTGATGTATGACTTGATGCGAGCGTGCGTGCATCTTGAACAGTTCGGCCCACGTCGCATATAAGACGTTTTCTATTTCAAGAACAAGAGGGATGTGATTCTTGATGTTAGAAACTGTAAGGGCAAGATGGAACATGTTCTTTGATGTATACATATTGATAGACCAATATGTGATTGATGGATTGGGAAGAAAATTTGGGAATAGATGAGGAAGAACTCAGCACAGAAAATGTGGACGGACTCGGAAATCGAGAAAACCGAGACAAGCGGAAGCTTTTGGAGAATGAGGTATGTGAAACCTAGACTTCTGATACCATGAAAGAAATAATCTCTTGATTATTCTCATTAATGAAAGGGGTATATATACAAATTACATATAGGAAAATTATTTTCCTATTATACTTCTAAACCTTATTTTATTTGGAGACTATCTATACAATTATGATAATAGTACAAGACTAATTATATACAATATACATTCATAATATACTAAATATACAATACAGCCGTGATGTCCAAATCTGCCTGTGATGGGCTGGGTATATTTAACAAATACAATGCTTATTAAAGATAGAGCAAAGAACTTGAGACGAAAGTATAAGTGACTGCGTACTTTTCTCTTTCTCGACTTCTAGTATTTATAATCTTTAAGATTTCTGAGCATTGCACCTTTATGGAATGATTTAGACACTACAAGAAAAATAGCCTACGGTGACAGTTCACGTGTGACAGAAATGCAACAGTCACATCTTTTTACTAAATTTATGCTTTTTCTTGATAGTCATGTGACAGTTTTTTTAAGTGTCATAAAATTATGACATTTGTGTGACGATTTTTTTAAGTGTCATAAAATTATGACATTTGTGTGACGGTTTTTTTAAGTGTCATAAAATTATGAAATTTGTGTAACGATTTGTTTAAGTGTCATTTATTTATGACATTTGTGTGACGGGTTTGTGAAATGTCACATAAATAAGTGACTTGTGTTTTAAATTGACAAAAAATGACGCGTTTGACTGATTAAAACGACATCATTCTTATTATTTGTTTAGCATTTTTTTAAAATTCAAATGAAGACCTACATGATTTTTATTTCTTTTTGAAAATTGTTTTTAATAAAAACAAACTAAACGTTGTCGTTTTAACATTATAAAAAATAAAAGATCAAAAACTCCGTAAAAATACTAAATGTTTTCACGCTCACACAGTTAGATTTTGTTTCCTCCACGTCACTGACTCTCGCTGGTTTAATATTTTTTTTAATCTTAGCTATTAATCTGGAAAAAAAATCAATTCTTCTTCCAATTTATTTGATTTTTCACCATTAGTTAATTTTTAAAAATGTGGCCAAAAGCTCCTATTTAATTTGAAAATACAAGGACCGATTCATTTGTTTTCAAAATAGCTTGGTCACTGTCCTCACCGTTTAAACACAAAACAAATGAGACCACTCTTATTCTCTCATTTTATTTTATGAACGGGAAACCTCCTCATCACTTTCCTTGGTTGCTAAAAATGGCGTACTGCGCATGTACGATGCTTTGCCTCAGTATGTGTATGATTGTTTTGGGCAAGAGCATTAATTTATCTTGCCCTTACTCTTCCACGCCACCATACCCCCCACCACCAGGTGAGGTTACCCATCTCTATGCCTATGTGAGATTTTAATTACTCTTGTCTCATCTGATTTCGAATTCTAGCTTGTGATTGTCGAGAATCTCTGGGAGAGTGTTTCCCCCAATTTTGTTCTCACACATCGATTTCAACTTTGATTTCTAGGGTTTTGGGTTTTATAAATTGAACCCCACCCTCTCACTGTTAACGGTCGGCGATTGAAATTTCTGACGTTTTAATCACTTTGAGAGCTTAATTTTTAATCTAATTTTGGGGTTATTTCGATTGATTTGGGATCCAATCCCTTTGGTAAAACCCTAAGTGTTGATTTAATTCCTATCAGTCTAAAACCTTTTTTTCGTATGTGTGGGTGTGATTGAGTGGAGGAGTTGAAGATTCAAGCCCCAACCTCGATTTGGCTGCCACCACAAGAGGTAATCCCTAATCCTTATTTAATTTTCTTCCTTGTTTAGTATAGTGAAATATGATGTGTTATGTGTTAATTCAAAGTATTTTGATTGTTATGGACTATTTGAAGATGTGATATTTGTTTAAAAGCATGTATTAGTTCTTAAGGATCATGTTTGGCTGATTTAGTGTCATATTATGCTTATTATATATCATCTAATGTTAATTTAAACCTAGTAATGAACTAAGATAATGTTAATTGTGTTTGGCTAATTTAATATTACATTATGCTTGTTACATTACCTAATACTAGTTTAAGCCTAAAAATGAACTAATATTATTGGTTCTTGATATAGTTAAAAATGCTCATGTTCTTGAATAAGATGCACCTACACATGTCTAAGCTTCCTATTAAACGTATTGAGGATCTGACAATAGCTTTTTTTTCGTGCAAGTTTTTGCTTTTGGGGGTTCATTATTTAAATAATTTAAGTTCTCTGGGTGATTTTGACTCTGAAATGACTTCAGGTTTATGAGGCTCTTGAGCAAAGGATGGTTGTTGCGAAAGTAGCACAGATATTGAAGATTCATCTTATCTCCAAAGATGGCGAGATTCACGAGGAGGAAATTAAAAAGTGGAGTACACTGTCAAGAATCTCTTTTGATAGCACAAGCACCAACATTACATTAAGCTCGAGCTCAAACTTAAACTTATCAAACCAATGCATCCGTAATTGGAGTTGTTCCTGCAGCAAGCAGTGCTTCTACTACCAGTACAACTGATGCAACAGAACTGTGGTGTTCCCAATCGGTTCCTTGGAATTACGCCTGCATATTTATGGCAAACTCAATTACATCAGATGTCATCAGTGGTATAACACCTATTTGCGACGTAGATAACCGAATGGTCTTGTGGGGAATTTTTTTTCCTATTAATTCTTCAACGGAGTGTTGTAGTAATTGTCATGGCTGTCTTATTAGTATGCTTCTATTGATGTGTCAATTGCTTGTTATAAGTGAGTTATCTACAAATGTGGAATCAGTATTCATCTGGTTATTTAATTGTTAGTTCTACACGTCCATAGATGTTTATATATCTTCCACTGTAGGACGTGTCAGAATACCAGAGATTGCTTTCACGGGAGATTGATAGCCGGTTAGATGCTAAATGTGATAAGTTAGCTGATGCAGTTGCTATTGATGATATTGGTAAGGTTAAGTTGCTAATTTCTCTTTCGTTAGCTTCCCTTGGTCCTTTGTCTTTCAGAATGTTTGTTGGTTTCCAAAGTTCTATTTGTTTCCTCTTAAACAAAATCAACATTAGTACATAGGACCTGAGCGCAGAGGATTCTGTTGTTGTTTCTTTTCTTCAAATTAAGGCGTCCTCATTCAAATTGGAGAGTCGAATAACTTCTTCTATTTTTTGTGTGAACATAGTATGGCTATTAATTTTTTCAGTCCGAATGGTTCTCTTTCTTTTGTTAGATTATTGTGTGAACATAGTATGCAATTCCATTCTAAGGAGACTTGAAATAGTTTGGATGTTGTGTCTCTTTCTTTCAGTGTCTGCTGTTTATATTCTAAGGAGACTTGAAATAGTTTGTGTATTGGTTATCTTACTTTAGTCAGCCTATTTATGTGAATCATTTGAGGTCAACTTGATAGTCTTAAGGATCTGTTTTGTGGTTGTCTTTGTTTAAACTAATATGAAATTTACATGCTTAGTGTTAGTAGTTTCAAGTGTTCCATAGTCATTAACACTAGACTGCTATAATATGTGCATGGCCTTGTTGTTTAGTACATTTGTTCTTTTCTATAAGTTCTGAGTCCTTATTTCTTTAAGATAGTGGGAATATTTAATCTAATTTGTTGGTGTAGATGATGTTTATATTGGTGATATCAGGAAAACTGAGAGTTGTTCTTTGTCACGACCCAACTCACGAGTCATGATGACACATACCCTATTCCCCCGAGTAGGCGAATCACGTTCTCAGTAACAAGGTAAATCAGCGGAAAATAAATAAGGAAAAAGAAATTATAAGTCTTAAACACTTAAGTTCCCAAAATCTGGTCAAAAGGGTACAAGAGCACTAACAAGTCTGAAAAATAGAAGTCTGAGAGAATGCCCGAAGGCTACATACTGTCTGTCAATAACCAAAGAAAAATGGAATTAACTAAGAAGCCCTTCAGGGACCACAGACGACCAAGTAGCTCACCCTGAATGACTAGAAGATGTCCACCTCGCGAATCAGCCACAGGGCGTAGAATTGGAACCTGGATCGTACTCTACACTCAAGAAAAAGCTGCAAAGAGCGATGTCGATTACAACACTAGTACCTGGTAAACAACGTAAGCGGTGATTAGATAACGCATGGAGATTTGAAACTAACAAGGAGCACATAGAACAAACAGGTATGGTTACGTCTCCTATACAAGTCAAAATGTAAGAAATTATGTAATCAACCAAGACATATATAATTCACCAAATGTTCAGTCACACATAAGAGTGGATGAATACAATGCAATCTGACGACCACTCTCTCACTCCACTCTCGTACCACACGTACTAAGGCGGTGCCTTGACCATGACCGTGGGGACGCGAAGTCCATGTACCACTCATGCTCTCCGGATAGAACTTCGGAGACTATCAATCACTTGCAATCTCCGGCAAAGACCTCGGAGTTGCTCAATCACTTTCAATCTCCGGCAAAGACCTCAGAGTTATCAATCACTCTCAATCTCCGGCAGAAATCTCGAAGTTTATCAATCACTCTCAACTTCCGACGAAATTTATCAATATCATCACAACAATAATATAGAAAAAGTATGACATGCATGATATCAGTCTCAACACATATCACAAATAGATAATCGACAAGTACAAGTCATATCAAGTGATAATCACAGAAAATAACACATGGCGATAAGCCCACATAACAGCTGACGAAACCAACGTAATTGTAATTTATCTCCACTTCATGCCCGAAGGCCTATCATGATGTCCCTGTCACTTCCTACAACAACATACGATTCTCTAATCAGGGTCTAACTAAAGTAAATCATAACCTACCTCAATGCTGAGCGGGTGCCACGAACAATCAAACTAATGCCTTTTTTTTCGTAGAGCCTCTGAACGCTTAAATTCGGTTTTGGTGCTAGCTGAGGTGCCGGATGACTGTATTGAGTAGAAGTGGGGCCCACCTTTGTTGCAAAATTTCCGGTGACTAGAATCGCTGCCCGGACTGCCTAAGAATATTGTTGAGCTTTGTAGCGAATCTCGAAGTTTTTTTGCAATTTAAACCTTTGTCTGCATTGTGGCCGCCTGATTCACCATTTTCATCCAAAGATAGTGAATTGTTGCGATGTGGCTGTGGTAGCGTGGGAAAATAATTAGCTATGGACTGAGCAGCGTCACATAGAAGCTGCCCAGCCGCCAGAATCACCATTTCCGGCGTCAATAGTGAGCACAAAGGTGCAACAATGGCGGATTGCAATATAGGATGAATTGAGGCACGTGGTTGGTATCAAAGTGTAGCTACGAGCAAGACGAACTCAATGATACAACCCACCGCCTTCAACGTTGCCTGTAACGATCGGAAAATCCTCAAACTCAACCGGAAAAATCCAAATAGTCGACCCAACGTTTCAGGATGAATCGAAAGGTTAGAGTGAGTGCAATAGATCGGCCAGAGGACGCTGAAGCTAATAGTACCACCCCCGTTCGTCGAATGTTCCTCAGTTGGCCAGAATTCGACCGGCGCCGCCTAGGGTTTTGAGGTTTTCGATCTGGGTGTTGTTGCTGTTGGAGCTAATCGAATAGCAAGAGAGGTGTAGAAATGACTGCGTTGAGATGGTGAATCTATTGGCACCAATTCCGTTGCCTGAAGATGCCTGAGCTCGCCGGAATTCGTGAAAAGCCGACCAACAGCTGCCTAGGGTTTCTCTCTTTCTCTTTGTTTGGCGGCTGTACTCGTTTTTCCCTCCCTTTTATTTTCTTAAAACTGATTTTCCCTACCAAACGGGGTAGTGGACTTAGCCCACTTTATTTGCTTAATTAAAATTCTGCCCAGATTGCATATAAAAAATCCAATAATTTAAATACCATAAAGTCCCGTACCCTTTTCGTAGTCTTAAAGTGCTAAACGACCAAATGGGTCGTTACATTAGATACCAATCAAACAATCGCTCGTCCTCGAGCGAAAAGGTAGGGTGGAGGAAAAGAGGTACCTGAACTGTCGAAAAACTGAGGATATCTACTCCGCATATCCGCCGCGGTCTCCCAAGTGGCCTCCTCAACCGGACGGTGCTTCCACTGCACCTTGACTGAAGTCCATCACCCCAACGACCTTCCACATCTATTTGTAACTCCTCAGTATATCACTAAGTACATGTGCAAACCGTTAGAACTATTCGTAAAGTTGCCATCAACTAAATATTATCAAATCTCCTGGTAGACTCCAATAAGCCTGATAAACCCATTATGTCTCTATCCTGAAATAAAATCTATCATCTTTAAAATGGGCTACTAGGATACAGAAAAGACTCTCTGGTAACCCATCCATAAGCCACTTGACCCTAGATGTGCAGATCCGACCAAATGTAAAATTTACAATTTCTCGAATATCGCTACTAGTTGCTCGAACTGATTCCGAACATTTAACAATATAAGTAGTGAGCCTTCCAAAAGTCTGTGATGACTTATTCCGTCCATTTTCTCTTGAATAATCAATCTTGTGTCATCACTCTAACCTAATTAAAATTTCTCCCAACCCATTAACTTGGTACAACTATACCCTTCGACTTAAATCTTCATGTTTCTCAATTAATCCTAGCTAGTCACACAAATTTGATAAATCCTTATAAAATCAAAATACTTCAAGTCCTCCTTTTTGTTATTTCACTTATCTCATTCACCACTCCGAATACTTTGATATATGACTTTTGGCCTCCTACCCTTCACAATCGTAACAACTTTGAGTGTGATGTCTCATTACACCCTTACAAAATCCAAAAGTACCCAATCTTAAAATTACATGCCTCACTCCAATATCTCTATGTTATTCATACTTGAAATGTTCAATCATGCTATCAAGCTAGAAACGTTTCGACATAGTCTACTATCATGACACAATTTCACCTCAAAAATATACATCAACTACAAGTTGCAGAGATTCCAAGATTTCCTCTTATTTATCAACTCTAGCCCATCAATTTAAATAATCCTAGGGAATCAATTATCTTGGTATAACACATCGCATTTCCATCAATCTTATCATGTTAGTCATCTGAATATTACACCTTACCAGTCACCAATCGCAAAACCCCATGACACTTCGTCATAACACTTAGTCAAGTTCCATAGACTTCCCTCTTCAGTCTTATTTATCAATTACACTCTAACCAATGACGCATGACAACGCCGCCCTAATCCATACCTAACTCAAGAAATCTCGTTTCTTCAATTTTAAATCTTTTCTTTCTTTCTGAAGATGTACCTTAATACTTCCAATTCAAATCCAAACATGCCCTCATCTTAATTCTTCAATTTTTCATATTCCATTCCCAATGACTTCTACCATTAACAATCAGAAATTTCTCAAACCCACGCGAGGGGTGCATCAAAATATCATTACTCTTGTAGAATAGTTAAACCCTTCACAACCTTAAGCATCTAGAAGTTTTCCTTACACCACTCTAACATTTAAAATAAATACCCTTCCAAGTCTATCGTATGACAAGTACAATCCTTCACGAGTCTTTTCCATCAAAGTACCGACCAACACTCGTGATTTCAACAAGTCAATTATTACCAATGTAATATCCTGCTACATCACTGTCCCGATACCTTATTTGTAAGGCAATCCTTACTTATCATACACACACTCCTACCAACGTTCTCACAAAGTTCCATACGAGTATCTTTGCCAAATATCCTTTAATTGAACATCACTTCTTCTTATTAGTTCATGTGTTTACCAACCCAATATCCATGCCGGAAGTCCTCTAGTGAATTCACTTCTCTTGGCCTCAACCGATATTACTAATCCTTAATTCAATTTCTAAAATGCTCTTCACAACTTGAATTAACTAAGATGTAACTTTGATCTACCACTTTAAATGTTCTTATTGATTAACACCTCGCTCGAGGGTCCTTAAGTGATGTTTTCCCGTGAAAAAGAAAAAACTCATATATTCTCTTATTTTCTGAACTTTAACGCTCTTAGCAATCATCAACTCCACAGATTCACGTCACGAGTAATTGTAAGAACTTTCCGAGTCCTAAGAGCATATACAATACCCACATATATCCTTTCAAAGACTAGGTGCAACAGTAGATAAACCCTAAAGTAATAAACTTTCACACTTATTCATCCCTAGGTCCATAATCATTAGTCGATCATTATACTCCCTGTAGCCCACGACATAGTCAACTTTACAAAATTCTTGTTCATTTAACATTTACTTTATAAATGGAGTATCCTTGTTCCATGACAACCTAATAAATTCACCCCATTTATGATGTCTTAGCCCGTAGAATATGTCATGCTAGCACCACCCATAAGCCTTGCACATCTAACAACTGTGGTATATCTCACAAAATCAACAAGATTTTAGCCCAAAATGACCCCTTTATATCACCCCTTCAAAATCTCAAGTGAACCGGCAACACACCCTCTACTGAAAGATTACAACCTCCCCTTTCCATAAAATTCAATATCCACGGGAAAATTCCCCCACTTGACGTAAATGCAATAGATATTTCCTTGAAGAACCTCTAAACAACTTGTGCTTAACCCACACAATTCCATCTTGCCGACACTCAACTTTGCCATTCATTCTCCCGCGCAATACCAAACTAAGCACATCCCATGCTCCTATCAAAAGAATATTTTACCATTATAACTATTTTGTCACCAAACATAAACTATTTGGATTCTCGTCAGTACACCTCAACCTATAAGATAGAGAAAAAATACTTTATATGAATCACATAAAGAGTCCTACTACCTGTGAGAGAACATAAAAATGAGTTTAAGATACCAATCTGAATAATCAGACACGAAAAGAATGAACCAGATACCAATCGGACTGAACTCGCACGAAAAGAATGAACCAGATACCAATCGAAATGAACTAGCACGAAAAGAGAAAAGAAGTGGAGTGTTTCCTAAATGTCCTATAGCCTCTCGAGGATGGTTACGGACGTCTACGTACCAATCTGCAGACTCTACTAGACATTGCTCTTGTACTCATTAGACCGATTAACCTAGAAGCTCTGATACCAACTTTGTCACGACCCAACTCACGAGTCATGATGACATCTACCCTATTCCCCCGAGTAGGCGAACCACGTTCTCAGTAACAAGGTAAATCAACGGAAAATAAATAAAGAAAAAGAAATTATAAGTCTTACACACTTAAGTTCTCAAAATCTGGTAAATAGGGTATAAGAGCAGTAACAAGTCTGAAAAATAGAAGTCTGAGAGAATGCCCGAAGGCTACATATTGTCTGTCAATAACCAAAGAAAAACGGAATTAACTAAGAAGCCCTTCAGGGACCACGGACGACCAAGTAGCTCACCCTGAATGACTAGAAGATGTCCACCTCGCGAATCGGCCACGGGGCGTAGAACTAGAACATGGATCGTACTCTGCACTCAGTAAAAGTGCAGCAAGAGTAGTATCAGTACAACACTAGTACCGGTAAGCATCATAGGCCGGCAGTGATTAGATAACGCATGGAGAGTTGAAACTAACAAAGAGCACATAGAACAAACAAGTATGGTTACGTATCCTATACAAGTCAAAATGTAAGAAATTATGTAATCAACCAAGACATGTATAATTCACCAAATGTTCAGTCACACATAAGAGTGGATGAATATAATGCAACAACCATCTCTCCCTCACTCCACTCTCGTACACACATGCTAAGGAAGTGCCTTCAAGCCATGACTCATGGGGGACCCGCAAAGTCCATGTACCACTCGTGCTCCCTGGATAGAACCTCAGAATTGCTCAATCACTTTCAATCTCCGGCAAAGACCTCAGAGTTATCAATCACTCTCAATCTCCGACAGAAACCTCAGAGTTTATCAATCACTCTCAACCTCCGGCAGAAACCTCAGAATTTATCAATATCATCACAACAATAATATAGAAAAAGTATGACAGACATGATATCAGTCTCAACACATATCACAAATAGATAATCGACAAGTACAAGTCATATCAAGTGATAATCACAGAAAAAACACATATGGTGATAAGCCCACATAACAGCTGACGAAACCAACGTAATTGTAATTTATCTTCACTTCATGCCCGAAGGCCTATCATACTGTCCCTGTCACTTCCTACAACAACATACGATTCTTTAATCAGAGTCCAACTAAAGTAAACCATAACCTACCTCAATGACGAGCGGGTGCCCCGAATAATCAAACAAATGCCTTCCCTTTGCGTAGAGCCTCTGAACGCTTAAAATCGATTTTGGTGCTACCGAGCGCCGATGATCAGATTGAGTAGAGTGGGGCCCACCTTTGTTGCAAAATTTCCGTGACTAGAATCACGCCGGATCGCCTAAGAATATTGTTGAGCCAGAGCGCCATCGAGTTGATGATCGCATTTCGCAATGTACCATCAAGCGCCGCCACGGTCTTAGGAAAATACCATTTTCATCCAAGGATAGTGAACTGTTGCGTTGTGGCTGTGGTAGCGTGGGAAAAGCATTAGCTATGGATCGAGCAACACATGTAAGCTTTTAATCGCCATTTCCGGCGTCAATAGTGAGCACAAAGGTGCAACAATGGTGGATTGCAATGTAGGATGAATTGAGGCACGTGGTTGGTATCAAAGTGTAGCTACGAGCAAGACGAACTCAATGATACAACCCACCGCCTTCAATGTTGCCTGTAACGATCGAAAAATCCTCAAACTCAACGGAAAAATCCAAATAGTCGACCCAACGTTTCGGGATGAATCGAAAGGTGAGAGTGAGTGCAATAGATCGGCCAGAGGACGCTGAAGCTAATGGTACCACCCCCGTTTGTCGAATGTTCCTCAGTTGGTCGGAATTCGACCGACGGCGCCTAGGGTTCTGAGGTTTTCGATCTGGGTGTTGTTGTTGTAGGAGTCGAATCGAATAGCCAGAGAGGTGTATAAATGACGACATTGAGATGGTGAATCTATTGGCACCAATTCCGTTGCCTGAAGATGCCTGAGCTCGCCGAAATTCGTGAAAAACCGACCAGCAGCTGCCTAGGGTTTCTCTCTTTCTCTATGTATGGCGGCTGTACTCGTTTTTCCACTCCCCTTTATTTTATTAAAACCGATTTGCCCTACCAAACGGGATAGTGGGCTTGGCCCACTTTATTTACTTAATTAAAATTCTGCCCAGATTGCATTTCAAAAATCCAATAATTTAAATACCCTAAAGTCTTGTACCCTTTTCGTAGTGTTAAAGTGCTAAACGACCAAACGGGTCGTTACATTCCTGCTATACAAGGTATCGATGCTCTCGTTATTCTTACAAGTGTTGTGCCAAAATGAAACCCGGGTCTGATGGTTTGTTATGCATCTGAGATCTATTTTACCACTTATGGGATGCTAAAACATGAAAACCCCCATTAAGTTAGGGGCATACTTAATTCCTACTTTGAAGATCATCTGAAGTAATTAAATTGCAAAAAAAAAAAATCGTCAAATTTAATTTTCCCGCCAAAAAAATTGAATCAAAATTTAAATTTAAGTGACAATTGTGTGACGGGTAAAAACCGTCACATGTAGTGTGACATTTATGTGACGGGTAATAACTGTCATCCGTTTGTGACACTTGTGTGACACGGGTAAAAATCGTCACATATCGTGTGACGGTTCCAGAACCGTCATCTGTTTGTGACAGTGACAAAGATGACACTTACAGGAACCGTATCTTAAAGGTCAGATGACGATTTTTACCTGTCATCGTAGGGTCTTTTTATTGTAGTGAGAGGATCTCATTCCATATATAGCTTCTTCCAGTTGTTATGCTTGATCTTCGGCCTTGACTTGATTCATCTGATTGTAAGTGCTTCTCCAGATTCACTTTGCTTCCCAATTAGTACTTCTAATGTGGTGTGTCTATTGTCTTTATTCCTTGTAGTGTAAAATACTTTTCCAAATGTAGTAAATCATTAATGCTCCACTGATATGGTAAGGGAAAGGGGTAGACGTATCACGTATGCATGCTGATTTTTTTTTTGTTTTTTTTGTTTTTCTTTTGTTTTTGTTTTTTGTTTTCCTATTTTCATTTCATCTATCTATTTATCCAACTTTAACACTAACTCTATCTCATACAATTTATTCTTTATTTTCTTATATATATGTATTTTTATTAACTCAACCAACAACTATATATTATTATTATTTTCCGGATTTTACAGTTAAAGTGCTAAACGACCAAACGGGTCGTTACATTCCTGCTA
This sequence comes from Przewalskia tangutica, assembly GCA_029844215.1. Lineage (NCBI taxonomy): Eukaryota > Viridiplantae > Streptophyta > Magnoliopsida > Solanales > Solanaceae > Przewalskia > Przewalskia tangutica. Next base: position 10,162,934 of record CM056738.1, read on the forward strand.
TACAAGGTATCGATGCTCTCGTTATTCTTACAAGTGTTGTGCCAAAAATGAAACCCGGGTCTGATGGTTTGTTATGCATTTGAGATCTATTTTACCACTTATGGGATGCTAAAACATGAAAACCCCCATTAAGTTAGGGGCATACTTAATTCCTACTTTGAAGATCATCTGAAGAATGACTTGGCGTCTTTTTTTTTTTCCAGTGCTATATTTTAATTACTTAGTCCATGGGAAATGGTCAGGCTTTGTTTGCATATCATCAGCGTACATGAATGATGTCCAGTGGACAAAGAGGCACTAATGGCCTTAACATATTCAAATGAGATACAAACCATTCCATGTGCATCTATTCTTGAAAGGGTTGTTCAGTATAAGAATTGCAACAACTACGTGTAGTCAAGAATTTTTCTATTCATGATGTGGTTATGCGATTAATGCGGAAGGAAAATTATTTGATAGAAATGCTTAACAAAGGGCTCTTTGTTTTTCCTATTTCTCACTGGGTACTTGGCGCTGGTCCAACTATCATTTGTGGCCCCAATAATGTATATAGTCATCTAGTACTGACAAAAACCCTTGAATGGACCTTAAATTGGTGCATACTGCAGAGCATGTTTCAGGTATGTAAGTATACCCTATTTGAAGTCAAATTTCCATGCAATGCTTAGTAATTTAAGTAATTGAAGTTTGTTTTCTTCCATACATCTTCACTAATTTGTTCTACACTTATAAAATATAAAAATTACTTTTCTACTTCTGCAGAAACTTTTGTATACGAAGGAACTTCATTTCTAATCCTAAAACATTAAAGAAAAGGCTTATGATTGTTGGAGTTATAATGCTTCTCTTAAATCCATTTCTCGTCATATTCATACTAGTGTATCTCTTCTTGAGGCATGTTGAACAGTTCTATAACCATCCAAGTACAGCATCGTCTCGAAGATGGTCAAATCTTTCCAAGTGGATGTTTAGGGAATTCAACGAGGTATATTTTCTGGTATGAACTTGATAGGTTGAAAAAGATGTCATTTTGGATCTCGCTTTAGTCTCTTTTGGTCCCCAATTGTTTGATTATTGTTTTTTTTGGGAGGTGAGGGATGGGAATAGGGAGGGCAGAGGTGTTTAATGTACTGGGTTCCTTCCTCTCCTGCTTTCAGGTTACTCGTGTGGGTACAAAATGGTAATGTCACTATATCTCGTCAAGCTTTTCACTTTTCAGCTGTACATTGCTTCTACATTTTCCGTAGTCGCAATTAGAAGATACACTTTTATAACATATTTATGCTGACATATACATAGTCTGCTAAATGAAATGGGTCGAGCAGAATGACTACAACAGATTGATACAACCTACTCTACTAGTTTGGGTTTGAGCCTTTGAGGCGCAATTGATTGTTTTTCTGTGTATATGTATTGTGAACTAACATATTAGTGAGAATGTAAGATTCTGTTTTTTTTAGATACTTTCTACCTTCATTCTTAACTGTTATGTCTTTTGCTTTTATACTTATGTTCATCTTCTTTGTTTTCAGGTTGACCATTTGTTTAAGAATCGAATCAACATCAGTGTAATACATGCTTCTGATTATCTAAAGCAATTTCCATCGCCTATTATCTCTATTGTCGCAAAGTTCATTTTTTTTGTTTCCGGTGGATTTGTTGTTTGTTCTTATTATCATTGCATTTCTAGAAGAATCTCTGCTGGAAGGCCATGTAATACTTAAACTTCCACAACCAGCAGCTACTTATTTGCAAAGCTGCTCATTTAATTTAACACTTTAGTAACATTTTGAATGCTTACATCCATTTTGGGAAGACTTTGTACAAATTCTAGCTATTTAATGTATATTTTTGATGTTATTTAAATTATTAGTCCATTTCATTGTTGTAATTTCAATTTGCAATATTGAAATTAAATTGTAAAAAAAAATCGTCAAATTTAATTTTCCCGCCAAAAAAATTGAATCAAAATTTAAATTTAAGTGACAATTGTGTGACGGGTAAAAACCGTCACATGTAGTGTGACATTTATGTGACGGGTAATAACTGTCATCCGTTTTTGACACTTGTGTGACTAAAAATCGTCACATATCGTGTGACGGTTTCGCTATCCGCCATTTTGATGATGGCAAAGATAGCGATTACTGAACCGTCATCTTAAAGGTCAGATGACGATTTTTACCTGTCATCGTAGGGTCTTTTTATTGTAGTGAGAGGATCTCATTCCATATATAGCTTCTTCCAGTTGTTATGCTTGATCTTCGGCCTTGACTTGATTCATCTGATTGTAAGTGCTTCTCCAGATTCACTTTGCTTCCCAATTGGTGCTTCTAATGTGGTGTGTCTATTGTCTTTATTCCTTGTAGTGTAAAATACTTTTCCAAATGTAGTGCTCCACTGATATGGTAAGTGTGCCATTTCTATTCTTCTCCGCGTAAGATCCTTTTTGTCAACCAAAAGTAGGTCTTTTATATTGATAGCATCATTGCTTGAATCTTCTTAAATATTACTCCCTTGACATCTTCAATCAAAAGGCTTTCTTCCTTCTAAAAATATAGTAACTCCATTGGATATGGAACCCAAGAGAATTTTAATCCTCTTCATTTCACCTTGGATCTTGATTTATATTAATTAGAATGTAATCACATTCGTATTCTTGAATTTGAAATTTAATCACTCCGAATGTGAACTCTTCTGTAAACTTTAGATTTCTTGCATATCTTGATACTCTATAAATTTTGGACCATCCTTAAGTAACAAATCGATCTTGATCTTTTCCTTTTGAAGAATATTTCCTTTTCATAAAAGCACAGTAAATATGGTTTCCATGATTTTTGTACTTTGATTTGAACAATTGTTTTTCTTTCATATTCTCCTTTTTCATATTTATTTAGATCTTCATTCAATCCTTCTTTGTCAAGCAAACCTATACCAAAAATAAATTTACCACAACTAAATATTCTTTTATTAAATTGTGTTGGTTTGTTATCATCAAAATTAATAGGTGAAACTGTTGGAAATTTACTGATGTGGAATTAGGTTTAACCCATTATTTATGACTCGAACAATTGAGGACTCGCACGTCGGAAACGTCGTTTTCACATACGTGCACTCGTAATGCCAAGTATCGTAAATTTCATTAGTGAAAGAGATATTGATACGTGAGTAAATGTTTGAGACATAAAATGATGGACAAACGTTGGTTAAATGACGCATGTTCCACATTGGTATATGAAGGAAGAAGTGTACGAAGTGTAAAGATAAAACGAGGCAGAAATTATCGCGGAGCCACGACTATAATTAGCAGTCAGCTACTGGAGCTCAGGTACCGCGACACCTCACAGACAGAGTCACGACGCTTCCTAGACAGTGAGGTCGACTCAGACGAAAGGTTTCAGACTTTTGGGCTGATTTTGGAGCATTGATCCTCCATTACTTGACACATGAATTCATCCATTATTTGGTTGAATTATAACCCCTCAATAATTGCCATTACATGGCTATTGAAAGTCATTACTTGCTAGTTGGGAGGTCATCGTCATTACACTATAAATTGAGACTTTTTGCTCAATTGGAAGAACACTACACTCATACTTATATTCAGATTTTCTGAAATTCTTCCTCTTTAAGCATTCTTTCAAACACTCAAAGGTTCTTCTTTAGAAACACTTGAGTTTTCTTTGCTCATTTGTTTGATGATATTTTATCTTAGGAGACAGTTGTCCATAAACGTAAAAGGATTTATACGATGCAATAATGTCTTAAGGATAGAGTGAATATCACTCGACTCAACAGCGTCTCTGTAATGGTATCAGATTTAGTGTCTTTTGATTTCAGGTTATCGAAATCAAGGGGCTTGCTACAGTTGAACGAAAATCCAAAGATTCAAGACTTCAAGAGTTCAAGGATGAAGATCAAGATCACAAAATCTTATTGTTGCCACAATTCTTGTGGACTTCAAGTTGCTGCTATTGTAATAATTAATAGTTTACCCTTTCGAAGCACTAGTAATAGTTGTTTACTATTCCCTTTCATCTATTGTTTTCCCACAATCTTAAGACATTATTTGTACTAGTGATCGAAAGATGTTAGCCAGTAGATATGATTCATATCTGGCTGTGGGTTTCTTGTTGAAAACAGTTCCGTTGACAGTTCTGTTATCAGTTCAAACAATGTCTCTGTCAACAAATATGGTTCTAGTTTTGGATCACTCTTTGACGATAGTTACAGATCTGTTTCCGTCAAATGTGAGATCTCTATCTTTAAGGATGAGCTTCAAGATACTGCTGATAGTCATGCTAGCAAGGATAAGGATCAAGGAAGAGTTGCGGTCAACGCTCCCAAAAGTGGTGAAAGCAAACGCCCATGAGAGGTGGAGGATATCAACTGCACTACAAGAAATTGGTTCTACGAGGGCGACTGTAATCGCCCTCTTTGGGTGAAATATCGCCCTCTTAGATCAAAGGGGGCGATTTTTAGTCGCATTTCAAGTCGCCTAATTAGTCGCGTTGTCTTAAATCAAGAAGGGCGATTTTTCAAGTCGCCCCCTTTGGTAATGACCAAAGAGGGCGACTGGAGTCGCCCTCTTTGAAATTTATCAAAAATGGCGAATGTATTTTTGGGTTTCATCAAAATGGGCGACCAGAAGGTCGCCCTTTTTGATAAATCTCAAAGAGGGCGACTATAATCACCCCTTTTGGGTTGGTTCAAAAAAGAGAAAAATTAAATGCATCAACTGGGATTCGAACCCTGGTCTGAACTGTGACACTGTACTATTCTGCCACTAGACCACTAGTTATGCAACATTAATCACCACAAATACAACCCTCTGTCAAAAATAGAACCCGAGCATCCTCTGTGGAATTGTGTCATCCTACCACTAAATCAGCTATCAATACTTGTTATATTTATACTCCTCATAATCATAAATCCCTTGGATTCGGATCTGAATATTTCATATATCGAAAAAATTGGATATTCGTAATTTTCGGATCCGAATATTTCGGATATCCGCAATTTTCGGATAATTTCGAATCGGATTCGGATTTGAATATTTCGGATAACTAAAAAAATCAGATATTCAAAATTTTCGGATAATTCCGGATCGGATTCGGATCCGAATATTTCAGATATACAAAAAATCGTATATCCATAATTATCGAATAATTTTGGATCCGAATATTTCAGATAAAATTCGATTCCGATCCGAATATTTCGGATATACAAAAAATTTGAAATTCATAATTTTTGAATAATTTCTGATCGAAATCGGATCTGAATATTTCAGATATACAAAGAATCAGATATCCGTAATTTTCGGATAATTTTAGATCGAATTCCGATCCGTATATTTCGGATCGGGTTCGGATCCGAATATTTCTGATATACAAAAAATCGAATATCCGTAATTTTCGGATAATTTCGAATAGGATTCCGATCCGAATATTTCGGATAAATTTTGGATCGGATTCAGATCCGAATATTTCGGATAAAATTCAGATCGGATACGAATATTTCGGATATACAAAAAATCGGAAATCCGTAATTTTTGGATAATTTCTGATCGGAATCGGATCCGAATATTTCAGATTTACAAAAAATCGGATATCTGTAATTTTCGGATCGGATATATAGTTTAACTGATTTATATTTTAATTTCGAAGTATTCCCTTTAATTGAGCCTCTTGATTTTTTCTTTTGACAAATTAAAAGATCACTAAAAATAAATAAATTAAAAGATACTACTAATATCTCAATTTATATTTTGTATTAATTTGATATTTTTAATAAAATATGATAGATAAATTTAAACGTCGAAACATTTATGGGCAGTGATATAAAAGTTTAGAAATAAATCAAAATTTCAAAACTTAGAAAAATGAATCTCGATAATATTTATCCTCTTTAATACTTCTTCTTTCTTGCATACTTAAAACTATTTTTTTTATATATTTTAAGTATTTTACATCATGAGTCTAAAAGGGCGACGTCGCCCTTTTTGGTTCTAACCAAAGGTGGCGACTTGAACTCGCCCTCTTTGATTAGGACCAAACGGGGCGACTTTTCCAAGTCGGCCTTTTTTATCCGAATCAAACGGGGCGACTTTTCCAAGTCGCCAGTTTTTGTCCGAATCAAAAGGGGCGACTTTTTCAAGTCGCCCTTTTTGGTCCGAATCAAAAGAGGTGACTTTTCCAAATCGCCCTTTTTAAAAGTGATTTTTATTACTTTTATGTAATAAGAACACATTTTTTATTAATAAATAGTAATTTTAATTTTTTATTTACTATTAAGGTATTATTATTCATATTACACAAGTTTATGTTATGTTTTAGATCTTAAAATTCAAAATATTTTTCTTAAATTTTATATTCAATCAAATTATTATACATAAATTGAAAATGAGAAAATACTAACTAGACTGCCCAACTAATGTTAGTAATAAGTAAAAATGTTCATTTGTCTCATTAATCAAATTACTATAAAATATGATACATAAATTTAAACATCGAAACATTTATGGGCAGTGGAATAAAAGTTTAGAAATAAATAAAAATTTCAAAAGTAAGAAAAATACATATTTATTTATATGTTATTAAAACTAAATAATAAAATCTAAATATAAAGTGGACCAAAAAGGGCGATTGTAGTCGCCCCCTTTGGTAAAAACCCAAAAAAGGGCGATTGTAGTCGCCCCCTTTGGTTAAAAAGAATTACTACAAAATATGATAGATAAATTTAAACATCGAAATATTTATGGGCAGTGAAATCAAAGTTTAGAAATAAATCAAAATTTTAAAAGTAAGAAAAATACATATTTATTTATATCTTATTAATAATAAATAATAAAAGGAAATATTAGTACGTCATAATATAATTTGTTATTTCATTTGTACTCATTACTTGACCATGATATTATGTGTGATTAATTATCATAAGGCGGATAGCAACGGAGATGGAAAAATCACGAGAGATGATATTTCTCATCGTATTTTATATTTTATTCTTCCATAGGTCCCGGTTATTTATATTTTATTAAAAATAAATAATAAAACCAAAATATAAAGTGGACCAACTATTTTATAAAGAAATACAAAATCGATCTTTACTATTTTATAAGACACTAATAACATGCTTGCCTTAAGTTGTAATATTCATGGGATAAGATACCACATCCACCTTTTCCAACAACTTATGTTAAAAACGATGCAACAAAACAAATTACCTAAACTTTTTAATTGTCTATTGAATTTTTTTGGGTTATACATCAATTAATCTCGAAATAGTTGATTAAAACACAAAGCTAGCCATGCAAGTTCCTATTGTTTTAATTAGAGAATAACAATAAACACTAGAAACATAAAACATTTGAAGATAAATTTAATTTCTAACTCGAATCTTCTTTTGTTATTTTCCGAACAATGGGAACTTTTTATTTTTATACAAGATCTTTCCTTTGATTTATATAATATAACATATTTGTAAAAAAAACGTAGGCGAACAACATTTAGTCATTGAGCATCAAGTAAATCGTGTTTTAGATTTAGGACAAAAAAGGGCGACTTCAAGTCGCCCCCTTTGGTGATGACCAAAAGAAGTCGCCCCCTTTAGTGATGACCAAAGGAGACGACTTTTTCAAGTCGCCCCTTTTGGTTCGGACCAAAAGAGGCGACTTGAAGTCGCCCCTTTTGGTTCGGACCAAAAGAGGCGACTTGAAGTCGCCCCCTTTGGTGATGACCAAAAAGGGCGACTGTATGTCGCCTTTTTTGGTCCGAACTAAAAGGGCATTTTTAGTCGCCCTCTTTGGTTTAAAAAAATCTCCCTCTTTGGGGCGATTTGTTGTAGTGCTGGAAAAAAATGAGAAGGCTAAAGATGTTTTTCTATCTTGTGGTAGGGGGCCTACATCTTTCCCAGAAAAAAATAGTAAGGAGGATATGTACAGTCGGTCCAATGAATGGACTGACATGGGCCAAAATCCAAAAGGTCTAGGTAAATAATTCTTTCTTGTCCATTATGTGTTTAGATAATTTCTGAATAAAAGTGAATAAAGCAAGGCTAGTAATATGAAGTGTTTTCATCAAAACTTATATTCCCTACACACTAAAATCAGAAATTGGATTACTCACCTTCCCGTTTAAAGATTGGACTATTGTAAACAACGGTTTAAAAGATATGGACTTAGGTTGTAATAAATTGAAATTATGGACAATCCTAAGTAAGCACCAGGAATTTCCCTGGGCACCAATCACAAGGGAAGAGGACTAAAGACAAAGACTAAAGACAAACTTGTCACCGTTTCTGACAGAAGATTCTTTATTTGAAATGATGGTATTGGACACCCTGTCATACAAAGCCTACGGGCGACTGGAGTGGGCCAAAGTTTCTAGGTCTTAAATAATATGAAGGCCAAAAGAAAGGCATAAAAGAAATTGGACACTCAGTCTGCCAATACAACTGAAGTGGACTAGAGTATCTAGATCATATATGAGCAGGTAACGCCCTAACCACGGGTAAGAGGTTGTTCATGTGAAGTAACACCACCTCTAAAGTAGAAGGTGTTAGAGAGGTTGTCCTCAAAAGGACTTAAGGGAATGAGATCACTCTAAAAAGAGGTGTCACATATCCCAAACTTGGTTTAGGAACACTGTTGGTCAAACTGATTGAGTCTAGTCCAACAGGTCTGTAATAACCAAGAATGGTACAGTATGTCTGTAGCCAAATGAATGATATATTTGTAATCCGTGTATCTATGTCATCATAGATTAAGACACATTAAATATAAAATTCATTCAACAACTAACAAAGTTGAGATTGTTGCCGTCTGTCGACATAAACCCTCAAATTGAATGAGAGGTAAGAGAAGAGGCAAAATAACATTTCCATTCCATCGAAGAAATAGTGAAAGAGGCACCGCTCCTCTATAACTCAGTCACACCTACATGGGTGATTTAAAACTTGTACAAAATAGAGGGGGGAGACAAGTACTTTGTGACCTTCATTGATGATGGTACAACGTATTGTATTCTTTGTTTGTTGAAAAGCAAAAATGAAGTTGTTGAAGCGGATGAGCGCTATAAAGCAGAGGTTGAAAAGCCTACGGATTGAGGAATTCATAGGGATAGATGGGGAGAATGTGAAGTATTGTTCATCAAACGACTGCTCCTTGCTCACCTCAATCTAACAGTATTAGCCAAGTGCAGATTTGTACGCCCAAGATATGTGGGGAAAGGTGATCCTTACAACTAATGTGATTCTCAACAGAACTATGCAAAAGGATAAGATAATCTTCTTTGTGAAACTTGGAAATGATCTCATATACATATTTTGTGATATGAGGAGGCTTGGTTGGAATACCGAAATAGGTTAAGTTGAACCTAAGACTTTAGATTGCAAATCCACTGGATCTGTAAATAACAGTGGTGTTTATCGCATCCTGGTGTCAAAGAATGCTGAATTCTTTGAAGATAACTTTCCTTGAGAAGGAAAAAAAGTAATTTCTCGAGGTTAACAAGACCCCATGAGTACCTAACTGTCCAGAACTAGAAGTTCCAGATCTATAGGACTAGGAAGTTGCTGACTATCCGGGACTTAATGTTCCAGATCTATAAAACTCATGGATTCTAGATGTTGAACCAAGACGGAGCTAAGAGAGTACAAACACTTGTACCAGGCCTTCCAGCTTGTATGGTTGAAAATGAACAATGGACAATTAACAACGAATTGTCAACTCCATTGGTACGATTGGAAAGAAGCTACAAAGAGAGAAATAAGCCTCGTCAGATAGAACTATACTTATGTGATGGTTGATCTTCCTCCGGAAAAAGAACCTTTGGGTTGTAAAAGTGGATACTCAAGTTGAATACAAAGTAGATGGATCTATGGACGAGTATAAGGCCTCGACTATTTGGACATGTGCTCCTTTGTAAATAGCTTAACACCCAGGACCACCGCAGTCTCGCGTGACATGAATGTTAAGATAACCTTCCTAACCGGAGAGTTGGTTTGATGGACTGTTGGGCTTCTTCCTGAACTTCCATTTTTGTCCTGGAAGTTTAAGATAAAACAGAAATAATGAATCTGACTACAGAAATATTGACTCTGAAGCTAGAAAGCCAACAGTTGAAAAACCAACCGTCCGAAAGTGGAAGAAGAAATTAATATGGAACAACCCGAGGGATATGTGGTTCCAGGGCTAGAGAAGAAAGTCTGTTGACTTGGCCCGAAACAATGATACAAAAACTTTGATAGTACTCTACTACCGAAGGATTTTTCCATTAATGAGTGTCACAAATGTGTCTACATGAAAGGTAATTCTGACTCGTTCATGTTATGCATTTACGTATACGACATGTTGATCACTGGTCTAAATCCAAACTCATTTGTGAGGTATTTTGACAGTCTCGTTGAAGTCACCAATGTATATAAATCATAGAAGTGATTGGAATCATGGTGCACCCATATACCAGGAGAGATAGACGTAGGTCATATGTAGTTAAATATACTTTACACATTATAGATGACCTGGTATCGGCTCACAAGAGTTGAACTAATATTCACTGGAAATAATCGATAGAAGGCGTTAGATTGGATATGACGATATCTGAAATATTGTCTTATCTACAAATTATGGTATTCTGGATGTCTAGCGGTTCTGGGAGAACACAATGATGCAAACTGGACATCAGATTTGGAGAACACCAAAGCCACACGTAGATGTGTATGGTGTGTCTTTGAAAATCCTCTAAGCAAATTTGTATCGGCCGATTCATGATGGAATCATAGTTTATTTCTTTAAACAAAACATGAAAAGAAGTTGAGTAACTTCACGACCTCTTAGAGGATGTCCCTTATTGGGGAGAAACTCGAGTCTTCGTCAGTTATGCACTATGAGGGCACGGATGACAGCGTCTGGACATATCTGTCGGAGACATAAGACCGTATGACAGTTGATCATCATGAGTGTCACTTCTTTGATTACTAATCAAAGGATAAAAGGAATCTTTAACTAAGGGATTACCCGAAGATCAAGAGTTATGTCTGTCTAGGGAATTGACGTCTCAAATAATAAGAACTGATACGGTGGATACCCAACTTTACTGATTGGAGATCCCAGGAATTAGGTTTAATAGAAATACTAAATCGTAAAGGTCCAGTAGCGCTTCGGTGGAAGAAAGAGCACTTCGAATGATGATTTTAGTAAAGAAACATGAGTCAAAAGTCGTTTCCGCGATAGACCTTAAAGTGCTACATGCATGGTGGGTAGAGGTTAAGTTTCCAAAACCTTTAATGATCCTCATCGGTTGAGGTTAGGTTTGAGGAAACTTTTAATGGTGCCTAACACTTGTAAAGTGGTGTATAGCAGAATATCTTATAGGAGACCGCCTATTTAAGTGCGAGGATTGGCTGCCTCAAATGAATGCACTTAAGAATCCAAGTATGTCCACGACCATAACAGACAAAAACATTAAGAAATCATTTTCTTTTCGAGAAGGCATTGCATGATAGGCAGCTGATTGAATAAAGTGCTCTCCCTCTCTATCTTGAACCTAGCTCTGCCCAACTTGGATGAACAAAGTGTGAAACTCTATTTTGGGGCTCAATGTTGCTGGACTCTACTCCTCTCCCCACGCTTTCTCCTTCTTTGATCTCTTCTTTTTCTTTTTAGCGTTCCTTCGTAGATCTCCGGATTTCTCCCCTACACACGAAATTCCACTCTCATTGTAAGAAAAGTTGTTGTGTTAGTACCATTGTCTTGGATTACACTAACGACTGACGGTTCAAGATATCACGTTAACCACGCAGTAAGTAAGTCTGATGGTATTCAACTATGGAATGTTCAAAGCTACGACTACCTATCCAGATGGAACAACGGTCCGCCAAAAGATTGCTAGAAAGACACCTTGTGAGTGCGCCAAAATCTCATTCAAAAGGGGATTGTTGGAAATTTACTAATGTGGAATTAAGTTTAATCCATTATTTATGACTCGAATAATTGAGGCCTCGCACGTCGGAAACACCGTTTCCACACATGTGCACTCGTAATGCCAAGTATCGTAAATTTCTTTAGTGAAAGAGATATTGGTACGTGAGTAAACGTTTGAGACATAAAATTATGGATGGTCATTCGTTAAATGACGCGTGTTCCACGTTGGTAAATGAAGGAAGCAGTGTATGAAGTGTAAAGATGAAACGAGTCGAAAATTGTCGCGGAGTCGCGAAGGGCCGCTGCGCAGCATCATCGGAGCCGCAACTCTAATTAGCAGGAAGCTACTGGAGCTCAGTCAGCTACTGGAGCTCAGGCGCTACGGCGCCTCCCAAGTAGAGCCGCAACTCTTCCCAAGCAGTGAGGTCGATGGGAGATGAAAAGTTTCTGACTTTTTGGTTGATTTTGGAGCATTGATCCTCCATTACTTGGCACTTGAATTCAACCATTATTTGGTTGAATTATAACCCCTCAATAAGTGTCATTACATGGCTATTGAAATTCATTACTTGGCTAGTTGGGAGGTCATCGTCATTACACTATAAATTAAGGCCTTTGGCTCAATTGGAAGAACACTACACTCATACTTATATTCATATTTTCTGAAATTCTTCCTCTCTAAGCATTCTTTCAAACAATCAAATGTTCTTCTTTAGAAACACTTGAGTTTCCTTTGCTCATTTGCTTGATATTATTTTATCTTTGGAGATAGTTGCCTATATACGTAAAAGTATTTATACAGGGCAATAATATCTTAAGGATAAAATGAATATCACTCGACTCAACAACGTCTCTGTAACACTATCAGATTTAGTGTCTTTTGGTTTCAAGTTATCAAAATCAAGGGGCTTGCTGCAGTTGAACGAAGATCCAAAGATCCAAGACTTCAAAAGTTCAAGATCGAATATGAAGATCACAAAAGCTTATTGTTGACACAATTCTTGTGGGCTTCAAGTTGCTGCTATTGTAATTATTATAGTTTACCCTTTCGAAACACTAGTAATAGTTTTTTACTATTCCCTTACATCTATTATTTTTTCATAGAAACCTTGGCCCTAACAACTTCACATGAGTGTCCTGTGACACTTCGTGTGTGACGCGTGACCTATCTGCGTAGGATAGAAGCTTAATTTTGGAAACTTTTGCAAATTGAAAGATTTGGTCACTTTTGGGCCAAGCTTGTAATAAGGGATAATATAAATAGGACCCTTAGTCTTATTTTACACTTGACTTGAATGATGTTGATGAACTCTTATGAGTGTTAAGTGTTGTAGTTGCTAGGATATCCAAAGTTATTAGCTTAAATTGTAGTGTAATTGTGAGGTTGTTCTTAATATTGTTCATGATTCACACTTGAACTTGCTCACTAGTGAAATCAATCAAACTTTTGTAGATTTGGTGCTTTTGTAGTTTAATTTCATTAAGATATTTGATTTAATATATCATTGATTGTTTTGGATTACTATTCTTATTTCTAATCTCCTATTCTTTAATTTTCTTCATTCCATTTGGTTTCTTAGAGCTTTTCTCTCAGGAATGGTATCAACATTAATATTTTTTCATCCAATTTGAATTTCCTCTTATTATGAAGTGTTTTGGTCCTCCATTGTACTTAGGTTGGATTTTTATGTATACCCCTTAAAATTTTGAATTTCCTCTTATTTGTACGACCGCGTACACTTGCGTGTGCGTTTGGGAGCAACAATAAGTATATTACTCTCTCCTTTCACTTTTACTTGTTCAGCATTGACTTTGCACACCCCTTAAAAATAATAAATAGAGTGCATAATTTACCATGATATCCATATTAATTGATGCATAATTCTAATAAACTTGAAAAATAATTTAAAATGATTAATTAATACTATGGGTACAACATAAAAAAAATTGTTTTCTCTTGATATGCTAAAAGTGACAAATAAAAATAAAAATCTATTTTTAGTATAGTGGACAAATAAAAATAAAGGAAAAAAGCAATTTTTAGTAAGCATGACAATTAAAATGACCAGCGAAAGTATCCTTTAACTCTCTAAATACAAACTAAGACACAACTTGAAATTGGGAGAGTGCATAATATAGATTTCAGTCGATAGTTTTTTCATCACTAGCGGAATCATTTGCAAAGTCTGGACTCTAACCTTGTCCAGAAGTCCAGAACATATAAACAAGCATACCCTAGTAACTACTAGGGGTATTCATAAGTTGGTTTGAGTCGATTTTAGGTTAAAATTAAAATTAAATCAATGTTACTATAAGAAAAACCTGACAGGTAAAAACCGTCATCTAACCCCTAAGATGACGGTTCCTGTAAGTGTCATCTTTGTCACTGTCATAAACAGATGACGATTTTGTATCTGTCAAACGACATGTGATTTTATCCGTCACACAAATGTCACATAAATTTTAACTTCCCGGCACCAAATATTTGATTTTTTTTTAATTTCTATTAAATTAATAATTTATTTTAATATGGCGGAAAAATTAAATTTGACAGGATTTTTTTTGGCAATTTAATTTCAATATTGCAAATTGAGTGCACCGATGAAATGGACTAAAAATTTAAATAACACCAAAAATATACATTGAATAGCTAGAATATGTTGTACAAAGTCTTCCCAAAATAGATAATCATTCAAAGTGTTATTAAAGTGTTTAATTAAAGACTAAAATATTATTAATCAAGTATCTTTTTTCTTTCTCAACTTTATCTACTTTAACATCAATTAAAGCTTTGTTCTCAATTGGCTTCGACTTGAATGATAGACTTGAACTTGATGCACTTCCTTTGGCTCGCTGCAAGAATACAATACAAGAAATAATGATATAATGGTCTTCAATGTAGAGACATTGAACAGAAAAATTGATATTCCTAAAGGAATTAAAGGAACTTAATGATATTTCTCTCTTTCATTTTTTTCCTACGATTAAGAAAGATTTTTTTCACTCTTTTCCAACTTATAATTTGTTATTATTACTTTTTTATTTTATTAAGGAGCTACAATTTTCTTGAATTATGGAGAAAATATCTTAAGATCTATAAATTTTAATCAAGTGAATAAAGTTTATAAGAAACACAATCTTTTTAGGTAATTTTCATGAAAGTTATGTAATTGGATTTCATGGATCTATTTTAGTTAGAAATGAGTTTAAGGTGTAGAGTTCATTAGCCTATTAAAGATAAAGAAAATTTAATTAAAATTTAAAAAATATATTAAATATTACTTATAAAAATTAATATATGTTATATATATAATTATAAAAATTATGTATATGATTTGTCAGTTTGATCAATTTTTTCTTCGATTGTTTTTATTAAAATCAAAACAAATATTATCAGTTTTTAAAATTTTAAAATCAAACCAAACTCAACTAAAACAACTATCGGTTTTTTTCGATTTGCGATTTAGTTTCTAACCAAACCATCAACACCCCTGATAACTACTTAATCATGATGGTTCACCAGCAGAAGCAGGGCATGCATTCAAGAGGTACTTAAAAAACGACATTATTTGATTCAGTTTGTATCACAAATATATCATTCATAGACCATAAACTAAAATTCATCTAGAACATTATGCAAAAACAATATAGAAATGTCTTTAACATGGTATAACAGATACAATATCATTATATCTATTAGTGTAAGATTTAGAAGCTCGATTACGAGTTTATGTGAACTCAATAGCTTTGTTCACATCATGTATAAGATATGAATAGATCTACTAAATATCTATAAATATTTGATTGTGAATCCAGTTAAACTTTAAATCATATTCCTGCTTCAAATCCAAAGGTTGCTGCCAAAGGGTACTTTCTCCAATCGCACCAAGAAGCGTGATTACAATTGATAGCACGGATGGACTTTATACATTGCATATTTCACCTCCTCGTCCGACAGAACCGAAAACGATAGCCAGTCCTGACGCATTTTACCATTATTATTAATAATAGGTCTCTTAATAACAAGTCCGGATTCAACAATCAGCTCTTCTAGAATACCAGTCAGATGTTTTGGCTTCTTAAGTATCTTAGCGCCAAAATAACCAACATCCACAACCCACTTAAATTCAAATTTCTGAATATAATAATGCATGAGAGATTTCTGGCCTATGTTTCTGGTACCAACAAAAGTAATATTTGTGTCTTGCATGAACTGAACAAGAGAACTGGGGATCTGAGATTGACGATCTAAGGACATCATGCACTTAAATTGAACTGGGTATATTTGCATATGCATATGGGTGTCCGTCATGGCCCTCCGGTTTGAGTCGTGACAAACTTGATATCAAAGCAGATTTGTCCCAAGGAGTTTACAAGCCGTGTCTAGTAGAGTCTTATTTATGGGTGTGAAGTCCACTACACTTATAGACATGAGGCTACCGGACATTTAGGATGATTACTTTCCCTTCTTAATTTAGATCATGCAATAGAGCTGAATTATAAGCATTCTACTCTTAATCCGTCTCTTGTTTATGATTCCAGCAATGCCTACGACAAGGAAGAAGTTCCAGAGTTGAATACGGTCAGAGTGCCATCCACTAGCGAGGGTCAGAGTGAAACCTACAATGCGACTCCTTCGTATGATTTCCCGACTCCACCACTTATAAAGGAGTGTAGTGGGGTTACAGTTGTCGCGCCCATTTTTGACTTCGGGGTCTGAACGGTATCCGCAACATTATTCTTTGGCGCGGTTCCCTAGATTGAGCAATAATGCTGATTTTGAGGAGTCGCCACTGTTGACACCCAATTTTGTCCATCCCCTTAAATCAATAACCAATAAATTAAATATTTTCTTTTTTTAGAACCGCAATTTTTACGTCGCAAAATACGCATAATAAATCAAGATTTTTAACGGCGTCGCATTATAAATTATTAAACACTAATTAAATAGCACACCCGTCTTTATTTTTGTAATAATTTAAACCCAACTTAGATTAATAAAGCACCTAAATAATTTAACCACAATCTAAATAACTTACCACTAATTAAATAGCTAATACTTAAACTAATGCCTAAAACAAAACACTTTAAACTAATTCCCTTGCCAAACCTGCAGCCCAACTCCCTCATTTATTTTCTTAATTCCCAGCCCATTTCTTTTCCCCACACCAGAAATTTCACTCCACGTCGCCCCAGCCCAAACCCGCAGTCCCAGTCCCTCTACCCTATTTCCTTCCGCCCAGCAGCCCATCAGCCCTTTACCTTATCCTTTTCCCCGTCATCAAACAACCCTAAAACGAAAGAACGAAACCTTTACCCTGAAAACCTAAACGAAGGGGGCCTCATTTCGTCTTCCCCCCTAACCCTAGTTCGCCACACCTTCCCCCATCGCCGCCATGCTCGAGATTCTCGTCGGAGAATCCGGGGTTCTCCTTATCCACACATACCCAGCCAGCTCACCCCTTACCATAACAAGAATCATACAAATCTCACAAAAAAAACGGTAATAATCAATCCGAAATTTTGCACCAAATATAACACAAATCGCAATCAATTAGCCCTAAAAGCTTTCATAACCTTACCAAAATCAGAACCCACAAAAGAACTATATATACGGGTGTTTAGTAACTTCAAAGGCATCGATCTTGGAGGGCAAAACCAGTGCATGCATCCAGACAGAGATCAAAAACAGAAAAAAGAACAAGAACAAAACCAAACTCTCTATTTTCGCACAACTTAGCAACAAAAATGGCCTAAGTCTTGCTTCCAGTGAAAATCGCATCACAACCAAACACCGAGTGGATCGACGACTTGGTAAGCTGCCTCGGTTCGCTGCCTGGAGAAGGTAAATCCATTCCTCTTCGTGAAACTCTGATTTTGTAGTCGACTATGTGAAACCTATTTTATCCTGATTGCTGTTGCTTCGTGTTACATTCGTGTTTGTTGTGGGTATTCTGTTGTCTAAGCATTCGTCTAATGAAAGTCTGAAATATGATCTGTCAAATAATTAATGTAAGATATGTGAGTGGTCATTCGCTTTACCTGTTGGTTCTCGATTATCGACGACTGAATATTTATGTGAGGATGTTGTTTGTCTTAGAGACTGCGTAAGTAGGGGCATAGTATCATGACTCGTTTTGTATGAAAATGTTTGCGACTCGCATATAGAAATCTGGGTGTAATCATATCTTTTTTTTATTTGAAAGAAACTGCCCTGTTTGTGTTAAGATTTCTGTACGTAATTTATTGTAAACTAAGATTCCGAATATAAAGGGAGAAGTCAGTTTCGAGCTTTATGCCTTGCCCCCATTTATCTGCATCTGTACCTCCATTCGTTTCTTCAGGGATAGGTCTAACCCTTGTGTATTTCTTTAGCCTTGCTTCTAGGAGTTTAATTCTGGTCAAATGTCGTTTGCAGTGGTAATTTGTCTGATTGTCTCTGAACCTAATCTAAATAATTCTGTATGCCCATCTTATCCCGACCATTTGGATATCCTGTCCTGTCATGTAGTAATTAGACTGATTATATATTCACTTTACATAAGTCGGCATGCTTAAGTATTTGGGATATATGTCTATGTATGTTTGGTTTAATTGTTAGGTTGTCTGCTAGAAGTACATGTCACTGTATCAGTGGCAAAAATTGTTCATGTTGAAACTGTTGGATAAGTAATGGTCCTGTTTGCCTACGATTTTATTCCCTGCTTCCCTTAGATGGGCATTTGATTCATTTCTTATCCTGTTTCAAAATGCCTACTGGACTATGTATTTACTTCTTCATTTGCTTTTCCCTTAAATCCTGTCGACCTACTGGTATGTTTAAGTGCTTATGATTTTATTTGGAAGACTTCATGTATGTTAGGGTTAATATGCTACTTAACTGGGACTAAAATGGTATGCCTCTATGTATACGTAAGTAGTGATCGATTTTATGAATAATTGAGATTATTTAGGCTTGGTCCAGGCTTGATAGGTATTCCCAAATGAGGTCGGGAGAATACATGGCTTGCGAGTTGGTTTAGTTTGTATTATACCTTTGACAGGCTTCCTCTGAAAAAGTTTAAGCTTAATCTGTTAGGCTTGGACCCATTTGACCCATTTTGTTGTTTTCACACATACTTACTGTCCACAATCTGTGTCTGGCCCATACATGCTATTCTTTTACATTCACAAGGCTCAGCTCTACCGTCACAATTTCACTTAAATGTCAGGCATGTCCCGTATTGTCTTTGGCCCATGAAAGGCACTTCCTGCGCATGTTTACTTCTCATCCTGATCGCAATTATTTGTGTTATTTTTTTTAGCGTATACTAATCCTTATCTTTATTTATTTTTACATGAAACGCACCGGAGCAACAAATAGTCTCATAATGAAACTCATCGTGGCAAACGTAAAGGCATGCATCTACATCCATCGAGTTCCCTCTTCGGCAATTCCTAGAAAAACAAATAGGACGGAGTCATCCGCTCCAATCTCTTCACTCTCTTAACCTCCTTATCTCATTTTTTTTTATATCTTATTCGTTGTTGTAATTTAACTTTGTAATTAATAGGAGAACTTCGAGCAATTAGCCTTTGAACATATGAGGTGGGGAAGGCAATTTAAACTTAGAAATGCACTTCTACCTTATTTGCCTTTTAGGATTGTTAGGCATGTCTAAATTTTGCAAAAATAATCTAAACAATTTAACTTGCATCATAAAATCAACACTTTATTTCTTACTAAATCCATAACAAATCTTCCCTTGAACTCTTATCTAACATTATATGGGAAATCTATTATGTATAATAAAAAATCATCTTAAGTATTGGGTATATCATAACCAAGATTAATTAAGTAGATAAATGCATACATTTAGCCAATAAATTCATTTTGCATCACATATTTTTTATAAATAATATAAGGCATGCTTTAAACTTTACATGTGTTTTATAGCACTAAACTTGTTAATCTTGGAATAAAAATACTTCCTATCAAATATCTTTCAAACATGCATTTTTCTTAGCACAAATAATTAACCCTAGGTTTGAACGGAAGCGGATCCTTTAGGGTGCCTGACCCCTTCCCTTTAAGATAATAAAGAACCCTTATCAAGAATCTCATTAAAGTTAGCAGACCATTAAAATGGAGTTAATGTTTACTTTAAACTAGTTAACATTTAGGTGTCCTAATTCACCCAAATTAATTAGGTGGCGACTCCCTAGCAACCCTTTAGCATCTTAACACCTTTTACTTTTAAAATTAACCTTTAAACACCCTTTTAAACTTTTTAGCACTTTTAACATTTAACATTTTATTATTTCATTTCCTAACATTTTTATTAAGCAGGAGATTCGCTAAATAAAGTCGCGGTCGAAAAGGGGCGCGACAGAATGGCGACTCCACTGGGGATTTAAGGCTCTTAACCACAACAAACCTAGGGTTATTATTTGGCATTATTTTGCATACGGTATTTTGTTTATTTGCTTTAATTGCTACCTGCTTTACTGCTTTCCTTCAACTGGCATTTCGCTCATATTTCTTCCACTCTGGAAAATTCACACTATCACACACAACACGCGGGTGCAAGCCACACTGCAAATTTCTTTCAAACACCCAAATTTAAGAGAGTTGGTGTTTTGGCGCGAGAATCGGTCCAACCGTGGTCGCGTAGCCTTCTCACTGAGTAGTCCGCTCGGGAACTCAAGGCCTAGAAAAGCCAAATCTTAGAAACTTTAGATAGAGCTATACCACCCTTTATTTTAGGGCATGCATGTATTTACCTTAGGTGGGTCGGTCCCTGGCATCGACACCACAATTAGGAAGACACCAAACTTGTCGATGGGTTTCTCAACCCAACGACCAACCAGCATACTATGTGTAGCATGACAATGATAGACAAATCCAAACCTAATCATGACATGCCAAAATTGGGAAAAGTGCACCGTCATTTGGTCGCCATTTCCAACGAAAGCATTACAGTTGGGCGGCTTGGACAGATCCATCATAACCTCGCATATGTGACGTTTAGGCCTACCTCTGGCATAAAGAGGTCCCAAACATGTTAGAACACGCACTTGATTTGCAATTTGCTTATTAGTATATATTGGCTGCAACTTTTTGCATATTATACTAACTTGGTTTGCTTCATTTGTTAAAGGGTTATTTTTGCCTAGCTTATCCTCAAAAGGTTGATTCGCGTTGACTGGTAGAAGCACAATCATCCAATAAATGACTAATCCAGAGGCACCAGAACGAAACAACTTAGGACTCATCCCCGTTCCTGTAGAGGATGCAGAGGCGTTAGAAAGGAGAAACACCAATGATCAACACCTCGCCAAACTATTGCAGCAAATGGAAATCATGCAAGCCGAAATAGAAAGGCTCCGAAATATCACAAACCTGTCTATTAGCTTGAATGCACCACTCCCAGAGCAAGGGACAAATGCAATCGTGTCACAAGCCATTGAGCCTCCACTTCCCCAAAGCTCCCCGCAGAGGCCGCAACATACCAGCTCACACCAAAATGTCACTCGCCCGGTCAATTTGCAAACCGACTTCCAAAATGATTCGTTACTACATACATATCTCAACCTCCACCTACTTATATCTCCTCACTCATCTCAAATTGCCAAGTCACCCAATACGAGCAGAGGACACGCATCACTAGTCCCAACAAACAATATGGGGGATTAGCACATCCGACCGAAAGCCAACCATTTATTATGCATGCATCCTCTCAAGAGACAGATCACTACAGGGAAGTGGGGCGGCAGACTCGAGCTAGGGCTGATGAAAATATGGCAAAAGAAATCCGTAGTTTGAAAATGGCATTCAAAAGCATTCAAATGAACAAAGGGGAGGAATATTTAGAATATGAAAACTTATGTATGCACCCCGACGTTGAATTACCTGTGGGGTACAAGGTGCCCAAATTTGACATGTTCGATGGAAAGGGGAATCCTCGAGCTCATCTAAGGTCATATTGTGATAAATTGATTGGAGTTGGTAAAAATCAAGCAATCATCATGAAACTATTCATCAGGAGTCTAACCGGCGAGACGCTGGACTGGTACACATGCCAAGACCCTCGAAAATGGGACGGTTGGAATGCCATGGCACAAGATTTCATGGATAGATTCAGATTCAACACTGACACTGTACCTGATAGATTTTATCTTATGAAACTCGAAAAGAAATCCACCGAAACTTTCAGGGAATACGCCCTGAGGTGGCGGTCAAGCAAAGGTCCAACCTCCAATGGCAGAGAGCGAAATGACCACCTTGTTCGTGCAATCGTTAAAAGATGCGACGTATTATGAAAAGATGATCAGTGTAATTGGGCGAAGTTTTGCAGAAGTCGTGAGAATGGGCGACTTCGTGGAAGAAGGCATTAAGACAGGCAGGATTACAAACCTGACAGCCCTACAATCAACTAGCAGAGCAATGCAGTCAAATTCCATCGGAGGTACCTCACAGAGGAGAAGAGATGCATCACCCTCCATCATGGTCATTCATGAGCATATGCCAGAACAACTTCTAGTGTATCAAAGCCCATCGCCTTCTTACCATCCACAGTCATATTATCAGCACTGCGCCACCCCATATCCTGTTTACCATACCCAACCAGCATACCCAAAATACTCACCACAATCACAAATCCGCACACCAAACAGACCCAAACCCCGTATAGATGCTGAGAGAAAGTCAACCAGAACCTATACACCTTTAGCTGAACCTATAGCCCAAGTGTATGAGAAGCTGAAAGCCGCAGGAATACTCCAGCCAGTTCCCAGAAATACCCCCAGGCCTACTTTCCGAGGGCACGATGAAACCAAACATTGTGCATACCACTCCGGTGTCGAGGGGCATGACATCGCAAATTATTATACCCTCAAAGACAAAATCGAGGAATTGATCAAAGATGGAGTCATCCAACTTAAAGAAGCTCCCCCCAATATAAACAACAACCACTTACCAAACCCTGATGATGCCTATGTGAACATGATTGTTGAACAAAACAGTTTGAAAGGGATCACAGGCGGTCCAAAGAGGAAGAAGGTTGAATCATCAATCAATCTCGAAGGAAGAGATGCTTTCGCTAGAGCTCGCATACTGAATCACCATTCATCAAAACATGCACTTCGCAGAAATCAAAGAAGAAGATACGTAAAGCTGCGTGGAAGGGCTCTAAAGTCTTCGTTCTTTGAAAAGGAAACATAAATACAATGTGATCCGGTATGATCCCGCTGAAGACCCTACCATCTAAGATGCAGAGCAATGCGACATTTTGAACAAGTGGACGTGTACCCCTGTCTTGGCCTCTGAGAATCTAAAAAAAAATACATAGTTAGTTTAACATATTTTGCCTCTTTCCGTTTGTAATGTTGGAACTACATTTGACCTGATTCCCTTGATGGATACGTAGGCGGCCGCCTCGGCTTCGGTCCCACCTTTAGAAAATTTTAATTTCACCCAATTTCGCTTGTAATGAACTACGTCATGACCTGATTCTCTCATGGGGATACGTAGGCGGCCTAAATCGGCTTCGGTCACACCATTAGGAAACCTTCCATATTTTTGAAAATAACGAAAACACACATAATATACAAGCAACCCCATGGAAACCCACTTTTAGGCTAAATGCCCTTTGCAAATTCAAAACTGAGACAAGGCAGGAAACCAGGCAGGGGTTATGAGTCCCAAACAAGGCAGACGTCCGGCATCAAGAGTCAAAACTACAAAGTCAACGCGAATCAACCGCCCCCCTCAAACTCACAAATTTTTCTTTGAGCGCAGGTCCTTCATATTAGCAGAAGGTACAACAAAGTTCTTCATACTAGTAGAAGCAGAAAATACAACAAAATTCTTCAGAAGCAGCAGAAGCAGACATACATCAACAATCAGAGTTCAAATCCCGCAATAAATTCTAGCGCATCAGCTCGGGCCTAGAGTCAAATTGCAACCCATGCAGTGCACAAACACACAACAAAGACATCATGACAATCCATATGGTTCACAAATGCATCACAACAAAGGCATCATGGCAATGCCGCTGGCGAGATCTAGCATGTCCGCCCAAGGACAACATCTCAGCATTCACAACACCCAAACATATCATACAGGGATGACATCCCTATTCACATAATTGCATTTCTCATATATTTATCATCTTGTTTTAACAGTTATACACTAATTTTTCTCAAGCTTAGCTTGCAGGAGCATTTATTCTACAGGAGCAGCAACAACACGTCCGAAAACGACGCCACGTCCGAAAACGACGCCGCGTCCGAAAACAACACTAAGTCCGAAAACGACGCTAAGTCCGAAAACGACGCTACGTTCGAAAACGACGCCACCAAAATGACGCCGAGTCCAAACGACTCGGTCCGGAATGACTTCCACGTCCGAAGACGACTCCACGTCCGAAGACGACGCCACGTCCGAAAACGACGCCACGTTCGAAAACGACGCCACGTCCGAAAACGACGCCACCACGTCCGAAAACGACGCCACATCCGAAAACGACACCACGTCCGAAAACGACGCCACGTCCGAAAACGACGCCACGTCCGAAAACGACGCCAATTCTGAAAACGACGCCACGTCCGAAAACGACGCCCCGTCCGAAAACGACGCCACGTCCGAAAACGACGCCACGTACGACGCCAAGTCCGAAAACGACGCCAAGTCCGAAAACGACGCCACGTCCGAAAACGACGCCACGTCCGAAAACGACGCCACGTCCGAAAATGACGCCACGTCCGAAAACGACGCCACGTCCGAAAACGACGCTACGTCCGAAAACGACGCCCAGTCCAAAAACGACATCGAGTCCGAAAATGACAAACGACTCCGAGTCCGAAAATGACTCCACGTCCGAAGATGACGCCACGTCCGAAAACGACGCCACGTCCGAAAACGACGCCACGTCCGAAAATGACGCCAAGTCCGAAAACGACGCCACGTCCGAAAACGACGCCAAGTCCGAAACGACGTCCGTACATGATGCCACGTCCAAAATGGCGTCATCAACACACCACATCTACGCAAGGACAATTTCTCTACTCTCAAATTTGCATTTCTTATTCATGTTTTATTATTCTGTCTTAGCAGTTATGCACTAACCTTTTCTATGAGCTTTAGTCTACATGGCTTCAATCTAAAAGGGCAGTCGCAGCAAGGACAACATATCCGCATTCACAATCGCAACACATCTGTGCAAGGACGAAAGTCACAGCATTTGCGGCATCGCTTCAACACAACATGCATCACATTTTTGCAGGATAACATTTTCTACTCACAGTTACATTGCTTTTAAAATTATGCATCATCATTTTGTCTTAACAGTTATGCACTAACTGTTTGCTTAAGTCTTAGCATGCAGGAGCAGGAGCACAACGTGGATTTTCTCTTACAGCGAACCGGGGCAATTTGTTGGGGGGCCAACCTTCCAACAAATGGCAGAAGCGGCCTCAAGCGTCGATCCACTCGTTCCACATCACCATACACCCAGCAACATAAGTCGATACCGGTACACCCCAGGTTCAATTTTTATTTTTACACCATAGCCCAGTGTCGTCATAACTCGACACTGGGACAAATTTTGAGTCCGCATTATCCCGCCTTAGTGTTTTGACCATGGTAGCCCAGTGTCGTCATAACTCGTCACTGAGACAAATTTTGAGTCCGCGTTAGCCCGCCTTGGTGTTTTGACCATGGTAGCCCAGTGTCGTCATAACTCGACACTGGGACAAATTTTGAGTCCGCGTTAGCCCACCTTGGTGTTTTGACCATGGTAGCCCAGTGTCGTCATAACTCGACACTGGGACAAATTTTGAGTCCGCGTTAGCCCGCCTTGGTGTTTTGACCATGGTAGCCCAGTGTCGTCATAACTCGACACTGGGACAAATTTTGAGTTTGCGTTAGCTCGCCTTGGGGTTTGACCATGGTATCCCAGTGTCGTCATAACTCGACACTGGGACAGTTTTTGAGTCCGCGTCAGCCTTGCCTACTTGCCCAACATTTTAATTCTGAGGATCGAGACAAAATTGGCTATGTGTCAACGTCTTTGTCCGAAGATTCTTCCATCATCTCCATACAAAGAGGGACAACTGTTGACACCCAATTTTGTCCATCCCCTTAAATCAATAACCAATAAATTAAACATTTTCTTTTTTTAGAACCGCAATTTTTACGTCGCAAAATACGCATAATAAATCAAGATTTTTAACGGCGTCGCATTATAAATTATTAAGCACTAATTAAATAGCACACCCGTCTTTATTTTTGTAATAATTTAAACCCAACTTAGATTAATAAAGCACCTAAATAATTTAACCACAATCTAAATAACTTACCACTAATTAAATACCTAATACTTAAACTAATGCCTAAAACAAAACACTTTAAACTAATTCCCTTGCCAAACCTGCAGCCCAACTCCCTCATTTATTTTCTTAATTCCCAGCCCATTTCTTTTCCCCACACCAGCAGCCCACTCCACGTCGCCCCAGCCCAAACCCGCAGGCCCAGTGCCTCTACCCTATTTCCTTCCGCCCAGCAGCCCATCAGCCCTTTACCTTATCCTCTTCCCCGTCATCAAACAGCCCTAAAACGAAAGAACGAAACCTTTACCCTGAAAACCTAAACGAAGGGGGCCTCATTTCGTCTTCCCCCCTAACCCTAGTTCGCCGCACCTTCCCCCATCGCCGCCATGCCCGAGATTCTCGCCGGAGAATCCGGGTTCTCCTTATCCACACATACCCAGCCAGCTCACCCCTTACCATAACAAGAATCATACAAATCTCACAAAAAAAACGGTAATAATCAATCCGAAATTTTGCACCAAATACAACACAAATCGCAATCAATTAGCCCTAAAAGCTTTCATAACCTTACCAAAATCAGAACCCACAAAAGAACTATATATACGGGTGTTTAGTAACTTCAAAGGCATCGATCTTGGAGGGCAAAACCAGTGCATGCATCCAGACAGAGATCAAAAACAGAAAAAAGAACAAGAACAAAACCAAACTCTCTATTTTCGCACAACTTAGCAACAAAAATGGCCTAAGTCTTGCTTCCAGTGAAAATTGCATCACAACCAAACACCGAGTGGATCGACGACTTGGTAAGCTGCATCGGTTCGCTGCCTGGAGAAGGTAAATCCATTCCTCTTCGTGAAACTCTGATTTTGTAGTCGACTATGTGAAACCTGTTTTATCCTGATTGTTGTTGCTTCGTGTTACATTCGTGTTTGTTGTGGGTATTCACGCCTAAGCATTCGTCTAATGAAAGTCTGAAATATGATCTGTCAAATAATTAATGTAAGAGATGTGAGTGGTCATTCGCTTTACCTGTTGGTTCTCGATTATCGACGACTGAATATTTATGTGAGGATGTTGTTTGTCTTAGAGACTGCGTAAGTAGGGGCATAGTATCATGACTCGTTTTGTATGAAAATGTTTGCGACTCGCATATAGAAATCTGGGTGTAATCATATCTTTTTTTTTATTTGAAAGAAACTGCCCTGTTTGTGTTAAGATTTGCACGTAATTTATTGTAAACTAAGATTCGAATATAAAGGGAGAAGTCGGTTCGAGCTTTATGCCTTGCCCCATTTATCTGCATCTGCACCTCCATTCGTTTCTTGAGGATAGGTCTAACCGCGTCGTATTTCTTTAGCCTTGCTTCAGGAGTTTAATTACGGTCAAATGTCGTTTGCAGTGGTAATTTGTCTGATTGTCTCTGAACCTAATCTAAATAATTCTGTATGCCCATCTTATCCCGACCATTTGGATATCCTGGCCTGTCATGTAGTAATTAGACTGATTATATATTCACTTTACATAAGTCGGCATGCTTAAGTATTTGGGATATATGTCTATGTATGTTTGGTTTAATTGTTAGGTTGTCTGCTAGAAGTACATGTCACTGTATCAGTGGCAAAAATTGTTCATGTTGAAACTGTTGGATAAGTAATGGTCCTGTTTGCCTACGATTTTATTCCCTGCTTCCCTTAGATGGGCATTTGATTCATTTCTTATCATGTTTCAAAATGCCTACTGGACTATGTATTTACTTCTTCATTTGCTTTTCCCTTAAATCCTGTCGACCTACTGGTATGTTTAAGTGCTTATGATTTTATTTGGAAGACTTCATGTATGTTAGGGTTAATATGCTACTTAACTGGGACTAAAATGGTATGCCTCTATGTATACGTAAGTAGTGATCGATTTTATGAATAATTGAGATTATTTAGGCTTCGTCCAGCTTGATAGGTATTCCCAAACGAGGTCGGGAGAATACATGGCTCATGAGTTGGTTTAGTTTGTATTATACCTTGACAGCTTCCTCAAAAAGTTTAAGCTTAATCATAGGCTTGGACCCATTTGACCCATTTTGTTGTTTTCACACATACGCATCGCCCACAACTGCGTATCCGCCCATACATGCTATTCTTTTACATTCACAAGGCTCAGCTCTACCGTCACAATTTCACTTAAATGTCAGGCATGTCCCGTATTGTCTCTGGCCCATGAAAGGCACTTCCTGCGCATGTTTACTTCTCATCCTGATCGCAATTATTTGTGTTATTTTTTTTAGCGTATACTAATCCTTATCTTTCTTTATTTTTACATGAAACGCACCGGAGCAACAAAGAGTCTCATAATGAAACTCATCGTGGCAAACGTAAAGGCCTGCATCTACATCCATCGAGTTCCCTCTTCGGCAATTCTTAGAAAAACAAATAGGACGGAGTCATCCGCTCCAATCTCTTCACTCTCTTAACCTCATTATCTCATTCTTTTTTTTTTATATCTTATTCGTTGTTGTAATTTAACTTTGTAATTAATAGGAGAACTTCGAGCAATTGGCCTTTGAACATATGAGGTGGGGAAGGTAATTTAAACTTAGAAATGCACTTCTACCTTATTTGCCTTTTAGGATTGTTAGGCATGTCTAAATTTTGCAAAAATAATCTAAACAATTTAACTTGCATCATAAAATCAACACTTTATTTCTTACTAAATCCATAACAAATCTTCCCTTGAACTCTTATCTAACATTATATGGGAAATCTATTATGTATAATAAAAAATCATCTTAAGTATTGGGTATATCATAACCAAGATTAATTAAGTAGATAAATGCATACATTTAGCCAATAAATTCATTTTGCATCACATATTTTTTTATAAATAATATAAGGCATGCTTTAAACTTTACATGTGTTTTATAGCACTAAACTTGTTAATCTTGGAATAAAAATACTTCCTATCAAATATCTTTCAAACATGCATTTTTCTTAGCACAAATAATTAACCCTAGGTTTGAACGGACAACCGCAAGTTAGCGGATCCTTTAGGGTGCCTGACCCCTTCCCTTTAGGATAATAAAGAACCCTTACCCAGAATCTCATTAAAGTTAGCAGACCATTAAAATGGAGTTAATGTTTACTTTAAACTAGTTAACATTTAGGTGTCCTAATTCACCCAAATTAATTAGGTGGCGACTCCCTAGCAACCCTTTAGCATCTTAACACCTTTTACTTTTAAAATTAACCTTTAAACACCTTTTTAAACTTTTTAGCACTTTTAACATTTAGCATTTTATTATTTCATTTCCTAACATTTTTATTAAGCAGGAGATTCGCTAAATAAAGTCGCGGTCGAAAAGGGGCGCGACAACCACCTAATTAGTTAAGTTAATTAAGACACTTGATTTATTGCAATAAAAATACTGCAATTAATCTCCATTTATTGGTCTGCGAAATTAATGAGATTCTGGATCAGAGTTCTTAATTATCCTAAAGGGAAGGGGTTAGGCATCTTTTAAGATCTGTTAACTTGCGGTTATCCATTCAAACCTAGGTTAATTATTATGGTCTTTTTATTCTACCTAGCCCTATATGGAGTTAGCGGACCAAGAGCAAAAATTCCCCGATATAATAAAGATATTCTAAGCAGTTTTCATAATTTACAATTACAATGGAATGCAATACAGAATAATAAAGTTAAAATCGAAATAAACTCCGGGACATCTTTTAGCCCTTTTTAGGCCTTCTGCACAAGATGATCCCCGGGTACCTGCATAAACACTTAGTAAAAGTGTTAGTAATAAAATAAATAATTTTAAAGTAATAGCAAAAATTAATAAGTAAAGCCAAAAATAAATTCGTCTTTTGTACAGGGGGGGGGGGGGGCTTTGGAAATCAGACGGAGATTCCTTCATCGGTCAATATTGCTAGAAACAATAAAATAAATAAAACCTTCAAATCCGCGCCAAAACAGTAATAGTTTTAAACATGGATGCTCAGATATATAAAAAAATAAAGTGGAACATCCTAAACAAGTCCTGCTGCGAAATTCTCCCCGCCAGCGCATGTTGGTTATCCTGTGTAAGTAGAAGAAAACATCAACGCTCAGAAAGCTTCATTTTATTTTATTTTTCGTCTTTGCAATTGTGGAGGCCTCAAAAATCGACGGATAACTTTTTCATTGGCCAGTGTAGTATCTGTTCTAAATCAGTAAAATGCCAAATATTCAAGTGTAGCAATATGTTCAAAATCAGTTTAATAGGACAAATGAAAATTGCAAATTTGTTGACAACAGTAGAAGACCAGCGTCGAACAACAACTTGATATCATCAAACAAGAACCACAAAACGACAAAACAACAGTCACAGGCAGCAAAGCCAGCAACAACAAACAAACACAGCCCAAATCAGTCCAAAAACAGTAACCAGTGGCGGCAACACAGCGAACACGTCGGAGCTTTCAAGAATAGTACAAAAACTAGTTAAAGGGCACAAATGTCAAAACAGTCCTAAAAACGGGCAACAATAGCCAACGATCGCCGAAATATTTCAGAACATCGCCAGATACCAACAAAACGAAACCAACACAGTCTCCGAAGTTTTTTAGAACTCCGGTGAGATATCAAAAAATCAGAAAAATCAGCCCACTAACGAAAACCAAGAAACAGATTCTGAAAATAAAGCCAACCGAGGTCGCCGGAGTTTAATGAACTCCGACCAAATGCCAAACACAAAAGAAAAAATACCAAATCAGTCCAAAATCAACAACACACATAATATACTAACACAGGAGAGTAATAGTTAGCATTGCCGGAGTTCACTCCGGCCAGATTCAACAGCGAGATATGACGAGGAAGGTGAGGTTCGACGGGGTTGTGGTGATGGTGGTTCGCTGGTTCAGGGCGATGGTGGTTCGCCGGAAATGAGAGAGCAGTGGTGTGGGTGTGTGTTTATGCTGGTGGGTAGATGTTGACGGTTCGCCGATGATGTGGGGTGACAAAGGTTGACGGGAATGGGGGTTCAGCGATGGTGAAAGAGGCAAGGTCGACGGGTGTGAGTGTTGATGTTGATGTGGGTGGAGTTCGCGACTCCAGCGAGTTGCAGTGGGTAGCGGGGGTGTTTGGAAAACTGAGGGAGAAAGGGTGATGTGCGGCTGCTACTGATGTTGTTGTTTCAAAAAATGAAAAGAGGGGGAGTAGTTTTATTTATAGTGGGTATTTAGGTTTAGAGTTTCGGTTTTTGGCGGACTGGACTGATCCGGATTGTGCCTCGGACTGGACTGGTTTGACAAGATGCAAAACGGGTTAATTATTTAAAAGAAAAATTATTTAAAGGTACAAAATTATCAAAATAAAAATGTCGATGCAATAATAATAACATACAATATTTAAGAAATGTTTAATGCCTAATTAAAAATAAAAACGGGATGCCAATTAATTATTTAAAGAGATGCAAACATTAATAAAATAAAACGACGGTGTAATAATAATAGAAACATAATATTAAAAAGACATCATGCTTAATAAAAAGATGCAATGCCATTTTGTGAAGAAATAAACATAGAATATTATGTAAAAAATGCAAAAAATGATGATTAAAATACGGTGTCCTAAAATGCTTAAAATTGCAAGAAATGACTAAAAGATGGGTCAAAATTGGGTGTCAACAGCTTGTCCCTCTTTGACCGAAGACGATGAAAGAGTTTTCAGACAAAGACGTTGACTTGTAGCCAATTTTATCCCCATCGTCAGAATTGAAACAAAGATCAAGAAAATGAATGGAAAAAAAACTGATGCAGATTCAAAATTTGTCCCAGTGTCGAATTATGATGACACTGGGTCGTTGTGATGCCAAAATAAAAGGCAAAGCTGATGCAGATTCAAAATTTATCCCAGTGTCGAATTATGAGGACATTGGGCTGCTGTGATGCTGCAAAATTAAAGACAATACCGACGCAGATTCAAAATTTATCCCAGTGTCGAATTATGATTGACACTGGGTTACAGGTGATGTGGTGCTGTAAAAGACAGTGTGTTTGTTCCCTGAAATGCCTCTAGGATGTTTGTTCCCGGGGTCCAAATGCAAAAGGTGTTTGTAGATGCTGATGACGTCATTGCATAGACGCGCTGCAGATGCTCGTCGTTGCATAGACGAAACATGGATGAAGCAGTTGCATAGGCTTTTATGAAATACGTCGTTGCATAGACGTGATGTTCGTCGTTGCATAGATGAAGTCGTTGCATAGGCTTAGAAGATGTGGCGTCGTTGCATAGACGCGATGCAGATGCTCGTCGTTGCATCGACGAAACATAGATGAAGCCGTTGCATAGGATTACATGAAATGGCGTCGTTGCATAGACATGATGCAGACGTTCGTCGTTGCATAGACGAAACATGGATGAAGCTGTTGCATAGGCTTGGAAGATATGGCGTCGTTGCATAGACGCGATGCATATGCTCGTCATTGCATAGACGAAACATATATGAAGTCGTTGCATAGGCTTACATGAGATGGCGTCGTTGTCACGCCCTTTTTCGACCGCGACATTATAAAACTCCTGCTTAATAAAAATGTTAGAAAATAATAAAAAGCTAAATTTGCTAAAAGGTGCTAAGATGTTAAAAGGTGCTAAAAGTGCTAAGGGTTCGCGGAGTCGCCACCTAATTACTTTGAGTGAATTAGGACACCTAAATGTCAACTAGGTTAAGGTCAACATTAACTCCATTTTTATGGTCTGCGAAACTAGTGTGAGATTCCGGGTAATAGTTCTTTATTAATCTAGAGGGAAGGGATTAGACACCCTCTAGGATCCACTAATTTGTGGTTGTCCTGCCAAACCTAGAGTTAATTATCATGCTATACATGCTTGAAAGATATTTAAGTAAAAGAATGCATTTTTTATGAAAGATTTATAAGGCTAATACTATAAAATATGCGCAAAGTTCAAAAGCATGCATTTATATTATTTATGAAATAAATGATAAAAAATTAATTTATTGACTAAACATATGCATTTACTTACTAAATAACTCTTAATTAGTATAGCATAATATGCAAAAATGCTTAGGATGATTTTTAGTATAAAATAAGATTTCTATACGGTTGTCAATAAAAGAGTTTATAGAAATGGATTAGGAGTCTCGCAACAACTAATATACTAGCTACTTGAGTAATTATGTGGGTGAAGATTATTAAGTGGTTTTACTATCTAAGAAATGGCTAACAGGCTCAAATAATTGGTTTAGGAGGGAACAAATCTAGTGTCAAAGCTATTTCTTGATGGCGGCTCAAAACTTAAAGGCATTAAGCATCCTACTAATGTAATGTTAGACAAATAATTAATTTACAATAAATGAAATGGGGCAGAAGAATCAATATCAGTCACTCGAGGGAATAATGATGTCATTCGCATGTGGCTTGAAATTTCTGAGGCGGACGGAAAGATGCACATAAATGCGAGTCTTCTTTGAAATAGCTCATGATGAGTCTCACCATGAGACTCTTCATTTTTGCTCCGATGCGTTTCATGTAAAAAAAAGAAAAGATAAGAATTAGCATATGTCGAATTTAGAAACAATATGAAAGAAAAGAAACTTGAACATTTGTACGATTCAACTCTATTTAGACAGTCAAATAAATGGGCCTGGCCTATAAGACAAAGGGAGAAGGCAACAGATACTGGGCCAAGTACCCAAGCTAAGCAATCAGTACTTAAAGAAAGGGAGAAATTCGATACATGTTTATCAGGAATCAAGAAATAAACAGACCGATAAGTTTTCAGGTTTAAACATGGATCAGGTACAATAGGCAGATTCAGTCAATATGTGATAAGCCTAGCACTTTAAACAAAATTTACATTAACCCGCTTAGTTTCATACTTTAAACAGAGATGAACAGACATGAGACAAGGACGCTACAAGTTCAAAGTAGAGTTATTAAACTATATGACATGCCTCATAACCTTGTGATTCAAACATATTTAAATAGAGGAATCAATTTACACCATAATGTAGAAAACACATACCAAACCAGATCAACACCTTAGACTTTTGTTAAAATATAAATGCAGTTTTTTATCTACCAACATGCATGTCTAAAATATGATCTATATATCCTCATATGTGTTATGACATCTTCGACTCAAGATAACGGACAAGCGGGCCCGAGGGCTATTTCTTACGCTAATGATATGCTGGACTTAAGCAACTCAACCCAATAGGAAAATGTATGGGAAAATATTTAAACAAATAGCATGGTTAAGAGCAATTGCATAAGTCCAAAAAAAACTTCATGATTAAGCCTATGTGAGTTCCTGAATTGGTACAGTTATGCATGAGCTTCAGCCAACAAAGTCAGAGTATCCTAACACCCTGGGTATGATCATGATATGGTTACGCAGTATACATGCTAGCAACAATTACAACTCTGGGCATAAGAAAGATGGACATTTTTATGCTGGATATCAGACATAGAGATAGGCAAACAATAATCAAGATGACGTTTCTTACGTATATAGGACTGTCCAAATTTATACCATTACAAGTTAGATAACATGCATATTTTAGGTATGTTTTCTTAGTACATTAACCTCACGAAGTTAGAGTTACAAACTATGACCAGCATTCTGATATACAAAACCAGCAAATGGCTAACACACAGTGAGAAAGCAAGCCTCCAAAGTATAATAGAGATTTAACTTTCAATAGAATGACGAAGACGATCAGCGATGCGCAGGTCGATTAACATCATAAACCGATTGTGGCGACATTTCATAATCCAAACTAATTCTAGCTCATGCTATTATAACCCAAGAACCATATGCCAAATTACACTTGTAATCCCTTAGCGCAACATCCAAACATTAATTATTTAACTAAATCGGATTTTTGAACAGTTACAATAACAGACATCGTCGACTCATATCCATTTTTGATTAAAATAAATTACATACTTAGCATGCCATAATAAACATAAACCCTATTGCTAATTAAAATAGGTTAACACACTCAAATCACATAAACAGGCTAATCGAAAATTTGACACTTTGATCCTCAATATGACAAATTTAATTATACCAACATAATCAAAGACGATTAAATTCAAAATAAACACACATAACAAACAATGAAACACGAGAAGAATTCTGAATTTACCTTCTCCGGGCAGCGAACCGAGGCAGGGTATCAAGTCGTCGATTCACTCGGTGAATTCGATATGCGAAGGAATGGGGGCCTTGAGAAAAATATGGATTCTTGTTGTTGAATTGATCTTGGACAGTAAATAATTCTTTTTCCGTCCAAAAGATGCCTTTGTATATACATATTGCTTCGTTTATATAACCTACAATTGGGTTCTAAATTAGGTGCGATTTGGACTGCATTTAAAAGCTTTGGTAAGGACTGATTTGTGCGAGGTATTTCTTACCATTAATGGGTGATTCAGACAGATTTTGCTGCTTATTTTTGGACGAATCTTGGTATTAATATCTTGTATGATTTGTTAAGGCAAGTTTTTATTATGGTAAGTTGGTTTGGAGGGCTTGACTACGATTTGCACATTGGTTTGGTTATGGTAAAGATTCGGTATGGTTTCTTAAGGTAAGTTAAGCTTTTTTGGACGATTTTGGAATGGATTTCGTTATGGAAAGGGGGGAGGCGTCGGCTGCTAGGGTTATCACGCCTTGTGTTTTTTTAGGTTTTCTTTTTTTAGTTTAAGGGCGGTGGGGAGGGTGATAAAGGGATGAGGTAAGGTTGTGGGCTGCTGGGTATGGGTAGATTATTGGACTTTTTGGTTATTTTTTCTGAAAAAGTAAGAAGGGAGGGTAAATAAAGGAGTATTTGGGCTTCGCCCAACTAGGCTTACTGGTAATTGGGTTGGAAGTTTTATTAATGTTTGGGTAGAATTTAAGTGTATTTATTTTAGGGAGTATTTTAATTAGTGGTAAATGAATGAGGTTTTAAGTTATATTAAATTATTTTAATATGGCTTTAGGTGCTTTATTAGTTTTAGCTTGGGTTTAAATTATTACCATAATAAATGCGGGCGTGCTATTTAATTAGTGCTTAATTTTTTTGTAATGCGATGTCGTTATTAAAAATCTTATTTACTATGCATGTTTTGCGATGTTATATTAAAATTGAATTAATGGGGGGTTTCAATTGCTTATGACATTACCTTAGATATTAATAAATGTAGCTATAATTTTGAGGAATGTTTGATGCGACGCCAATGTTAAATTATTTATTTTATGTATTTATTTTTTTATTATCATTAAGAATTGTTTGAGTTTTAATTAATGGAAAATAGGGCTTAAATTATGAATAATATTCATAAAATTGCTTGTTATTAAAATGACGAATGCGGACGTGAGACTCAAAAAATGCTTAATATTCTACATAAAACACGATGTCATTATTAAATTGCGTATTTATATTTGTATTAATGTTTTATTGTTGCATTTTATTATTATAAAGACCGTTAAAATTATTTGGAAAATTAGTGAAATTTTACAGTTAATGACTGGACGGGAGGGTCAAAATTGGGTGTCAACAACTTGTCTCTCTTTGTATGGAGATGATGGGAGAGTCTTCAGACAAAGACGTTGACTTATAGCCAATTTTGTCTCGATCCTCAGAATTAAAAATGCTGGGCAAATTCAAAATTGTCCCAGTATCGAGTTATGATGACACTGGGCTACCATGTTCAAACACCAAGGCGGTCTAACGCAGACTCAAAATTTATCTCAGTGTCGAGTTATGACAACACTGGGCTACCATGGTCAAACACCAAGGCGGGCTAACGCGGATTCAAAATTTGTCTCAGTGTTGAGTTATGACGACACTGGGTCGACGTGAATAAAAAATAAAAAATAAATTGGCTTGAACTTAGGGGTGCACCGGTATCGACTTATGATGACGCTGGGCTTATTGGTGATGTGGAATGAGTGGACCGACGCTTGAGGCCGCTTCTGCCATTTGTTGGAAAGGTTGGCCCCCCAAAAAATTACTTTGGTTCGCTGTAAGAGAAAATCCACGTTGGGCTCCTGCTCCTGCATGCTAAGACTTAAGCAAACGGTTAGTGCATAACTGTTAAGGCAAAATGATAGCGCATGAATTTATAAGCGATGTAATTCTAAGAATAGAGAGGTTATTCTGGGTAGCGTGTTGGTGATGCTGTTGACGTTGTCCTTGCGTTAATACGGTGTTGCCAATGTCGAGATGCTGCTATTGCGAATGCGAATATATTGTCCTTGCATAGACGTGCTGCAACTGCTACTGTAGGCTAAAGCTCAAAAATAAGTTAGTGCATAACTGCTAATGAATATAAGAAACACAATCAGGTGGATAAGGATATCATCATGTGTAACGCGATAACGATGTGATGCTTCAAATGCTGAGATGTGTTGAATGATGCGAATGTTGATGTCGTCCCTGGCCGGATTTGCTGGATGTTGCGAATGCTGATGTCGTCATTGCGTAGATGTACTGCGAATGTTGATGTCATCGTGGCGTAGACGTAATGCTGATGGCGTCATTGCATAGACGTAATGATGATGCCATTGCGTGCAGACGCACATCACGATAGCGGCGTTGCGTGGGCGTACGCTGATGACGTCGTTGCCTGGACGTGTTGTCGCTGGCGTCGTTGCATGGACGTAATGCTGCTAGCGTCATTGCGTAGACATAATGCTGATGACATCGTTGCATGGACGTAATACAGATGACGTCGTTGCCTGGACGTGTTGCTGCTGGCGTCGTTGCGTAGACGTAATGCTGCTGGCGTCGTGCGTGGATGTGATGTTGATGGCGTTATTTCGTAGACGTAATGCTGATGACATCATTGCGTGGACGTAATGCTGATGACGTCGTTGTCTGGATGTGTTGTTGTTGGCGTCGTTGCGTAGACATAATGCTGATGACGTTGTTGCGTGGACGTAATGCTGATGATGTCGTTGCGTGGACGTAATGCTGCTGGCGTCGTTGCGTGGACGTAATGCTGCTAGCGTCGGTGCGTAAACGTGATGCTGATGACGTCATTGCATAGACATAATGATGATGACGTCGTTGCATGGACGTAATGCTGATGACGTCATTGCCTGGACGTGTTGCTGCTGGCGTCGTTGCGTAGACGCAATGCTGCTGGCGTCGTTGCGTGGACGTGATGCTGATGGCGTCATTGCGTAGACGTAATGCTGATGGTGTCATTGCGATGTGATGTTGATGGCGTCATTGCGTAGACGTAATGCTGCTGGCGTCGTTGCGTAGACGTGATGCTGATGGCGTCATTGCGTAGACATAATCACGATGGCGTCGTTGCACGCGATGTTCGCTCGAATTGCCATGATGCCTTTGTTGTGTGCGACGCGTGGGTTGCAAATTTGACTTTATGCCCGAGCTGATGCGCTAGACTTTGTTGCGGAATTTTGAATTTTGATTGTTGATTGTCGATGTCCCTTTCTGCTTCTGTTGCTTCTATTGTGGACTTTGAACTTTGGATTGTTGTCATGTCCTCTGCCTCTGCTGCTTCTTTCTGCTTCTGTTAATACGAAGAAACTTTTTGCCGTATTTTCTGCTTCGGCTGTTGCATTTTCTGCTTCTGTTAATATGAAAAACTCGCGCTCAAAGAAAATTTGTGAGTTTTGAGGGGAGGGTCAGTTCGTATTGACTTTGCGGCCTTGATCCTTTCTGCCCATGCGCCTGATTTGTCCGGACCTGTAACCTCTGCCTAGTCTTGGTGAGATGTTTGACGGCTAAGAAAAGCAATTTGACGAAGTGTGTCCAAATGTGTTTTTAAACAAAACATTTTATGAGGTATGTACCAAAAATATCTTTTTAAAGTAAAGCATTTTTATAAAGCGTGTATACAAGCCTTGTTGAATTCGCAGAATATGACATGTGATCTGGCCAACGAACATCTTATCCGGAATCCCTATTAGAATCTCCTCACGGTGTGTTCCCGAAATTGTCCCAGCTTTCGTTATGCGGGGCGTTTGGACAAGACTTGACTCTGGAGGAAATTGTGCATATCTCTTTCGGGATAACCAAACGCATTTTGTTGTCTGCGAGTCGATGGGGAAATTTATAATGGTATGACTGAAGCCGATTTAGGCCGCCTACGTATCCCTATGTGGGAATCAGGTCAAACGTAGTTCATTACAAGCGAAATTTGGTAAAGATAAAATTTCTAAAGGTGGGACCGAGGCCGATATGGCCGCCTACGTATCCGCCGAAGGAATCAGGTCGAACGTAGTTTCAATTACAAGTAAAGGGGCTTTCTAATTTGAAGCGGCGAGACCCTATATGGGCTCTATGCATATCCCACCGAGGGAATACATCTTTTTTTACAACGCAAAGAGAATTACATGGAAAAAAAATGCTCCTAAACGTAATATCTCTTTACCGCATCTGTGTTGATAGATTTAGGTCATACTTCGCCATCCATCTCAGCTAAGATTAAAGCTCTTCCACTTAATACTCGATGAACCATGTAGGGCCCTTGCCAATTAGGTGCGAACTTTCCTTTAGCTTCACTTTGATTCGGAAATATGCGTTTCAAAACCAATTGTCCCAGTTTGAATAGCTTTGGCCTTACTCTTTTGTTAAAAGCTCTAGCCATTCTGTTCTGATAAAGCTGCCCATGACAGACTGCATTCAACCTTTTTTCATCAATCAGCATCAGTTGTTCACACCGATCTTGTATCCACTCGGCTTCGCTCAACTTGGCTTCTTGGATAATTCTCAACGATGGTATTTCCACCTCTGCTGGTAGCACAGATTCTGTTCCATAGACCAAAAGGTATGGCGTTGCCCAGGTAGAAGTCCGGATTGTGGTGCGATAACCCAAAAGTGCAAAAGGCAAATGTTCATGCCAATGTTTGTAATTATCAACCATCTTCCGCAATATCCTCTTGATGTTCTTGTTGGCTGCTTCTACTTCTCCATTCATCTGAGGTCGATACGGAGTGGAATTACGGTGAGTGATCTTAAAATTCCCACATATCTCACGCATCAAGTTACTGTTGAGATTGGTTTCGTTATCTGTTACAATCGACTCAGGAATTCCAAATCGGCAAATGATATTGTTGCGAACGAAATCGACTACTACTTTCTTCGTCACTAATCTGTGTGATGATGCTTCTACACATTTAGTGAAATAGTCAATTGCTACAAAGATGAATTTGTGCCCATTTGAGGCAGCGGGTTCGATAGGGCCGATGGCATCCATGCCCCAAGATGCGAATGGCCAAGGAGAACTTGTCACATTAAGTTCGTTCGGAGGTACTCTAATCAAATCCCCATGAATCTGGCACTGATGACATTTCTGCACAAAACGGACACAATCTATTTCCATCGTCATCCAAAAATAACCTGCTCGCAGAATCTTCTTCGCCAAAGTGAAGCCATTCATATGAGGTCCACATGTCCCTCCGTGTATCTCTTCTACTAGCTTGCTCTCCTCTTGAGCGTCGACACATCTCAATAAGCATAGATTCGGAGTCCTTCGATATAAAACCTCCCAATTCAAAAAGAAATAGTTTGCCAATCTTCGAAGTGTTTTCTTCTGAATGTTGGTTATGCCTTCCGGATACTCTCCTGCCCTGAGGTATCTTTTGATGTCATGATACCAAGGATTCCCGTCTATTTCTTTATCTATATGAGAGCAATAAGCAGGCTGTTCCAGCACACTCACTGTGATCGGATCGATGTAATTCTTGTCCGGATGTTGAATCATGGAGGATAAGGTTGCCAACGCATCAGCGAATTCATTCTGGATCCTTGGGACATGCTTAAATTCTATATTACTGAACTTCTTCTGCAGTTCCTTCACGCAATGCAGGTAGGGGAGTATCTTCATATTCTTGGTTGCCCATTCACTCTGTACTTGATGGATCAGCAAGTCTGAATCACCTATGACCAGTAACTCTTGTATATTCATATCTACGGCCATTCTGAGTCCCAATATGCAAGCTTCATATTCTGCCATATTGTTGGTGCATGGAAATTTGAGCTTCGCGGAGATCGGGTATCTTGACTGATTAAAACCAAAACTGCTCCAATGCCAACTCCCTTAAAGTTTGCCGCTCCATCGAAGAACATTCTCCAACCTGGGTAATCCTCCGAGATATCTTCTCCGACAAACAATACCTCTTCATCAGGGAAATAGGTTCGGAGGGGCTCATATTCCTCATCGACCGGGTTCTCAGCAAGATGGTCAGCTAATGCCTGTACTTTTACGACTTTCTGTGTGACGTATACGATATCAAACTCGCTCATCATAATTTGTCATTTTGCTAGTTTTCCAGTGGGCATGGGCTTCTCAAGGATATACTTAAGCGGGTCCATCCTCGAGATAAGATAAGTGGTGTATGCTGATAGATAATGCCTGAATTTCTGGGCAACCCAAGTTAATGCGCAACAAGTACGTTTCAGTAGAGTGTAGCAAGCTTCATACACTGTGAACTTCTTACTTAGGTAATATATGGCCTGCTCCCTTTTCCCTGTTTCATCGTGTTGCCCTAACACGCATCCAAAAGCATTCTCTAATACGGACAGGTAGAGTAACAAAGGCCTCCCAGGTTCTGGTGGTACTAAAACCGACGGATTAGACAAGTATTCTTTGATTCTATCAAAAGCCTGCTGACAATCCATTTTCCATTTGGTAGCGGCATCCTTCTTCAACAATTTGAATATCGGCTCGCATATCACGGTGGACTGAGCTATGAACCTGCTGATGTAGTTGAGACGACCAAGGAAGCTCATCACGTCTTTTCTGCTTTTCGGAGGAGGTAAACCTTGGATAGGCTTTATTTTCGAAGGGTCCAGCTCAATCCCTCTTCTACTCACTATAAAACTCAACAGCTTCCCAGCAGGGACGCCGAATGCACACTTTGCAGGATTCAGTTTCAGATTATACTGCTTTAGCCGCTCAAAGAACTTCTTAAAGTTTGCCAAATGGCCTTCTGCTCTTCGCGACTTGATGATAACATCATCCACATAAACTTCAATTTCCTTATGGATCATGTCATGAAAGATGGTAGTCATGGCTCTCATGTATGTAGCGCCCGCATTCTTGAGACCGAACGGCATTACTCTATAATAATACACCCCCACGGGGTAGTGAATGTTGTCTTTTCTGCGTCCTCCTCTGCCATAAGGATCTGATGATAACCAGCAAAGCAATCGACGAACGACTGTAGTTCATGTTTTGCACAATTGTCGATGAGTATATGAATGTTTGGAAGAGGAAAGTCATCCTTCGGGCTAGCTTTGTTGAGGTCTCTATAATCCACACAGACTCGGACCTTTCCATCTTTCTTCTTTACCGACACAATATTTGTTAACCAAGTAGGGTACTTTGAGACTCGAATTACCTTTGCGTCGAACTGCTTAGACACTTCCTCTTTGACTTTCAAACTCATGTCTGGTTTGATCTTTCTTGGCCTTTGTTTTACAGGAAGGTAAGACGGCTCGATAGGCAACCTGTGTGCGACGATATCCGTACTCAACCGTGGCATGTCGTCATAC
Source organism: Przewalskia tangutica (assembly GCA_029844215.1). NCBI lineage: Eukaryota > Viridiplantae > Streptophyta > Magnoliopsida > Solanales > Solanaceae > Przewalskia > Przewalskia tangutica. The sequence continues at coordinate 10,205,680 of CM056738.1, forward strand.
GACCAAGCAAATACGTCGATGTATTGTTTCAGGAGCTCAATCAACTCTTTCTTCTGTGTGACACTTAGGTGGACTCTGACCCTAGTCTCTTTTACAATGTCCTCATCGCCTAAGTTTATCAACTCAGTTTAAATTCGATTTAGGCCTATTCTCAAAGTTTTTCAGCTCTTGACCAAGCTCTGATTGTGGACATTCTTCCATTTTCTTGGGGTTATGCTCGTCATTTGAGCTTTGTTCACTGGTTTCATTACATGTCATATTCACATTATCGACAGGTTTACTAATATGATCTCTGAAAGAAAAATGCATAAAATTTAATTTAACACAAGCAAATTTAAAGCTGCAAAATATCCTTGAATTTATGATGAAAGCAAAATACGAGATTTAAAACATATTAAGAAACATAAATGCATGTCTGTTTTTTTTTTAAATTTAGAGTCACATCGCTATAACTATCATAAACTCTACCAAGCTCCTCGGAAAGTCAGGACAGGGGTGCAAGTCTAATTATTCAGGCTGTATCCATGCTCTGCATCCCAAATGGTGGGGTCTTCCTCGTGATCCCCTGGAATCACACAACATTCTGCTTCATCTTCACCTATGAACAGATTCTGGAACCCTGCTGTAAAATCTTCTGGATCATCTTCTTTCAGCATCTGGATGATGCAGGCTTTGACGAACGACTGACTCAGGGGCGGAATGGGCATGGTCAAGGGAATGTCTTTTTTTTTTTCTGGAAGCTCGCAGTCACCAAATCCTTCGAGGTGGGCTGGTACCCCAAACCAAAAGTGTTCTTCTTCCCAAACAACTGGATCGGCTCTGTGATCCCCTTCATACTGGGTCCAAGACCTCTGTCGGGATCGAACCCATTTCTTAACATTTCTTTGGCCACCATTGTGAGAGAACATGGCAGCTGCAACGGTCTGGCCCTGCTGGCGCTCTTGATCTCGTTAACGTGGAAGACTGAACCATCCAACTGTTTTATATCCTCTATGATAGGGACTGCATGATTTGTATTGATGTTTCCCTTTTTATCCCCAAGTACTACTACTTCGTGGTGATTCCATATAAACTTTAGGCCATGATGCAAGGTGGACGGGACTGCACCAGCCTCGTGAATCCACGACCTTCCTATCAACAGATTATAACATGTGACAATATCCAATACCTGAAACTCCATGACGAATTCTGCAGGTCCGATCAGCAGCGTGAGATCAATTTCGCCCTCGACACCTCTATGGACTCCGTCGAAACCTTTGATCCTGATATGAATTTTACGAATTCTCCTGCAGTCTATCCCCAGTTTCAGCAGTGTCGACATGGGACAAATGTTGACGGTCGAGCCTCCGTCAATCAGCACTGTTGAAAGAATCTTGTTCGCGATCTGGATTGTGATATTCAATGCAAGATTGTGTCCGACACCCGAAGCAGGTAACTCGTCATCATGAAAGGTGATTTTGCGGGCCTCTAGCACTTGTCCGACTAAGGCTGTCAAGTTCTCGTCTGTTGTACCCTCTGGAACATATGCATCTTTCAGCACTTCCAATAACGCACCCTGTGTGGGATCGAATGCATTAACAGTGAAAATAGAGAGATGTGCGCTGATGTTTTCTTCAACTGCTCCACAACAGAATATTCCTTAGTGGGCATCTTCCTCCAAAACTCCTCAACTTCAGCCTCTGTCACGGGTTTCTTTTGTGGTACCTCCTTGACTGCCTCTACAGGTGCGTAATATCTTCCTGACCTGGTTATACCTGCAGCGGTGACTTCTATGGCTCGCTTCCCAATTTTTCTATGATCTACTCTGATTGGTGGCTCCCAGCTGGCCATCTGAGCAACTATGATTGAACCATTATGTTTCAGCGGCGCTCTTTCCAACTCAAATACCGCTTTCTTTCGAATATTGGAAACAGGGGCGACAAAAGCAGAAGGTTCAACTTTTCCTTCACTTTGAACTAATCGGATGGTTCCCTCAAAGTCGTACTCCTCATCTAAGGTTATCAAGTGCAGATTGGCGTTGTCGTGGTTTGACAAGGGGTTATCATGCACGTTTGGGGCAGGATCCTTTAGCTGAATTACCCCTTCTTTAATCAATGCTTCAATTTTGTCCCTGAGGGAGTAACAACTTTCAGTGTCATGCCCAGGGCTATTGGAGTGATATGCGCAGCGCTTATTCTTATCATACCATCTTGGGATAGGGTTAGGAATCCTTCCTGGAATCGGTTGGATTAAGCCTGCAGTTCGCAGCCTTTAGTATACTTGGGGTATGGGCTCAGCCAGTGGGGTGCGAATTTTGGGAGGTCTTCCTTCAAAATTTGTGTTTGGTCTGGGTGCATTGGGCGTTCTATATTGTTGGTGGGCTTGATGGGTGGGTCGATGCGGGGCAGGATAAATGGGTGTTTGGGAAACGTTATATATATGATGTGTGTGGTAGTTGGGGTGTGGGGCAGGTGTATAGTGAGGTGTGAAGTTTTGGTTACTTGTGTGGTAGTATGGAGTTTGATAGGATGGGTTTTGGTATGTTATAAATGCTTCGGGTTTACGTTCTTGTATGAACATGGAAGGGAAAACTGTCTCTTTCTTTTTTTGTGAAGTACCCCCGATCATCCCTGACTGAATTGCCTTATTAGTTGCCTGCAACGCTGCCAAATTCGTAATCCTACCAGTTTTAATACCTTCCTCCACGAAGGCACCCATTCTGACAACTTCTGCAAAATTCCGTCCGATGACGTTTATCATTCGCTCATAGTAGGTTGCGTCCTTCAAAGATTGTACGAATAGAGTGGTCATATCACTCTCCGCCATGGGTAGTTGTACTTTTGCTGCTTCTGAACGCTATCTCATGGTGTACTCCCTGAACGTCTCAGTAGACTTATTTTCTAACTTCATCAAATAAAACTTGTCTACGACGGTTTCTGTATTGAACCTGAATCGCTCCACAAAGTCTTGGGCCAATGCATTCCAGCTATGTCATTTCCGCGGGTCTTGGCTAGAACACCAATCTAATGCCTCGCCGGTTAAACTTCGAATGAATAACTTCATAACGACTGTTGGGTTCTTTCCCACTCCGATCAGCTTGTCACAATATGATCTCAAATGTGCACGGGGGTTCCCCTTCCCATCGAATAAGTCAAACTTGGGCACCTTGTACCCCACAGGTAGCTCCACATCTGGATGCATGCAAAGATCCTCATAATCTAATTCTTCATGACCCTTATCCGACCACATGCTCCGAACATGTTCTTTTAAGCTATGAATCTCTTTGGCCACGTCCTAGTCCATTTTGGCCCGAGCTTCCTTCTCCAATTCTTCGTAATGATCTGTTTCCTAGAGAAGCATATGTATGGTAAAAAGCGGGGTTTCTGCTGTGTATGCTGGTGGTCTGGGTTGTTTGTTGGGGCTGGTAATAGGTATGGTGTGTGGATATTGGGTAGTTTGGCGATTCGGGCTGATTGGGGTGAAGTAAGTAGGCGGGGGCTGAGATATATAGGTAGTAAGAGGATCACTTTGAGGGTGGGGTTGAGGATTGGCTGGGCGAGGGATAGTTTGACATGAATCGGTAACCGACATTTTTTGTGAGGAGTTTGGAGAGATATGTGGTGGCGGAGGTCGATCCGGGATAGTTTGTGAGGTAGTGACCCTTTTCTCTGGTATGGGGGTATTCAGACTAATGGATAAGTTTGTCAGATTCCGCAGTCTTTCCATCAGAACATGCATATCAGTAATTTGTTGTAATAGCTGTGCGGTGCATTCTTCCTGACTAGTGACATTTCTCCCCTCTGACGGTTCTGTTTCGTCGGCAGGAATAATTCCTAAACCATTCTCGGACTCACTAGCCGGTCGTATCATCGTTTAGTGCCTGGACACAGTAAAGTGTTGATGCTCTGACATTGTCGAATCAAATACGAACCGACCCTTTTTGGGGAAATAATAAATCCTTCAACAATGCAGCAAACAGAGTTAGCATAAAACACATAATTTGCAAACATGTAGCAGATATATTGCACATAACACATTAAAACGTTTCCTAATATGCAGGGGGACCTCCTTATGCCAGAGATAGGCCGAAGCGTCAACTATGAGACAATGATAGATTGGTCCGAGCCATCGGATTGAAATGCTTTTATTGGGAATAAAAACTAAGATTAAATTGCAACAATGAAATGTCAAAACTTGGATATAAAGATTATTCCTAATGCTACATTATGCTGATGGAGAATGCGGTGGTGGTGTAATGGTGTTGCTAGGTCCTGCTCCTGCATTTTCCAAATATTGCATGATATTTTATAGTTGATCCCACATCTCAGGGGAGATGGCGTTGCTCTCTAATCTGCAAATTTTCACCCAATTGGTCAAGTCGATATCCTCGAAACTCTGCTTGCCTTTGGGACTCGAACTGCCACAATCTTCCTTGAACCATGCATAGTATTCAGGCGTACCTCCTACTTGCTCATATTTGACATCTATTTTCTCAATGTTGTTCCATTCATCAAGGATTTTCTTCTTTCTGGGAAAGGTGCAATTTGCTCCAAATGCAACCTCTGAATCCTTCATGTCTGCTCGGAGAGGGATTACCTGTTCTTGACCAAACTGACGGAGTACACGCAGCGGAGCATATGGCTGAAGTCCCCTTCATCCGATGAGATCGATGTAATAACGTTCCTTGCTCCTTACATAAGCCTTGTTAATACGGGATAGCCGTGGGTACCTCCATTACACTTGGTTGCTAGTGCGGGACGCCAGGAATTCATACCAATCCCTGGTACCAACTGGCGACACAAATCGCTTCATCCTATCGTAAAAACTTACTATCCTGTAATCATTGCTAAAACAAATGTATGTCATATTCGATCGCTGATAAAAGTGTTCCATGACCCACATCTGTAAGATGAGATTGCATCCCTCAAAGAAATTGGTTTCCCTTCGCTTGCATTTACCTAGACCTCGAAATATCTCAGCTAGTATCATAGGGACCAAAGTAAGTTGTGTACCATTGATGCCTTCGAAAACCATTCGGGTCACAGAACATATGCAAGTGCTGATCCGTCCATGCTCGAGTGGAAACACTAGAGTGCCTAATAGAGCAACAATGAACGCGGTATGTCGTCTAGTTTTCCACTGTCCCAGACTGCAAGAGAACTCTTTCCTAAACGACTGATAACTATCTTGGCGACCATATCTCTCGTACAGATAGTCTAGGGAAACCCAATTATTTTCAAAACAACGGAGTTCCTTTGCGTTTTTTAGGCCCATGTAATGCAAGAATCTCTTCCCAGATTGACTATAAGGGATGATTTGTCCTCTGTCTTGGTAAGCTAATCTTGTGAAGTAGTTGATTTCTTCCAAAGTGGGGGTGAGTTCGAAGTCTTGAAATCTGAATACTGCCCTATCCGGATCCCAGAACTGAATCAAGGCCCTAACTATATGCTGATCTGGAGCGATGTCAAACAAAGCCATGAGACAAGCTAATTTGCTTCTGATGGTCATTTTGTTGCTGCCGTCGAAATTCTCCCACCAAATCTTTAGCTTTGTCGGAACACCACTCACCATTCTGATTTCAGGGATTGCTGGAATACTGCTCATTCTATACATAAAACAAAAATAAATACAAAATTTCCCAATGCTGGCATGTCATGTTAGGCTCGGATTCGTCCATCATTATCACGTAACACATAATATGTTGTTGGGTCGTGAAAAACCCTTCGACAATTGGGTAGGCTTCCTAACTGTGGAGACGATGTCAAGGATCGACCCACCTAAGGTATATGCATGCATGCCTTAAAATAAAGGGTGGTATAGCTCTATCCTAAGTTTTTAAGATTTGTCTTACTAGACGCAAGGTTCCCGAGCGGACAACTCGAGTGAGAAGGCTACGCGGCCACCGGTTAGACCGGGCACTCCACATAAATTACCAACTCTCCTAAATTTGGGTTTTGAAGAAAGAATTTTGTTGATGCACCAAGCGCACCTCGCATGTAGTGTGTGATAGTGTGAATTTTTCAGAGTGGAAGAAATATGAGCGGAATGCCAGTTTAAGGAAAGCAGTAAAGCAAATAGCAATTAAAACAAATAAAACAAAATACAACACAAAATATTAAATGCAAAAAATGATGCCAAATAATAACCATAGGTCTGTTGTGGTTAAGAACCTTAATCCCCAGTGGAGTCGCCATTTCTGTCACGCCCTTTTTCGACCACGACATTATAAAACTCATGCTTAATAAAAATGTTAGAAAATAATAAAAAGCTAAATGTGCTAAAAGGTGCTAAGATGTTAAAAGGTGCTAAAAGAGGTGCTAAAAGTGCTAAGGGTTCGCGGAGTCGCCACCTAATTAGTTTGGGTGAATTAGGACACCTAAATGTCAACTAGGTTAAGGTCAACATTAACTCCATTTTTAAGGTCTGCGAAACTAGTGTGAGATTCCGGGTAAGGGTTCATTATTAATCTAGAGGGAAGGGATTAGACACCCTCTAGGATCCGCTAACTTGCGGTTGTTGATCGGTGTATTTTATATACACCTTTTGAGTCAGTTTTAGTTAATCTTTTGTCCCATTTTGCACATATAAGTGTCGTAGTAGGATAGTTTTTCTTTCTTTTGAGTCAAAGTGGTTAAAATGGCCAAATGGCGGAAAAAGAGCAAAAAGAGGGCAAAAGAGGAGATGCAGGTGGAAAGCAGAGAAAGTGGCGAGCGAGGAAAAATCAAGACCCGGTAGCGCGGCTCCTGCGATCAGCGGCGCGCGCGCCACTATCGAGAGGTCGAAGACTGTGTGCGGCTCCTCGAGCAACAAAGCGGCGCGGCGCTAAACATCGAGGAGCCACGAAGATACTGCGCGGCGCTACCGAACAGCGAATATCGGGGCGGCGCCAAAACACCGACGGGTTGCAGAACTTCCGGCCGCGGCCATGCGAGCGCAGCGGCAGCGGAAAAATTAGGTCTTTTGGCGAAAATTTGGGCGAACTGAAGGAAAAGAAGGAGGCGGTTTGCGGCTATAAAAGGAGAACCACTAGCGGTTTTGAGGTTCCCATTGCACAACTCAAGACTTTGGCTTGGAGATTGGATACCATTAGTTTAGTAATTTTTTCCTTTTCTTTACTTTATTTGGTTTTATGATGAACTTTGAATTAGTTCTTGTCATATTTATGGCTAGGAACTAATTCTCTTATAAGGCTTTCCATGTTGAATTGCTAGAAACTTATGTTATAAATTAATGCTTATGGTTATTTTTCTTATTGTGAGATCTATCCAATAATTGAGTTGAATTCTTGGTAATTAATTGACAACTAATTATCACTATATGATTTCTAATCAGATTCTAAAAATGGGGGATTGTGAATATGCTGTAAGTTGGGTAGACATTCTTGGATTGGGGATGAAAATACTTCAATTATTTATGTAGCGTTGATGAGAGGCTTAACAACCCTAATTTTGCGCATTGTGCGTGACTGACTAGGTTTTGTTCTTAATCCTCCTATAAAGTTATCCTTATCACCGAAAGGTAGGTAAGGTGCGATACTGGGGTTGAGTGTTTATATAACCCTAACGGGAGTATAAAACGATTTCGTAAACCTGCTTTCTCCTAAAGAAAAATACCATAAGTTAATGCATTAGTAAGTAGCATAAGCGGATAGTAAGGATACATGGAAGCCCTATTCTCATCACCACTGAAGTAAATCTTTATATTAATATAGCTTGCATAATTCGTAGTTATAAACAACAAATAAATCACAAATTCACCAAATAGATACTCGAAAATAGATAGTTGGTACTTGAACCCTAATCCTAGAGGACGATATTTGGTCTTACTAAGACTATACTACTTGTCACGATAACGTGCACTTGTGTTTAAAGTGTGTGCATCTTACCGCGCATCAAGTTTTTGGCGCCGTTGCCGGGGATTAGGCAATAGTTCAATATCAAATTTGTCTATTTTTAAATTTCGAATTTGGTTTTTATTTTAATTTTTACGTTTTTCTTTTGAAAATTCGAGTCTAGTGATTTGTTATGCTGTTTTGATCTATTTCAGGAAGTCAGTTTATGCGAAGGAGAAGAGGAGCAGACACTCTTGTTCCCTTCAATCCAGAAATTGAGAAAACCTGCAAACAAAACAGAAAGAATCAGCTGATTGCAACCTTGTTAGAGATGAACGTCGTTCAGAACAACAACGGGATGGGAGAAGGGTTAGGAGAGAATCAACCCCATCCAGGAATACCTCGGAAAATGTCAATAGATGTGGAGGAAAGAGTCCAAATCCAGCCAGAAAGGAGTTTGGGGGACTATGTGATGCCAAGAGTGAATGGAGCACAAACATGCATTAGGCTCCCTGCAATAGGAGTCAACAACTTCGAGATAAAACTGGCGATTCTGAGCATGGTACAGCACACATTGCAATTCGGAGGACTGCCATCGGAGGATCCACATATGCACATAGCTAATTTCTTGGAGCTATGTGCAACTTTGAATATACGGCGTTCGATGATGCCGTCAGTTGAGGCTTTTTCCGCTTCTCACTCGAGGATAGAGCAAAAGTATGGTTGAATTCCTGTAGCCGGTCGATTTTCACATGGCACGGTAGCGCACGAAATTCTTAGCCAAGTTCTTTCCTCCGTGCAAAGCGACAAAACTAAGAGGAGTTGAACAACTTCTACCAAGCGGATGGAGAGTCCTTATATGAAGCTTGGAAAGGTTCAAAGATCTCTGAGAAAGTGCCCACACCATTGCGTTGAGTTGTGGAACTTGGTCCACATCTTCTACAGGTGGCGATCTGACAACGAACTATCATAGATCTGTGTGGTGGAGCATTCTTGAGGAAAACGACCACGGCGCTCATGAGTTATTAGAAGACATGGCCACTAACAACCGTATCACGGAAGAGAGTCGACAAATGGGAGAAGAACGTGGGAGTCCATGAAATAGACACTATTCTTTGCCTTGAATGCCCAGTGGCCCTTCTAGCGAAAGCGATTCGCGACAACATACTGATGTCGATCAATGCGGTGCAGATGCCTAAAAGGCGTGAGATATGTGGTGGCCCACATACATTTGATAGGTGTCCTTGGCGGATCCCAACAATATACCAATGGAGCGGCGAGTGTCAAGCCAGGTAATTATCGAGAGGCAACGACAACCCCTACTCCAACACTTATAATCCGGTGGAGGAACCACCCAAATTTCTCATGGAGAGGAGACCGAGCGTGAACCGGCACGAACCAGCGAGAACCAATACCGAGAAGCGAGAATCGATACCATGGGCGTGAGAACGATGCTCGAGCGGCGAGAATCGGTATAGGGCGATGCGAGAATCGCAAAGCGAGAATCGGCAACCGCCATTCAAGCCCCACGGCCTCAGCGATTCAATGCCGGTTCAGTGAAAAGCGGATGAGTGGCGGTGGCGACGCTTGCCAACGCCAGCGTAGTTCATGACGAAGCTAGATCTCATTCAGAATTTGGAGACACAGTAGGTCGGTAGCAAAGCAGGCAAACAACGAGCCACGAGGACATTGCGAAGCAATACTGGTAAATCAGAAGGAAGCGGTGTCGAGCGGTGCGGTAGAGAAGTGGAAGACAGTTGGGCGGCGATCACCTCGGCCGATGGTTGAGAAGAAAGCGAGTTAGAAAAGAGAAGGTGATTGAGCCTAGCCCAACAAGAGAGAAAACTCCGGAGAAAGAGTATCTAGAGAAGATCCCTTTCCCCGGAGACTACAAATGGCGGTTGATAAACAATTCTTCAAATTTTTGGAGACATTGAGCTACATATCAACAGACCTTTCATAGAAGCATTAGAGCAGATGCCCTTTATTTCAAGTTTATGAAGGAGATTTTGGGGAAAAAGAAGAAGCTGGCAGAATACGAAATAGTAGCACTGACAGAAGAGTGTAGTGCTATCTTTGCGAAAAAGTTGCCACCAAAGCTAAAAGATCCGGGAGCTTTACACTACCTTGCGATGGGCGGGGTAACTTGCAATGAGCTCTATGTGATTTAGGGGCAAGTATAAACCTAATGCCCTATCGGTATTTAAAAGATTGGAGTTGGGTGAAGCGAACCAACACGATAAACTGCAACTAGCCGAGCGGGACGTGGTTCATCGAGAGGCAAGATCGGGCGTGATTGTGAAAGTAGGAAAATTCTTCTTTCCTGCAGACTTCCTCATTCTTGATATGGAAGAAGACGCAGAAATCCCTATCATATTGGGGAGGCCATTCCTAGCAACGGGGAGAGCTTTGATTGATGTTGAAAGAGGAGAATTAACACTAAGGGTGGAGTCTGAAGAAATGGTGTTTAAAGTTTTTAAATACGTTATTGAGTCACCAACAGTGAGTGGGTGCTTTGCAATCAGCACCATCAAACCCCCATGCGAACCAATACAAGTCAATCAAAGAGCGATGAGCCCAAGCGAGCATGGTTTCTTTGAAATGCCACTAAAGGAGGTAAGTAATCACGAACTCCCATTCCGATAATGCTAAGAAGAAAAGAAGAAAAAGAAAACGCCAAATGTGGAGGAAATGGATAGGTTGAGGGCTTAATCCACCCCAGGGTTATTAAGGCTAAGGAACTTGCGTCCGGCTAAAAGAGTTAAAGACAGCGCTTGTTGGGAGGCAACCCAACGTTTTCAATTATGTTATTTTTATTTTTGTCTTTAGTGTATTTTATAAGAACAATCTCACGGTCTTGGGTTCTTGTGTTTGTGCTGTGATTGATAGGTACAGGAAATAAAGCGGCGAAAAAGCAAGAAAAGCGAATTTCGAGAAAAAGCGGGTAGCGCGGCTGGGCGAGCGGCGGCGCCAAAGAAGCGAACATGCGAAGTTCAAGCGCGTGGCTGATAAATCGACGCCCAAAAATTTGGCGCGCGGCTGATTGCGGTAGCGGCACCTGACGGAAAATTTAAAATCGGAAGACAACTTTGATCCAAAGGCCCTATCGCCAAATCAAACACCAAGAGCTCTCCTCCCCTCACGGAATTCAAAGTATTATCCACCGCCATCACCACCATTTTAACCAAAGTTTGTAAGTGTCTTAATTCTTTTACTATCTTTGAGTCTACACACATTGGGGACAATGTGTGATTTAAGTTTGGGGGTGTTGTATTTGTATTTTATTTTCTTTATGTCATGTTATGTGTTAATTAAGTCTTTTTGATTGTTTTTATGTTTATTTTGAGTCACCAAAATTTTTTTCTTTTTTGAGTCATAATTGTCTGTCTAAGATCATAATTGCTATAGTTGCTAGAAATACCTAGTGAAGTAAGGTGAAATAATGTAACGGAATTGAAGCAACTATCTAAACACTTAAGTTAGATATGCCAAAAACTCACAGAATCTGTCTATTTGGAGTTTCTTGCTTGAGTTATGCATGCTAAATGATAAATACTTATGTGTTATGATTGCTTGCTATTTGAGGCGAAATAGTTAGGATATGCATGCTAGGGAGATGACTCAGGCATTTCTTTGATAGCCAATTCTTACCATTCTTTTCTATCCCGTACTTTAAAAATATCCCTAGTCAGCCCCATTGAGCCTAAATTTGAAACTTCTTCTTTGACACCCTATATTCCCACAAATTGTACCATAAGTGAAAATATGAAATAGTGGAATCAATTGTGTTAAAAAAGAGACAAAAAGAGTGAATGATCTTGTTGCACCCCAATAAAAAAAGTAATAAGAAAGAGGCAAAAGCCTAAGTTTGGGGGTGCTTGTTATTATATACTTCACTCTCCCAAAACAAAAGAGGGAAAAGATAGAATCGAAGTGAAGAAAAGAACAAAAAGAAAAAGGGAAATATTGAAAAGCTGAAGAGCTTATGGTACACGAAATGAGCCTAAATTGCCTATTTTTACCTACCTATACCTAAGCCTACATTACAATCCTTAAAGTCCTGAAGATCTCTTTTATGCATATCCAGAATTAGTGGAGAATAGCAAGTAAGCATGTCATAGGAATTCTTGAATTTACATGCATGATTTAGTATATTAACTTCCATTAAGCATGATGAATATGAGTTTGCGAAATATCTAACCGTGTGCTTATTGTCTTTGAAATTTCATGCTATATGTTCCTGCATATTATTTTGCTAACCTTCATGTTTTTCTAGTTAACACTAATGCAGCAAAAGTGATCAATGGCAGTGAGTCTTTTTATTTTTTTGTTCTTTGAGTCTTTTATTTTATTTCTTTCTATCTTTGCTCGAGGGGGAGCAAAGGTTAAGTTTGGGGGTATTTGATCGGTGTATTTTATATACACCTTTTAGTCGATTTTAGTTAATCTTTTGTCCCATTTTGCACATATAAGTGTCGTATTAGGATATTTTTCTTTCTTTTGAGTCAAAGTGGTTAAAATGGCCAAATGGCGGAAAAAGAGCAAAAGAGGGCAAAGAGGAGATGCAGTGGAAAGCAGAGAAAGTGGCGAGCGAGGAAAAATCAAGACCGGTAGCGCGGCCTCCTGCTGATCAAAGCGAGGCGCGGCGCCACTATCTAGAGGTCGGAAGACTCGGCGCGCGGCTACCGAGCAAAGCGGGCGCGGCGCTAAGCATCAGGAGCCACGAAGATCTGGCGCCATGGCTACCGAACAGCGAATATCGGGGCGGCGCCAAAACACCCGGACGGGTTGCAGAACTTCCGCGCCCGCTGTCTGCGGCAGCGGCACGCGGAAAAATTAGGTCTTTGACGAAAATTTGGGCGAACGAAGAGGAAAAGAGGAGGCGGTTTGCGGCTATAAAAGGAGAACCCTAGGCGGTTTGAGGTTCCCCTTCTTGCACAACTCAAGACTTTGGCTTGGAGATTGAATACCATTAGTTTAGTAATTTTTTCCTTTTCTTTACTTTATTTGATTTTATGATGAACTTTGAATTAGTTTTGTCATATTTATGGCTAGGAACTAATTCTCTTATAGGCTTTCCATGTTGAATTGCTAGAAACTTATGTTATAAATTAATGCATGCTTATGGTTATTTTTCTTATTGTGAGATCTATCCAATAATTGAGTTGAATTCTTGGTAATTAATTGTGACTAATTATCACTATATGATTTCTAATCAGTTACGAAAAGGGGATTGTGAATATCTTGTAAGTTGGGTAGACATTCTTGGATTGGGGATGAAAATACCTCAATTATTTATGTAAGCGTTGATGAGAGGCTTAACAACCCTAATTTTGCGCATTGTGCGTGTGACAACTAGGTTTTGTTCTTAATCCTCCTATAAAGTTATCCTTATCAGAAAGGTAGGTAAGGTGCGATCTTTGAGGTTGAGTGTTTATATAACCCTAACGGGAGTATAAAACGATTTCGTAAACCTGCTTTCTCCTAAAGAAAAATACCATAAGTTAATGCATTAGTAAGTAGCATAAGCGGATAGTAAGGATACATGGAAGCCCTATTCTCATCACCACTGAAGTAAATCTTTATATTAATATAGCTTGCATAATTCGTAGTTATAAACAACAAATCAATCACAAATTCACCAAATAAATACTCGAAAATAGATAGTTGGTACTTGAACCCTAATCCTAGAGGACGATATTCGGTCTTACTAAGACTATACTACTTGTCACGATAACGTGCACTTGCGTTTAAAGTGTGTGCATCTTACCGCGCATCAGTTGTCCTGCCAAACCTAGAGTTAATTATCATGCTATACATGCTTGAAAGATATTTAAGTAAAAGAATGCATTTTTTATGAAAGATTTATAAGGTTAATACTATAAAATATGCGCAAAGTTCAAAAGCATGCATTTATATTATTTATGAAATAAATGATGAAAAATTAATTTATTGACTAAACATATGCATTTACTTACTAAATAACTCTTAATTAGTATAGCATAATATGCAAAAATGCTTAGGATGATTTGCAGTATAAAATAAGATTTCTATACGATTGTCAATAAAAGAGTTTATAGAAATGGATTAGGAGTCTCGCAACAACTAATATACTAGCTACTTGAGTAATTATGTGGGTGAAGATTATTAAGTGGTTTTACTATCTAAGAAATGGCTAACGGGCTCAAATAATTGGTTTAGGAGGAAACAAATCTAGTGTCAAAGCTATTTCTTGATGGCGGCTCAAAACTTAAAGGCGTTAAGCATCCTACTAATTGTTATACCCCGTGGTTCAGGCCGTGCGTATGGGGCCATGTGGAAGGAGTTAGGACTCGAAATCGAAAAACTTGGTCGAGGGCCTCGGCCGTGAGCCGGAGCGAACATGGCGCCAAGGCGGGGAATTCATGGCCGCGGCGCCGGAAATCAGGGCCGTGGCGCCTAAAGTTCCGAGAGTTCGCAGGAGTTGCGGCGCCATGGCCTATGTAGCAGCGCGGATCTGCTAGAGTTAGTGGAAATTTCTGCACTGTTTTGTTTTAAAATAGGCCATGGGTGGGTGACAAGTGTCCCCCCCATCTGAAATGTTGCATGCCTTATATTGACCAAGTCTTGAAGACTTGGTCATCTTTTCATCTTTCATCTCTCTCTCTCTCTCTCTAAGCTAAAAAGCTCTCCCTTCTCTCTAGAAAATCAAGAGAAACTCCAAGCTTAAGGAAAATCTGAAAAGGGTGTTAAGAAGGAAAGTTAATTGCAAGCTTGTGGAGGTTGTTGTAGTGGTATTCTTGAAAAGGAGGCTAGCAAATTTTTGGAATAATTTTGGCTAAAGCTCTAAAGGTAACATTTCTTCTCTTGTAGCTAGTTATTGGTGTTGCATGTGAAGGATAAGGAATTTGTAGTGGTAAAGAATGCTCTTAGAATCATTGCATGTAAGAAAAATGGTTTGGATATGAAGGATTGGTTAAAGAGATATTATGAGCATGTTGTAGTCTACAAACCACTTTAGAATTGTTAAGTATATTGTTTTACCTATTGGGGCAGAATTTTACACACCTAAGATTGGTTGTGTAATCCCCTTTGAAATATTGGATTGTTGGGCCTTAAATGTGGCGTTTGGTTATTGATTTCGGCCTTGAAAAAGGTGGCAAAGTATGTAGAAACAAAGGAAATGCTGCCCAATTTTCCTTAGGAATTGGTAACTTGAATTTGGAATTTCTACATTGAAATTAGGAGTTAATAAACGTATTATGGTCATTATAGGTTGACGTATTACGGGCGATAGTTGGAATTAACAAGTGGTTGGACCGAAGAGGTATGTGGAACTTTCTTATCTCTTGAGTATGAATAAATTGTAAATGTATAGTACGGTGAGCGTCTGAGATTTTGACAATCTAGTATATTTGATATCCTTGGCTTATTTTAAGAATGTCGAGTTGGTTGAGTTAGGAAGTTAACTCACTTGTTTTAAATATTAAGGATATCTTGGTTTTCAAAAGTTAAGAGACTTTAAGTATGTTGAAAGTATTTTTGATACTTGTTTTGTTGAAAAGTATAAGTCCTCAGGTTTAGGAAAATGTATTTGACAAAGGAATAACGCTAATATAATGACTTTATGGGAAGTTGGTTATATTAGTTTTGAAGGTTCACAAAGAAAGGTTTACTCTAATTAAAACAAATACGGGTAAAGTATTTGAAACTAAGAAAGGTGAATTGATTTTTAGGCATTGGTTGCCTAAGGTTTTAAAGGAATGAAGTCACTTGATTTAGAAGCTTATTATATTTCTAAAAGGAAATGTGACTTGTTTTGAAAAGAAATTGTAACTTGATACTATGGTGATTAGTATCTTGGAATTTTGTATAAAAGGAGTTATTTCTTAAAAGGTTAGAAGTACATGGTACTTGGGTTAAATTCCCGGATTTTCTATTAAAAGACATGTTGGTGCCTTAGGTATACTAAAATGAGAGGATATATTAATAATGTTAATAAGAAGTTAGGGGATTTCTTAACTTGCTTATGTTATGATATGATAGGCCGGTAGTGCTTATGTTATGATATGATAAGCCGGTAGTGCTTATGTTATGATATGATAGGCCGGTAGTGCTTATGTTATGATATGATAGGCCGGTAGTGCTTATGTTATGATATGATAGGCCGGTAGTGCTTATGTTATGTATGATAGCCGGATGAGCTATGTTGTATATATATTATTACGGGTAAACCCCGGGTTATTATCTATGCCATGGATTTGCTACCCATGATGCGAGTGCGGCGCTTGCACTCATGCGGATCCGGACCACAGGATCCATGCGGGTGAAATAGTCCCGTGCAGTCTGGCGATGGTAATCATGCGGGTCCACATGATCCATGCGGGTGAAATAGTCCCATGCGGGTGAAATAGTCCCATGACGAGGCGGATGACCTCATGCGGGTCCACAGGACCTATGCGGGTGAAATAGTCCCAGGAGTAGGATTGCTTAATGATACTACGGGCGAGGTACCCTGTTTTGATCATGAGCTTCCTATTTTTATGCAGTATATATATACATTTGTTACTCTCATTGTTAGTAAGGCACAGTGCAAAGTAAACTGATTTTAAATCTATAACTCCGACTTATATTTTTAATTTTGATATTATTACAGTATTTTCGATTTCGCATATTTGGTACATGTTATGCGACCTCGCCGAAGCTGCGTTCATCTGCGAGTTGAGGTTCATAACTGGCGATCCGCACTCTTAGGATCACGGTTCGGTTCTCGGAAGGCTCCATTTCTCCGGAGGCCTCGTCTTTTGGTACGATTCCCTGAGGTTGTAGACTTTTGTACATTCAGGGGGTATGGCGGGGCCCTGTCTCGTCATAGTGTTATACCTTCTTAGAGGCTTGTAATCCTGTCATGAATTGGGGTGTAAGGATGTAACTGTTCGTTTTATTATATTTAGAGGTAGCCACTTTGGGTTAGCCTGTTTTATATTCTTATATGGTTCTTGTTTGTGAGTTTATTTCCGCTGGTTTTCTCTGATGTTGTATCACAAGGGTGCCCGGGGTAAGGCACCAGTCACGGATCCGAGGTCGGGTTGTGACAAAAGTGGTATCAGAGCAGTTAATCCTCAGAAAGGGTCTACAGACCGTATCTAGTAGAGTCTTGATTATTGGTGTGTTGTGCACCACATCTATAATCAGGAGGCTGCAGGATATTTAGGATTGGTTTCCATTTCTTCTCACTCTAAGATCGTGCGATAGAGCTGTGTGGTTAGGGTCGTCTCTCCCTAGCGAGTTATGGTGTTCTGCGATTCTGAGGAAAGCGGTGACTAGGGAAGATTATGTGGATTGCGTATCGGGTTGGTAATACTTGTAGTATAGTTGGTATTGTGACATACTGACTATATAGATTTACGTATGAGGTCATATGTGTTGCCTAGAATGATTTTAGATTACCGAGATTTGGTAAGGACTAAATAGATCAGGGAAGGTATGAGCAGTTAAGGAACTCTCGTGAGGTTTTACGTGCTAGTTTGAGAAAATTAGGAGGCGATGAGTTGTCGAAAAAAGTTAATGGAACCTTAAGAAGCTTAATTAAGGGGCCCAATGGGAGACTATGTTTGTAAATTAAGCTACGTGGTATGCTTAAGAGGATAGTACGGATGAGATCCGTGTGGAGTAAGTAATGGTTGTTGTGACCAAGGCGACCACGACTATGGTATTATGAGAAGTTAGTATACCCGTTTATGGGGTGGGATCGATTAATAGTAGTCATTACGGGGCGAGTCCGCAGTACAAGCGAGTCTAATTAATCATTTTGCGAGTTCGCGACGTATTCCACGGAACCGGGTTGTGGCGCGGAAATGACCTTATATTGTTTAACTTAGTAACTCAAGATCGAAGGCCAACTTTATTATGGAAGTTATGTCGTAAGCTAGAATAAGTTTGGAAATGCGGAAAAATCGGCCGGTAAGGAAGTGAGCAACCAAGTGTGAAAGAAATGAAGCGAATCCATGAGAACCTTTATGAGGTAACCACGCGTGAGTGTTAGGTGGTAGGCGAGTGGGCAGATAATAATTGTCGGTAACGATACAGTCGTCGGACCCTAGCAGAGCTGTTATGACAGACGTTGAGGTCATTATGAGTACGGGCTAGTTGGCCTCATGTTATGCCAACGTGGACTACAGAAGAGATTGATTCGGTACGATTTCGATGGCGGTTATCGAGTGGAGGAAGGAAGTGGTAGTAACGATGAATTATCCTTCCTTCTTTGGCATCATTGTTTTTAATAAGTCTGTGTGACTTGTTCATTGGGAAAAAAATTGACGCAGAAAGTAAGTAATACTTGAATTTGAAGGAATTTATGTTAAGTTCCCTTGGAGGTACTTGGAGTTGGTTTGGTGTGGCGGTCAGGGCCACGACCTTCCGGATAATTTCAAGGAAATGTGCAAGGCAAGAATAAAATAAATGCGAGCTGCAGGCAGAAGTGAGGCATCTTTGGTAGGTTTTGAAAATCTACGATTTTAAGGCGGTGCGTAATGATTAGATATTTCTGAGGACAACGAGAGGACCGGTGATTAGGGTTGTGACACGAGAAAGTTTATTGAAGGGAGATAAGTTTTCTCCACTGCGTAAAGGATAGTCTTACGTATTATGGGGTTATGTGTACCCGTGTAGTTAGGCGAAGGATGGGAAGGCGGTAGGTCTTGATGTCGTCATGCCATAAGTTCTGATTTTAGATAGCAGTGGAAAAAGTATTATGTTGGGGGTAATTAAGAACGACGTTACGAAACGGTCAGGGAAGTGTCGTAAGAAAAATGCAGGTAGTACTCATATTTGAAACTGTACGATTATGGATCAAATTAGAAACACTTTACTATTAATAAGCATAAGGTAGGTTATGACCAGAAGGATAAAAGAGAATACAACTATGATTATGTAAGTTGCACGAGATACAGTTACCCCGGACTAGTGTAAGACCATTAGTAGGTAATGGGCAGTAGGAACACCTCGAGGAAAGGTAGTAGCATCTGTACTGACGAGAAAGATAGTAAGAGAATACGGAGAGGTAAGGGACCCCAGGACAACTTGAAATAACTTATAAAGGAAAGACGAGTAGACACTCGAACGATAAGAAATCTTGACAAGTCATTGGATTATGTAATACCGTGAATTGAGGTTGAACAACGGACTATAAGCTCTACAAGCTGAGAGAGGATAATAGGATTACTACTTGACAAGATCAAGGAAGTCTTCCCCCTAAATTGTGATTGGCAGGAAGTCTTAGCCATGCGACAAGCAAAGGAATCAGATCCAAGTATAGTAACCTAGTTTGGTTGCAACAGGGAAAGGGAAACAGGAACCATAAACTGAGATTAAGGATGCCCGAATATTTCGCAAGTACAAGAAAGGCTTCCAGTTATTGGAAGAGAAGTTGACCACGACTACAGTTCTAACCCCTCTTGGGAGACTAGAGGGTTAGGGTATTATTGTAACACGTTGGGTGTTGGGCTAGGTTGTGTGCTGACGCAACACGATAAGGTTAGAGCTTATGTTTCCCGGCGGTTAGGGAAGCAAGAAAGGAATTACGTTACTCACGATTTAGAGTCGACGGCAGTTAATCGTACCTTGAAGATTTGGAGGCAATTTCCTTATATCGATTTCATGTGGATATTTGCGTAGACCACAAGAAACTCCGGTATATCTTCAGACTGAGACAGCTGAATTTGCGACAGAGACGGTGGTTAGGGTTACTCAAGGATTGTGATATTGATATCCTATACCACCCAGGGAAGGCCAATGTAGTTGCAGATGCCCTTAGTCGCAGATCGATGGGTAGTCAGCCGGTGCGGCCGGGGAAGAAGGAGATGGTCGCGAGTTACATCACTAGCGATCCTTGGGGTTCGATTGGTTGATTCGATAGTGATGGAATTCGGGTTCGAGGGTTGCCGAGTCTTCAATCGTCGAGGAGGTAAAGAAGCGGCGGTATGAGGATCCGATTAAGTGCGGTATCGAGATGCCTCTTTTGAGAAGAAAGAGTCTATTAGGGTAGCGCGGATGGGGTGCTAAGATTTGAGGCGATTGTGTGTTCCCGAGGTGCGGGACTTCGTCGGCGGTGCAGGGAGGCAACGTGCATTATTCTATTCATCCGGGGTCGACTAAGATGTACCATGACCTCAGATGTGTGTATTGGTGGGACGGCCTGAAGAGGGACGTGGCAGGTTTTGTTGCACCATGTCCTATTTGTCAGCAGGTTAAGGTTGAGCATCAGAAGCCTGGTGGGCTTTTACAGGCTATTGATATTCCGACTTGGAAGTGGGAGGTGGTAAATATGGATTTTATTACAGGGCTACCTACCACTCAGAGGAAGCATGATTCCATTTGGGTGATTGTCGACGGTGGTGAAATCAGCCCATTTTCTTCCGGTCAGAACGACGTTCTCAGCTGAGGACTATGCCAGATTACATATTAGAGAGATTGTGAGACTGCACGGAGTCCCGGTGTCGATTATATCAGATAGAGGAGCCTAGTTCTCGGCTAACTTCGGGAGGTCTTTTCAGAAGGGATTAGGGACACAGGTGAGTCTCAGTACGACGTTTCATCCTCGGGCCAAGCGGACGGGCGAGCGCCTTATCGAACAACGAGGATATGCCGGGCTTGTGTTATTGATTTCAGGGGTAGCTGGAGGATCATTTACCTCTTGTGGAAGTATGCTTATAACAACATCTACCATTCTAGTATCCAGATGGCGCCTTTTGAGGCCTTATATGGGAGGAAGTGTAGGTCACCGATAGGTTGGTTTGAGGTGGGAGAAGTTCAGTTAGTCGGGCGGACTTGGTACGAGTAGTGGATAAGGTGAAGCTTATCGGGAGGCGGTTATTGTCATTTCGAGTCGGCCGAAGTCATATCACGGATCATCGGCGTCGACACTTGGAATTTGAGATAGATGATTGGGTTTTTCTAAAGGTATCGCCCGTGAAGGCGTGATGAGATTGGGAAAGAAGGAAAGCTTAGCTCAAGGTACATTGGGCGTGTCAGTTGTCCGTAGGGTAAAGCGGGGTTACTATGAGTTAGATCTGTCGTCCGATTTGGAGGCGGTACATCCAGTTTTCCATGTGTCCATGTTGCGGAAATGTATTGGAGATCCATCTAGAGTGCACCCGGTTCATGATGTCCAAGTAACAGAATAGCTATCGTACGAGGAGAGTCCCATAGCGATACTCGATCGACAGGTTAGGCGACTTCGGACGAAGGACGTGGCTTCCGTCAAGGTCTATGGCGGAACGAGAGCAGGGAGGAAATGACGTGGGAAGCAGAGGATGACATGATGAAGAAGTATCCTCACTTATTCCCTACCCCTCCAGGTAACCTACTTTCCTTCTTGTTAGTTTTGGTTAGCAATTGTGCTTGAGTTTTGTTGTGGTCGTGTGAAGCGTCTTTATTTGAGTCTATGTCGATATTGTGATTTCCTAGAAGGAACATTCGGGACGAATGTTTTTAAGGGGGGAGAATGTTATACCCCGTGGTTCAGGCCGTGCGTATGGGGCCATGTGGAAGGAGTTAGGACTCGAAATCAGAAAACTTTGGTCAGGGGCCTCGGCCACGGCCGGAGCGAGGCGCGCCACGGAATCAGCGCGCGCTAAAGTTCCGAGTTCGCGAGAGTTGCGGCCGCGCCAGGCGGATCTGCGAGTTAGTGGAAATTTCTGCACTGTTTTATTTTAAAAGAGGCCATGGGTGGGTGACAAGTGTCCCCCCCATCTGAAATGTTGCATGCCTTATATTGACCAAGTCTTGAAGACTTGGTCATCTTTCATCTCTCTCTCTCTCTCTCTAAGCTAAAAAACTCTCCCTTCTCTCTAGAAAATCAAGAGAAACTCCAAGCTTAAGGAAAATCTGAAAAGGGTGTTAAGAAGGAAAGTTAATTGCAAGCTTGTGGAGGTTGTTGTAGTGATATTCTTGAAAAGGAGGCTAGGAAATTGTTGGAATAATTTTGGCTAAAGCTCCAAAGGTAACATTTCTTCTCTTGCAGCTAGTTATTGGTGTTGCATGTGAAGGATAAGGAATTTGTAGTGGTAAAGAATGCTCTTAGAATCATTGCATGTAAGAAAAATGGTTTGGATATGAAGGATTGGTTAAAGAGATATTATGAGCATGTTGTAGCCTACAAACCACTTTAGAATTGTTAAGTATATTGTTTTACCTATTGGGGCAGAATTTTACACACCTAAGATTGGTTGTGTAATCCCCTTTGAAATATTGGATTGTTGGGCCTTAAATGTGGCGTTTGGTTATTGATTTCGGCCTTGAAAAAGGTGGCAAAGTATGTAGAAACAAAGGAAATGCTGCCCAATTTTCCTTAGGAATTGGTAACTTGAATTTGGAATTTCTACATTGAAATTAGGAGTTAATAAACATATTATGGTCATTATAGGTTGACGTATTACGGGCGATAGTTGGAATTAACAAGTGGTTGGACCGAAGAGGTATGTGGAACTTTCTTATCTCTTGAGCATGAATAAATTGTAAATGTATAGTACGGTAGACGTACAAGATTTTGACAATCTAGTATATTTGATATCCTTGGCTTATTTTAAGAATGTCCAAGTTGGTTGAGTTAGGAAGTTAACTCACTTGTTTTAAATATTAAGGATATCTTGGTTTTCAAAAGTTAAGAGACTTTAAGTATGTTGAAAGTATTTTTGATACTTGTTTTGTTGAAAAGTATAAGTCCCTTGGGTTTAGGGAAAATGTATTTGACAAAGGAATAACGTTAATATAATGACTTTATGGGAAGTTGGTTATATTAGTTTTTGAGAGGTTCACAAAGAAAGGTTTACTCTAATTAAAACAAATACGGGTAAAGGATTTGAAACTAAGAAAGATGAATTGATCTTTAGGCATTGGTTGCCTAAGGTTTTAAAGGGAATGAAGTCACTTGATTTAGAAGCTTATTATATTTCTAAAAGGAAATGTGACTTGTTTTGAAAAGAAATTGTAACTTGATACTATGGTGATTAGTATCTTGGAATTTTGTATAAAAAGGAGTTATTTCTTAAAAGGTTAGAAGTACATGGTACTTGGGTTAAATTCCCGGATTTTCTAATAAAAGACATGTTGGTGCCTTAGGTATACTAAAATGAGAGGATATATTAATAATGTTAATAAGAAGTTAGGGGATTTCTTAACTTGCTTATGTTATGATATGATAGGCCGGTAGTGCTTATGTTATGATATGATAAGCCGGTAGTGCTTATGTTATGATATGATAGGCCGGTAGTGCTTATGTTATGATATGATAGCCAGTGCTTATGTTATGTATGATAGCGGATGAGCTATGTTGTATATATATTATTACTGTAAACCCGTTATTATCTATGCCATGGATTTGCTACCCATGATGCGAGTGGCGATTGCACTCATGCGGATCCGACCACGTGATCCATGCGGTGAAATTGTCCCACGCGAGTCTGGCGATGGTACTCATGCGGTCCACAGGATCCATGCGGGTGAAATAGTCCCACGCGGGTGAAATAGTCCCACGACGAGGCGGATGACCTCATGCGGGTCCACAGGACCTATGCGGTGAAATAGTCCCGTGAGTAGGATTGTTTAATAATACTACGGGCGAGGTACCCTGTTTTGATCATGAGCTTCCTATTTTTATGCAGTATATATATATACATTTGTTACTCTCATTGTTAGTAAGGCACAGTGCAAAGTAAACTGATTTTCGTCTATAACTCCAGCTTATATTTTGACTTATGATATTATTACAGTATTTTCCAGTTTCGCATATTTGGTACATGTTGTACTGACCTCCTTCGGGGGGCTGCGTTCATGCCGCAGGTTGAGGTTCATAGCTTGCTGATCCGCACTCTTAGGATCACGGTTCGGTTCTCGGAAGGCTCCATTTCTCCGGAGGCCTCGTCTTTTGGTACGATTCCCTGAGGTTGTAGACTTTTGTACATTCAGGGGGTATGGCGGGGCCCTGTCCCGTCATAGTGTTATACCTTCTTAGAGGCTTGTAGTCTTGTCATGAATTGGGGTGTAAGGATGTAACTGTTCGTTTTATTATATTTAGAGGTAGTCACTTTGGGTTAGCCTGTTTTATATTCTTATATGGTTCTTGTTTGTGAGTTTATTTCCGCTGGTTTTCTCTGATGTTGTATCACAAGGGTGTCCGGGGTAAGGCACCAGTCACGGATCCGAGGTCGGATCGTGACACTAATGTAATGTTAGACAAATAATTAATTTACAATAAATGAAATGGGGCGGAAGAATCAATAGCAGTCACTCGAGGGAATAATGATGTCATTCACATGTGGCTTGAAATTTCTGAGGCGGGCGGAAAGATGCACATAAATGCGGGTCTTCTTTGAAATAGCTCATGATGAGTCTCACCATGAGACTCTTCATTTTTGCTCTGATGCGTTTCATGTAAAAAAAAAAGATAAGAATTAGCATATGTTGAATTTACAAACAATATGAAAGAAAAGAAACTTGAACATGTGTACGATTCAACTCCATTTAGACAGTCAAATAAATGGGCTTGGCCTAGATAAGACAAAGGGAGAAGGCAACAGATACTGGGCCAAGTCCCCAAGCTAAGCAATCAGTACTTAAAGAAAGGGAGAAATTCGATACATGTTTATCAGGAATCAGGAAATAAACAGGCCCATAAGTTTTCAGGTTTAAACATGGATCGTGTGCGAGGCGATTCGATCTATATGTGATAAGCCTAGCACTTTAAACAAAATTTACATTAACCTGCTTAGATTCATACTTTAAACAGAGATGAACAGACATGAGACAAGGACGCTACAAGTTGAAAGTAGAGTTATTAAACTATATGACATGCCTCATAACCTTGTGATTCAAACATATTTAAATAGGGGAATCAATTTACACCATGATGCAGAAAACACATACCAAACCAGATCAACACCTTAGAATTTTGTTAAAATATAAATGCAGTTTTATATCTACCAACATGCATGTCTAAAATATGATCTATATATCCTCATGTGTGTTAGGACATCTTCGACTCAAGATAACGGACAAGTGGGCCCGAGGGCTATTTTTTACGCTAATGATATGCTGGAATTAAGCAACTCAACCCAATAGGAAAATGTATGAGAAAATATTTAAACAGATAACATGGTTAAGAGCAATTGCATAAGTCCAAAAAAAACTTCATGATTAAGCCTATGTGAGTTCCTGAATTGGTACAGTTATACATGAGCTTCAGCCAACAAAGTCAGAGTATCCTAACACCCTGGGTATGATCATGATATGGTTACGCAGTATACATGCTAGCAACAATTACAACTCTGGGCATAAGAAAGAGGGACATTTTTATGTTGGATATCAGACATAGAGATAGGCAAACAGTAATCAAGATGACGTTTCTTACGTATATAGGACTGTCCAAATTTATACCATTACAAGTTAGATAACATGCATATTTTAGGTATATTTTCTTAGTACATTAACCTCACGAAGCAAGAACGCGGATAGAGTTACAAACTATGACCAGCATTCTGATATACAAAACCAGCAAATGGCTAACACACAGTGAGAAAGCAAGCCTCCAAAGTATATTAGAGATTTAACTCAGAATGGGTACGACGAAGACAGTCAAGCAGTGTGCAGGGTCCAGTTAACATCATAAACTGACAGAGCGACATTTCATAATCCAAAATAATTCTAGCTCATGATATTATAACCCAAGAACCATATGCCAAATTACACTTGTAATCCCTTAGCGCAATATCCAAACATTAATTATTTAACTAAATCGGATTTATGAACAGTTACAATAACAGACATTGTCGACTCATATCCATTTTTTATTAAAATAAATTACATACTTAGCATGCCATAATAAACATAAACCTTATTGCTAATTAAAATAGGTTAACACACTCAAATCACATAAACAGGCTAATCGAAAATTTGACACTTTGATCCTCAATATGACAAATTTAATTATACCAACATAATCAAGGACGATTAAATTCAAAATAAACACACATAACACGCAAATGAAATACGAGAAGAATTCTGAATTTACCTTCTCCGGGCAGCGAACCGAGACAGTGAATCAAGTCGTCGATTCACTCGGTGAATTCGATATGCGAAGGAATGGGGGCCTTGAGAAAAATATGGATTCTTGTTGCTGAATTACTCTTGGACAGTAAATATTTATTTTTCCGTCCAAAAGATGTCTTTGTATATACATATTGCTTCGTTTATATAACCTCCAATTGGATTCTAAATTAGGTGTGATTTGGACTGCATTTAAAAGCTTTGGTAAGGACTGATTTGTGTGAGGTATTTCTTACCATTAATGGGTGATTCAGACAGATTTTGCTACTTATTTTTGGACGAATCTTGGTATTAATATCTTGTATGATTTGTTAAGGCAAGTTTTGATTATGGTAAGTTGGTTTGGAGGGCTTGACCACGATTTGCACATTGGTTTGGTTATGGTAAAGATTCAGTATGGTTTCTTAAGGTAAGTTAAGCTTTTTTGGACGATTTTGGAATGGATTTCGTTATGGAAAGGGGGAAGCGTCGGCTGCTAGGGTTCTCACGCCTTGTGTGTTTTTTTAGGTTTTCTTTTTTTAGTTTAAGGGCGGTGGGGAGGGTGATAAAGGGATGAGGTAAGGTTGTGGGCTGCTAGGTATGGGTAGATTATTGGGCTTTTTGGTTATTTTTTCTGAAAAGGTAAGAATGGAGGGTAAATAAAGGAGTATTTGGGCTTCGCTCGACTGGGCTTACTGGTAATTGGGTTGGAAGTTTTATTAATGTTTGGGTAGAGTTTAAGTGTATTTATTTTAGGGAGTATTTTAATTAGTGGTAAATGAATGAGATTTTAAGTTATATTAAATTATTTTAATATGACTTTAGGTGCTTTATTAGTTTTAGCTTGAGTTTAAATTATTACCATAATAAATGCGGGCGTGCTATTTAATTAGTGCTTATTTTTTTTGTAATGCGATGTCGTTATTAAAAAACTTATTTACTATGCATGTTTTGCGATGTTATATTAAAATTGAATTAATTGGGGGTTTCAATTGCTTATGACATTACCTTGGATATTAATAAATGTAGCTATAATTTTGAGGAATGTTTGATGCGACGTCATTGTTAAATTATTTATTTTATGTATTTATTTATTTATTTATTATCATTAAGAATTGTTTGAGTTTTAATTAATGGAAAATAGGGCTTAAATTATGAATAATATTCATAAAATTGCTTGTTATTAAAATGACGAATGCGGACGTGAGACTCAAAAAATGCTTAATATTCTACATAAAACGCGATGCCATTATTAAATTGATTATTTATGCATGTATTAATATTTTATTGTTGCATATTATTATTATAAAGACCGTTAAAATTATTTAGAAAATTAGTGTAATTTTACAGTTAATGACTGGACGAGAGGGTCAAAATTGAGTGTCAACAGTCGTTGCATAGACGCGATACATATGTTCATCGTTGCATGAACGAAACATAGATGAAGTCGTTGCATAGACTTACATGAAATGACGTCGTTGCATAGACGCGATGCAGATGCTCGTCATTGCATAGACGAAACATAGATGATGTCGTTGCATAGGCTTACATGAAATAACGTCGTTGCATAGACGAAACATAGATGAAGTCGTTGCATAGGCTTACATGAAATAGCGTCGTTGCATAGACGCGATGCAGATGCTCGTCGTTGCATAGACGAAACATAGATGAAGTTGTTGCATAGGCTTACATGAAATGACGTCGTTGCATAGACGCGATGCAGATGCTCGTCGTTGCATTGACGAAACATAGATGAAGTCGTTGCATAGGCTTACATGAGATGGCGTCGTTGTATAGACGCGATGTAGATGCTCGTCGTTGCATAGACGAAACATAGATGAAGTCGTTGCATAGGTTTACATGAAATGTCGTCGTTGCATAGACGCGATGCAGATGCTCGTCATTGCATAGACGAAATATAGATGAAACCGAGGCTTGCTGAATGCTGGCTGAATGCTGCGATTGCTGATGTAGTCTCTGCACGGACTTGCTGGATGCTATAAATGTTTGCTGAATGCTGCGATTGCTGATGTAGTCTCTGCACGGACTTGCTGGATGCTGCGAATGCTTGCTGAATGCTGCGATTGCTGATGTAGTCTCTGCACGGACTTGCTGGATGTTGCGAATGCTTCGGATCTTTGCGAATGCTTCTTGAATGTTGCGATTCGATGTAGTTTACGCACGGACTTCTTTGGATCGCCGCGAATGCTTCTTTGAATCTCGCGATTGCTGATGTAGTCTCTGCACGGACTTGCTGGATGCTCCGAATGCTTGCTGAATGCTAGTCTTTGCACAGACTTAACCCTGGCGGAAATTGCTCATATCTTTTTTCGGAATAATCAAATGTATTCTGTCGCACGCGAGCCAATGGGAAGATTTCTAATGGTGTGACCGAAGCCGACTTAGGCCGCCTACGTATCCTCATGAGGGAATCAGGTCATGACGTAGTTCGTGATGCAAAAAATGATTGTACAATTTTCAAAAAATGAGACCGAAGCCAATGTGGCCGCCTACGTATCCCGCTGAGGGAATCAGGTCAAAACGTAGTTCGTGATGCAAAAAATGAATTTTTTTTTTTTTTGAAAAGTGGAAAGATAGCATTACGTTCTGACTTCAGTTGATACCAACAATTAGTATTGTGCTTAGGAATTCCGTTATTTACTTTCAGTCTAACCGAGACTGACTCCTGGGTAATTCCTATAGTTTCAAATGGTACCTCAGACACCTAAGTATCGACACACTTGTTTGCAGCCAAGGTTTCGAACTATACGTAATCTCACGTTTCAAATGCCCTCACTGAAAGAAAGTCCAATTTTTCACATATATTCCAGTATTTTGAATTTCGGGACGTTTAGAGAAGTACGCTCACACTCAAAAGGATGTTCAATGCATGCAATTGTGATATCATAGGTTTGGCCGTCATGTAAGTATCCACTAATGTGAGAACCCTCAGTATAAGATCATGTAGGGCTTGTCACGGGCTTATAATGTAGGTTTGGGGGAAGGGATGAATATCATTTGGGTAAAAAGTGACTAATCCTTCCTCGAGCGATGGACTACGTCGTGCTTGATATTTGTGTGCTTTAATGCTGACCTGCTTTTTTTTTTGTCCCGGTTTTTCTGTACTGACTTTTTTTTTAATATTTCGTTTGGAGCCCCCTGTCGCGCCCGTTTTCGACCTCAGGGGTCTGAACGGTTATCCGCAACGTTGCTCTTTGGCGCGGTTCCCTGGATGGAGCAATTAATGCTGATTTGAGGAGTCGTCACCTAATTATTTAAGTGAATTAGAACACTTGGTTTATTGCAATAAGAATACTGCAATTGACCTCCATTTAATGGTCTGCGAAATTAGTGAGATTCTGGATAAGGGTTCTTTATTATCTTAAAGGGAAGGGGTTAGACATCCTTCAAGATCCGCTAACTTGCGGTTATTCGTTCAAACCTAGGTTAATTATTTATTGCCCTTTTTATTCTACCTATTCTAAGCATTTTTAATAATTTATAATTAAAATAAAATGCAATACAAAAATAATAAAAGCTTAAAATTAAATGCGACATAAAAATAAAGCTACGGGACATCTTTTAGCCCTTTTTAGGCCTTCTGCACAAGATAATCTCCGGATACCTGCATAAACACTTAGTAAAAGTATTAATAGTAGAATAAATAATTTTAAAAGCAATGACAAGAATTAATAAGTAAAGCAAAATAAATAAATCCGTCTTTTGCACAGAGGAGGCCTTGGAAATCAGACGGAGATTCCTTCATCGGCCAATATTGTTAAAAACAATAAAATAAATAAAACCTTCATATCCGCGCCAAAACAGTAATAGTTTTAAACACGAAGGGCTCAGATATAAAAAATGTAAAGTGGGACAGCCTAAACAAGTGCGGCTGCGAGAATTCGCCCTGCCAGCGCATGTTGGTTATCCAGTGTAAGTGGAAGAAATCATCCTTGCCCAGAAAGCTTCATTTATTTTATTTTCCGTCTTTGCAACTGTGGAGGCCTCAAAAATCAACGGATAACTTTTCATCGGCCAAACAAGTGTAGCATCTTGTTCAAATCAGTAAAATACCAACAGTGTAGTATTTGTTCTAAATCAGTAAACCAACAAAAAATGTAGCAAAAATAGCCTAAAAATCAGTCCAGCATATGGCCAAAACAGTAGCAAAAATGGCCGAAAATCAGTCCAACATATGGCCAAAATAGTAGCAAAAATGGCCGAAAATCAGTCCAACAAAATGGCTAAAAAACAGTAACAATAATGGCCGAAAATCAGTCCAACAAAATGGCTAAAAAACAGTAACAATAATGGCCGAAAATCAGTCCAACAAAATGGCTAAAAAACAGTAGCAATAATGGCCGAAAATCAGTCCAAAGTTAGTATGGAAATGTCAAACAGTAGCAACACAGCCAACCCAGTCAACAAAATTAGTTTTAGAACGCACCAACAAACACCAACAATTTCCAGAACAATATGAACATAAAAATGAACCCAATGAATCGGACGGAACTAGGCAAAAACAGTGACGGATCCGGGAAAAGTCGCTGGAAATATTACACTATCACCGAAAATATAGAACCTTAGCCAAACAAGAATACCCAAAATGACAACAATCGACATGGGGGCAAATATGACCGAGACAGAAGTCGCCGGAGCTGGAACTCCGGCGGGTTAACTCGAAATCGGACAAGACAACATAATATGTCATAATACAAAATAAAAAGGGTGGTTCCATACCGACAGTCCCTCCGCCAGTCGTCGGTGGTCAGTTCCGGCGAGGCAAAGGAGCTGACGGGAGTAATAGGGGAGCGAGGGTGATGGAGACAAAGGGCAGAGGTGTGTTGTGCGGCTGTGGAGGATGTTCGCCGGTGGTGGACTGCTCCAGTGGTGGTGGTCGACGGTGATGTTCAGGAGGGAAAGCAATGGTTTGGATGTGTGTGTTTCGCCGGCGATGGGAGTTTAGTGGTGGTGGTTTCGCTGGTGGTGACTGGCGGCGACGGGAAGGTTAAGGGGAAAGGGCTGAGTTAAGGAGAAAGAGGGGTGAGGGCGGCTGAGAGTGAGCTGCGGCTGGGGGTGAGGTGAGAGGGTGAGGCGAGAGAGAGAGGGCTGAAGAGGAAGGGGCGGCTGCGGGTAGGGTTCTGAAAAAGGGGGGAATGTTTTATTTTATAGGGTAGGTTTAGGGTTTGGTATTTGGGGGGGGGGGGAATGAAAAGTGGGGTATTGTTTTGGGGGGAAAATGAAAAGTGGGTTTTGATTTTAAGGGGGAAATGAAAGAGGGTGTTTGGATGGAATTAAAAAAATAGTGTTGGATTGGACTGATTCAAATCGTGTATTGGACTGGACTGGTTTGACAAAAATTCAAGGCTGGTTAATTATTTAAAGAGAAATTATTTAAAAAGATGCAAAATTATAAAAAATGCAAATGTCAACGCAATAATACTAAAATGCAATATTTAAGACATGTTTAATGCCTGATTAAAGGTAAAAGTGCGGTGCCAATTAATTATTTAAAGAGATGCAAATATTATTAAAATAAAACGACGGTGTAACAATAATAAAACATAATATTAACAATGACATAATGCTTAATTTAAAAATAAAAGATGCAATGCCATTTTTGTGAATAAATAAACATAGAATATTATGTGAAAATATGCAAAATAACGATTAAAATGCGGTGTGCTAAAATACTTAAAATTGCACGAAATATACAAAACAAAACGGGTCAAAATTGACTGTCAACACCCCCTTTTTCCAAAGTTATTCTCTCATTTTTATTCATTTTTTTTATAATGTCGGGGCTTTTGACTTCTCCTTTTTGTGAAGTCGTCATTTGTGTTTTTCTTTCTTTTCCCTTTTGGGACTTTGACAACTTTTATCTTTGAAAACTTTAACTAGAATTTTGTCAGCCACTTGCACATTTCTAAAGCGCTCAAGGAGGTCGGGCCAAGAGATGGATTGTGCGTATGCACTCAGAAAGAGTATAGGCTTATTATGTGGTTGTCAAAAGAATAGGCTTTAAGCTCAAAGGGGTGTACTACGGATAATGTTATTTGGTAGGCTGAAAAGGCTCAAACAGGTCAAAGAAAGCCTACGATCATTTCCTACACCGAGTGTTACTCAGGATTTCGCCTCAACAAACATTCAGGTCAAGTTCTAGATCACAATGCAATGCAATTGAACTTATTCTAAAACTCACCACACAATGCACATGAAACGTTGAGGTTGGTTTCGTTCTTATCTTAAAAGCATGCAAGAATGTCATTACAGGTGTGACTGAGAGGTATCAAAAGAATCTATGATTTACCACGAAGTCAACCCATATTGATTATTACTCGTTCTTTCTTATGCACACTCCTAACTGTGTTGGTATCAACCAAGTCAAACAATGATACTTAAAAAATGTTTTTTGTATTTTTGGATAACATTTTTTTTGTATTTATGAACAAAATATTTATTTTTGTATTTTTTGAATAAAGGGTACCGAATCCGAGTAGGGCTGCCTACATATTTCATCTTTGACGAGAATCAGGTGTGCGTAGTTCGTTCAAATATGTTTGCAAATGTATGCTTGAAAAATAATTCAACTATGATAGGATATCAATAGTAAAAGCTGTGCAAAATAAATGATAGAATGAATGCAAAGTAAGATGAATGTCCATGATATGATGAATGTAATGAAAAAGGAAAAAAAATGTATGTGATAGAATGAATGAAATGCAAAATGAATGTATGTGATAGAATGATTGAAATGCAATAATGAATGTCCGTGATTGGATAAATGCAATGAATGGGTGAACCAAATACGTTCTTTTTTTTATGTGGTGGTGTCGAACCCAAGATGAGTTGCCTACGTATCACACCATATGGTGAGAATCAGACACGCGTAGTTCAGGATGATTATATTGTAAAATGCATGATAAAGAATTATGTAATCAACACTAGACATATCAATTGAATTTGCAAATATGTATAAAGATACGAAATATAGGACCCAGAGCGATGCTTCGTTGAATCTGGTATAAGCTGACTTCTTTCAGTCAACATAACACCCGCTCATTCTTGTGATGATTTTTTTTCTTTTTCTTTTTCTTCCTTTTTTTTCGGCCGCCCTCGACTATTTGCGAGGACGGTCTTCCTGCAAAAAATATGACAAATGGGTGAGAGTAGGCAAGCCACAAAATAATAAAATGTAAGGGCGTGACAATATAGTCAAAGTCTCTCCTGCTTGGTTCGACCGGACTGGTGGTTGATGCTTCACGAAGTCCAAATTGCGCTGTTCAAGAGCGATTTACGCAGTAGAAGTCCTGATTGCAATGTGACAACAAAAAGTGCAAAAATGTAAATGATCGTGCCCGCCCTAATATGCATGGGCGCGCGCCCTAATATGCATGAGACCTCTTTTATGCCAGAGGTCGGCCTAAACGCCAGATATGCGAGATTGGGATAGATTGACCAAAGTTGCTAAACATTAATGCTTTTGTTGGAAATGACGAACAAATGACGGTGCACTTTTTTCCAATTTCGGCGTGTCATGATCAGGCTTGGATCCGTCTATCATCATCACGCTACACATAGTATGCTAATGGGTCGTTCGGTTGTGAAACCCATCGACAAGTTTGGTGGATTTCTAATTGTGGCGTTAATACCAAGGATTAACCCACCTAAGGTTTATGCATGCATGACTTAATATAAAAGGGTGGTATAGCTCTATCTTAAGCTTTCTAAGATTTGGCTTACTATACGCAAGGTTCCCGAGGGGAAAACTCGAGTGAGAAGGCTACGCGGCCACCGGATGGTCCGGGCACTCCACGTATAATACCAACTCTCCTAGATTTGTGTTTTGAAGAAAGAATTTTGCTGATGCACCAAGCGCACCTCGCGTGTAGTGTGTGATTGCGTGAATTTTCCAGAGTGGAAGAAGTATGAGTGGAATGCCAGCTTAAGAAAAACAGTAAAAGCAAATAGCAATTAAAACAGTTAAGCATACAAAATTAAAGCAAGCAATTTTAAGGCATTTAAAACAAATAAAAGCAAATAAAGCTAAGCAATAATAAACCTAGGTTTGCTATGGTCAAGAACCTGATTATCCCCAGTGGAGTCGCCATGCTGTCGCGCCCGTTTTGACCTCGGGGTCTGAACGGTATCCGCAACATTGCTCTTTGGCGCGGTTCCATGGATGAAGCAAGAATGCTGATTTTGAGGAGTCGCCACCTAATTAGTTAAGTGAATTAGGACACTTGATTTATTGCAATAAAAATACTGCAATTAATCTCCATTTAATGGTCTGCGAAATTAATGAGATTCTGGATCAGAGTTCTTTATTATCCTAAAGGGAAGGGGTTAGGCATCCTTTAAGATCCGCTATCCAGAGTTCTTTATTATCCTAAAGGGAAGGGGTTAGGCATCCTTTAAGATCCGCTAACTTGCGGTTATCCGTTCAAACCTAGGTTAATTATTTATTGCCTTTTTATTCTACCTATTCTAAGCAGTTTTCATAATTTACAATTACAATGGAATGCAATACAGAATAATAAAGCTAAAATCAAAATAAACTCCGGGACATCTTTCAGCCCTTTTTAGGCTTTCTGCACAAGATGATCCCCGGGTACCTGCATAAACACTTAGTAAAATTGTTAATAATAAAATAAATAATTTTAAAGTAATAGCAAGAATTAATAAGTAAAGCCAAAAAATAAATCCGTCTTTTGTACAGGGGATGCCTTGGAAATCAGACGGAGATTCCTTCATCGGTCAATATTGCTAGAAACAATAAAATAAATAAAACCTTCAAATCCGCGCCAAAAAAGTAATAGTTTTAAACACGGAGGGCTCAGATATATAAAAAAATAAAGTGGGACATCCTAAACAAGTCCGGCTGCGAAATTCGCCCCGCCAGCGCATGTTGGTTATCCTGTGTAAGTAGAAGAAATCATCAACGCCTAGAAAGCTTCATTTTATTTTATTTTCCGTCTTTGCAACTGTGGAGGCCTCAAAAATCGACGGATAACTTTTTCATTGGTCAGTGTAGTATCTGTTCTAAATAAGTACAATGTCAAATATTCAAGTGTAGCAATATGTTCAAAATCAGTTTAATAGGACAAATGAAAATTGCAAATTTGTCGACAACAGTAGAAGACCAGCGTCGAACAACAACTTGATATTATCAAACAGGAACCACAAAAACGACAAAACAACGATCAGCAAAGAAGCCAAAGAATAAGATACAAACACATTCAAATCGGTCAAAAATAGTAACCAGTGGCGGCAACACAGCGAACACGTCAGAGTTTTCAAGAATAGTACAAAAACCAGTTAAAGGGCACAAATGTCAAAACAGTCCTAAAAATGGGCAACAATAGCCAACGATCGTCGTAAAATTCCAGATATCGCCAGATACCAACAAAACGAAACCAACAAACAGATTCTGAAAATAAAGCCAATCGAGGTCGCCAGAGTTTAATGAACTCCGACCCAAATGCCAAACAAAAAAGAAAAAAATACCAAATCAGTCCAAAATCAACAACACACATAATATACTAAAACATGAGAGTAATAGTTAGCATTGCCGGAGTTCACTCCGGCCAGATTCAACAGCGAGATGTGACGAGGGAGGTGAGGTTCGACGGGGTTGTGGTGATGGTGGTTCGCTGCTTCAGGGCGATGGTGGTTCGCCGGAAATGAGAGAGCAGTGGTGTGGGTGTGTGTTTATGCTGGTGGGTAGATGTTGACGGTTCGTCGGTGATGTGGGGTGACAAAGTTTGACGGGAATTGGGGTTCGGCGATGGTGAAAGAGGCAAGGTCGACGGGTGTGAGTGTTGATGTTGCTGTGGGTGGAGTTCGCGACTCCAGCGAGTTGCAGTGGGTAGCGGGGGTGTTTGGAAAACTGAGGGAGAAAGGGTGATGTGCGGCTGCTACTGATGTTGTTGTTCCAAAAAATGAAAAGAGGGGGAGTAGTTTTATTTATAGTGGGTATTTAGGTTTAGGGTTTCGGTTTTTGGCGGACTGGACTGATCCGGATTGTGCATCGGACTGGACTGGTTTGACAAGATGCAAAACGGGTTAATTATTTAAAAGAAAAATTATTTAAAGGTACAAAATTATCAAAATAAAAATGTCGATGCAATAATAATAAAATATAATATTTAAGAAATGTTTAATGCCTAATTAAAAATAAAAATGGGATGCCAATTAATTATTTAAAGATATGCAAACATTAATAAAATAAAATGACGGTGTAATAATAATAGAAACATAATATTAAAAAGACATCATGCTTAATAAAAAGATGCAATGTCATTTTGTGAAAAAATAAACATAGAATATTATGTAAAAAATGCAAAAAATGATGATTAAAATGCGGTGTCCTAAAATGCTTAAAATTGCAAGAAATGACTAAAAGATGGGTCAAAATTGGGTGTCAACAACAGTACCTCCAGTTCCTTCACCTGATACTCCTGATGGGGATCTTGATATGCGAAGCGCAGTACAATTATTGACTCGATTAGTGGCCGCTCAGGCCCAACGTCAGATTTCCAGTCCTTCTGATAGCGTTGTTTACGCGAGAGCTCACAATTGCATCAACCTGGACCCTTCGTTATTCACGGGATCAGACCTGAATGCGGACCCGCAAAATTTTCTAGATAAGATGCAGCGCACATTGCGGGTGATGGATGCCACCGATACTGAGTCGGTAAAGTTTACTTCTTTTACGGATCTTATGATCCACCGGCAGGATGAAGAGAGTTTTTTGAGGCAATATTTTCTGTTGGTCGAGCTCCGTTGGGCCAGGCAACATAGATTTTTATGACTTGAGCAAGGTAATATGAGTGTTCAAGAATATAACTTGCAGTTTAATTCGTTGGCCAAATATGCTCCAACGATTATAGATGAGATGAGTAACCGAGTACATAAGTTTGTTACTGGTTTGGGGACGCACTTGGTCAATGAGTGTACTACAACTTCTTTGAATCCGAATATGAACATTACTCGTATTCAGGTTTATGCGCAGAATCTAGAGGATCGTAAGAGACAACAGTGGGCAGATCGAGAGCTTGATAGGGGCCAGCATAAAAGGGGTCGATCCATAGGTGACATAGGAGAGTACAGAGGTGGGTCTAGGCCACAGTCTTATAGACACCCATCCTACCCGGCAGCTAGCGAGCACATCATTACCATTTTCGAGGTCGAGGGTTGATCAGTTTTTTCAATCTGGACCAGGTCAAAGTTCACGAGCATCAGGGTCTTATTATAGAGGGGATTCTAGTGAACTTCACCATTCCTTTCGTGGGAATACAATTAGAGAAGCCCGGCCAGAACCACACGTGCAAGTTTCCCTGCATGTGGCTCGTCCGTGATAACTTCTTCGGATTTGCGTGAACTAGCGAACCGATCACTAAGTGGGGATGCTCCCTCCAGCGTCTTCCCCTCTAAGGAAAGGAATATGCTTTCTAGGTAAGTGCGTATCAATAGAGTGAGGTAGTCGTTGGCTCGATACGAGCAGTGTGGTAAGGTCCATACGGGACCGTGTCAACCAGGATCGTATGTGTGTTATTCTTGCGGTCATCCTGGTCATATTATGCGAGAATACACGACAAGAGGCGGAGGTGTTAGGGCCTAGTCGGTCGGATCTGCAACAGTTTCATCGTCTTTAGTACGTCGGTTTGGTCAAAGTCATCAGACATTATTCGGTCAAGGCAAAGGTAGGGTTGGAGCAACAAGCTTCGGTGGTGGCTAGAACCGCATTTACGGATTGACGAGTCTACATGATCAAAAGTCCTCGCCTGATGTTATTACAGGTATATTATCAATCTTTTCACATGTTGTATATGCGTTAATCCCAGATCCAATCTATCATATGTCACCCCTTTCATTGCATGTAAGTTTGGTATGGAGTCTTTAGTTGATAAGAGATCCATTTGTGGTATATACACCAGTTGGTGAGTCGGTAGTAGCTAGACAGGTCTATCGGGATTGTGTAGTGTTAATTTGTAACCATCAAACCCTAGCGGATCTGGTAGAGTTAGAAATTGTTGATTTTGATATTATTATGGGCATGGATTGGCTGGCATCGTGCTACGCTAATGTTGATTGCCGAACAAAGATTGTTAGATTCAAATTTCTGAATACAATTATAATACGTGAGAGAATTATTGCCTATGTTTGTTGTACCAACAAAAGTAATATTTGTGTCTTGCATGAACTGAACAAGAGAACTGGGGATCTGAGGTTGACAATCTAAGGACATCATGCGCTTAAATTGAATGATTAAGCAACGCTTCTTTACATAAAATAGCAACAAATCTCCATTATTTACAACATCAATTCCAACAGTATTGTGATTTAGAGACGACTTCAATTCACTCCTTAGTTCAGAGATGCCATGGGACATAACATTTACACGGTCAGCAACTCTTGTTATGACAGTGTCATCACCAATTATAACATTGTAGATCTGACATTTTTATCATTGTTCATTACTGCAGTAGAGTTTATATAGTGGTAATTTACTTGGATATACCAACCGTTGCATTGTCTTCTAGAATTCTGAAAAAGTCTAGTTTCAATGAAAAAGCCTTTTGCGCCAATCAAAGATACTGGTGTTTTCATATTCAGCCTAGAGTGCTTCTTAATCATATTTTAATACTTCTATGACAGCGCGCGGGTGAGTGATGTTCGACCAAAAATATATATATTTAGCTATTATTGCTTCACATTCTAGTATTTTTAATAGTCATTCGAGTATTAATTTAGTGGTTTGTGCTTAATATTATATTTTATTGTGTAGGAATAAAGCGGTGTAAAAATGAAGAGATTTGGAATAGATCCTTGTGGGTACGATATCTGAACTTAAAATAATATATTACTTGTTACGATCGCGTACACTTATAGTTTGTTATTATTACTTTTTTTATTGTGGGAGCTATAATTTTCTTGAATGAATTATGAAGAAAATATCTTAAGATCTAAAGTTTTAATCAAGTGAATAAAGTTTATAAGAAACACAATCTTTTTAGGTAATTTTCATGAAAGTTATGTGAATTGAATTTCATAGATCTTTTAAGTTATAAATGAGTTTAAGGTGTAGAGTTCATTAGCCTATTAAAGATAAAGAACATTTAATTAAAATGTAAACAAAATATTTAATATTACTTATAAAAATTAATATTTGTGTCTTGCATGAACTGAACAAGAGAACTGGGAATCTGATATTGACAACCCAAGGACATCATGAGATGAAATTGTACGATTAAGCAACGATTCTTTACATAAAATAGCAACAAATCTCCATTATTTATAACATCAATTCCAACAATTTTCTGATTTGGAGACGAATTCAATTCACTCCTTAGTTCTGAGATGCCATGGGACATAACATCTACACGGTCAGCAACTCTTGTTATGACAGTGTCATCACCAAATATCACATTGTAAATGCTCATTTTGAGGAGCCAAGGAAGGGGAAGTCGATCTGACATTTTTATCATTGTTCATTACTGCAGTAGAGTTTATATAGTGGTAGTTTTATTAGCACGTGTACTACGTGTACTATGATTTCAATCCTATCATAATTATACAATACAATGTATAATGTTGAATCTTTCTATAATAAGTATCTCAATTCTATCATAATTATACAATATAAAATATGATAAATATGTACTACGTGTACGAAGATCCCAATTCTACTATAATTATACAATATAGTGTACAATGTTGAATCATTCTATAATAAGAATTTCAATTCTATCATAATTAAATAATATAAAATATGGTAAATATGTAATTTAATACATATATTACACGTGCTAATAAATTTACATCGGAGTCAAGTTTCAAATATGATAAAATTTAGTACTCCACGTTTCAAAGTTGGAGTCCTTTTTTTAGTATTTTGACTTCTTTTTTTTTTTTGCTTTTTTCTTAATTAAAAATGAAATAATTATTTAACAATTGCAGAATTTACATCCCACTTTTAGGACTAAAAATTAGGGCGAAAATTGCAAATTTATTCATTAATTTTAAATTTAGTAATTAAATTCAAGAGGTAAATCAAAAGGGCGACTACCGTCGCTCTTTTTTATGTAAATCAAATAGGACGACTTTGATATGTCGCCCTCTTTGAGTAAGACAAAAAATGATTATGTACTTTAGAAGTTTAAATATGTTTAAGGCTTTGTCAAAATAGATAACTTTTTTCTTCCATTATAAATACGGTCTCCTAAATACTCTTAGGATTACTCTCGTGATTTTTTCATCTCCGTTGTTATCCGTCCTATGATAATTAATAACACATAATATCATGGTCAAGTAAAATGTTATAATGAGTACAAATGAAATAACAAATTATATTATCACGTTCTAATATTTTCTTTTTCAAACGTTAGTTTTCTTCTTTCTTGTTTTCCAACATTCAATTTTCACTGAATGCATATATCATAATATATAAATATCGTCTATACTTTTCCGTATGTATGCATAGTCATTTTCACTCAATCTAAATGATTTTAGTCATTTTCATAGTCTTTTTGTTGGATATCGATCAAAAAGGGCGACTAGAGTCGCTCTTGTTGGATATAGATAAAAAAAGGCGACTACAGTCGCCCTTTTTTATATTCACGCCTTTTTTTGATGTAAATCAAATAGGGCGACTTTGGTATGTCGCCCTCTTTGAATACAACAAAAAATGAGATTAAATAACTTTTATTTGTTACTTCAATTAGTGATTATGTACTTTAGAAGTTTAAATATGTTTAAGGCTTTGTCAAAATAGATAACTTTTTTTCTTCCATTATAAATACAATCTCCTAAATACTCTTAGGATTACTCTCATGATTTTTCCATCTTCGTTGCTATCCGCCCTATGATAATTAATCACACATAATATCATAGTCAAGTAAAATGTTATAATGAGTACAAATGAAATAACAAATTATATTATCACGTTCTAATATTTTCTTTTTCAAATGTTAGTTTTCTTCTTTCTTGTTTTCCAACATTCAATCTTCACTGAATGCATATATCATAGTATATAAATATTATGACGTACTAATTTTTTTTTTATTATTTATTTTTAATAAGATATAAATAAATATGTATTTTTCTTACTTTTGAAATTTTAATTTATTTCTAAATTTTTATTCCACTGCCCATAAATGTTTAGATGTTTAAATTTATCTATCATATTTTATTAAAAAAATCAAATTACTACAAGAAGCGTGATTACAATTTGATAGCACGAATGGACTTCATACATTGCATATTTCACCTCCTCGTCCGACAAAACCGAAAACGATAGCCAGTCCTGACGCATTTTACCATTATTATTAATAATAGGTCTCTTAATAACAAGTCCGGATTCAACAATCAGCTCTTCTAGAATACCAGTCAGATGTTTTGGCTTCTTAAGTATCTTAGCGCCAAAATAACCAACATCCACAACCCACTTAAATTCAAATTTCTGAATATAATAATGCATGAGAGATTTCTGGCCTATGTTTCTGGTACCAACAAAAGTAATATGTGTCAAGCTTTTAAAAAGACACTGGACATCATGCACTTAAATTTGTTAAAATACAAACTGCTGTAAATTTTGACCTGGTAGCAATAACAAGACACTACCATATTATAGTGTCAAGCTTCTTGGAAGTTAAAAGTGTTTATTTTAGAAAGTTGAGGTGTTTGGTCAAAGATTTTAATTACGAAAAATATAAGTGTTTTTTGAGTAGTAGTTTTTCAAAAGCTAAATAAATAAAAAATTCCACAGAAGCGCTTTTGGAACATTAACCAAGCACAAAATACTGCTTTAATATTAACTAAAGTGTTTTTCAAATTAGTTATTGATGCGCGATTTAATGCAAACACTTTAACGCAAGTGCACGTTATCGACTCAAGTAATATAGTCTTGAAGACCGAGTTATCGTCCTCAGGGATTAGTGTTCAAGTACCAACTTCTATTCTTTGTTATCTATTTGGTGACCGATATTTGAATTGTTGATTATGACTAATGATTATAAAGACTAATTAACTATGTGTTTACTTCAGTAAAGAGGGAAATAGGGCTTCCAAGTCTCCTTAACTATCCGCTTATATTACTTATTAATGCAATAAATTATGCTTCTTCTTCTTTTGGAGATAGCAGGTTTACTAATCTGTTTTATACTCCCGTTAAGGCTATATAAACACTCAACCCCAGTAGCGCTCCTTTCTACCTTTCGGTGATAAGGATGACTCTATAGGAGGATTAAGAACAAAAACCCATGTTTAACGCTACACAAGTAATTGAGGTATTTTCATCCCCAATTCGACCTATGATTACCCAACTACAACATAGTCACAACTTTCTCCTTTCGAAGTTTGATTAGAAATCATATAAATAATGATAATTAATGATCAAGTAATTACCAAGCATTCAAAACAACTATTGGATAAATCTCAACAATAAGAAGAACAACCATAAACATGCATTAATTCATAAAATAAGGTTCAAGTGAATTGACATGGAAAACCCTATATTAGAATTAGTTCCTAGCCATAGACATGACAAGAACTAATTCAATATCCAACATAAAACTGAAATAAAGTAAAAGAAAGAAAGAAAATTACAAGAGAATGGTCTCCAATCTTGACTCCAAGAAGTGTTGTGTTTGTGCAAGAAAGGGAACCCTTTAAAACTGTCTAGGGTTCTCTTTTTATAGCCTCCAAACCGCCCTTAAGGTTTTCCTTCAGGCCTGGCCCATAAAATCGTCTAAAACCTGATTTTTCCCGCGTCGGCGCCATGCGCATCAGCCGCGGCCGGAACTCAAACTCGATGATGAGGCGCTGCGGCTCTGCAACTCTGATGTCTGGAGGCGCCGCGACGCTGGAACTTCGGGCGCCTCGATATTGGGCGCCGGCGCTCGCCTGTTGGCCGGAGGCACGCGCGATGCAATCTGTCTCTCGCTGATGGTCACTTTCTCGCATTTTAAGCTCTGGAACCTCCACTTTTGCCCTCTTTTCGCTCCTTTTCCGCCAAAGAGCCATTTTAACCAATTTGACACAAAAGAAAGAAAATTTATCCTAAGACGACACGTATTTGTACAAAAAGGGACAAAAGACTCACTAAAAATGACTCAAAAAGTGTATATAAAATACACTGATCAAATACCCCCAAACTTAACCTTTGCTCGCCCTCGAGCAAAGATCAAAAGAAAGAAATAAAGACTCAAGGAAAAAGAAAATAGAAAGACTCAATGACATTGATCACTTTGCTGCATTGGTGTTACTTAGAAAAACATGAAGGTTAGCAGAATAATATGCAGGAACATATAGCATGAAATATTAGCACTCTAAACACATTAAGCTAGATATTTCGCAACCTCATTTTTATCATACTTAATGGAAGTCAAAATACTGAATCATGCATGTTAATTTCAAAAATCCTATGTCATTTTTACTTGCTATTCTCCACTAATCATGGATATGCATATAAGAGATCTTCAGGACTTTTAAGGATTGTAATGTAGGCTTAGGCATAGGTAGATAAAAATAGGCATTTAGGCTCATTTTGTGTACCATAAGCTCTTTTAGCTTTTCAATGTTTCCCTTTTCTTTTGATTTCTTTTCTTCACTTCAAATCTATCTTTCCCCTCTTTTGTTTTGAGAGCGTGAAGTGTATTATAATAACAAGCACCCCCAAACTTAGGCTTTTGCTTATTTCTTATTACTTTTTTATTGGGGTGCATCAATCTTGTTTGCTCTTTTTGTCTCTTTTTTTAACACATTCTATTCCAACTATTTCACATTTTTACTTATGACACAAGTATGGAAATATAGGATGTCAAAGAAAAAGTTCAATATTTAGGCTCAACGGGGCTGACTAGGGATATTTTTAATGTCAGGGATAGAAAAGAGTGGTAAGAATTGGCTAACAAAGAAACGCCTGAGTCATCTCCCTAACATGCATATCCTAACTATTTCGCCTCAAATAGCAAGCAATAATAACACATAAGTTTTAATCATTTATCATGCACAATTCAAGCAAGAAACCC
This sequence comes from Przewalskia tangutica, assembly GCA_029844215.1. Lineage (NCBI taxonomy): Eukaryota > Viridiplantae > Streptophyta > Magnoliopsida > Solanales > Solanaceae > Przewalskia > Przewalskia tangutica. Next base: position 10,249,582 of record CM056738.1, read on the forward strand.
CAAACAGACAGATTTCATGAGTTTTTGGCATATTTAACCTAAGTGTTTAGATAGTTGCTCTTAATTCCATTACATTATTCCACCTTACTTCACTAGGTGTTTCTAGTAACTACAGCATGCATGATCTTTGACAGACAATTATGACTCAAAAAGAAAAAAATTTATGACTCAAAAGTACACCAAACAATCAAAAAGACTCAAACATACTACAACAATAAGACACAAATAAGACACCCCCCAAACTTAAATCACACATTGTCCTCAATGTGTGAAAAAGTCAAAGACAATAAAAGAAAAGGACACTTACAGACTTGGTTTAAAATGGTGGCGGTGGATAATGCATTGAATCCCGTGAGAGGGAAGGGGCTCAGGATTTTTGATTCGGAGAAAGGGCCGTCGGATTAGGGCGTTGTCCAAAAATTTAGATTTTTCCGTGGCGCGCGCCGTGAAACGGAAATGGCGCTGGCTCAAACTTCTGGACTTCTTCTGATCTTTTGGCGTCGCGGCCCTGCTCCTGGGCGCCGCGGCGCTCTGCCGATTTTCTGGAAATCCTTGGCTTATCTTCAGTTTTCGCCCTCCAAGTTCTTGGCCTTGCACCTGTCATCACAACATATAGCACTACCTCCGTGAGACAGTTCTAACTAAAGACTAATTGCATTAAGGTAAACAAAATTGAAATACCTTGGGTTGCCTCCCAAGTAGCGATGTCTTTAACGTCTTTTAGCCGGACGCAAGTTTCTTATCATTTTAGGGTGAGAGAGGTTACTAAGTTCATATATTCCATTTCATCGATCAAATATGGTTTTAACCTCTGTCCGTTTACCTTGAATGAGGCTCCCTCTCTCCCTTTTATTTCAACTGCACCATATGGGAATACTCTTACCACAGTGTATGGTCCTGTCCAACGTGATTTTAACTTGCCTGGAAACAATTTCAACCTTGAGTTGAATAAAAGAACTTGTTGTCCTTCTTGGAAGTCTTTTGGTATCAATCTCTTATCATGCCATACTTTCGTTCGTTCCTTGTAGATCTTTGCATTCTCATAGGCGTTGTGCCTGAATTCATCAAACTCGCTCAGCTGTAGTAGCCTTTTCTGCCCTGCTGCTTTGGCATCCATGTTTAACTTCTTCATTGCCCAATATGCTCTATGTTCCAACTCTACTGGAAAATGACATGCTTTACCAAAAACTAACTTATATGGTGACATTCCGATTGATGTTTTGAATGTTGTTCTGTATGCCCACAGTGCGTTATCCAGTTTGATAGACCAATCCTTCCTTGAGCCATTCACCGTCTTCTCCAATATGCTCTTCACTTCCCTATTTGACACTTCTGCTTGCCCATTCGCTTGAGGGTGGTAGGCAGTCGTGGTGCGGTGGTAGACTCCATATCGGGAAAGCAATGAATTCAGCTGCTTGTTGCAAAAGTGACTTCCTTCGTCACTGATGATGGCCCTCGGAGTGCCGAACCTTGTGAAAATATTCTTTTGAAGGAATCTTTGAACAGTCTTACTGTCGTTTTCTTTTGTGGCTACTGCTTCTACCCATTTGGACACATAGTCCACTGCCAGAAGGATATATTGATTTCCAAAGGACGGCGGGAATGTACCCATGATATCGATTCCCCACACATCAAATAGTTCCACTTCCAATATCCCTTGCGAAGGCATTTCATTTTGTCTTGAAATGTTCCATGTTCTCTGACAACTATCACATCTCTTCACAAAGGCATGGGCATCCTTAAAAAGTGTTGGCCAATAGAATCCGCTGGCGATTTCTTTGCCGCTGTTCTTGATGCCCCCAAAGTGTCCACCACATGGTAGGGTATGACAATGAGTGAGAATCTGGTGCATCTCCTCCTCTGGTATACATCGCCTGATGACTTGATCGGCACAGTGTTTGTATAACATCGGCTCCTCCCAATAGTAGTGCTTCACTTCGGAGTAAAACTTCTTCACTTGCTGTCTTGTCAATTCTGGGGGTATTACTCTAGCTGCAAGAAAATTAACAAAATCAGCGTACCAAGGTAAATTAAAATTCGTACTTACTTGAAATAGTTGCTCGTCTGGAAAGTGATCATTTATCTGCACATCCTCGTGTTACGCTCTCTGTGTTCTCCAAATTTGACAAGTGGTCCAAATCGAATTCTCTGTCACTTTCTTGTCACGAATTTCCACGTCGAATTCTTGTAGTAGCAAGACCCATCGAATGAGGCGAGGTTTTGCATCCTTCTTTGTCATCAAATACTTTATGGCAGAGTGGTCAGTGTATACTATCACCTTATTTCCAATCAAGTATGGCCTGAATTTCTCAAATGCATACACTATTGCTAGTAATTCTTTTCCTGTAGTCGCATAATTTAACTGTACGTCATTCAGAGTTTTACTAGCATAGTAAATGGATCTAAATACCTTGTCGATTCTCTGTCCAAGCACTGCTCCATCGTGATAATCGCCAGACGCACATTAGTTCAAATGAGAGCTCCCAGTTTGGTGCAATGACTATGGGTGCTGAAATAAGCTTCTCCTTGAGTGTCTTAAATGCGGACAAGCATTCCTTATTGAAGTCAAAAGCAACCCCCGTCATTAGTAAGGTGGAAAGGGGCTTTGAAACCTTTGAAAAATCCTTAATGAATCTCCTATAGAAACCCGCATGCCCAAGGAAACTTCTGACTCCTTTTGTTGATACTGGAGGTGGTAGATTTTCGATCACTGAAATCTTTGCTTTATCTACCTCAATACCTTGGTTTGATATTTTGTGTCCCAAGACAATCCCTTCTGTTACCATGAAATGACACTTCTCCCAGTTTAGCACAAGGTTAGATTCTTCACATCGGTTTAACACTGCTTCCAAACGCCTCAAACATTCGTCGAACGATGCCCCAAAGACCGAAAAATCATCCATAAAAATCTCTATAGTCCTCTCCACCATGTCTGAGAAAATTTCCATTATACACCTCTGAAAGGTCGCAGGTGCATTGCAAAGCCCGAACGGCATCCTTCTGAATGCAAATGTACCAAAAGGACAAGTGAATGTCGTATTTTCCTGATCTTCTGGCGCTATTGCAATCTGGTGATACCCTGAGTACCCATCCAAAAAGCAGTAGTAGTTGTGCCCTGCAAGTCTATCCAACATCTGATCTAGAAATGGCAACGGGAAGTGGTCTTTTCTGGTTGCCTTGTTCAACTTGCGATAGTCAATGCAGATTCTCCATCCAAGAATCGCTCTGTAAGGAATGGGTTCGTTCTTCGTTGGTCACCACCGCCATTCCACCCTTTTGGGTACCACTTGCATCTTGGACTCACCCACGCTACCGTCGATATAGGATAAATTACTCCTGCATCGAGCCATTTCAGGATTTCCTTTCTGACTACCTCTTTCATGTTTGGGTTTAGTTGCCTTTGTGCCTCGATGGATGGTCGACTCTCCTCATCTAGACGGATCTTATGCATTACTGTTGACGGACTTATCCCCTTTATGTCTGCTAATGTCCATCCAATGGAACGCTTGTGATCCCTCAACACTCTCAGCAGTTTATCAGTCTCTGTTGTGGATAGGTGGCGTGAAATGATCACTGGTAAGGATTTATCTTCACCCAGATATTGGTATTGTAAATGATTGGGTAGGGTTTTTAACTCTAACTCTGGAGCCTTCTCTGTGGATGGTACTGATCTTTCTGGCATCTGCCCAAGCTCTTCATACCTCCTCCTATCCCATTTCTCATAAACATTCATCCAATTTGCATACTCCATCAGCCCTGGGTCGTTTCCACTATTATCATCCCATTTGGTCCGTACTTCTTCAAGTGTATCATCATGTCTGAACCCTTTGGCTGACACTGCATCTTTGATAATATCAATGGTCGAGCAGTTATCATTGGCATCTGGAAAAGTTGCTGCCCGAAAAACATTGAAAATCACTTCTTCTTCATCCACCCGAAGCTTCAACTCCCCTTTGTGAACATCGACGAGAGCCTGTCCTGTGGCTAAGAAGGGTCTGCCAAGTATGATGGGGATTATGTCGTTATCTTTTATGTCTAAGATAACGAAATCAGCGGGAAAGATGAATTTATCCATCTTTACCAATACATCTTCGATGACTCCTCTAGGATGAACTATGGAGCGGTCAGCTAACTGCAAAGTGATGTTTGTAGGTTTGACTTCTCTCATTCCAAGTTTGCAGAAAACTAGATAAGGCATCAGATTTATGCCTGCCCCAGATCGCACAATGCTTTCTGACATTCAAACTTTCCAATGGTGCATGGGATGGTGAAGCTCCCTGGATCTTGTAATTTCTGAGGTAGTTTTCTCTGTAGGATGACACTACATTCTTCAGTCAACACCACTGTTTCGTAGTCCTCTATCCTCCTCTTTTTGCTAAGAATATCCTTCATGAACTTTACATAGCTCGACATCTGCTCTAATGCTTCAACAAATGGGATATTGAGTTGCAATTGTTTGAGAATTTCCACAAATTTAGAGAATTTCTTGTCAAGAGCACATGTTTTTAGCCTCTGGGGATATGGTATCTTCACCTGGGGTGCATTCACTACAACTTCTATCAATTTTTAAACACGTATTGTCGGCGCGCCGCCATCATCGCTTTCTTGCCGCGAACTTTCCATCTCCACTGATTCGGCATTCTTCAGGTCAATCGCCTGACATTGTGCTTCCATATTTCCTCCTACATGTACAGATTGCTTTTCTTGCATTTCATTGCTCAAAGATGACCATGAGTTGTCCTATTTGCGTTTCCAACTTCTTCATGGCCATTCTCGTTTCTCCATGAACTGAGTTTGATACCTAGTAAAACTGAGTATGGCTGCTCGTAACTCCTCCCTCTCTTCCTGTGGGGTTGGAGCTTTATCATATTGACAGTAGTAATCCATGTCTTCAGGATCCCTGAGATGAATCAAAACCAACAATGGATCACGGCACACTTGTTTTCACAAAAAAAAATAAATAAAAAAAAACAGAAATAAAACCAAATTAGAAATTAAGAATAGATAAAATTGATATTGAACTATGCCTAATCCCCAGCAACGGCGCCAAAAACTTGATGCGCGATTTAATGCAAACACTTTAACGCAAGTGCACGTTGTCGACTCAAGTAATATAGTCTTGAAGACCGAGTTATCGTCCTCAGGGATTAGTGTTCAAGTACCAACTTCTATTCTTTGTTATCTATTTGGTGACCGATATTTGAGTTGTTGATTATGACTAATGATTATAAAGACTAATTAACTATGTGTTTACTTCAGTAATGAGGGAAATAGGGCTTCCAAGTCTCCTTAACTATCCGCTTATATTACTTATTAATGCAATAAATTATGCTTCTTCTTCTTTTGGAGATAGCAGGTTTACTAATCCGTTTTATACTCCCGTTAAGACTATATAAACACTCAACCCCAGTAGCGCTCCTTTCTACCTTTCGGTGATAAGGATGACTCTATAGGAGGATTAAGAACAAAAACCCATGTTTAACGCTACACAAGTAATTGATGTATTTTCATCCCCAATTCGACCTATGATTACCCAACTACAGCATAGTCACAACCTCCTCCTTTCGAAGTTTGATTAGAAATCATATAAATAATGATAATTAATGATCAAGTAATTACCAAGCATTCAAAACAACTATTGGATAAATCTCAACAATAAGAAGAACAACCATAAACATGCATTAATTCATAAAATAAGGTTCAAATGAATTGACTTGGAAAGCCCTATATTAGAATTAGTTCCTAGCCATAGACATGACAAGAACTAATTCAATATCCAACATAAAACTGAAATAAAGTAAAAGAAAGAAAGAAAATTACAAGAGAATGGTCTCCAATCTTGACTCCAAGAAGTGTTGTGTTTGTGCGAAAGGAACCCTTTAAAGCGTCTAGGTTATCTTTTTATAGCCTCCAAACCGCCTTAAGGTTTTCCTTCAGTTCGACCCATAAAATCGTCTAAAACTCGATTTTTCCAAGGCGCCGCCATGTTCGCCATCAGCCACGGCGCGGAACTTCAAACTCTCGATGATGAGGCGCCGCGCTCGCAACTCTGTCTGAGTAGCCGCGGCGCTGGAACTTCTGAAGGCCTCTGGATATTGAGCGCCGGGGCGCCTGGCCCTGTTGGCTGGAGGCGCCGCGGCGCTGCAACGGTGTCTCTACTTGGTTCGCCACTTTCTCGCATTTTAATCTCTCGAACCTCCACTTTTGCCATCTTTTCGCTCCTTTTCCGCCAAAGAGCCATTTTAACCAATTTGACTCAAAAGAAAGAAAATCTATCCTAAGACGACACGTATTTGTACAAAAGGGGACAAAAGACTCACTAAAAACGACTCAAAAAGTGTATATAAAATACACTGATCAGTTATCCAAACACAAACTACTACTCTCCAAAAATATATTTTTTAAAGCATTTTGACATAAGAACACTTAAAAATAAGCAAATTTTGAAAGCTTCACCAAACAGACTATAAAACTATACGAAACTATCAGGATATGACTTACAAGTTACAACAATGTGTACTAATCAGAGAAACACCTGTTCAATGTGATTGGAAAGTTTTATTGACACAATAGATTGCTTGTTTATGCATAAAAGGGTGACATGAAAGCAGCACAGGTCATTACTGTACATAATTACAGCATGTAATTGATCATGATAGAATCCCAAGAGTTGTGAGAGTCTTCCTCTTTTTCCAACCAATTTGATCATTGTAAGGGAGATAGTGTCTTAAGAGAACCCTCTGGCAGGCACATGTATTGAATCAGGAGACATAGATATCATCTGAAGAAGGCTTGAATTGGAAAAAGTTTCTTCAAGATTATGCGTCGATGGACATCTCCTACTTCTACCATCTATTCCATCTTTTGTTATGTGAACCAATTCTCTTGCAACATCTCCCGTGTGAAATTTCCCATCTTGGGAACCAAATATTATGCATCTTGTTGCAAGGTCTGCAACTATCTCTATCTGTTCCCTCGGGAAAATAGGCTGCTCGTGGTAATAAAGATGTGGATCGACAATCTCTTCTAGCTTCCCGCTTGTTATCTTCTGTAAAGCCGTCTTTGATGGAAGTTGATCCGAGCTGCTGCCTGTAATAACCTCCAAAAGAACCAACCCGAAGTTGTAAACATCGCTTTGCTTCTTTTTATCGGTGTTTGCATTCGTGGGGAGCTCGAGCCCAAAAAGTTTTGCGGTCAAGTCCTCGTCTAAGAAGATGCAATTGGCATTAAGTTCATGATGAACGATGGGAGTGAAAGTATATGTATGTCTTAGAGACAATCTGTATTAGGACACAATGTACTTTATACACATTCGAATTTATATTAATGATGATTAATATTATGGCAATTTGCATTTATTGAATTATTAGTTGATTGTTTATAATATTCTATAAATGCATCCCTAGAGGTTACATGTTTATTATTGATGTGAGAATTAATGTTATAACGTAACTCTTAAATTACCTCGACTAATGATCATCGAAATTGGGATATCGATGATATGCGATACGTCGACATGTGGTATGCATCATATCCTTAAGGGATGTAGTATGTCTCACTTGCTACGAGTTATGGCAACTCGTGATGGACACATGGATACTTGTTGAAGTATTGGTACGCCCTGCTGATATACTGTTTTGTTATATGTCTATAATGTCATCGGCGTGTGGGAGATAAAAGTCCTTAGACTTGAGGTCAATATCATCTTGTTTACGGAGTAATGTACTTTGATCTTGTCCTAAGCTCAAATGCCTTATAGGTTGAGGCGCGGCTTGTTTTGGGTGCATTACGAAGTAAATTAAAGGTGGTATGTGAGCCAAGAAAGAATTCATTCCTTGAATTTATATTCGAGTGAACACTCAAGTACTCATATGGTATTAGGTTGACTAAGTCATTGACTCACGATGGACATACGTGCGACATGGTCCTATTGTCAACTAATATAGATGAGTTATAATAATCAAATCATTTGGATAGACACTTGACAAATCCTAGGCTTGATTGAGTGTGTCAAGAATGAAGTGATTTTATCTTCTCACATATAGGTTCAGTTCACATATTTTGTGTAGCTAAACTTTACATATTGGGTTCGTCTTCTGACGCAGTCTATGAGTTCCGTGAAGATCCTAATGTAATTAGTGATGATATGTAAAGGCCTGAGTCAAATGTTTCGTCGATTGAAGAATGTAATTAGAAGGAGGTTATATATAATATATTACTTGTACGATCGCGTACACTTATAGTTTGTTATTATTACTTTTTTATTGTGGGAGCTATAATTTTCTTGAATGAATTATGGAGAAAATATCTTAAGATCTAAAGTTTTAATCAAATGAATAAAGTTTATAAGAAACACAATATTTTTAGGAAATTTTCATGAAAGTTATGTGAATTGAATTTCATAGATCTTTTAAGTTAGAAATGAGTTTAAGGTGTAGAGTTCATTAGCCTATTAAAGATAAAGAAAATTTAATTAAAATGTAAACAAAATATTTAATATTACTTATAAAAATAATTATATGTTATATATATAATTATAAAAATTATGTATATGATTTGTCAGTTTGGTTCAATTTTTTCTTCGATTTGTTTTTATTAAAATCAAAACAAATATTATCAGTTTTTAAAATTTTAAAATCAAACCAAACTAAACCAAAACAACTATCGGTTTTGTTCGATTTGCGATTTGGTTTCTAACCAAACCATCAACCCCTGATAACTACTTAATCATGATGGTTCACCAGCAGAAACAGGGCATGCATTCAAGAGATACTTAAAAAACGACATTATTTGATTCAGTTTGTATCACAAATATATCATTCATAGACCATAAACTAAAATTCATCTAGAACATTATGCAAAAACAATATAGAAATGTCTTTAACATGGTATAACAGATACAATATCATTATATCTATTAGTGTAAGATTTAGAAGCTCGATTACGAGTTTACGTGAACTCAATAGCTTTGTTCACAGATATGAATAGATCTACTAAATATCTATAAATATTTGATTGTGAATCCAGTTAAACTTTAAATCCTAGATTTGTTCCTGCTTCAAAGCCAAAGGTTGCTGCTCAACGGTACTTGCTCCCATCACATCAAGAAGCGCGATTGCAATTTGATAGCACGAATGAACTTCATACATTGCATATTTCACCTCCTCGTCCGACAAAACCGAAGACGATTGCCAGTGCTCACGCATTTTACCATTATTATTAATAATAGGTCTCTTAATAACAAGTCCGGCTTCAACAATCAGCTCTTCTAGAATACCAGATGTTTTGGCTTCTTAAGTATCTTAGCGCCAAAATAACCAACATCCACAACCCACTTAAATTCAAATTTCTTCATATAAGAATGCATGAGAGATTTCTGGCCTATGTTTTTGGTACCAACAAAAGTAATATTTGTGTCTTGCATGAACTGAACAAGAGAACTGGGAATCTGATATTGACAACCCAAGGACATCATGAGATCAAATTGTACGATTAAGCAACGATTCTTTACATAAAATAGCAACAAATCTCCATTATTTATAACATCAATTCCAACAATTTTCTGATTTGGAGACGAATTCAATTCACTCCTTAGTTCTGAGATGCCATGGGACATAACATCTACACGGTCAGCAACTCTTGTTATGACAGTGTCATCACCAAATATCACATTGTAAATGCTCATTTTGAGGAGCCAAGGAAGGGGAAGTCGATCTGACATTTTTATCATTGTTCATTACTGCAGTAGAGTTTATATAGTGGTAGTTTTATTAGCACGTGTACTACGTGTACTAGGATTTCAATCCTATCATAATTATACAATACAATGTATAATGTTGAATCTTTCTATAATAAGTATCTCAATTCTATCATAATTATACAATACAAAATATGGTAAATATGTACTACGTGTACGAAGATCCCAATTCTACTATAATTATACAATATAGTGTACAATGTTGAATCATTCTATAATAAGAATTTCAATTCTACCATAATTAAATAATATAAAATATGGTAAATATGTAATTTAATACATATATTACACGTGCTAATAAATTTACATCGGATATACCAACCGTTGCATTGTCTTCTTGGATTCTGAAAAAGTCAAGTTTCAAATATGATAAAATTTAGTACTCCACGTTTCAAAGTTGGAGTCCTTTTTTTAGTATTTTGACTTCTTTTTTTTTGCTTTTTTCTTAATTAAAAATGAAATAATTATTTAACAATTGCAGAATTTACATCCCACTTTTAGGACTAAAAATTAGGGCGAAAATTGCAAATTTATTCATTAATTTTAAATTTAGTAATTAAATTCAAGAGGTAAATCAAAAGGGCGACTACAGTCGCCTTTTTTATATAAATCAAATAGGACGACTTTGATATGTCGCCCTCTTTGAGTACGACAAAAAATGAGATTAAATAATTTTTATTTGTTACTTCAATTAGTGATTATGTACTTTAGAAGTTTAAATATGTTTAAGGCTTTGTCAAAATAGATAACTTTTTTCTTCCATTATAAATACGGTCTCCTAAATACTCTTAGGATTACTCTCGTGATTTTTTCATCTCCGTTGTTATCCGTCCTATGATAATTAATCACACATAATATCATGGTCAAGTAAAATGTTATAATGAGTACAAATGAAATAACAAATTATATTATCACGTTCTAATATTTTCTTTTTCAAACGTTAGTTTTCTTCTTTCTTGTTTTCCAACATTCAATTTTCACTGAATGCATATATCATAGTATATAAATATCGTCTATACTTTTTCGTATGTATGCATAGTCATTTTCACTCAATCTAAATGATTTTAGTCATTTTCATAGTCTTTTTGTTGGATATCGATCAAAAAGGGCGACTAGAGTCGCTCTTGTTGGATATAGATAAAAAAAGGCGACTACAATCGCCCTTTTTTATATTCACGCATTTTTTTGATGTAAATCAAATAGGGCGACTTTGGTATGTCGCCCTCTTTGAATACAACAAAAAATGAGATTAAATAACTTTTATTTGTTACTTCAATTAGTGATTATGTACTTTAGAAGTTTAAATATGTTTAAGGCTTTGTCAAAATAGATAACTTTTTTTCTTCCATTATAAATACAATCTCCTAAATACTCTTAGGATTACTCTCATGATTTTTCCATCTTCATTGCTATCCGCCCTATGATAATTAATCACACATAATATCATGGTCAAGTAAAATGTTATAATGAGTACAAATGAAATAACAAATTATATTATCACGTTCTAATATTTTTTTTCAAACGTTAGTTTTCTTCTTTCTTGTTTTTCAACATTCAATCTTCACTGAATGCATATATCATAGTATATAAATATTATGACGTACTAATATTATGACGTACTAATATTTTCTTTTATTATTTATTTTTAATAAGATATAAATAAATATGTATTTTTCTTACTTTTGAAATTTTAATTTATTTCTAAATTTTTATTCCACTGCCCATAAATGTTTAGATGTTTAAATTTATCTATCATATTTTATTAAAAAAATCAAATTACTACAAAATATAAATAGATAATATATGTATATTTGAACCGATTTGTTGTAGTGTTGATAATATATATAACATTTTAATTAAAGGCGATTTTGATCTATTATTTCTATTACTAATAGATGAAAATATTAAAAGCCCTCCTTTCAAATTAAGTCGCATTATAGACTTTCGTTCATCATAAATTACACTCTTAGATTTTTTCCTAATTTAAATCCATAAAATAAATATCCAAAATTATGAAAATTAAAAGCACATATTTGTAAGATCATGTGTTGTATATATTATATGAAACTATTAATAGTAATTGATATTTCTAATCTTTAAAAGTAGATTCTTAATTTAACAAAAAATATAATTCTTACCTCAAGAAGGACGATTTTATCAAGTCGCCCCTTTTGTAAGGCCAAATAGGGTAACCAAACTCGCCCTTTTTGATATATCTCAAACAGTAGTTCACTCACCCTATTTGGCCATAGTAAAGGGAGCGACTTGAGAAAATCGTCCTTCTTGATATAAGAATTATAATTTTTGTTTAATTTGAAATCTACTTTTAAAGATTAAAAATTTCAAACGTGATTTATTTTCTTTTAAACTCAAAGTCTCGGAATTCGATCCAAAAATTTTGGATAGCCGATTTTTTGGATATCTGAAATATTTGGATCCGAATCCGATCCTAGAATTATAAATATCCGATTTTTTGAATATCCGAAATATTCGAATCCGAATCTGATCCAAAATTATCCAAAAATTACGAATATCCGATTTTTGAATATCCGAAATATTCAATTAACCCGATCCAAAATTATCCAAAATTACGAATATCGATGGGACATAACATTTACACGGTGAGCAACTCTTGCTATGACAGTGTCATCACCAAACATCACATTGTAAAGGCTCCTTTTGAGTAGCCAAGGAAGGGAAATTGGTCTGACATTTTTGTCAATTGATCATTGTTCATTACTGCAGTAGAGCTTATATAGTGGTAATTTACTTGGATATACCAACCGTTGCATTGTCTTCTTGGATTCTGTGTGGCTGCCAAATTTTCTTCACCTGGGATACTATTTCTATAAGGGCTTTTCAATTCCACTTCTTCATTCATTCTCGCTTAAAGATACACTTCATAATTTCAATTTATGTGATAGAAGTTTGAATGAGCATAAAATTGAAGGATACAAGAAAGAATTTTGAAATTTGTGATTTAGAACAGGTTATAATATTTGTATGTCTACAAATCATCTCAACAATAACATACCCACAAGTGGAAAGTGGGGAAGGGTGGTGTACCTACACAGTCTTACCTGTAAACGTGTATATTATAGAAACAATCGTATCTCTATCCATAATTAGAATATTTTTATATATTGTGTAAATATAATTATGATAAGACTAGGATTCCTCTTTTGTATATACTTAGAATTCATATTGTATAAGGAATGAATATTGTACTCTATATATACTTTGATATTAATGAGAAGACTCCCTAAGGGAGATTAATATCATCTTACATAGTACAAGAGCCAAACACCCAAAACCCTAGAAAAATCTCTTCTTGCCGCCGAGAACCCCCCCCCCCCCCTCTCTGATCTCGCCGCGGCCCTCCTTCAATTTCTAGGTTTTCTTCTTCATTCCTCTCTTCTCTAAATGGCTACCCCTGATTCTTCCACACTTTCTAACCCTTCCACCTCCACAAATACCACCACCACGTTGTCATCATCTTTTCATCTCGCCCTAATTGTTACCAACATCAAGAATTATATTCTCATTCTTCTTGATCAAGAAAACAGTCACTATTCTCCTTGGGTTGAACTGTTTCGTAATCACGCATGCCTCTATAGTGTGCTTGAACACATCGATGACACTATTTTGCGCCCTCCGGAGGTTGATGAGTCTACTTGGCGTCGTCTAGACGCCGGCGTCAAACAGTGGATTTATGGTAGTATTTCTCAGGATCTTCTTCTTACTATCATGAAATCTGGCACCACAACCCTTGATTTATGGAACCGCTTGGAGGAATTTTTTCAAGATAACAAGCACACTCGTGCGGTGTATTTGGAGAAACAATTTAACAATACACGCCTTGAAAATTTCTCCAACATGACCGAGTACTGCAGACATTTGAAACTTCTGGCGGATCAACTCTCCAACGTCGACACGCTTGTCTTGGACACTAAGATGGTGTTGCAATTGATTGCAGGCCTTCCCAAAGGGGACTATGATACGTTAGCCACCATGATTCAACAGGCAGATCCACTTCCCAGTTTTAACAAAGTTCGCTCGCAGTTGTTGTTGACACCCAATTTTGTTCGTCTTTACCGCATTTCATTCAAATCGTCCTTTTATCTTTAATTAATTTTACTATGCTTCTTAGTCTTGAAAATTCCAAAAAAATAAAAAAAACTTTTTATTACTTTTCACTAATTACCGCCTAATTTTAATACACCGAGTTTACGTTTTATAATTAAAATTACTAGCGAAATAGTTTTAATATTCCGACATTGGTATTGGTAATTGATTTTCTCTTACAATATTTTATCAATTACTAAATTAATCATTTTCATTATATATTATATTTTACTACTTTAATTAAGTACATGTCTTAATTCATTTGCACCGTAATTTATGTGTGTGCACTTTTGAAATTAATTAAGACCAAAGAAGCATATTTTTATTAATTAGATTAGTCAATTAGACTAATTTAATCCCCAAAATTTTATACTCTTAATCTCTACCCATAAATCATCCCCTTTATTTCAATTCCCACAAGTCCAACAACTCCTTTTCCTTTAATTAAACTCCCACATCGCAAATTTTAATCCAAATCTGTCTGACCCGGCCCAATCCCTTCTATTTGTCATCATCGACTCCATTGTCCCAAACAAATCAGACGAGCTCCTCGTCCAAACCTAGTCTTCGCCTCCATCCCTTCGCCCCTGACACCCCCATACCTTAAACCATCACCCATCACTCATTTTACCCTGAAAACCTGTTCCCAATACCCCTAAAACCCGCGACATCACAGACCCCATCATTTCTCATCTGCAACAGCCGAAAGTCCTCACACCTTTACACCCATACCTCGTCCTTTGCTGCACATTCCCATACTCGAGACATGCACCATTGTACCCTAACAGTAGCTACATGTCTCCATCAAAATCCCTTTATTTTAAATTTCAAATTTCTGAGATTAGGGGTGGAGGGGTTTCGAATTTTGGGTATAAATACAACCCTTGTGGGTTGTGTTCCAGGTCGATTTTTTTTTTTTGGTTTTGCCTATGTTGGAGAGCAAAACTTCATATTGTATTGCCATTATAGAGTTCAAAACCCAGAAAAAGAAAACACTTTTCTGATAATAAACTTCAAAACCAATTTCTACTCTAAGTATTAGTTCGACCAAATCCCAACGACACTAAGTCTTGCTTCGTTTCAATCGCATACATACAAAACACCTCCGAGCGGACTCGACGACTCGAAACGACGCCTCAGTTCGCCACCTGGAGAAGGTAAACACGATTCTATTGTTAACTTACTTTTTAATTTGCTTAATACGATTTGTGCGACGTGTTTGTGTTTGGTAAGCCTGTTTGGTTAACATAAGTATCAATCTATGTGGTTTCAATAAATGTGTTTTGGTCCAGTGATGACTATCGAGGCTATTTCATAGCTTATTAGGTATGTTCAGTTAAATATGAATCGTTGTTTAAGGTTATAATAATCTATCTTGCTAGCTGAGGCTTAGGTTAATCATGTACGACCTCGTCGGTTTATGGTATTAAGAATCAAATTATCCAGGAACTAGTTTGTTATGTTAAAATTTAGCTATGGTCTCTTGTGGACTGTCTGGTTAAGATAACTGCCTATTGTGTGGGTTTAGGACAAATATGTCCATATATGAACCACCTGTTTAATTTGGAATCGGATTGGAAATCTATTCAGTCATGTGTAGCTTATTTGCAGAATTTTAACTAGTTTAAAACGAAGATGGTAATATGTCTTAATTAAGTTGAAGCTATACAAATGGTATAATGCCTTAAATCTATCAGTTGAGCTGTTGCAGGCTATAATCTGTCCAGCAATATAAGAATAATAGCCATTAAAAAAAAACAGCATGATTACTGTTTTGAGTCGGATGATGCTACATATTCTTTAAAACTTATACTTAGATGTAATCAGTCAAAGCAGTGGCCCTTTTTCGTGTGTATTTTCTGGCAGGTCTAGTTTAAAATCAATTAAGTTGTGTCCATTCTCTGCCTATTGGAGTACAAGGGAGGGTATAGTAAATAGTTTGCCATATGAAAGTGTTGGTCCTGAACTTGGTACAAGTTACTGGGCTAAGGATGGTGTTTCTTTTAAATATATTGTAAGAAATATTCCAGAAAATATCCCTGTCTCTAAGTCTTATTCTCAAGTTTACTAGTCCCTGTATGTGCTGGTATTGACTCATTATAAGCTGTATTGCCTTTACTTAAATGATCAAATATAGGACCTAATTTGGTATAGAAATTGTTTCCATGAATGGAAAGCCCAGTAAAAGATTTGAACTTAGAACCCTTCAGTTGTGTCCTTTTTTTTTCATCCAGTAAGAACCCAATGTGTAGCGCATATCGTGTATATCTCTCTCTGCATATTTCTTCTTCACCTTCTTATATGATTGTCTAAGATGTTCTGTTGACATATACTATGAGATACGACTTGTATACCAAATATACTCAATATAAGAGATATACAGTAATGTATATCACTTGTGAATATCAATAAGAAGACTCCATTTAAATAATTTTGGGTCTGCCTATTCTTCCTTAGAAAAATCCGAAATCACTGATTGGGTTTATATCATTTTGGGACTGATTTACATTCTTTTAAAGTTTAATAATTGTAGTTGGGCCTGTGTGTTTTTCTGTGTTTAATTTGCACTGCCAAGACACAATATTTGATTGAATAGAACTAGAATTTCAGTGATTGGGATTTATCATTTTTTGGTTTGCTACGAGTACTAAGGATTATAATATATTACATGTTAAGTTACATAAACATTGCACCTATTTGTATCATTAATTTTTGAGGTGTTATTAATTTCTTTTCTTTTCTTGTTTTCTACATGAAACTCATTGGAGAGTAACAAGAGTCTCGCTACGAGACTCACCATATCCGCGTCCTACTTCATTGCATCGTTGGCCTCGGAACTTCCAAACGAATGGGGGCGAGTCGATGTTGTCGCTCGTCTCATCCTCTCCAACTCTTTTATTATTTTTATTTCGTCATATTATTCTTATTATCATATAATTGTATAACTCTAACAATTGTTGAAACTTTTAGAATAGGTAGATTTAGGATAATTGACTTCGAATAGATTGGGAGGGTAATTCAAAAATATAAATTCATTTCCCTTTATTCACTTTAGGTTTGTCATAGAGATCTAAATTTAGGAATAATTCAACTAAGCTTTATCTATACTTTTATCCCGTAGTTACATATTATTCCCTACTAATTCTTAGTGAGAGAAGTTAATTTTTTCGTAAACTTGTTCATTAATTTCCTAAGTAACTTATTATTTAAACACTTACATATCATGCTATACTAATATGGTATCCAAAAGTTAGATTTTGCAAGTGCATAAAACAAACTATATTTTTCCTTACTTTACATAAATGTATCTTTCTACTCATTTTTCTTTTCCTTACTGTACAACGTATATATATTTTACCTACATAATAATTTATACATTTTTAATAAGCTATAAATATTCTTATATGTATTCTTATAAAATAAGTCTTCTAAGTCGTTTGTGTCATCAAGATATATTTCTTATATATACTTATTTAGAATATTTTTAAAATATGTACCCATAATTAACCTAAGTTTGACCGGATAACCGCAACGAATCCTATATGATGCCTGACCCATTCCCTTTAGGATAATAAAATTTTTTTACCTAGAATCTTATTAAGTTTTGTAGACCATTAATTGGAGTTTAGCAGATTTTTGCTAAGTAGATGTCCTAATTCATCTTTAAAATAATTAGGTGGCGACTCCTTAAAAAATATATTTAGGAATCAACCATACGTAGTACACCGTTTTCACTCAGGTTAAAATGGGGTGTTACATCATGGCGACTCCACTGGGGATACTAGGTTCTTAACCATAACAAACCTAGGTTAATTGTGTTGCTTTATTTTCTTCATTTTCTTACTTAATGCTTCTTTTTGTGTTTTTACATTTATTTGATTTTTACCTTTGCCTAAACTGTTCTTCTTTACATATATATTTGTATATTGTTATTTGTTACCGCTTTCCTTAAACTGTCATTCCGCTCATACTTCATTCATTCTGGAAAATTAACACTATCACACACTACACGCGAGGTGTGCTGGCGCACCCACAAATTTTTTTCAAATACCAAAATTTAGGACAGTTGGCAAAGGCGCATGAGCATCCGGACCATCTGGTGGCCGCGTAGCCTTCTCACTCGAGTAGTCCACTCGGGAACCTTGTGTCTAGTAAAGCCAAATCTTAGAAACTTAAGATAGAGCTATACCACCCTTTTATTAAGGCATGCATGCATTTAAATTAGGTGGGTCGATCCTTGGCATCGTCTCCACAACTAGGAACCTACCAAATCGTCAATAGGGTCTCATGACCCTATTGACCAAAAACCAGCTTATTATGTGTTGCATAATTATGATAAATTTATCCAAGCCAAAATGATTTGCCAAAATTGGAAATGTAAGCTTATTATTCTTTATTTTCTTCAGCATTTGTATCATGGATCATATAAGAATGGTGAGCGGAGTTCCTAGTAAGTTAAGAGTATGGTGGGAGCACTTCGACATCAGCAGTCAAACGATGATTAGGAAGAAATTGGGGTGCCTCATCTCACTATTCGGTATTTCGCCAGATCTGCATTTAGTCAGAGCTTTAATCCAGTTTTGGGATCCAGACCGAGTCGTCTTCAGATTCAAGGATTTCGAAATAACTCCTACATTGGAAGAGGTCCACTATTTCACCAACTTAGCTTATCAAGACAGGTATCAAATCATTCCTCACAGTCAGTTTGAGAAGAAATTTCTCCGCTATATGGGTTTAAAGAATACCAAGGAATTACGATGCTTCGAGAACAATTGGGTATCCCTTGACTATCTTTTCGAGAGGTATGGACAACAAAATGCTTACAAAATATGCAAATAAGAAGTTCCCTGCACTCCAAAATATTGGCGAAACAGGCGCCCTATTGCTTTTACCGTTGCTTTACTGGGTACGTTGATCTTCCCGCTTGAGTATGGGAAAATAAGTACTTGCATATGTGACGTGGCTAGAGTGATTTTCGAAGGAATTAACGGCCGACAGGTCACTTTGGTCCCTATGATACTGGCGGAAATATTTCGGGCTCTTGGAAAGTGCAAAAGAGGTCAGACAAACTTTTTTGAAGGTTGCAATCTTATCTTACAAATGTGGGCCATGGAGCATTTTTACCAACGGTCAAACATGACGGACATTTATTTTAGCGCATCTTATAAGATCAACAACTTTTATGATAGAATGAAACGGTTTGTGTCACCTGTCGGCATCAAAGATTGGCACGAGTATTTGACATCCCGCACCAGCGACCAGATCCAGTGGAAATATCCCTTACTTCCTCGCAAGACGGGGGCCTATGTACGCTGCAAATGATTATACTATATTGAGCTTATCGGTCTAAAGGGTCTTCAATCGTACGCTCCACTACGCGTACTCCGGCAATTCGGCCAAGAGCAGATAATCCCACTCCGGTCAAACAGAGTTTCAGAAGTCACATTTGGGTCGAACTTCATCGTACCCCAAACTAGGCAGATTTTGGAAGAGTGGGGTAATATTGACAAGATAGACGTAAAGTACGAGCAAGCAGGCATCACTCCCGAATATCAGACATGGCTTCGAGAGGATCACGGCAACACCGATTTTAGCCCTAAAGGAGAGCAGGGATTCGAGGATGTTGGCACTAAGACACATATTTGTCAACCCAAAGATGCAGTTATTACCCCTGATATATGGTCCCAGATGCAGAACATAATGCAGTACCTGGAAGACGCCGGAGCAGGACCAAGCAGCGCCGGGGCTTCATCTTTAAGAACACTCTAGCGTAATCATAAGAGTACTTTTGCTCTATTTGTAAAAGTTATTTCTAACTGAAAGCATTAATCCAAAGGCTTGGACCAATTTATCATAATCTTGCGTATTTGTCGTCTAGGCCCACATCTGACATAAAAGAGGGCCCTGTGCATGTTAGGACGCTTGTTTGAATTATTGCTTTCTACTTTGCGCAATTCACATGTTATTTACTACTTACCAATTTGTCTGTTTTGCTTGCCTTATACTAACATAGTTTGTTGCATTTTTTTAGAAATTGTCATTCTTACCCCAACAGAGAGGTCGGTCCGTATTGACAAGAAGATGGCAGAACATCCCCATTTCACAAGGTCAAAGACGATCCTACCCAATGAGATGACTGATTCGGATGCCTCTGAGCAACTTGGCTTGGGACTTGTCACTATTTCTATAGAGGAACCGGAGGTCTCAGAAAAGAGAAATTCCACCGCCCAGGATGAATAGTTGGCTCGATTACTAAACCAAATGACGACTATGCGGGCGGAAATTGAGAGACTCCAGAACCTCACTAACCTTTCCATTAGTCTGAGTACGCCGTTCCCTGAGCAGAGAACAAGTGCAACTGCTCCACAAACTCCACTGCCAGTTAATCTATCCTTACCACAACACCTTCCCCAAAATTCACCAAGTAAACACATTAGCTCACAACAAGCGGACCCTCGCCCTGCCAACCCACTAACCAACCCTCAAGAAAACCCCATACAAAACAACCATTCATCCTCATCAGCCCCATATATACCTCAAACTTTGCCCGTCCAAACTACCCTACCCACCGTAAATTATCGGGCCCCCGAGCACATACCGATGGCATACATCGCTGATCCTTATAAGCAATATGTGCCATCGGTATATGCGACGGAAGCTCAACCTTTTATTATCCAAATCCCAAATATGCCCACCCAAGAAGTCGACCAGTACGAGGAGATGGAAAGGCAGGCAAGAGGAAGGACGGATGAAAGCATGGCCAGAGAAATTCAGAGCCTGAAAGAATCATTCCGGAGTATACAGACAAGTGGCATGAGAGGCTAGAGTATGAAGATCTTTGTATGCACCCGGATGTAGAACTACCGGTCGGTTACAAAGTGCCGAAGTTCGATCTGTTCGATGGGAAGGGAAACCCCCGCGCCCATTTGAGATCCTATTGTGATAAACTGATCGGGGTAGGAAAGAACCCAACAATCCTAATGAAGCTGTTCATTAGGAGTCTGACGAGAGAGACTCTTGACTGGTACACAAGTCAGGATCCTAAGAAATGGTACAGTTGGAGCGCGATGACGCAAGATTTTGTGGACAAATTTATGTTCACATCGACCATCGCTTGGATAGATTCTATCTCGATGAAGTTAGAGAAGACAACGGAGACCTTCCGTGAGTATGCCATGAGATGGAGAGGGGAAGAAGCAAAATTTCAACCCCTTATGGCTGAAAATGAGATGACCACGTTATCCGTACAGTATTTGAAGGATGCCGCTTATTATGAAAAGATGATCAATGTTATAGGTCGAAGTTTTTCAGAAGTCGTGAGGATGGGGGACTTCGCGAGAAGGCATAAACAGCGCAGATCACTAACTCCGCCGCATTGCAGCGACGAAAGCGATCCAATCAAATTCATTTGGAGCTTCCCAGAAGAAGAAGGAAGTAATGGCCTCTGTAGTGACCGCTCAGGAGCGCAAACCCAACCAATTCCCGACATATCAAATCCATTCATCACAACCTGTTTATTACAACCAAAACCACCTTCATTATCACCACCACTCACCTGCCCCAGCCCTTGTGTACCATGTTCAACCAAATTACAACACACCTCAAGCACCCGCCTATACCCCGCAATATCGACCCACATACACTACGCAGCCACAAAATCGACAACCAAATCCACACTGAGCCAACACAAATTATGAAAGAAAAACTATAATCTACACACCTCTTTTTAAACCTTTACACCAACTCTATGAGCGATTGAAGACTGCCGGGATACTCCAACCAATCTCAGGGGTAGTTCCTAATCCTATTCCGCACTGGTATGATGAAAGTAAGCATTGCGCATACCACTCTGGGACCCCGGGACATGACACAGAAGATTGCTTTGCTTTGAAAAATAGGATTGAAACTCTGATAAAAGACAGGGTCATTCAACTAAAGGAGACAACCCCTAATGTACACAACAACCCCCTGCCAAATCACGGCCATGCCAATATAAACACGATCGCTATCAAGAAGAGTACATCTCGGGGCCATCGTGCCACCGAAAAGAAAAGTGGTCGGCCTCACCACACCCATGTGATCACGATGCAAGTAAGGTCCCCATTTGTAGTAGAGGTAGCCACTCCATTGCCAATGTTTAAAGTCTTAATACCTGGTTGGTATCATTTTCCGAGGAGAAGGCATGGTAGAAGAAAAACAAGTCGCAGAGGTCGTCGCTACCCAGACGATGCTACACACCTGTAGAAATTGTTTGACCTGGGCCTTCGAAGAAAGTTGTGACGGAAGAAGTGGAGGAATTTTGGAGAACTATATTTTTCCTTACTTTACATAAATGTATCTTTCTACTCATTTTTTCTTTTCCTTACTGTACAACGTATATATATTTTACCTACATAATAATTTATACATTTTTAATAAGCTATACTTCTTCTTATATGTATTCTTATAAAATAAGTCTTCTAAATCATTGTCATCAAAATATATTTTGTTAGATATACTTATTTAGAATATTTTCAAAATATGTACCCATAATTAACCTAAGTTTGACCGGACAATCGCAATTAAGAGGATCCTATAGGATGCCTGACCAATTCCCTTTAGAATAATAAAAAACCCTTATCTAGAATCTCATTATGTAGACCATTAATTGGAGTTATTTTTAGCATATTTTTGCTAAGTAGATGTCCTAATTCATCTTTAAAATAATTAGGTGGCGACTCCTTAAAAAATATATTTAGGAATCAACCATACATAGTACACCGTTTTGACTCCAGTTAAAATGGGGTGTTACAATTGTACTCGAAGGCGAGACTCGCGTGCTTAAGGTGATGAGCATCGGAAGGTGTTGGTGTCAAACGCGCCTCAAGATTCAACGCGCCAAATCTCAACCGCAGCAGGACACGGTGGAAAGTGGTGCGGTGGAGCAGTCGCGAAGAGGCTACGGTCGTGGAGTGGTCGCAACAATGTAATCCAAGAATAACAACGGGCCGTAATCAGCGCACCAGCGCGCCTAACAGCACTGCTCGAGCCACGCGCGCACTCCAGCATCAGCAGTCGGCCCAAAGATGACACCCACTAAGTCGTCAAACCTTCAGTTATCTCAACATGCCACAACCTGACAGCAACAGGTACATGGACTCCGGAGCCACTTCTCACCTCACCCGGTCTGCAGGTAATATTCCCCAACTGTTTGGTTTAAAGCATCTTCAATTTGTGACAGTTGGTAGTGGCCACCGCATTCCTGTAAAGGGTTATGGTACATCCTACACACCACCTCCTCATCCATTCCCCCTTCAAAATACCCTATATGCCCCACATATGATTAAGAATCTAATCTCTATCCGTAAATTCACTCGTAATAACTCTGTATCTGTTGATTTTGACCCTTGTGGTTTCACTGTGAATGATCTTCATACGGTGACACCTCTTACGAGATGAAATAGCACGGGGGATCTCTATCCATTCACTTCCACCTCCGCTGCCAGATCTAGCTCTTCCGTCTCTCTAGCGGTCATTTCTTCTTCCACATGACATAATAGGCTTGGTCATCCAGGAGCCCCAGTTTTTAACTTTCGTAGAGGCAATAATTTTATTAATTGTAATGGGAAGCTTGCCCAAAACTGTGTTTTTTGTTCTTTAGGCAAACATACTCGTCTTCCGTTTAAATAATCCACTAGTGTTACTTTTGCACCATTTGATATTATACATGCCGATTTATGGACATCACCTGTTGTTAATTCTCTCGGTCATAAGTACTATCTTATCCTACTAGATGATTTTTCTCACTTTGTTTGGTTGTATCCTCTCAAATTCAAATCGGAAGTGTTTGCCAAATTTCCTGAGTTTCGAACATTCATTCAAACACAATTTGAAAAAGGTATAAAATCTTTTCAGTGCGATAATGGTCGTGAATTCAACAACTCTATGTTTCACCGCTTTTGTACTAATAATGGCATGATTTTTCGTTTCACCTGCTCTCACACCTCCCCTCAAAACGGTAAAGCTGAAAGAATCATCCGCACCATTAACAATATGATTCGTACTCTATTGATTCATGTCTCCCTACCTCCATCCTACTGGGTCCATGCTGCTAAAATATCATAATATGTTCTCAATATTCTCTCAACTAGCACCCTTCACAATATGACCCCTAACGAAATTCTCTATCATGTAGTCTCCTCATGATCATCTCCGAATATTCAGTTGTCTATGCTATCCTAACATTGCCTCTCCTTGATCACGACACCGCGGTGCCTCCTACGGCGTCAACCCCTCCTTCTCCATATCCAACAAATCCCTCCACCTTGGAGCCTCCCACTATCCCCACTCACCAAATGGAAACTCGTGCCAAACACGAAATCTTCAAACCCAAAGTCCAATTTGACTTGTCTGCCGAAACCATTTCCCCAATTCCCAAGAACCCTATATTGGCTAAACAAGACCCCAATTCAATGCATTAACTAAATAACACACATGAGATCTAGTATCTAGACATGATGGGGTGAATGTAATTCGTTATCTGTGGCTATTTCGTCATAAATTCAGAGACAATAGAGATCTTGAGAGGTATAAGACACGACTTGTGGCTAATGACACAAATCAGCAGAAGGGTATTGATTGTGGTGAGACCTTCAGCCGGGTTGTCAAACCAACTACTATTCGCATAATTTTGAGCATTGCCATGGACAAACACTGGCCGATCCATCAATTTGATGTGAAGAATGCATTTTTACATGGGGATTTGAGAGAGACAGTCTACATGCATCAGCCGCCAGGGTTTACCCATCCAGCAGTTCCTCATTATCTGTGTCGTCTCTGTAAGTCACTATATGTCCTGAAACAGGCCCCCGTGCATGGTATGATCGCTTTTCCAGGTATATCTTGCAGATTGGGTTTGTATGCAGCAAGAGTGATACATCACTCTTCATTTTTTATCGTGGTAGTAGCACTACTTACTTATTACTTTACGTGGATGATATTGTTCTTATTGCCTCCTCCGACGGATTGAAAAATGATATTATTGTCTTGCTTAAGTCTGAATTTGCAATGACTGATTTGGGGAAGCTGAGTTACTTTTTGGGGATATCAGTGACCAGGTCTGCCAATCATATGTTCTTGTGTCAGCGTAAGTATGCAGAGGAGATTGTGTACAAGGCTAAGATGGCGAACTGCAAAGAGGTGCCTACTCCAGTTGATTCTAAATCTAAACTCAGTGCCATGGATAGTGCTCCAGTCTCTGATCCTACTCTGTATAGGAGCCTTGCAGGTGCATTTCAGTATCTCACCTTCACCAGACCAGATATAGCTTATGATGTTCAGTAGGTGTGCTTATTCATGCATGCCCCCAGGGAGTCTCATTTCACTGCTCTTAAGCGTATCATTCGATATATTAAGAGCACTCTTGATTATGGTTTGCACCTATACCCCTTTGCACCAAACATGTTTCTTTCATATACGGATGCAGATTGGATAGGGTGTCCGGACACGCGATGCTCCACCTCCGGCTTTTATGTTTTTTAGGAGATAATCTGATTTCTTGGTCTGTCAAGCGACAGGCTACCCTATCTCGCTCCAGTGTCGAGACTGAGTATAGAGGCGTTGCGAATGTAGTAGCTGAGATTTGTTGGCTCAGAAATTTACTATTAGAGCTTTAGTGTCGCTGCGTCGACATCTATCAGGTCTCGTGATAACATCTCTGACATCTATCTGTCTCATAATCCGGTTCAACATCAGCGAACCAAACACATTGAGATAGACCTATACTTTGTTCGTGAGAAAGTTGCACTAGGCCATGTCAGAGTGTTACATGTTCCATCATCCTATCAGTATGCAGATATATTTACCAAAGGACTCCCCAGACAGTTATTTCTTGACTTCAGATCCAGTGTGTAAACTGTGTATATTATAGAAACAATCGTATCCCTACCCATAATTAGAATATTTTCATATATTGTGTAAATATAATTATGGTAAGACTATGATTTCTCTTTTGTATAGGCTTAGTATTCCTATTGTATAAGGGATGAATATTGTACTCTATATATACTTTGATATTAATGAGAAGACTCCCTAAGGGAGATTAATATCATCTTACATTTCCCTATCTTGTAAAGGTAGAGAGACTATTTTCGATAGACTCTCGGCTCTAATATAACATATAAAATTAGGTATCAAAAGGAAAGAATAGTAGCAACAATATATAATAGTAAAGAAAACATGTAATAATAAAATAAAAAAATACTTACTAACCATCTACCCTAATCCTCGATCTCTATAACCTCATATCAAGGGTCATGTTCTCATTAAGCTGCAGGTGTGACATGTTCCGTCTATAAAATATTTCATTGCGCATGAAACGAGAAGTTTAAAATCAAATTATTATGATATAAAAATTGTGTCATTCTTTTAAAATTATTAAGAAAGAAAGAGTCGTGTATATTAAAATACGGAATTCCTTTTTTTAAATATAACCCACTGCTCTTTACACATGTATATGACGGGATTACTAAAGGTATTTCCTAACACTCACCTTGTGTTATACCAAGAAATTTATACAAGCATGAAAAAATATTGAAGCATGTTTTATCCAATGAATAAAGTGTTTACACAACCTCTATGTCATTTAATCGTCATCCTCTTTAATCAAACCAAACGAGAATTGGAAAAACTTGTCTCCGTTTCCATCGTACAACTGTTGGATATAAATATAAAATTACAAAAAAATTGGGAAAGCAACAACAACAAGTAAATAATAAATCTGGAAATAAATAAAGAAAATGATCTTGCTGAGTCGATTGAAGTTCAATATATCCTTAAGATAATATTGCTCCGTATATTCCTTTAACGGTGGTATGACAACTTATCTCCCAAGATAAAATAGCAATCAAACTAATGAGCAAAGGAGACTCAAGAGTTCGCAATAGGAAGAAAGATCTTTGAGTGTTTGATTGCAAGAGAGGAAGAACAATTTTTCAGAAAATTGTTAAGTGTAGAATGTCAAGTGTATTTTCCAAATGAGCCCAAGGCATCATTTTATAGTGTTGAAAGATGACCTTCCACATACCAAGTAATGACCTTGAATTGCCATGAATTAGACTTGATTGTGGAGTTACAATTCAGCCAAATAATGGCTGAATTCATGAGCAACATAATGGAGAGTTAATACTACAAAGTCGGACAAAATCACCTTTAATTCGCCTAACGTTTCGAACCGTCGCGACCGCACCGCAGTTGGCGCGCTCGTAAGCGGCGCTGGCGCCGAGATGGTTTTCCTGCCGCAAATTTTTCCGACTCGTTTTGACATTCACACTTTGTACAATTCTTCCTTCATTTACCAACGTGAAACCAACGTCATTTGGCCAATAACCGTCTATTTCTTTATGTCTCAAACAACTCGTATACGTACCAATATCTCTTCCATTTAAGGAAATTATGATCCTTGCACTATATGTGCACGTGTGTGGAAACAACGTTTCCAACGTGCGGGGCCCAAGTTGTTTGATTTATAATTAAATAGGATTAATTTTATTTCACGTTTAATAAATATTTTCAACAATCCCCTCTTGAAAGAGATTTTGGCGCACGACATGGTGCCTTTCTAGCAATCATCCGGCGGATCAACGTTGCATCTGGAGAGGTAGCCATAGCCTTGAACCTTCCATAATGGAATACCATCAGACATATTTACTGCGCGGTGAACGTGATGTCTTGAACTGTCACGGTTTAGTATATTCCATGACAATGGTATCAACACAACATTTTTCCTTACTCTATCTTTCTTGTATGTTCTGTCCGTCGTGGGCCGTGGACACACTTGGATTCTTAAATGCGTTCATTTGAGGTGGCCTGTCCTCGCACTTAAATAGGTGGTCTCCTACAAGATATCCTGCAATACCCCACTGCACTAGCGTTAGGAACCATTAAAAGTTTCCCCAACCTAACCTCAATTATTGAAGATCATTAAAGGTTTGGAAACTTATCATTTACCCCTCTACAAGTAGAACTTTTTGGCTATCACAGAAATGACCTTGGATTATGTTTCTTAATAAGATAAACATTATCCGAAGTGCTCTTGCTTCCACCGAAGCGCTCAACTGGACCTTTACAATTTAGTGTTCCCATTGAACCTTATTCCTGGGATCTCGAGTCTGTAAGGTTGGGTGTACACTATATTGGTTCTTATTGATTGGATTTTAAGCTCATTCCCCTAGACAGACAGTTCATTTGATCTTTGGGTATTCCCTTCGTCAAGGGATCTGCTATGTTTTTCTTAGATTTTACGTAATCAATGGAAATAACACCCGAAGTGATCAGTTGCCTAACAGACTCATGTCTCCGTCGGATATGACGAGACTTGCCGTCATATATCGAACTTCGTGTTCTTCCTAAAGCCGACTGATTGTCGCAGTGGATCATTACAGAAGATACGGGTTTATCCCAACATGGGACATCCTCTAGAAAACCATGAATCCACTCAGCTTCTTCTCCCGCTTTGTCTAAAGCGATAAATTACGACTTCATCGTGGATCGGGCAATAAGTGTTTGCCTAGAGGATTTCCAAGACAGCTCCACTACCGATTATAGAAACATATCCGCTGGTGGACTTGATGTCATCGCTATCATATATCCAGTTTGCATCACTGTACCCCTCTAGTACAGCTGGATATCTCGAATAGTGCAACCCGGAATTTTGCGTGAACTTTAGGAACCGTAGTACCCTATTCAGTGCTTTCCAATGATCCTCACTTTGATTACGGGTGAATCTAGCCAATTTATTGACTGCCTGAGCGATATCAGGTCAAGTGCAGTTTGTGATATACATCCGGCTCCCAATCACCTGTGCGTATCGCTCCTGGCGTACGGGTGACTAAGATGCTTGTCAATCTTTTGACTTTTATCCAACGGTGTCATTACTGGTGAACTGTCGAACATCTCAAATTTCTTCAGCACATCTTCGATGTAGTGAGATTGAGAGAAGACCAATCCATTAGATGTCTAGAGATCTTGATCCCTAATATAATATCTTGCGACACCCATATCTTTCATGTAGAAACATTGTTTTAACATGTTCTTAGTCTCTAGGATTGTCCTAGGACTGCTACCTGTGATCAACAAGTCATCTACATAAAAACATATTATGACGAACGAATCGGCATTTTCTTTCATGTAAACACATTTGTCACATTTATTAATGGTAAATCCTTTTAATAGTAGGGTACTGTCAAATTTCGCGTGCCATTGTTTAGGGGTCTGTTTCAGCCCGTACAACGATTTGACAAGCCGACACACTTTTGTCTCTTGTCCTGGAACCACATACCCTCCGGGTTGACCCATATATATTTCTTCTTCCAAATCACCATTCAGGAAGGCTGTCTTGACATCTATCTTGATGTATTTCAAGACCGTGAGGGTGATAGTTACGCACATACATATGGATATCCGGCTTTGAGCTAGTCTATGACCCATTGGCATAGTTGGTTCTCAACTTGGCTGTGGCGTTTAGATGCTTTAGAAGCTTCGTCTTTACTTTTAAGTAAGTAAAGGTAGCACAACCTTATGCCATCATCTAAGAAAGTCACAAAGTACTTGTTCCCCCCTCTAACTTGAGTGAAATTCAAAACACATATGTTGATATGTGTGAGTTCTAGAGGAGTGGTTTCCCTTTCGACGGATTAGTGTTCAAGTACCAACTTCTATTCTTTGTTATCTATTTGGTGACCGATATTTGAGTTGTTGATTATGACTAATGATTATAAAGACTAATTAACTATGTGTTTACTTCAGTAATGAGGGAAATAGGGCTTCCAAGTCTCCTTAACTATCCGCTTATATTACTTATTAATGCAATAAATTATGCTTCTTCTTCTTTTGGAGATAGCAGGTTTACTAATCCGTTTTATACTCCCGTTAAGACTATATAAACACTCAACCCCAGTAGCGCTCCTTTCTACCTTTCGGTGATAAGGATGACTCTATAGGAGGATTAAGAACAAAAACCCATGTTTAACGCTACACAAGTAATTGATGTATTTTCATCCCCAATTCGACCTATGATTACCCAACTACAGCATAGTCACAACCTCCTCCTTTCGAAGTTTGATTAGAAATCATATAAATAATGATAATTAATGATCAAGTAATTACCAAGCATTCAAAACAACTATTGGATAAATCTCAACAATAAGAAGAACAACCATAAACATGCATTAATTCATAAAATAAGGTTCAAATGAATTGACTTGGAAAGCCCTATATTAGAATTAGTTCCTAGCCATAGACATGACAAGAACTAATTCAATATCCAACATAAAACTGAAATAAAGTAAAAGAAAGAAAGAAAATTACAAGAGAATGGTCTCCAATCTTGACTCCAAGAAGTGTTGTGTTTGTGCAAGAAAGGGAACCCTTTAAAACTGTCTAGGGTTATCTTTTTATAGCCTCCAAACCGCCCTTAAGGTTTTCCTTCAGGCCTGACCCATAAAATCGTCTAAAACCTGATTTTTCCCGCGTCGGCGCCGCGGCCCTGCTACTGGCGCCGCGGCGCCGGAACTTCTGAAACTCTCTGATGATGAGGCGTCGCGGCTCTGCAACTCTGTTCGAGGCGCCGCGCTACTGGAACTGGGCGCCTTCGATATTGAAGCGGCGCTCGCCCTGTTGGTGGAGGCCATGCTACACGCAATGTCTCTACTTGGTTCGCCACTTTCTCGCATTTTAATCTCTCGAACCTCCACTTTTGCCATCTTTTCGCTCCTTTTCCGCCAAAGAGCCATTTTAACCAATTTGACTCAAAAGAAAGAAAATCTATCCTAAGACGACACGTATTTGTACAAAAGGGGACAAAAGACTCACTAAAAACGACTCAAAAAGTGTATATAAAATACACTGATCAGTTATCCAAACACAAACTACTACTCTCCAAAAATATATTTTTTAAAGCATTTTGACATAAGAACACTTAAAAATAAGCAAATTTTGAAAGCTTCACCAAACAGACTATAAAACTATACGAAACTATCAGGATATGACTTACAATTTACAACAATGTGTACTAATCAGAGAAACACCTGTTCAATGTGATTGGAAAGTTTTATTGACACAATAGATTGCTTGTTTATGCATAAAAGGGTGACATGAAAGCAAAGACAGTCATTCAGTACATAATTACAAAGATGTAATTGATCATGATAGAATCCCAAGAGTTGTGAGAGTCTTCCTCTTTTTCCAACCAATTTGATCATTGTAAGGGAGATAGTGTCTTAAGAGAACCCTCTGGCAGGCACATGTATTGAATCAGGAGACATAGATATCATCTGAAGAAGGCTTGAATTGGAAAAAGTTTCTTCAAGATTATGCGTCGATGGACATCTCCTACTTCTACCATCTATTCCATCTTTTGTTATGTGAACCAATTCTCTTGCAACATCTCCCGTGTGAAATTTCCCATCTTGGGAACCAAATATTATGCATCTTGTTGCAAGGTCTGCAACTATCTCTATCTGTTCCCTCGGGAAAATAGGCTGCTCGTGGTAATAAAGATGTGGATCGACAATCTCTTCTAGCTTCCCGCTTGTTATCTTCTGTAAAGCCGTCTTTGATGGAAGTTGATCCGAGCTGCTGCCTGTAATAACCTCCAAAAGAACCAACCCGAAGTTGTAAACATCGCTTTGCTTCTTTTTATCGGTGTTTGCATTCGTGGGGAGCTCGAGCCCAAAAGTTTCATGTCAAGTCCTCGTCTAAGAAGATGCAATTGGCATTAAGTTCATGATGAACGATGGGAGTGAAAGTATATGTATGTCTTAGAGACAATCTGTATTAGGACACAATGTACTTTATACACATTCAAATTTATATTAATGATGATTAATATTATGGCAATTTGCATTTATTGAATTATTAGTTGATTGTTTATAATATTCTATAAATGCATCCCTAGAGGTTACATGTTTATTATTGATGTGAGAATTAATGTTATAACGTAACTCTTAAATTACCTCGACTAATGATCATCGAAATTGGGATATCGATGATATGCGATACGTCGACATGTGGTATGCATCATATCCTTAAGGGATGTAGTATGTCTCACTTGCTACGAGTTATGGCAACTCGTGATGGACACATGGATACTTGTTGAAGTATTGACGCCTGGCGATATCTTTGTTTTGTTATATGTCTATAATGTCATCGGCGTGTGGGAGATAAAAGTCCTTAGACTTGAGGTCAATATCATCTTGTTTACGGAGTAATGTACTTTGATCTTGTCCTAAGCTCAAATGCCTTATAGGTTGAGGCGCGGCTTGTTTTGGGTGCATTACGAAGTAAATTAAAGGTGGTATGTGAGCCAAGAAAGAATTCATTCCTTGAATTTATATTCGAGTGAACACTCAAGTACTCATATGGTATTAGGTTGACTAAGTCATTGACCAATGCAATGGACATGTCTGTGACATGGTCCTATTGTCAACTAATATAGATGAGTTATAATAATCAAATCATTTGGATAGACACTTGACAAATCCTAGGCTTGATTGAGTGTGTCAAGAATGAAGTGATTTTATCTTCTCACATATAGGTTCAGTTCACATATTTTGTGTAGCTAAACTTTACATATTGGTTCGTCTTACGACGTGATCTATGAGTTAGTGAAGATCCTAATGTAATTAGTGATGATATGTAAAGGCACGAGTCAAATGTTTAACGATTGAAGAATGTAATTAGAAGGAGGTTATATATAATATATTACTTGTACGATCGCGTACACTTATAGTTTGTTATTATTACTTTCTTATTGTGGGAGCTATAATTTTCTTGAATGAATTATGGAGAAAATATCTTAAGATCTAAAGTTTTAATCAAATGAATAAAGTTTATAAGAAACACAATATTTTTAGGAAATTTTCATGAAAGTTATGTGAATTGAATTTCATAGATCTTTTAAGTTAGAAATGAGTTTAATGTGTAGAGTTCATTAGCCTATTAAAGATAAAGAAAATTTAATTAAAATGTAAACAAAATATTTAATATTACTTATAAAAATAATTATATGTTATATATATAATTATAAAAATTATGTATATGATTTGTCAGTTTGGTTCAATTTTTTCTTCGATTTGTTTTTATTAAAATCAAAACAAATATTATCAGTTTTTAAAATTTTAAAATCAAACCAAACTAAACCAAAACAACTATCGGTTTTGTTCGATTTGCGATTTGGTTTCTAACCAAACCATCAACCCCTATAACTACTTAATCATGATGGTTCACCAGCAGAAACAGGGCATGCATTCAAGAGATACTTAAAAAACGACATTATTTGATTCAGTTTGTATCACAAATATATCATTCATAGACCATAAACTAAAATTCATCTAGAACATTATGCAAAAACAATATAGAAATGTCTTTAACATGGTATAACAGATACAATATCATTATATCTATTAGTGTAAGATTTAGAAGCTCGATTACGAGTTTACGTGAACTCAATAGCTTTGTTCACAGATATGAATAGATCTACTAAATATCTATAAATATTTGATTGTGAATCCAGTTAAACTTTAAATCCTAGATTTGTTCCTGCTTCAAAGCCAAAGGTTGCTGCTCAACGGTACTTGCTCCCATCACATCAAGAAGCGCGATTGCAATTTGATAGCACGAATGAACTTCATACATTGCATATTTCACCTCCTCGTCCGACAAAACCGAAGACGATTGCCAGTGCTCACGCATTTTACCATTATTATTAATAATAGGTCTCTTAATAACAAGTCCGGCTTCAACAATCAGCTCTTCTAGAATACCAGATGTTTTGGCTTCTTAAGTATCTTAGCGCCAAAATAACCAACATCCACAACCCACTTAAATTCAAATTTCTTCATATAAGAATGCATGAGAGATTTCTGGCCTATGTTTTTGGTACCAACAAAAGTAATATTTGTGTCTTGCATGAACTGAACAAGAGAACTGGGAATCTGATATTGACAACCCAAGGACATCATGAGATCAAATTGTACGATTAAGCAACGATTCTTTACATAAAATAGCAACAAATCTCCATTATTTATAACATCAATTCCAACAATTTTCTGATTTGGAGACGAATTCAATTCACTCCTTAGTTCTGAGATGCCATGGGACATAACATCTACACGGTCAGCAACTCTTGTTATGACAGTGTCATCACCAAATATCACATTGTAAATGCTCATTTTGAGGAGCCAAGGAAGGGGAAGTCGATCTGACATTTTTATCATTGTTCATTACTGCAGTAGAGTTTATATAGTGGTAGTTTTATTAGCACGTGTACTACGTGTACTAGGATTTCAATCCTATCATAATTATACAATACAATGTATAATGTTGAATCTTTCTATAATAAGTATCTCAATTCTATCATAATTATACAATACAAAATATGGTAAATATGTACTACGTGTACGAAGATCCCAATTCTACTATAATTATACAATATAGTGTACAATGTTGAATCATTCTATAATAAGAATTTCAATTCTACCATAATTAAATAATATAAAATATGGTAAATATGTAATTTAATACATATATTACACGTGCTAATAAATTTACATCGGATATACCAACCGTTGCATTGTCTTCTTGGATTCTGAAAAAGTCAAGTTTCAAATATGATAAAATTTAGTACTCCACGTTTCAAAGTTGGAGTCCTTTTTTTAGTATTTTGACTTCTTTTTTTTTGCTTTTTTCTTAATTAAAAATGAAATAATTATTTAACAATTGCAGAATTTACATCCCACTTTTAGGACTAAAAATTAGGGCGAAAATTGCAAATTTATTCATTAATTTTAAATTTAGTAATTAAATTCAAGAGGTAAATCAAAAGGGCGACTACAGTCGCCTTTTTTATATAAATCAAATAGGACGACTTTGATATGTCGCCCTCTTTGAGTACGACAAAAAATGAGATTAAATAATTTTTATTTGTTACTTCAATTAGTGATTATGTACTTTAGAAGTTTAAATATGTTTAAGGCTTTGTCAAAATAGATAACTTTTTTCTTCCATTATAAATACGGTCTCCTAAATACTCTTAGGATTACTCTCGTGATTTTTTCATCTCCGTTGTTATCCGTCCTATGATAATTAATCACACATAATATCATGGTCAAGTAAAATGTTATAATGAGTACAAATGAAATAACAAATTATATTATCACGTTCTAATATTTTCTTTTTCAAACGTTAGTTTTCTTCTTTCTTGTTTTCCAACATTCAATTTTCACTGAATGCATATATCATAGTATATAAATATCGTCTATACTTTTTCGTATGTATGCATAGTCATTTTCACTCAATCTAAATGATTTTAGTCATTTTCATAGTCTTTTTGTTGGATATCGATCAAAAAGGGCGACTAGAGTCGCTCTTGTTGGATATAGATAAAAAAAGGCGACTACAATCGCCCTTTTTTATATTCACGCATTTTTTTGATGTAAATCAAATAGGGCGACTTTGGTATGTCGCCCTCTTTGAATACAACAAAAAATGAGATTAAATAACTTTTATTTGTTACTTCAATTAGTGATTATGTACTTTAGAAGTTTAAATATGTTTAAGGCTTTGTCAAAATAGATAACTTTTTTTCTTCCATTATAAATACAATCTCCTAAATACTCTTAGGATTACTCTCATGATTTTTCCATCTTCATTGCTATCCGCCCTATGATAATTAATCACACATAATATCATGGTCAAGTAAAATGTTATAATGAGTACAAATGAAATAACAAATTATATTATCACGTTCTAATATTTTTTTTCAAACGTTAGTTTTCTTCTTTCTTGTTTTTCAACATTCAATCTTCACTGAATGCATATATCATAGTATATAAATATTATGACGTACTAATATTATGACGTACTAATATTTTCTTTTATTATTTATTTTTAATAAGATATAAATAAATATGTATTTTTCTTACTTTTGAAATTT
This sequence comes from Przewalskia tangutica, assembly GCA_029844215.1. Lineage (NCBI taxonomy): Eukaryota > Viridiplantae > Streptophyta > Magnoliopsida > Solanales > Solanaceae > Przewalskia > Przewalskia tangutica. Next base: position 10,285,434 of record CM056738.1, read on the forward strand.
TAATTTATTTCTAAATTTTTATTCCACTGCCCATAAATGTTTAGATGTTTAAATTTATCTATCATATTTTATTAAAAAAATCAAATTACTACAAAATATAAATAGATAATATATGTATATTTGAACCGATTTGTTGTAGTGTTGATAATATATATAACATTTTAATTAAAGCGATTTTGATCTATTATTTCTATTACTAATAGATGAAAATATTAAAAGCCCTCCTTTCAAATTAAGTCGCATTATAGACTTTCGTTCATCATAAATTACACTCTTAGATTTTTTCCTAATTTAAATCCATAAAATAAATATCCAAAATTATGAAAATTAAAAGCACATATTTGTAAGATCATGTGTTGTATATATTATATGAAACTATTAATAGTAATTGATATTTCTAATCTTTAAAAGTAGATTCTTAATTTAACAAAAAATATAATTCTTACCTCAAGAAGGACGATTTTATCAAGTCGCCCCTTTTGTAAGGCCAAATAGGGTAACCAAACTCGCCCTTTTTGATATATCTCAAACAGGGCGAGTTCACTCACCCTATTTGGCCATAGTAAAGGGAGCGACTTGAGAAAATCGTCCTTCTTGATATAAGAATTATAATTTTTGTTTAATTTGAAATCTACTTTTAAAGATTAAAAATTTCAAACGTGATTTATTTTCTTTTAAACTCAAAGTCTCGGAATTCGATCCAAAAATTTTGGATAGCCGATTTTTTGGATATCTGAAATATTTGGATCCGAATCCGATCCTAGAATTATAAATATCCGATTTTTTGAATATCCGAAATATTCGAATCCGAATCTGATCCAAAATTATCCAAAAATTACGAATATCCGATTTTTTGAATATCCGAAATATTCGAATTCGAACCCGATCCAAAATTATCCGAAAATTACGAATATCGATGGGACATAACATTTACACGGTGAGCAACTCTTGCTATGACAGTGTCATCACCAAACATCACATTGTAAAGGCTCCTTTTGAGTAGCCAAGGAAGGGGAAATTGGTCTGACATTTTTGTCAATTGATCATTGTTCATTACTGCAGTAGAGCTTATATAGTGGTAATTTACTTGGATATACCAACCGTTGCATTGTCTTCTTGGATTCTGTGTGGCTGCCAAATTTTCTTCACCTGGGATACTATTTCTGTAAGGGCTTTTCAATTCCACTTCTTCATTCATTCTCGCTTAAAGATACACTTCATAATTTCAATTTATGTGATAGAAGTTTGAATGAGCATAAAATTGAAGGATACAAGAAAGAATTTTGAAATTTGTGATTTAGAACAGGTTATAATATTTGTATGTCTACAAATCATCTCAACAATAACATACCCACAAGTGGAAAGTGGGGAAGGGTGGTGTACCTACACAGTCTTACCTGTAAACGTGTATATTATAGAAACAATCGTATCTCTATCCATAATTAGAATATTTTTATATATTGTGTAAATATAATTATGATAAGACTAGGATTCCTCTTTTGTATAGGCTTAGAAATCTTATTGTATAAGGGATGAATATTGTACTCTATATATACTTTGATATTAATGAGAAGACTCCCTAAGAGAGATTAATATCATCTTACATGGTATCAGAGCCAAACACCCAAAGCCCTAGAAAAAATTCTTTTTGCCGTCGAGAACCCCCCCTCTCGGATCTCGCTGCGGCCCTCCTTCAATTTCTAAGTTTTCTTCTTCATTCCTCTCTTCTCTAAATGGCTACCCCTGATTCTTCCACACTTTCTGACCCTTCCACCTCCACAAATACCACCACCACGTTGTCATCCTATTTTCATCTCGCTCTAACTGTTACCAACATCAAGAATTATATTCTCATTCTTCTTGATCAAGAAAACAGTCAATATTTCCTTGGGTTGAACTGTTTCGTAATCACGCATGCCTCTATAGTGTGCTTGACAACATTGATGACACTATTTCGCGCCCTCCGGATGTTGATGAGTATTTGGCATCGTCTAGACGCCGGCGTCAAACAGTGGATTTATGGTAGTATTTCTCAGGATCTTCTTCTTACTATCATGAAATATGGCACCACAACCCTTGATTTATGGAACCGCTCGGAGGAAAATTTTCAAGATAACAAGCACACTCGTGCGGTGTATTTAGAGAAACAATTTAATAATACACGTCTTGAAAATTTCTCCAACATGACCGAGTACTGCAGACAGTTGAAACTACTGGCGGATCAACTCTCCAACGTCGACACGCTTGTCTTGGACACTAAGATGGTGTTGCAATTGATTGCAGGCCTTCCCAAAGGGGACTATGATACGTTAGCCACCATGATTCAACAGGCAGATCCACTTCCCAGTTTTAACAAAGTTCGCTCGCAGTTGTTGTTGACACCCAATTTTGTTCGTCTTTACCGCATTTCATTCAAATCGTCCTTTTATCTTTAATTAATTTTACTATGCTTCTTAGTCTTGAAAATTCCAAAAAAATAAAAAAAACTTTTTATTACTTTTCACTAATTACCGCCTAATTTTAATACACCGAGTTTACGTTTTATAATTAAAATTACTAGCGAAATAGTTTTAATATTCCGACATTGGTATTGGTAATTGATTTTCTCTTACAATATTTTATCAATTACTAAATTAATCATTTTCATTATATATTATATTTTACTACTTTAATTAAGTACATGTCTTAATTCATTTGCACCGTAATTTATGTGTGTGCACTTTTGAAATTAATTAAGACCAAAGAAGCATATTTTTATTAATTAGATTAGTCAATTAGACTAATTTAATCCCCAAAATTTTATACTCTTAATCTCTACCCATAAATCATCCCCTTTATTTCAATTCCCACAAGTCCAACAACTCCTTTTCCTTTAATTAAACTCCCACATCGCAAATTTTAATCCAAATCTGTCTGACCCGGCCCAATCCCTTCTATTTGTCATCATCGACTCCATTGTCCCAAACAAATCAGACGAGCTCCTCGTCCAAACCTAGTCTTCGCCTCCATCCCTTCGCCCTGACACCCCATACCTTAAACCATCACCCATCACTCATTTTACCCTGAAAACCTGTTCCCAATACCCCTAAAACCCGCGACATCACAGACCCCATCATTTCTCATCTGCAACAGCCGAAAGTCCTCACACCTTTACACCCATACCTCGTCCTTTGCTGCACATTCCCATACTCGAGACATGCACCATTGTACCCTAACAGTAGCTACATGTCTCCATCAAAATCCCTTTATTTCAAATTTCAAATTTCTGAGATTGGGGGTGGAGGGGTTTTGAATTTTGGGTATAAATACAACCCTTGTGGGTTGTGTTCCAGGTCCGGATTTTTTTTTGGTTTTTCCTAAGTTGGAGAGCAAAACTTCATATTGTATTGCCATTATAGAGTTCAAAACCCAGAAAAAGAAAACACTTTTCTGATAATAAACTTCAAAACCAATTTCTACTCTAAGTATTAGTTCGACCAAATCCCAACGACACTAAGTCTTGCTTCGTTTCAATCGCATACATACAAAACACCTCCGAGCGGACTCGGCGACTCGAAACGACGCCTCGGTTCGCCACCTATAGAAGGTAAACACGATTCTATTGTTAACTTACTGTTTAATTTGCTTAATACGATTTGTGCGACGTGTTCGTGTTTGGTAAGCCTGTTTGGTTAACATAAGTATCAATCTATGTGGTTTCAATAAATGTGTTTTGGTCCAGTGATGACTGTCGTGGCTATTTCACAGCCTTTTAGGCATGTTCAGTTAAATATGAATCAATGTTTAAGGTTATAATAATCTATCTTGCTAGCCGAGACTTAGGTTAATCATGCACGACCTCGTCGGTTTATAGTATTAAGAATCAAATTGTCCAGGAACTAGTTTGTTATGTTAAAATTTAGCTATGGTCTCTTGTGGACTGTCTGGTTAAGATAACTGCCTATTGTGTGGGTTTAGGACAAATATGTCCATATATGAACCACCTGTTTAATTTGGAATCGGATTGGAAATCTATTCAGTCATGTGTAGCTTATTTGCAGAATTTTAACTAGTTTAAAACGAAGATGGTAATATGTCTTAATTAAGTTGAAGCTATACAAATGGTATAATGCCTTAAATCTATCAGTTGAGCTGTTGCAGGCTATAATCTGTCCAGCAATATAAGAATAATAGCCATTAAAAAAAAACAGCATGATTACTGTTTTGAGTCGGATGATGCTACATATTCTTTAAAACTTATACTTAGACGTAATCAGTCAAAGCAGTGGCCCTTTTGCGTGTGTATTTTATGGCAGGTCTAGTTTAAAACCAATTAAGTTGTGTCCATTCTCTTCCTATTGGAGTACAAGGCATGGTATAGTAAGTAGTTTGCCATATGAAAGTGTTAGTCCTGAACTTGGTACAAGTTACTGGGCTAAGGATGGTGTTTCTTTTAAATATATTGTAAGAAATATTCCAGGAAATGTCCCTGTCTCTAAGTCTTGTTCTCAAGTTTACTAGTCCCTGTATGTGCTGATATTGACTCATTATAAGCTGCATTGCCTTTACTTTAATGATTAATATAGGACCTAGTTTGGTATAGAAATTGTTTCCATGAATGGAAAGCCCAGTAAAAGATTTGAACTTAGAACCCTTCAGTTGTGTCCTTTTTTTTTCATCCAGTAAGAACCCAATGTGTAGCGCATATCGTGTATATCTCTCTCTGCATATTTCTTCTTCACCTTCTTATATGATTGTCTAAGATGTTCTGTTGACATATACTATGAGATACGACTTGTATACCAAATATACTCAATATAAGAGATATACAGTAATGTATATCACTTGTGAATATCAATAAGAAGACTCCATTTAAATAATTTTGGGTCTGCCTATTCTTCCTTAGAAAAATCCGAAATCACTGATTGGGTTTATATCATTTTGGGACTGATTTACATTCTTTTAAAGTTTAATAATTGTAGTTGGGCCTGTGTGTTTTTCTGTGTTTAATTTGCACTGCCAAGACACAATATTTGATTGAATAGAACTAGAATTTCAGTGATTGGGATTTATCATTTTTTGGTTTGCTACGAGTACTAAGGATTATAATATATTACATGTTAAGTTACATAAACATTGCACCTATTTGTATCATTAATTTTTGAGGTGTTATTAATTTCTTTTCTTTTCTTGTTTTCTACATGAAACTCATTGGAGAGTAACAAGAGTCTCGCTACGAGACTCACCATATCCGCGTCCTACTTCATTGCATCGTTGGCCTCGGAACTTCCAAACGAATGGGGGCGAGTCGATGTTGTCGCTCGTCTCATCCTCTCCAACTCTTTTATTATTTTTATTTCGTCATATTATTCTTATTATCATATAATTGTATAACTCTAACAATTGTTGAAACTTTTAGAATAGGTAGATTTAGGATAATTGACTTCGAATAGATTGGGAGGGTAATTCAAAAATATAAATTCATTTCCCTTTATTCACTTTAGGTTTGTCATAGAGATCTAAATTTAGGAATAATTCAACTAAGCTTTATCTATACTTTTATCCCGTAGTTACATATTATTCCCTACTAATTCTTAGTGAGAGAAGTTAATTTTTTCGTAAACTTGTTCATTAATTTCCTAAGTAACTTATTATTTAAACACTTACATATCATGCTATACTAATATGGTATCCAAAAGTTAGATTTTGCAAGTGCATAAAACAAACTATATTTTTCCTTACTTTACATAAATGTATCTTTCTACTCATTTTTCTTTTCCTTACTGTACAACGTATATATATTTTACCTACATAATAATTTATACATTTTTAATAAGCTATAAATATTCTTATATGTATTCTTATAAAATAAGTCTTCTAAGTCGTTTGTGTCATCAAGATATATTTCTTATATATACTTATTTAGAATATTTTTAAAATATGTACCCATAATTAACCTAAGTTTGGGATAACATGATGAATCCTATATGATGCCTGACCCATTCCCTTTAGGATAATAAAACACTTTTACCTAGAATCTTATTAAGTTTTGTAGACCATTAATTGGAGTTTAGCAGATTTTTGCTAAGTAGATGTCCTAATTCATCTTTAAAATAATTAGGTGGCGACTCCTTAAAAAATATATTTAGGAATCAACCATACGTAGTACACCGTTTTCACTCAGGTTAAAATGGGGTGTTACATCATGGCGACTCCACTGGGGATACTAGGTTCTTAACCATAACAAACCTAGGTTAATTGTGTTGCTTTATTTTCTTCATTTTCTTACTTAATGCTTCTTTTTGTGTTTTTACATTTATTTGATTTTTACCTTTGCCTAAACTGTTCTTCTTTACATATATATTTGTATATTGTTATTTGTTACCGCTTTCCTTAAACTGTCATTCCGCTCATACTTCATTCATTCTGGAAAATTAACACTATCACACACGCGCTGTCGTCTGGCGCATACAATTTTTTTTCAAATACCAAAATTTAGGACAGTTGGCAAAGGCGCATGAGCATTCGGACCATCTGGTGGCCGCGTAGCCTTCTCACTCGAGTAGTCCACTCGGGAACCTTGTGTCTAGTAAAGCCAAATCTTAGAAACTTAAGATAGAGCTATACCACCCTTTTATTAAGGCATGCATTTAAATTAGGTGGGTCGATCCTTGGCATCGTCTCCACAACTAGGAACCTACCAAATCGTCAATAGGGTCTCATGACCCAATTGACCAAAAACCAGCTTATTATGTGTTGCATAATTATGATAAATTTATCCAAGCCAAAATGATTTGCCAAAATTGGAAATGTAAGCTTATTATTCTTTATTTTCTTCAGCATTTGTATCATGGATCATATAAGAATGGTGGCGGAGTTCTAGTAAGTTAAGAGTATGGTGAGCACTTCGACATCGATCAAGCGATGATTAGGAAGAAATTGGGGTGCCTCATCTCAGTATTCGGTATTTCGCGGATCTGCATTTAGTCGAGCTTTAATCGATTTTGGGATCGGCATCAGTCGTCTTGATTCAAGGATTTCGAAATAACTCCTACATTGGAAGAGGTCCACTATTTCACCAACTTAGCTTATCAAGACAGGTATCAAATCATTCCTCACAGTCAGTTTGAGAAGAAATTTCTCCGCTATATGGGTTTGAAGAATACCAAGGAATTACGATGCTTCGAGAACAATTGGGTATCCCTTGACTATCTTTTCGAGAGGTATGGACAACAAAATGCTTACAAAATATGCAAAGAAGTTCCCTGCACTCCAAAATATTGGCGAAACAGGCGCCCTATTGCTTTTACCGTTGCTTTACTGGGTACGTTGATCTTCCCGCTTGAGTATGGGAAAATAAGTACTTGCATATGTGACGTGGCTAGAGTGATTTTCGAAGGAATTAACGGCCGACAGGTCACTTTGGTCCCTATGATACTGGCGGAAATATTTCGGGCTCTTGGAAAGTGCAAAAGAGGTCAGACAAACTTTTTTGAAGGTTGCAATCTTATCTTTCAAATGTGGGCCATGGAGCATTTTTACCAACGGTCAAACATGACGGACATTTGTTTCAGCGCATCTTATAAGATCAACAACTTTTACGATAGAATGAAACGGTTCGTGTCACCTGTCGGCATCAAAGATTGACACGAGTATTTGACATCCCGCACCAGCGACCAGATCAAGTGGAAATATCCCTTACTTCCTCGCAAGACGGGGGCCTATGTATGCTGCAAGGGATTATACTATATTGAGCTTATCGGCAAAGTGGTCTTAAATGCGGCTCACTACGCGTACTCCGGCAATTCGGCCAAGAGCAGATAATCCCACTCCGGTCAAACAGAGTTTCAGAAGTCACATTTGGGTCGAACTTCATCGTACCCCAAACTAGGCAGATTTTGAAAGAGTGGGGTAATATTGACAAGATAGACGTAAAGTACGAGCAAGCAGGCATCACTCCCGAATATCAGACATGGCTTCGAGAGGATCACGGCAACACCGATTTTAGCCCTAAAAGGAAGCGAGGATTCGAGGATGTTGGCACTAAGACACAGATTTGTCAACCCAAAGATGCGGTTATTACCCCTGATATGTGGTCCCAGATGCAGAACATAATGCACGACTGGAAGGCCAGGAGCGAGACTACAGCGTAGCGGGGCTTCATCTTTAAGAACACTCTAGCGTAATCATAAGAGTACTTTTGCTCTATTTGTAAAAGTTATTTCTAACTGAAAGCATTAATCCAAAGGCTTGGACCAATTTATCATAATCTTGCGTATTTGTCGTCTAGGCCCACATCTGACATAAAAGAGGGCCCTGTGCATGTTAGGACGCTTGTTTGAATTATTGCTTTCTACTTTGCGCAATTCACATGTTATTTACTACTTACCAATTTGTCTGTTTTGCTTGCCTTATACTAACATAGTTTGTTGCATTTTTTTAGAAATTGTCATTCTTACCCAACAGAGGTCGGTCGTATTGTGAAGATGGCGAAACATCCCCGTTTCACAAGGTCAAAGCGATCCTACCCAATGAGATGAGTGATTCGGATGCCTCGAGCAACTTGGCTTGGGACTTGTCACTATTTCTATAGAGGAACCGGAGGTCTCAGAAAAGAGAAATTCCACCGCCCAGGATGAATAGTTGGCTCGATTACTAAACCAAATGACGACTATGCGGGCGGAAATTGAGAGACTCCAGAACCTCACTAACCTTTCCATTAGTGCAGTGCGCTTCCTGAGCGAGAACAAGTGCAACTGCTCCACAAACTCCACTGCCAGTTAATCTATCCTTACCACAACACCTTCCCCAAAATTCACCAAGTAAACACATTAGCTCACAACAAGCGGACCCTCGCCCTGCCAACCCACTAACCAACCCTCAAGAAAACCCCATACAAAACAACCATTCATCCTCATCAGCCCCATATATACCTCAAACTTTGCCCGTCCAAACTACCCTACCCACCGAAATTATCGGGCCCCCGAGCACATACCGATGGCATACATCGCTGATCCTTATAAGCAATATGTGCCATCGGTATATGCGACGGAAGCTCAACCTTTTATTATCCAAATCCCAAATATGCCCACCCAAGAAGTCGACCAGTACGAGGAGATGGAAAGGCAGGCAAGAGGAAGGACGGATGAAAGCATGGCCAGAGAAATTCAGAGCCTGAAAGAATCATTCCGGAGTATACAGACAAGTGGCATGAGAGGCTAGAGTATGAAGATCTTTGTATGCACCCGGATGTAGAACTACCGGTCGGTTACAAAGTGCCGAAGTTCGATCTGTTCGATGGGAAGGGAAACCCCCGCGCCCATTTGAGATCCTATTGTGATAAACTGATCGGGGTAGGAAAGAACCCAACAATCCTAATGAAGCTGTTCATTAGGAGTCTGACGAGAGAGACTCTTGACTGGTACACAAGTCAGGATCCTAAGAAATGGTACAGTTGGAGCGCGATGACGCAAGATTTTGTGGACAAATTTATGTTCAATACTGACACTGTCTTGGATAGATTCTATCTGATGAAGTTAGAGAAGAAGACAACGGAGACCTTCCGTGAGTATGCCATGAGATGGAGAGGGGAAGAAGCAAAATTTCAACCCCTTATGGCTGAAAATGAGATGACCACGTTATCCGTACAGTATTTGAAGGATGCCGCTTATTATGAAAAGATGATCAATGTTATAGGTCGAAGTTTTTCAGAAGTCGTGAGGATGGGGGACTTCGTGGAGGAAGGCATAAAAACAGGCAGGATCACTAACCTGGCGCGTGCGGCGACGAAAGCGATCAATCAAATTCATTGGAGCTTCCTGGAAGAAGAAGTAATGGCCTCTGTAGTGACCGCTCAGGAGCGCAAACCCAACCAATTCCCGACATATCAAATCCATTCATCACAACCTGTTTATTACAACCAAAACCGCCTTCATTATCACCACCACTCACCTGCCCCAGCCCTTGTGTTCCATGTTCAACCAAATTACAACACACCTCAAGCACCCGCCTATACCCCGCAATATCGACCCACATACACTACGCAACCACAAAATCGACAACCAAATCCACACCGAGCCAACACAAATTATGAAAGAAAAACTATAATCTACACCTCTTTTTAAACCTTTACACCAACTCTATGAGCGATTGAAGGCTGCCGGGATACTCCAACCAATCTCAGGGGTAGTTCCTAATCCTATTCCGCACTGGTATGATGAAAGTAAGCATTGCGCATACCACTCTGGGACCCCGGGACATGACACAGAAGATTGCTTTGCTTTGAAAAATAGGATTGAAACTCTGATAAAAGACAGGGTCATTCAACTAAAGGAGACAACCCCTAATGTACACAACAACCCCCTGCCAAATCACGGCCATGCCAATATAAACACGATCACCATTGAAGAAGAGTACATCCTGAAGGGGGCCATCAGGCCAGTCCGAAAAGAAAAAAGGGTCGAAGCCTCAGCCTTCGTCACCCATGTGATCACGATGCAAGTAAGGTCCCCATTTGTAGTAGAGGTAGCCACTCCATTGCCAATGTTTAAAGTCTTAATACCTGGTTGGTATCATTTTCCTGGAGGAGAAGGCATGGTAGAAGAAAAACAAGTCGCAGAGGTCGTCGCTACCCAGACGATGCTACACACCTGTAGAAATTGTTTGACCTGGGCCTTCGAAGAAAGTTGTGACGGAAGAAGTGGAGGAATTTTGGAGAACTATATTTTTCCTTACTTTACATAAATGTATCTTTCTACTCATTTTTTCTTTTCCTTACTGTACAACGTATATATATTTTACCTACATAATAATTTATACATTTTTAATAAGCTATACTTCTTCTTATATGTATTCTTATAAAATAAGTCTTCTAAATCCTTGTCATCAAAATATATTTTGTTAGATATACTTATTTAGAATATTTTCAAAATATGTACCCATAATTAACCTAAGTTTGACCGGACAATCGCAATTAAGAGGATCCTATAGGATGCCTGACCCATTCCCTTTAGAATAATAAAAAACCCTTATCTAGAATCTCATTATGTAGACCATTAATTGGAGTTATTTTTAGCATATTTTTGTTAAGTAGATGTCCTAATTCATCTTTAAAATAATTAGGTGGCGACTCCTTAAAAAATATATTTAGGAATCAACCATACATAGTACACCGTTTTGACTCCAGTTAAAATGGGGTGTTACAATTGTACTCGAAGAGACTCGACGTGCTAAGCAGGATGAGCACAATCAGAAGGTGTTGGCTGTCGAAACGCGCCCTCAAGATTCAACGCCGCCAGAAATCTCTCAACCGCAGCAGGGACACGGTGGAAAGGGTGGCAAGGGCCGTAGCAGAGGAGGCCATGGTCGTGGAAAGGGTCGCGAACAATGTAACCAAAGAACAACAGGGCCCACATGTCGATTCGCGGCGCCAACTGCATACCCGTTGAGCGCGGCGCGCGCAATTCCAGCATCGAGCCTCGGCCCAGCGACACCCACTAAGTTGGGTCAAACCTTCAGTTATCTCAACATGCCACAACCTGACAGCAACAGGTACATGGACTCCGGAGCCACTTCTCACCTCACCCGGTCTGCAGGTAATATTCCCCAACTGTTTGGTTTAAAGCATCTTCAATTTGTGACAGTTGGTAGTGGCCACCGCATTCCTGTAAAGGGTTATGGTACATCCTACACACCACCTCCTCATCCATTCCCCCTTCAAAATACCCTATATGCCCCACATATGATTAAGAATCTAATCTCTATCCGCAAATTCACTCGTAATAACTCTGTATCTGTTGATTTTGACCCTTGTGGTTTCACTGTGAATGATCTTCATACGGTGACACCTCTTACGAGATGAAATAGCACGGGGGATCTCTATCCATTCACTTCCACCTCCGCTGCCAGATCTAGCTCTTCCGTCTCTCTAGCGGTCATTTCTTCTTCCACATGACATAATAGGCTTGGTCATCCAGGAGCCCCAGTTTTTAACTTTCGTAGAGGCAATAATTTTATTAATTGTAATGGGAAGCTTGCCCAAAACTGTGTTTCTTGTTCTTTAGGCAAACATACTCGTCTTCCGTTTAAATAATCCACTAGTGTTACTTTTGCACCATTTGATATTATACATGCCGATTTATGGACATCACCTGTTGTTAATTCTCTCGGTCATAAGTACTATCTTATCCTACTAGATGATTTTTCTCACTTTGTTTGGTTGTATCCTCTCAAATTCAAATCGGAAGTGTTTGCCAAATTTCCTGAGTTTCGAACATTCATTCAAACACAATTTGAAAAAGGTATAAAATCTTTTCAGTGCGATAATGGTCGTGAATTCAACAACTCTATGTTTCACCGCTTTTGTACTAATAATGGCATGATTTTTCGTTTCACCTGCTCTCACACCTCCCCTCAAAACGGTAAAGCTGAAAGAATCATCCGCACCATTAACAATATGATTCGTACTCTATTGATTCATGTCTCCCTACCTCCATCCTACTGGGTCCATGCTGCTAAAATATCATAATATGTTCTCAATATTCTCTCAACTAGCACCCTTCACAATATGACCCCTAACGAAATTCTCTATCATAGAGTCTCCTCTTATGATCATCTCCGAATATTCAGTTGTCTATGCTATCCTAACATTGCCTCTCCTTGATCACGACACCGCGGTGCCTCCTACGGCGTCAACCCCTCCTTCTCCATATCCAACAAATCCCTCCACCTTGGAGCCTCCCACTATCCCCACTCACCAAATGGAAACTCGTGCCAAACACGAAATCTTCAAACCCAAAGTCCAATTTGACTTGTCTGCCGAAACCATTTCCCCAATTCCCAAGAACCCTATATTGGCTAAACAAGACCCCAATTCAATGCATTAACTAAATAACACACATGAGATCTAGTATCTAGACCTGATGGGGTGAATGTAATTCGTTATCTGTGGCTATTTCGTCATAAATTCAGAGACAATGGAGATCTTGAGAGGTATAAGACACGACTTGTGGCTAATGACACAAATCAGCAGAAGGGTATTGATTGTGGTGAGACCTTCAGCCGGGTTGTCAAACCAACTACTATTCGCATAATTTTGAGCATTGCCATGGACAAACACTGGCCGATCCATCAATTTGATGTGAAGAATGCATTTTTACATGGGGATTTGAGAGAGGCATACATGATCACCGCGAGTTTACCCATCCAATAGCTTTCTCATTATCGTGCCTCTACAAGTCACTATATGTCACAACAGCCCCGCACGGTATGATCGCTTTTCGGTATATCTTGCAGATTGGTTTGTATGCGGCAAAGAGTGATACATCACTCTTCATTTTTTATCGTGGTAGTAGCACTACTTACTTATTACTTTACGTGGATGATATTGTTCTTATTGCCTCCTCCGACGGATTGAAAAATGATATTATTGTCTTGCTTAAGTCTGAATTTGCAATGACTGATTTGGGAAGCCGAGTTACTTGGGGATATCGTGACTGTGCAATCATATGTTCTTGTGTCAGCGTAAGTATGCAGAGGAGATTGTGTACACGGCTAAGATGGCGAACTGCAAAGAGGTGCCTACTCCAGTTGATTCTAAATCTAAACTCAGTGCCATGGATAGTGCTCCAGTCTCTGATCCTACTCTGTATAGGAGCCTTGCAGGTGCATTTCAGTATCTCACCTTCACCGCACGGATATAGCTTATGATGTTCAGTAGGTGTGCTTATTCATGCATGCCCCCAGGGAGTCTCATTTCACTGCTCTTAAGCGTATCATTCGATATATTAAGAGCACTCTTGATTATGGTTTGCACCTATACCCCTTTGCACCAAACATGTTTCTTTCATATACGGATGCAGATTGGACAGGGTGTCCGGACACGCGATGCTCCACCTCCGGCTTTTATGTTTTTTAGGAGATAATCTGATTTCTTGGTCTGTCAAGCGACAAACTACCCTATCTCGCTCCAGTGTCGAGACTGAGTACAGAGGCGTTGCGAATGTAGTAGCTGAGATTTGTTGGCTCAGAAATTTACTATTAGAGCTTTAGTGTCCTTTGCGTCAGGCATCTATTGTGTACTGTGATAACATCTCTGACATCTATCTGTCTCATAATCCGGTTCAACATCAGCGAACCAAACACATTGAGATAGACCTATACTTTGTTCGTGAGAAAGTTGCACTAGGCCATGTCAGAGTGTTACATGTTCCATCATCCTATCAGTATGCAGATATATTTACCAAAGGACTCCCCAGACAGTTATTTCTTGACTTCAGATCCAGTGTGTAAACTGTGTATATTATAGAAACAATCGTATCCCTACCCATAATTAGAATATTTCCATATATTGTGTAAATATAATTATGGTAAGACTAGGATTTCTCTTTTGTATAGGCTTAAGATTCCTATTGTATAAGGGATGAATATTGTACTCTATATATACTTTGATATTAATGAGAAGACTCCCTAAGGGAGATTAATATCATCTTACATTTCCCTATCTTGTAAAGGTATAGAGACTATTTTCGATAGACTCTCGGCTCTAATATAACATATAAAATTAGGTATCAAAAGGAAAGAATAGTAGCAACAATATATAATAGTAAAGAAAACATGTAATAATAAAATAAAAAAATACTTACTAACCATCTACCCTAATCCTCGATCTCTATAACCTCATATCAAGGGTCATGTTCTCATTAAGCTGCAGGTGTGACATGTTCCGTCTATAAAATATTTCATTGCGCATGAAACGAGAAGTTTAAAATCAAATTATTATGATATAAAAATTGTGTCATTCTTTTAAAATTATTAAGAAAGAAAGAGTCGTGTATATTAAAATACGGAATTCCTTTTTTTAAATATAACCCACTGCTCTTTACACATGTATATGACGGGATTACTAAAGGTATTTCCTAACACTCACCTTGTGTTATACCAAGAAATTTATACAAGCATGAAAAAATATTGAAGCATGTTTTATCCAATGAATAAAGTGTTTACACAACCTCTATGTCATTTAATCGTCATCCTCTTTAATCAAACCAAACGAGAATTGGAAAAACTTGTCTCCGTTTCCATCGTACAACTGTTGGATATAAATATAAAATTACAAAAAAATTGGGAAAGCAACAACAACAAGTAAATAATAAATCTGGAAATAAATAAAGAAAATGATCTTGCTGAGTCGATTGAAGTTCAATATATCCTTAAGATAATATTGCTCCGTATATTCCTTTAACGGTGGTATGACAACTTATCTCCCAAGATAAAATAGCAATCAAACTAATGAGCAAAGGAGACTCAAGAGTTCGCAATAGGAAGAAAGATCTTTGAGTGTTTGATTGCAAGAGAGGAAGAACAATTTTTCAGAAAATTGTTAAGTGTAGAATGTCAAGTGTATTTTCCAAATGAGCCCAAGGCATCATTTTATAGTGTTGAAAGATGACCTTCCACATACCAAGTAATGACCTTGAATTGCCATGAATTAGACTTGATTGTGGAGTTACAATTCAGCCAAATAATGGCTGAATTCATGAGCAACATAATGGAGAGTTAATACTACAAAGTCAGCACAAAAATCACCTTTAATTCGCTTCCAGGTTGGCGTCGCGGCTCAGAAGTGGTGGCGTCGCGGCGCCGAGATGGTTTTCCGGCGTCGCAGTCCTTTTTCCGACTCGTTTTGACATTCACACTTTGTACAATTCTTCCTTCATTTACCAACGTGAAACCAACGTCATTTGGCCAATAACCGTCTATTTCTTTATGTCTCAAACAACTCGTATACGTACCAATATCTCTTCCATTTAAGGAAATTATGATCCTTGCACTATATGTGCACGTGTGTGGAAACAACGTTTCCAACGTGCGGGGCCCAAGTTGTTTGATTTATAATTAAATAGGATTAATTTTATTTCACGTTTAATAAATATTTTCAACAATCCCCTCTTGAAAGAGATTTTGGCGCACGACATGGTGCCTTTCTAGCAATCATCCGGCGGATCAACGTTGCATCTGGAGAGGTAGCCATAGCCTTGAACCTTCCATAATGGAATACCATCAGACATATTTACTGCGCGGTGAACGTGATGTCTTGAACTGTCAGGGTTTAGTATATTCCATGACAATGGTATCAACACAACATTTTTCCTTACTCTATCTTTCTTGTATGTTCTGTCCGTCGTGGGCCGTGGACACACTTGGATTCTTAAATGCGTTCATTTGAGGTGGCCTGTCCTCGCACTTAAATAGGTGGTCTCCTACAAGATATCCTGCAATACCCCACTGCACTAGCGTTAGGAACCATTAAAAGTTTCCCCAACCTAACCTCAATTATTGAAGATCATTAAAGGTTTGGAAACTTATCATTTATCCCTCTACAAGTAGAACTTTTTGGCTATCACAGAAATGACCTTGGATTATGTTTCTTAATAAGATAAACATTATCCGAAGTGCTCTTGCTTCCACCGAAGCGCTCAACTGGATCTTTACAATTTAGTGTTCCCATTGAACCTTATTCCTGGGATCTCGAGTCTGTAAGGTTGGGTGTACACTATATTGGTTCTTATTGATTGGATTTTAAGCTCATTCCCTGCATGCATCATTTGATCTTCGGGTATTCCGCCTTCGGATCTGCTATGTTTTTCTTAGATTTTACGTAATCAATGGAAATAACACCCGAAGTGATCAGTTGCCTAACAGACTCATGTCTCCGTCGGATATGACGAGACTTGCCGTCATATATCGAACTTCGTGTTCTTCCTAAAGCCGACTGACTGTCGCAGTGGATCATTACAGAAGATACGGGTTTATCCCAACATGGGACATCCTCTAGAAAACCATGAATCCACTCAGCTTCTTCTCCCGCTTTGTCTAAAGCGATAAATTACGACTTCATCGTGGATCGGGCAATAAGTGTTTGCCTAGAGGATTTCCAAGACACAGCTCCACTACCGATTATAGAAACATATCCGCTGGTGGACTTGATGTCATCGCTATCATATATCCAGTTTGCATCACTGTACCCCTCTAGTACAGCTGGATATCTCGAATAGTGCAACCTGGAATTTTGCGTGAACTTTAGGAACCGTAGTACCCTATTCGCTTTCCAATGATCCTCACTTTGATTACGGGTGAATCTAGCCAATTTATTGACTGCCTGAGCGATATCAGGTCAAGTGCAGTTTGTGATATACATCCGGCTCCCAATCACCTGTGCGTATCGCTCCTGGCGTACGGGTGACTAAGATGCTTGTCAATCTTTTGACTTTTATCCAACGGTGTCATTACTGGTGAACTGTCGAACATCTCAAATTTCTTCAGCACATCTTCGATGTAGTGAGATTGAGAGAAGACCAATCCATTAGATGTCTAGAGATCTTGATCCCTAATATAATATCTTGCGACACCCATATCTTTCATGTAGAAACATTGTTTTAACATGTTCTTAGTCTCTAGGATTGTCCTAGGACTGCTACCTGTGATCAACAAGTCATCTACATAAAAACATATTATGACGAACGAATCGGCATTTTCTTTCATGTAAACACATTTGTCACATTTATTAATGGTAAATCCTTTTAATAGTAGGGTACTGTCAAATTTCGCGTGCCATTGTTTAGGGGTCTGTTTCAGCCCGTACAACGATTTGACAAGCCGACACACTTTTGTCTCTTGTCCTGGAACCACATACCCTCCGGGTTGATCCATATATATTTCTTCTTCCAAATCACCATTCAGGAAGGCTGTCTTGACATCTATCTTGATGTATTTCAAGACCCCGTGAGGCGGTGATAGTTACGCACATACATATGGATATCCAGCTTTGAGCTAGTCTATAGACCCATTGGCATAGTTGGTTCTCAACTTCTGGTTTGTGGCGTTTAGATGCTTTAGAAGCTTCGTCTTTACTTTTAAGTAAGTAAAGGTAGCACAACCTTATGCCATCATCTAAGAAAGTCACAAAGTACTTGTTCCCCCCTCTAACTTGAGTGAAATTCAAAACACATATGTTGATATGTGTGAGTTCTAGAGGAGTGGTTTCCCTTTCGACGGATCTAAGGGGACCTTTTTGGAGAGTCTTTGCCTCTATGCCCACCTCACACTTATGTTGAGGGTTTATGTCGATAGACAGCAATGATTCCAACATTACCAATCTCAGTATAGATTGATAGTTAACACGTCTAATCTATGGTGCCATAAATTAGAAGACACAAACAGGTAAAAGGAAGGCTCATTTTTATTGATATTAATGAAAACATTGTAGGTTCAGTGTTTGTCCTAAGGAGCCTTCACATGCGAATCTCCTTAAGTAGAAGGAATTATAGGAGTAGCATTAACTTTAAAGAGGCTTTCACAGACGAAGCCCCTACATACAAAAGTTCTATTTTTCGTGATTACAAACTTGTTAGCCTCGAATACTGGCCTAAAACCAGCATTGACCAACACAGGTCCAGAAATTAAATTCCTTCGAATTTTCGGGACATGCATCACTTCCTTTAGAGTCAGATCTTTTCCGGACGTCATCTTGAGGACTGCTTTTCCTACGCCCAGCACATTGGAAGAAGAATCGTTGCCCATGAATAATTTCTTATACATAACTGGTGTATACGTAGAGAAGGAATCTTTGTTGGAACAGATGTGACGGGTAGCACCTGTATCTAGTAACCATTGTGTTGGATTCTCAACTAGGTTGGTCTCTAGCACAACAGCTGAGAATTCTTCAATCATATCATCTAAAAGTGTGTATTCGATGATGTTTGCCTTATCCTTGCATTTTGCCTTATCATGTTTTTGCTTGCGGCAGTCTTTTGCCATGTGACCAACTTTAACACAATAGTTGAAAGTTCCCTTAAACTTTTCAGTAGTTTGGGACTGGTCGACCTTCTGGAACTTCCGCTTCTTGCTTGGGTTCCCTTTGACCTCCGTCAGATTTGCCTTAGCCTCAGCGGGTAGTCTCTATTTTGGCATGACCTTCTTATTTTCCTCTTGGATCTGGAGTTTGACAATAAGTTCGTCTAAGGTCATTTCCTTCGTTTTGAGTTTTAAGTAGTTCATAAACTCGGTCTACGAATGAGGCATTTTTTCGATTAATTCCCTAACCAAGAATTGATTATTGGGCTTCAATCCTTCTAAGTCTAGGTAATGAAGAATCATTTGGAATTCCTGGACTTGGGTTGACACACTCTTGTTATCCACCATTTGAAATTTCAGAAATTTCCCAATGATGAACTTCTTACTACCCACATCTTGGGTGTTGTATTTCTTTTGTAGTTTTTCCCACAACTGATTGGCAGTTTTAACGGTACAGTATACCGTGTAGAGTGGATCCGACAAACTATTCAGAATGTAGTTTCTGCACATGAAATCACTATGTTTACATGCATCACGAACCAACTTCATGTCGTTAATGACATGGATACCTTGACCCCCTCCCGCCAAATCATTTGGCTGAGGGTCCTTGTCTTCCCCAACTTGTGGAGGGTCTTCGGTTAGAAAACGTGACATTCCCATAACCGTCAGGAAAACAACATCTTTTGCTGCCATCTTTTGAAGTGTGCACCCATGAAGTTCTCAGGACGTTCATGGTGAAATCCAGCCGGAGTTGAAGCAGTGGTGCTTCCTTGAGCAAGAGCAAAGATGTTTGGAACGCCTTGAGCAGCATTGTTAGCATTCGTGGTACCAAAACCAGTGGTATTAGAGGCAGTGGTATTGCCTTGAGTAGTGGGATTGACACTAGTAGTGCCAAAAACAGTAGAGTTGAAGGCATTGGAATTGCCTTGAGTGGTGTTCGAATTTCCAGCGTTGATTTGATCTTCAACAGACATTGTTGTTGTTGGAAGCAGCGAATATTATCTTAAGCTTGTTGGATATAAATATAAAATTACAAAGAAATGGAAAAGCAACAACAACAACAAGTAAATAATAAATCTGAAAATAAACAAAGAAAATGGTCTTGCTGAGTCGATTGAAGTTTCAATCTATCCTTAAGATAATATTGCCCCGTATATTCCTTTAACGGTGGTATGACAACTTATCTACCAAGATGAAATAGCAATCAAACTAATGCGCAAAGGAGACTCAAGAGTTCACAATAGAAAGAAAAATCTTTGAGTGTTTGATTGCAACAGAGGAAGAACAATTTTTCAGAAAATTGTTAAGTGTAGAATGTCAAGTGTATTTTCCAAATGATCCCAAGGCATCATTTTATAGTGTTGGAAGATGACGTTCCACATACCAAGTAATGGCCTTGAATTGCCATGAATTAGACTTGATTGTGGAGTTACAATTCAGCCAAATAATAGTTGAATTCATGAGCAACATAATGGAGAGTTAATACTCCAAAGTCAGCCCAAAAATCACCTTTAATTCGCATCTAATGTTCTGAAACCGTCGCAGCGTCGCGGCCCTGCAGGTTGGCGCCGCGGCGCCGCAACCATGTAGGTTGGCACCGTGGCTCAGAGGTGGTGGCGCCACGGCGCCGAGATGGTTTTCTGGCGTCGCGGTCCTTTTTCCGACTTGTTTCGACATTCACACTTTGTACACTTCTTCCTTCATTTACCAACGTGAAACCAACGTCATTTGGCCAATAACTGTCTATTACTTTACGTCTCAAACAACTCGTATACGTACCAATATCTCTTCCATTTAAGGAGATTATGATCCTTGACACTATATGTGCACGTGTGTGGAAACAACGTTTCTGATATGCGGGGCCCCAATTGTTTGATTCATAATTAAATAGGATTAACTTTATTTCACGTTTAATAAATATTTCCAACAAGAACTTGTTCTGGAACTCCACCCAATGAAGACGCCAGACATGTAGAAATACACTTAAAGTGTTTGACTTGTATGCTACGTACGTTGTCAATCTCAATTCCAAATTTGTTAAAATACAAACTGCTGTAAATTTTGACCTGGTAGAAAATTGTATCAGAGCCATAAATAGGACAAAACCAGATCTAAACACAGTTAGAAACATGACTAGGGCTAATATCTACAACATAGATGAAGAATATGAATATAGAAATTATGAATATGAACCTGACAGATCTAATGATAACAATTTAGAACAGTTTGACATAGAAGATTGGTATTCAGAATGAAGAAACAACAATCGTTTGACATAATAAGAAGCTTGAACAAATCAGTATGGGAACATACCACTTCAAAAAATCAATTAGCATTGAGTAAAGCCAGGATCAACAGATTAATGAAAAAACTTTATGAACAAACACCCAAAGAATAATGGAAAGAATTAGATCAAGATGAGAATATAATAAGGTACAAACAATATCTGAAACAATTAGACGCAGACATATATTATACAAAAGAATTTATAAGGAATATAAAACAAGAAAATGAGGATTTACACAACAGTTAGGATAAAAGATGAGAACAATCCACTCTTTTAAGAGGATAGTAAAATATAATAAAATAATATGGAAATGCAGAGAAATCAAACGACTTTTAATAGAAACAAAAAGAAAAACTGAAGAGTTATTAAAAACGATAAATGATTGGTTAGACCAGAAACAAAAAGCAAACAAAAGAATATAATAATAAGGAATTGGCCAGAATAAAAAGAGTACAACTAAATGGCATAAGCACATACAGTAAACTAGTAGAAATAAATACAGAAATAAATATACAATTTTTTTTGATAAGAGACTTAGAAGCAGATCTACGTTTTGAAACAGATCAATACTAAATGAACTCATCCTTTGAACCCACTAAACGGTTAAATCAAGCAAAATGGTTATGTCAACAAGCCAAAACCTTACTAAAACAAAGGAAGAAACATAAAGAATTGGAAAGAAAATATAAGATAATAATATTTGCTATAGAAAAAGAACTAGACCAGACCCAAAAGACTGTAAGCTCAGAAGAATTGACAAAATTATATATAAAGTTAATACAATTACAAGCACAAATAAAATTACAGAACGAATTCATAAAAGATATAAATACAGATTTAGCTACAACCACTAGTTCTTATGGATGAAGAAGTAATTATGTCACAACTTAAGTATTTAGAATATACTGATAAACAAGAACAATTAGAAGGACAAATAACAGTCGACACACCTACTAAACAACCTGAAATAGTAACAATAGATGCATGGAGAAGAAGTAAAAACCCTATAATGATAGATATTAGCCAAATGAAATCAAAAATACTAGAACCAATAGGAAAAACTTTAGATGGCTTGACCAAATTACATAAAATAAGACAATTCTAAAATGGAAAAACAAGAACATAGTGCAGTAACATTTGTTAGAAACCATGGTAAAGAATTAATAGATAGAGAAAGGTATAAATACGACCCTATAGAAAGAAAGGATTCTAGAGAAACACACAAAAGTAATAACGAAAATTCAAAAGGTGAAAACATTTATGAAATAGAATACTTAAGACTTGAAAAGAAAAACCAACAACAAAGGATATTAGAATTAGAGAAAGAGAATGCAAAATTAAAATTATCCACTAATAAAGAATGGTTAGCAAAGTACACAAAATACAAGACTAAGTACAAAAATACAAAGAAAGAACTAAAAAAGACCAAAATAGAATTAAAAGAAACCAAAGAAGAATTAGAATCTGTTAAACAGGAAATGAAATAATTAAGACAAGAAATGCACGTTATGAAGAAACAATTACAAAGGTTGAAAGCAATAAAAAGTAAGAAAAATATACAAAACTAGCGATGAAGATTCTACTAATAATAGTGATGTAAATAATAGTAGTAGCACTAATAAAGAAGACACATCACAAGTAGCAAAATTAGTAGAGGAAATAAGTGATGAAGATAATTCAGAAATAGAAAAAGAAAATAACCAGATAACAGAAGCCTTACAAAAAATGAAAAGAGTAAACGCAATTATAGAAGAAGAACCTGAAAGCGATATAGAAGATGATTTTAATGAACCGTTCGAAGCAGAAGTAGAATCAGACAACATAGTAAATCAAGACGCAAATGACTACCCAGAAGAAATGACCAACCCTACTTTAGAAATAATAACGAGAAAACATAATAGATTACTAGAACATATACCAGTAGGACAACGAACATAATTTAATGAATTTGTAGGATCAATGATACAAGAGATAAATATGAGTGGATATTTCTTAGATCTAGATAACGTTTATGATGAACAAGAAATTAGCAGAAGAATAAATGATTGGAATTGTGGAATGTATATAGCAGTAATGAGTTCTACACATACAAGTGATTTAGAATATATTTATGACTTAATATCTAAAATATTAATTGGAAAAGTAACATTTTAGATGGAATCCATAGCATATTACCTAAGAGGAGAAATATTTCATCATGCAAAAGATTGGAAAGCTATACAAATGATATTTGACATGGTATTAAAAAGAGAATTTCTAGGAGAAAGATGGTTAGTAGCTAGATTAACAATATTACCAGAATATACAATAAATTTCACTAAATTCTTTTATGAAGCAAGATTCCTACCCCAAGAAGGATCAATATATCAACAACTCTATTATGATCATTTACCAATACCATATAATGTAGAAGTATCTAAAGAGTATAATCAATTAGAACCAAAAGAAAATACACTAGGAGAAAGAATAAGAGTATTACGTGCATACTTAATGAGAAAATGTGAAGAATATAGGATGCAACAAAGGGTTAAAAAGGATAAGAAACTAGGATTAAGAGAAATATGTGGATTCACAGAAAGAAGATTAGTATTTGGATGTGATGACAAAGAACGTAAGAAACATAAAAAAAAAAAATATAAGAGAAAATCGTTTAAAAGGTCAAAGGATTATGACAAAAATTAGTATTTGGTTGTGGACTGATTTCTCCTTTTTTCGGGTAACTGGCCGGAGTCTTTAAACTCCGGCGACCTCCATTGCTTTGTATTTTATATATAACTGTTGTGTTTTTGTTTGTTGGACTGATTTTTAGAGTTTTGGTATCTGGCCGGAGTTTGCAAAATCCGACGAAACCCGTTGGTTTATATTCTGGCCCGATTACTGCGTTCAGTTTGTGGTTTAATTTGATATGATTATTAAGAACTGGCCGGAGTTTTAAGACTCCAGCGATGTTTCGAAAGTTCCGGCGAACTATGTCGCTGTTTACTTCTACTGTTCTGGTGAACTTTTGTTGTATTCTGGTTGTTTGTCGATTGATATTTCCGATGAACAATACTATTTTTGGCGACTATTTCCAGCGATGTTATGAGATATTCCGACGTGTTTGCTGTGTTGTTATTGTTGTTCTTCAGTCGATGTTTGGACTGTTGTTTGACGATTCTGCCCTTTACATTTTATTAAACTGATTTTTGAACAAGATACCACACTGTTGGCCAATAAAAAAGTTATCCGTCGATTTTTGAGGCCTCCATAGTTGCAAAGACGGAAAATAAAATAAAATGAAGTTTTCTGGGCGTTGATGATTTCTTCTACTTATACAGGATAACCAACATGCGCTGGCTGGGCGAATTTTCGCAACCGGACTTGTTTAGGATGTCCCACTTATTTTTATATATCTGAGCCCTCCGTGTTTAAAACTATTACTGTTTTGGCGCGGATTTAAAGGTTTATTTATTTTATTGTCTAACAATATTGGCCGATGAAGGAATCTCCGTCTGATTTCCAAGGATTCCCTTGTACAAAAGACGGATTTATTTTTGGCTTTACTTATTAATTCTTGTCATTGCTTTAAAATTATTTATTCTATTACTAACACTTTTACTAAGTGTTTATGCAGGTACCCGGAGATCGTCTTGTGCAGAAAGCCTAAAAAGGGTTAAAAGATGTCCCGGAGTTTTATTTGATTTTAGCTTTATTATTCTGTATTGCATTCCATTGTAATTGTAAATTATGAAAACTGCTTAGAATATGTAGAATAAAAAGGCAATAAATAATTAACCTAGGTTTGGACGGATAACCGCAAGTTAGCGGATCTTAAAGGATGTCTAACCCCTTCCCTTTAGGATAATAAATAATCCTGATTCAGAATCTCATTAATTTCAGACCATTAAATGGAGATTAATTGCAGTATTTTTATTGAAGTGTCCTAATTCACTTAACTAATTAGGTAGCGACTCCTCAAAATCAACATTATTGCTTCATCCAAGGAACCGCGCCAAAGAACAACGTTGCGGATACCGTTCAGACTGATCGGTGTATTTTATATACACTTTTTGAGTCATTTTTAGTTAGTCTTTTGTCCCTTTTTGTACAAATAAGTGTCGTATTAGGATAGTTTTCCTTTCTTTTGAGTCAAAGTGGTTAAAATGGCCAAATGACGGAAAAGGAGCTAAAAGAGGGCAAAAGTGGAAGTTCCAGAGCTGAAAAGCAGAGAAATTGGCGAACGAGGCAGAAACCCGACCAGCCACGCGCCTCGCAGCTGTGCAGGCGCGCCTAATCATCGAGAGGTGCAGAGGATCCAGCCGCGCGCCACGCATGCCAGAGATTAGGCCGCGCGCCAAATCACCCGGTCGCAGAGTTCGGCCGCGGCGCCGAAAGCAGGGTCGCGGCGCCGACGCGGGAAAAATCAGGTTTTAGACGATTTTCTGGGCCAGGCCTGCAGGGAAAAGTTAGAGGCGGTTTTCAGCCTATAAAAGGAGAACCCTAGGCAGATTTTAAGGGTTCCCCTTCTTGCACAACACAAAGATTCTTGCTTTGGAGATTGGAGACCTTAAACTTAGTAATTTTCTTTTCTTTCTTTTATTTTAGTTTTTGTATGATGAACCTTGAATTAGTTCTTGTCATGTCAGTGGCTAGAAACTAATTCTCTTATAGGGCTTTCCATGTTGATTCACTAGAAACTTATGTTATGAATTAATGCATGTCTATGGTTATTATTCTTCTTTGAGAGATTTATCCAATAATTGCTTTGAATGCTTGGTAATTAATTGACAACTAATTATCATTATATGATTTCTAATCAAACTTCGAAAGGAGGAGGTTGTGAATATGTTGTAAGTTGGGTAGACATATTTGGGTTGGGGATGAAAATACCTCAATTATTTATGTAGCGTTAATGAGAGGCTTAACAACCCTAATTTTACGCATGGTGCGTGACGGTTAACTAGGTTTTTGTGCTTAATCCTCCTATAGAGTTATCCTTATCACCGAAAGGTAGGTAAGGTGCAATACTGGGGTTGAGTGTTTATATATCCTTAACGTGAATATAAAACGATTTCGTAAACCTGCTAGCTCCAAGAGAAGAAGACCATGATTCATTGCATTAATAAATAACATAAGCGGATAGCTGATGAGACATGGAAGCCCTATTCCCATCACAACTGAAATAAACCTATAGTTAATTAGTTTTTATAATTAGTAGTTATAAACCACAAAATCACATATCAATTACCAAATAGATACCAAAAGATAGATAGTTGGTACTTGAACCCTAATCCTTGTGGACGATATTCGGTCTTATCAAGACTATATTACTTGTCACGATAACGTGCACTTGCGTTAAAGTGTGTGCATCTTTTCGCGCATCAAGTTTTTGGCGCCGTTGCCGGAGATTAGACATAGTTCAATATCAAATTCATCTATTTTTAATTTCTAATTTGGTTTTTAATTTTTTTTTTATTTTTACGTTTTTTCTTTATTTTGGGTAAAAATCAGGGTGCCGTGATTTGTTATGCTTTTGATCTATTTGAAATCGGTTTACGAAGGAGAAGAGGCGACACTCTTGTTCCTTCAATCCAGATTGAGAAAACTCAGAACCGAACAAAAGAATCGGATTCTGACGCTTGATAGAGATGGGCTGTTCAAAACAACAACATGATGAGAGAAGGGTTAGGTGAAAATCAACCTGCCATACCTCGGCAAGTACCTATGGATGTCGAGGAAAGAGTTCAAGTCCAGCGAGAAGAAGCTTGAGAGACTATGTCGCCTAGAGTGAATGGAGCACGACATGTATTAGGCTCCCGCCATAGGAGCGAACAACTTTGAGATAAAATCGGCGATTACGAGCATGATGCGACACAGTGCAATTTGGAGGACTGCCCTCGGAGGATCCACATATGCACATAGCTAATTTCTTGGAGCTATGTGCAACTTTAAGATATAACGGCGTTACTGATGATGCCGTCAGATTGAGGCTCTTTCCCTTCTCACTCAGGGATAGAGCAAAAGTATGGTTGAATTCCCTGCCAGCCGATTCGACTTTTACATGGCAAGAGCTGGCACAGAAAATTCTAGCCAAGTTCTTTCCCCCATGCAAAGCAGCAAAATTGAGAGGGGAGTTGAACAACTTCTACCAAACAGATGGAGAGTCCTTATATGAAGCTTGGGAAAGGTTCAAAGATTTGCAGAGAAAATGCCCACACCATTGCATTGAGTTATGGAACTTGGTCCACATCTTCTACAACGGGCTGAGCAGTACAACCAGAACCATTATAGATGCAGCAGCAGGTGGGGCATTCATGAGGAAAACAACCCACGACGCTCATGAGTTATTAGAAGATATGGCCACCAACAACCATATCACAGAAGAGAGGTCGACAAGTGGGAGGAGAACAGTGGGAGTCCACGAGATAGATGCTATTGCTGCCTTGAATGCCCAAGTGGCTCTTTTGGCGAACAACGCAGCAAAGAACATACGATGTCGATGAATGCGCGCAGATGCCTAAAAGTCGTGAAATATGTGGTGGCCCACATACATTCGATAGGTGTCCTTCACCGATCCCGATAATATTCGATGGAGCAGGCAGAGTGTCAGGCCGTGGGTAATTATCAAAGGCCACAAAACAATCCATACTCCAACACTTATAATCCAGGGTGGAGAAATCACCCAAATTTCTCATGGAGAGGAGACCAGGGGAAGCAGAATCAATACAGGGGCCAATATCAAACCCAGCAGAACCAAAATCAGCAGCACTTTACTCAGGCCCCGCATCCTCAACAGTTCAATGCACCGGTTCAAAGAAGAAAAGCCGACGAGCCGGCATTTGTGTTGGCACTTACCAACGCCTGCACTCGATTCATGACAGAAGCTAGATCCTCGTTCAGGAATTTGGAAACACAAGTGGGTCAGCTAGCAAAGCAGGCAAACAGCAGGCCACAGGGTACACTGCCAAGCAACACAGAGGTGAATCCAAGGGAGCAATGCCAGGCAGTACAATTGAGAAGTGGCAAACAATTGGAGCAGCAGTCACCTCAGCCAGTAGTTGAGAAAAGGGCAGAGATAGAAAAAGAGAAGGTGGTTGAACCTAGCCCAGTAGCAGAGAAAACTCCAGAGAAGGATTATACAGAGAAGATCCCATTCCCCCCAGAGATTACAACGAAAGGCGGTTGATAAACAATTCTCCAAATTCTTGGAGACATTCAGGAAACTGCATATCAACATCCCTTTTATAGAAGCATTAGAGCAGATGCCCTCCTATTTTAAGTTCATGAAGGAGATCTTGGGGAAGAAGAAGAAGCTGGCAGAGTACGAAATAGTAGCACTGACGGAAGAGTGTAGTGCTATCTTGCAGAAAAAGCTGCCACCAAAACTAAAAGACCCAGGGAGCTTTACACTACCTTGCACAGTGGGCAGGGTGACATGCAACAGGGCTCTGTGTGATTTAGGGGCAAGTATAAATCTGATGCCCCTATCGGTATTTAAACGGTTGGAGTTGGGTGAGGCCAAACCAACCACGAAGCCCGCACGGTGCCGATAGATGCTGGTTCATCCAAGGGGGAAGATTGAGGACGTGATTGTCAAAGTAGGAAAATTCTTCTTTTCTGCAGACTTCCTCATTCTTGACATGGAAGAAGATGCGGAAATCCCTATCATATTGGGGAGACCATTCCTAGCAACAGGGAGAGCTTTGATTGATGTAGAAAGAGGAGAGCTGACATTAAGGGTGAAAAAGGAAGAAATGGTGTTTAAAGTTTTTAAACACATCATTGAGCCACCAACCATAAGTAGGTGCTTTGCAATCAGCACCATCAACCCCCCCTGTGAGCCCGTACAAGTCAACAAAAGGAAGATGAGCCCACGAAAGCAGGCATGGTTTGCCAAACCTCCACAGCAGCAGGTATGTGTTCCTGAACTCCCCCTTAATGATAATGCTAAGAGGAGAAGAAGAAAAAGAAAACGCAAAATGTGGAGAAAATGGATTAGTTGTGGGCTTGACCCACCCCAAGTCTATTAAACTAAGGAACTTGCGTCCGGCTAAAAGACGTTAAAGACAGCGCTACTTGGGAGGCAACCCAAGGTATTTTTTAATTTATTTTACTTTAGTATTTTTTATTAAGAACGGTCTCACAGAGGTAGTGTTTGTGTTGTGATTGACAGGTACATGCAAATAAACTGAAGGGCGAAAATCAAGAAAACCAGATTTCGAGAAAAATGGTAGCCATGGCCGCCAGAGCAGTGGCGCGGCGCCAAAAATCCAGAAAAAATGCCAAGTCTAGCCGCATTTCCAGAATGTGCCGGTGCGAAATTTCCGGGCGAGTGCAGAACATTAGCCGCGCTAGCGAATGCGCGCTAAAGCGAACGCGCCGAGGCAGAAATCCAGAAACTTAAAAACGCCCAGAAATCAGATTTGCCCCAATTTCAAAACCAAAACCTAACCCTTCTTCTCCACAAAACCCACAAGTTACCCACAAATTCTCCACAAATTAAACCCAACCACAACCAAAACTCTTAAATTCCTAAAAACCCGTAGTTATCTCAACCAACAAAGCTCCATTCCATAGCCTCAAATCACCATTGGAAGCAAGAACATCGTGGAGACACCATCAAAAAGGTAATCTTCACCTTTTTCTTGAAAGTTGCTAGTAGTCAAAGGAGGTAATAGTGTGGAGAAGTGTTGCATTGTGAAGTAGTTTGGGTGCTGAAAAATTGATTGTGAAGTTGGAGAAGGAGTAGACAAGGAGGGTGTGGGTATTGGGTAGTAGAGTTGAAGTTTGGGGGTGTTTGTGTTTTAGCTGCTAGAGTGTTGATTGTGTTGGGGAACACTTGTGCTAATAAGTTGTAAGCTGCAGAAAGTGTTTTTAACCATGTCCGCCAGAAAAAGAAGAGCCTCCACATCCACCTCAGCCCCACATTACGATGATACTAGGTTTGTGAGCTACGAAGCCTTCCAAAGATACAAAAAGCTTAGTACTAGGCCCTTAATCCCTGAAAGGGGAATGGACTATCAGAGGGAGTCGTTTGGGGAAGAGGATGTTTATGAACTCATTCGGGCAATGATTGAGTTAAGGGGGTGGAGGAGATTTGTAAATCCGGAGAAAATAGCACCAATGAACACAACAATGGTGCGTGAATTCTATGCCAACTTTCCGGAGAAGGTGGAAAGGGGGTGCTTTGTAAGGGGAAATTATGTGCCTGTGATGTGAAGATGTAAATACACAATTGAAGACGGTTGATGTTGAAGAAAGTTGTGATTGGAACCACTTTAGAACATGGTCTAGAAGCACCTCCAACATCGACTGGAATAACATCGCAGACACAGTGAGCTACCCTGGGGCTGCATTTGATCTTGCAAGAAATGGGTCAAGAGGGTGGCGGTGCGGTTCAACAAAGCAGCCAAGAGTTGGCTATATTTCATCAGTGCCCGTCTGATCCCATCAACGCACTTCACCAGAGTGCCAGAAGATAGGATCAAATTGATATATGAGATCATGACGGGGAAAACAATTGATGTGGGGAAAGAAATAGTGCAGAGCATTGAGGAAATCAGCAGGTTGGTGACAACAGGTGGATTGGGACATGGCTCAGTTATCACCAAGTTATGTCACATGAATGGGGTCCCAATCCTACCCACTGATACTAATGAAAGAAACCAACTGCCTGTGTCCTATGGGATAGTGCACTCTTTCCCAGACCCAAGCCCCCCAGCAGCAAGAAGAAGAGCACAACAACCAGCAGCAGCAGCAGCAGAGGCCGCAATGAACGAAGATGAGCCTGAAATAGGGGCTCAATATGCAGCAGGGCCTAGCCACCAGCCAACCACAGAGTCAGAACCTCCAGTGCCTATGATGGAGCATTTGCTCCGAAACCAGAGAATGATGATGCAACATTTCGACACAGTAATACAAGGACAACATGAGTTGAGACAAGGGCAACAAGAATTGAGGCAGGAGCAACAACAATTGCACCAGCAGTTTGACGAGATGAGTTCCCTGTTCAACCAATGGTCGATGCATTATCCGCCGCCACCACCACCATTTTAGCCAAGTCTGTAAGTGTCCTATTTCTTTTATTGTCTTTGAGTCTACACACATTGGGGACAATGTGTGATTTAAGTTTGGGGGGGTGTTTTATTTGTGTTTTATTTGTGTTTTATTTGTGTTTTTGTTGTTTTTTATGTATTTTTTGAGTCACAATTTTTTTTCTTTTTAAGTCATATTTGCCTGTCAAAGATCATGTATGATGTAGTTGCTAGAAACACCTAGTGAAGTAAGGTGGAATAATGTAATGGAATTGAAACAACTATCTAAACACCTAGGTTAGATATGCCAAAAACTCACAAAATCTGTCTATTTGGAGTTTCTTGCTTGAATTGTGTATGCTAAATGATGAAAACCTATGTGTTATGATTGCTTGCTATTTGAGGCGAAATAGTTAGGATATGCATGTTAGGGAGATGACTCAGGCATTTATTTGATAGTCAATTCTTACCAATCTTTTCTATCCCTGACTTTAAATATATCCCTAGTAAGCCCCATTGAGCCTAAAAATTGAAACTTCTTCTTTGACACCCTATATTCCCACAAATTGTGCCATAAGTAAAAATGTGAAATAGTGGAATAAATTGTGTTAAAAAAGAAGACAAAAAAAGTGAACAAGCTTGTTGCACCCCGATAAAAAAGTAATAAGAAATAGGCAAAAGCCTAAGTTTGGGGGTTCTTGTTATTACAATACTTTTCACTCTCCCAAAATAAAAGAGGGAAAAGATAGAATTGAAGTGAAGAAAAGAACCAAAAGAAAAAAAGGGAAAAATGGAAAAGCTAAAGAGCCTATGGTACACAGAATGAGCCTAAAATGCCTATTTTTACCTACCTATACCTAAGCCTACATTACAACCCTTAAAGTCCTGAAGATCTCTTTTATGCATATCCAGGATTAGTGGAGAATAGCAAGTAAAAATGTCATAGGATTTTTGAATTTATATGCATGATTTAGTATATTGACTTCCATTAAGCATGATAACAATGAGTTTGCGTATTATCTAGCTTAAAGTATTTAGTGTGCTAAAAATTTCATGCTATATGTTCCTGCATATTATTCTGCTAACCTTCATATTTTTCTAGATAACACTAATGCAGCAAAAGTGATCAATGTCAGTAAGTCTTTTATTTTCGTTTCTTTGAGTCCTTTATTTCTTTCTTTCTATCTTTGCTCGAGGGCGAGCAAAGGTTAAGTTTGGGGGTATTTGATCGGTGTATTTTATATACACTTTTTGAGTCGTTTTTAGTTAGTCTTTTGTCCCTTTTTGTACAAATAAGTGTCGTATTAGGATAGTTTTCCTTTCTTTTGAGTCAAAGTGGTTAAAATGGCCAAATGGCGGAAAAGGAGCTAAAAGAGGGCAAAAGTGGAAGTTCCAGAGCTAAAAGCAGAGAAAGTGGAGAACGAGGCAAAAGCCGGACGGTAGCGCGGCGCCTCCTGCAGCAAGCGGGGCGGCGCTAATCATCGAGAGGCTGCAGAGGATCAGCGCGCGGCTACATCTGGCAGATTAGGGCGCGCCGTCACCCGTCTTTGCGAAATTCCGTGGCCGCGCTGGCGCTGAAAAAATCAGGTTTTAGGCGATTTTACGGGCGAACTGCAGGGAAAAGTTAGAGGCGGTTTTCAGCCTATAAAAGGAGAACCCTAGGCAGATTTTAAGGGTTCCCCTTCTTGCACAACATAAGGATTCTTGCTTTGGAGATTGGAGACCTTAAACTTAGTAATTTTCTTTTCTTTTCTTTCTTTTATTTCAGTTTTTGTATGATGAACCTTGAATTAGTTCTTGTCATGTCAATGGCTAGAAACTAATTCTCTTATAGGGATTTCCATGTTGATTCACTAGAAACTTATGTTATGAATTAATGCATGTCTATGGTTATTATTCTTCTTTGAGAGATTTATCCAATAATTGCTTTGAATGCTTGGTAATTAATTGACAACTAATTATCATTATATGATTTCTAATCAAACTTCGAAAGGAGGAGGTTGTGAATATGCTGTAAGTTGGGTAGACATATTTGGGTTGGGGATGAAAATACCTCAATTATTTATGTAGCGTTAATGATAGGCTTAACAACCCTACGCATGGTGCGTGACGGTTAACTAGGTTTTTGTGCTTAATCCTCCTATAGAGTTATCCTTATCACCGAAAGGTAGGTAAGGTGCAATACTGGGGTTAAGTGTTTATATATCCTTAACGGGAATATAAAACGATTTCGTAAACCTGCTAGCTCCGAGAGAAGAAGACCATAATTCATTGCATTAATAAATAACATAAGCGGATAGTTGAGGAGACATGGAAGCCCTATTCCCATCACAACTGAAGTAAACCTATAGTTAATTAGCTTTTATAATTATTAGTTATAAACCACAAAATCACATATCAATTACCAAATAGATACCAAAAGATAGATAGTTGGTACTTGAACCCTAATCCTTGTGGACGATATTCGGTCTTATCAAGACTATATTACTTGTCACGATAACGTGCACTTGCGTTAAAGTGTGTGCATCTTTTCGCGCATCAGAGACCCCGAGGTAAAAAACGGGCGCGATAGCATGGCGACTCCGCAGGGGATATCAGGTTCTTGATCATAGCAAACTCAGGTTAATTAAATATTGCGCTTTATTTTGCTTTTATATTTGTTGTAAATGTTTTATATTGTTTGCTTTTATTTTGTAATTAACTACTTTAATTTCTACATTCTTTTACTGCTTTCCTTAAATTGTCATTCCGCTCATATTTCCTCCATTCTGGAAAATTGACACTATCACACACTACACGCGAGGTGTCTTTGGCGCTCGCATAATTTCTTTCAAATACCAAAATATAGGCGAGTTGGAAAATGCGCAGGAGCATCCGGACCATCCGGTGGCCGCGTAGCCTTCTCACTCGAGTAGTCCGCTCGGGAACCATTGTGTCTAGTAAGCCAAATTTTAGAAAATTTAAGATAGAGTTATACCGCCCTCTTTATTTTTAGTCATGCATGCATACACTCTAGGTGGATCGATCTTTGGTATCGTCTCGACGATTAGGAAATCCACCAAATTGTCGTTGGGTTTCACAAACCGACGACCAATAAGCATATGTGTGTAGCGTGATGATGATAGACAGATCCAAGACTGATCATGACACGCCGAAATTGGAAAAAGTGCACCGTCATTTGATCGCCATTTCCAACGTAATATTGCAGTTTAATGGCTTGGACCTATTTATCACAATCTCGCATATCTGACGTTTAAGTCCACCTCTGGCATAAGGGAGGTCCCAAGCATATTAGGGCGCGCGCTTGATTTGCATGCTTTTTGTTTACTAATGTTTGTCGCTAGCAACTCTGTACATATTATTTAAAGCAATAATTACCCTTTTAAACTTTGTACATATCATGTCATGGGCTTATAACTTCGGGCACGTGCATTTGCATTTTTTTGCACTTTTTGCTGTCACACTGCAATCAGGACCTTTATTGAATAAATTGTTCTTGAACATCACGACTTGGACCTTGCGAAACATCAACCTTCACTCCGGTCGAACCAATCAGGAGAGTCTTTGACTATATTGTCACACCTCTGCATTTTTATTATTTTGTCATTTTCCTACTCACTCATTTCTCATATTTTTGCAGGAGGTCGTCACCATAAGCTTGGTGAGGCGGTCGAAAAAAAATCATCACAAGAATGAGCGGGAGTTATGTTGACTAATAGAAGTCAGTTTATACCAGATTCAACGAGACATCGCTCTCAGTTCTTCTATATTTTGTATCTTTATACATATTTGCAAATTCAATTGATATGTCTAGTGTTGATTACATAATTCGTTATCATGCATTTTACAGCATAATTATCCCGAACTATGTGTGTCTGATTCTCACCATACGGTGTGATACGTAGGCAACCCATCTAGGGTTCGACACCACAAAAAAACAATTAATAAAAGGGAGGACATATTTGGTTCACTCATGCATTTCATTCATTCTATCATGGCCATTCATTTTTTTCATTACATTCCTTTTACTTTGCATTAGTCTTATATTGAACAATCATTTGTTTTGCACAACTTTTACTTTTGTATTTCTTTCATGAATGAATTATTTTTAAATCATACGTTTTATAACATATCTGAATGAACTACGCGCACCTGATTTCCTCGGCGGGATACGTAGGCAGCCCTATTCGGGTTCGGTACCATTTATTCAAAAAAATACAAAAAAAACATTTTTCGGAGTATCATTGTTTGACTTGGTTGATACCAACACATTTAGGAGTGTGCATAAAAAAAATACAAAAACAAAACAAAGTAATAATTAGTATGGGTTGACTTTGTGGTAAACTATAAATTCTTTTGGTACCTCTCACGCACACCTGTAATGACATTGTCTTGCATGTTTCCAAGATAAGAATGAAACCAACCTCATTGTTTCATATGCATTGTGTGGTGAGTTTTAGAATAAGTTCAATTGCATTGCATTGTGATCTAGAACTTGGCCCGAATGTTTGTTGAGGCGAAATCCTGAGTAACACTCAGTGTAGGAAATGATCGTAGACTTTCTTTGACCCGTTTGAGCCTTTTCAACCTATCAAATAACATTATCCCTAGTACACCCCTTTGATCCTAAAAACCTATTCTTTTGGCATCCACATATTACACATATACCGTTTCTGAGTGCATACGCACTATCTCTCTCTTGGCCTGACCTCCTTGAGCGCTTTAGAAATGTGCAAGTGGCTGACAAAATTCTGCGTTGAAGTTTGCAAAGACAAAAATGGTCAAAGTCTCAAAAGGAAAAAAGAAAAAAAACAAAGGACGACTTCACAAAAAGAAGAAATCAAAAGCCTCGACATTATAAAAAAAAAAGAGAGAATAACTCTGAAAAAGGGGGCTCCAAATGAAAGATTCAAAAGAAGTCAATACAAAAAAACTGGGACAAAAAGAAAGCAGGTCAACATTAAAGTGCACAAATATCAAGTACGGACATAGTCCAATGCTCGAGGAAGGATTAATCACTTTTTACCCTAATGATATCCATCCCTTCCCCCAAACCTACATTACAAGCCCGTGAAAAGCCTTACATGATCTTATCG